>CM062518.1:33003446-34253446 GCA_031439585.1 Pterocarpus macrocarpus | reverse complement strand
TTGGAGGGTGTTTTTGGGAATTGAGCCTCCGAGGCCCTGGCGGCCGATTTGGATCCGGGTGACCCGGTTGGAGTCGGAACATGTCACGTGGGTCCATTTGCATGGGTTCGGGTCGGACCACCCGAGGGATTCGGGAGGGTTGAGGGCGTCCCTGAGGGAGACCATTGCGGAGGCGTCAGGAGAGTTGGGTTGGGAGTGGGTCAGGAGGATGAGGGAGAGGAACCCATATAGGAAAATGGCGAAAGTTTTGAGCTTTGTGGTTGTGGTTGTGGTTGTGATTATTGTGATTGTTGTGACGTGGGCGTGGGTTTTCTTCTTCTTCTTCATGCTGTTGTGTGTTGCAGTGTTGTGTGTGTGTGTGTGTGTGTGTGTGTGTGTGTGTGTGTGTGGTGGTGGTGGTGGTGGAAGTGAAGAGAGAATGGTGGCGTAATGGAGGGGATAAGTGTGTAATAACCAAGAAGTGATGAGTAAGAACTAAAGAAGAAGGCATAGGGGCATGGATGGATGCTGCATGCACATGGGGGTTGGGACCGTAGTGGGCTGGCATTGACTCATGACATAGCAAAATGGCTGGACATCACTGGGTGTGACTCTGGCTATTGGGTCCATTTGGCTAACTAGGCAACTTCAATTTCTTTCGAGTTGGCTCCATCTTTTAGGAGATGTGAAATTCTGTTATTTTCTAGTGTATGCTCCTAGGGTTTGGAGTAGTATTGACCTTGATCGTCAATGAATGATGAAGGATTGATGAAAAGCATCTGTCGCAAGGAGAATAAGTATGACAGTGATCCAAATTTTTTTTTTTTTAATTATCAGCGGCAATGATTCTTATCAAACTTCTTATCACTAGATTATTCTCAGTGCCTTAGTGATCCAAAAATTCTAATGATATAGTTGCCATGAAACTTGCATTGCCATATTTCGTCAATTAGTAAGGAAATGAATGGTGATGAAAGAAATTATCATACATTTTCAAAGTACTTTTTGTTTTCCTTAATAGGAATATTTACCCTGACATGCATGTGGGTCCCAATCCCATTATGGCACCCACATAAGCATCATATTTTAGTGAGAGTGTCAATGTAATTGCAAACATTTTATGTTATAATTAGAGACTAAAAAATCTAAATGGCCTATTTGAATAAAAAATAAAAAGAGTTTAATTTTAATATATTGATAAAGAAAAAAAAATTTATACAGTCAATAAATTATATTTTTTTATTTATATAATTGTTTAAGTAGTGAGTATTAGACTTAATAATATTTATTGATATAATAAAATATAATTAGATGACAGAATAGAAAAATTTTATACTATCAAAATTAAATTCGAATAAAAATTATATAACTGGCTTTTCTTAAATTTGTTGGAGCCATCAATGGCATAATCTTGAAGTCTTTTAAAGAGTTATGTTATTTGTACATACAAAAATAGATGTATTTGACATATTACTATCTATTTTTTTTCAATTTTCAACTTTTTAGACTAAAATTATCAACTTATTCGATTAAATTATCAACCAGTTATAACATAATATTATAGGATATTTTGTATTCAATTAGTTAGAATCTCAATCAAATAAGTTGATAACTTTAATTTAAAAAATTGATAATTAAGATAAAAAATTTGTATTTATACAACTAGTTGGTAATTGAAAAAAAAAAGGTCAGTAATACATCGGAAATGCATTCTAGTTACACGTACAAATAACATCATTGTCTTCTAAAATATCTATCTAAACTCTTTTGTAATTTTTTAATAAAGACAACTGCTTACCTACTTTTATTTCTTAAGATAGAGAAGTTACGTATCTTAGACATATACAAGGCTAAAGGGACAAGAAATAATAGAGAAACTGAGGAACCAATAAGCTTATGTGCCTAGCGAGTGAACCTGTTTGATCTGGAATTCTGCTGTACCTATTCGTCTTAAGACTCTGTGACCATCACCTTGTGTGAGGGAGAATTGAAGAGCGACTTTAATTCCGACGTATAACAAACAAACAAAAAACATTTCTGTATCGGTGTATGATGGGGACTTGGGCTTGCATCAAGATGCCTCCTTTAATTTTAGAAATTTTCTATAAAGCCCAATTATGTGTGTAATTTATTGGGGGACAAGACCTGTTTTAAGTTTGTTATATTTATCTTATTAAATTTTTAAATTAAATAATAATACCATGGCATTTTTTAAAATAGAGTAATTTATAATTAAAAGTACATACTCATCTAAAAAAGATATTTATATATTATTGATTAGTTTGAAAATTAAATAAAATGAATATAAGAAAGATATAAGTTTTTTCGTTGTTTGAACTACTCTTGGTGAATATTTTATGAATGCAATAACAAATTACAATATAACTACTGTATTTTACTCTTGTGATGCATGGGTGTCTTAAATATTTATAACGAGAAATATATGAATATAGCAGACATATGAATGCAATGTATGGGAAAATTATATATTTGTAAAAAATAAAAAATATATAAATTTAAAAAGTTATTTGAATATTTTGAATAGTTAAAATAATATACGTTAACATTTAATTTCATGTAATAAGTATATTTAAATAATTGCAATTAAATAATGAAATATATAATTGTTTTATGTAATTGGAATCATAAATATAATTATATACTTTACTAATTATACAATAGATGTATTTAAGTTTAAATATATTTTTAGTCTCTGTAAATATAAGTTGTTTTGATTTTAGTTTCTATGAAAAAATTCTTTATTTTTGTTCCCTTTTTTTTAATATTATGTTTTTAATTCTTGTCATTATCAATTTTAGCTTGAAAAAGTATTTTAAAATATATGTTTAGCCTTTATAAATATTGAAAATTTCATTTTTATCCTTATAAATATTTTAATAATATTCTTTTAATCCTTATAAGTATCATTACTTAATAGTGTTAACTAACAATATTAGGGACCAAAAATATAATATTGAAAAAAAGAAAGACTAAAAGCCAAAAATTTATTTTAGAGAAACTAAAATCAAAATGACTTATATTTACATGGACTAAAAATACAATTGAAAAATGATTACATAAATCATGATACAAATTGTAAGTGAAAGATAAATTAATAATAATCATAAGGTAGATAAATTATTACCTATGTAGTATATACTTTTGGTTTCACCCATGCAATGTATACTTTTGGTATCAATAATTTGAGGTATTAATATTAGTAGAAAAAATTGTTGTATGACTAATCTCTTTTGCTATGCAAGTATCATAGATAATATTTAAATATGAACTTATAGCGTAAGTTGTAAAGATCTTATGAAATTCTTCATCCCTTACTTATCCGAGTCATTAAATTTATAATATTTTTGGTAATCCAAAAGTAAATAATATTTCCTATTAAAAACTTAAATTATTTAATCTAATATATATATAAATGTAAGATATAGATCTATAATTGAAGTGTCTTAAGTTTAAAGAAACTAATTGATAATAATTTGAATTGTTTATATTTTCTTATCGATGTTAATGATGTTATTTATCATAAGATTAAAAACATATATAAATATAATTCATTAATTTAAGTTCAAGATATTGATGATAATTATAAGGTAGATAAATCTTAGTCATGCGATATATATGTTTGGTTTTACCTATGCAATGTATATGTTTGCTATCATTTTTTTGAGTTATCAATATTAGTAAAAAAACCATTCCATACTTAATTTCTTTTGTCATATAAGTATCATTATATATTAAATAAGATTTTTAACATGAACTTGTAGCATAAGTTGTAAAAATATTATAAAAGTTCTCATCTAGTGTTCTTTGAGCCAATAAATTCATTGTATTTTTATTAATCAAAAGGTAAATAATATTACTTGTTAAAGTTTTAAATATCTAATTTAATCTAATATAGTTGTAAGACATAGACCTATATAATTAAAATGTTGTAAGAATACAAAGTTAATTAATTATAGTTTACTTTTTTATATTTTCTTGTCAAGGTTAAAAAAACTATTTATTATTATTATTATAAGATTAAAATCAATTATAAATATATTTTATTAATTTAAATTTGATAAAAATTGATAATTATCATAAGGGAGATAAATCAGTACTCGTGTAATGTACATAGTTGATATTGCCCATACAATGTATATATTTACTATCACCAATTTGAGATATGAATATTAGCAAAAAAAAAAAAAAACTATAACTAATTTCTTTTGTTATGAGAGTATCATCATCTTATATATAAATAATTAAATTCATTTTAATTAGCCTTAGATATTAGGAAATGACTTAGAATGACTTGATAGTCACAACTTCTTGTAATGCACAAATTTGCTATGGTAATCAAACTGGAATTTGATTGCTGCCTAGAACATGGAAATTGTTCTACATGGATCCTTATCCACCAACTACAACTAAAGGATTATGATTAATAATTATTGCAAAAATCCCATAAAAGAAAATAAAATGATAACAACAAATCAGCATATTCCATTGGTATATTAAGAAAACTGTGAGCTTCGTACTCTATTTTGGGTGAAAAAATCAAGGCCAAAAAATCAATGAATTCAAGCAAGAAGCAACTGAACCCAGAAGAAGTAATACCACTATGTTTTCTTCTTTGAGCCCACCTTTTATCAGTAACTGGTACGCATGGCATATATTTGTCTGTTCTCAAATCACCGCATAAAAAAGAAAAAGAAAAAGAATCACCAACAAAAACAAATGCAAGAACTCAAAATAGAGTATGAAACATAAGATTAATTAATTAGTTAGTCAATATAATTTAGAGAAGCAAATGAAAGTTGATTAAAATTAAGGAAGGGGAATTAAAACAGAAAATGAAATGCACTTGATGCCTGTAATTGCCATAGCTGCTTGAACCAGCCACAAGAACCGTCCAACAAGTACCCACTTCATTTGTGTCAACATCCTTACGGCAAAATAAGCTTGAAAAGTGAGAAAAGTGAAAAAAAAAGAAGAAGAAGAAGAAGAAGCAAAAAGGCCATGGTGAAGAGAAAAGAAAAAGCGTGCAAAATGGTTTTGGTTTGGGGGGAGGTGGGCGTTAGATTGAAGAAGGAAGAATGTGATTTTAGAATCTTCCTTCAGAAGCTTTTTTCTTTTTAATTTTTGAAAAGCTTTTCTTATAAGTATGACTTTTCATTTCCTATCGAATTGTTGCACATGGTTGTAGAAACTATAAAGCTTCTCAGTAAGTACCCATAAAAAAAATTAATTGTAAACATTAGATGTATAAACCAATAATGAAATAAATCTTCTCTAATATGATGAAAAGTAAAAACAATCATCCCGACCACATAAAGTAAAGCATACCCAATTAAAAGCATACATGTGAAATGGGAAGACAAATGGACTAATAGGAATAAGCCATGGTAGCGCGTGATTTGTGCGGGAAATTGAAGGAGGAATGGCCATGTGTATATTTTCATTGCGCATTAACTATGTTTTATAGAATATAATAATAAAGTATAGTAATTTCTACAATGCACAGGAACGATATAAAATTTAAAATAAAAAAGAATTTGAGCTTTGAGTGACATACATGGTGGAAAAATAAGATGGATAATAAATGTAATTTATTAATTTAAATTTAATATAAATTGATAATGATTACAAGATACATAAATTGTTACCAATATAATATGCATATTTGATATCACATATATAATGTATATGTTTGATATCACTCACTCGAGATTCAATAAGAAAATCGATCCACAACTAATTACTCTAGTTATATAAATATTATTCTCTAAAATAATATAAACTTGTAGCATAAGTTATAAATACTTTATAAAATTGTTTGTCAGTTGCTTTTTTGAATTATTAATTCCATGATATTTTTATTAATAAAAATGTAATTAAGTAACATTGCTTATTAAAGGTTCAAACATATAATTTAAAAGATATAGTTGTAACATATATATAGTTGTAGTTGTGTAAGATTAAAAAAAACTAATTAATAATAATATAAGTCATTTAAATAATTCATATTTTCTTATCAAAGTTGGAAATATTATTTATTATAAGATTTAAAATATGTATACATAATTTATTGATTAAAAATTAATATAACTTGATCATAATTATAAGATATACAGGTCATTACATATGTAATTGGTTTACCTGTTTCAAATATTATAATAATAATAAGAAAATTATTCTATGACTAATTTTTTTTGTCATGCAAACAACATTATTTTAAATAAATTTTTAATATAAACTTGTATTATTGCAAAGACCTTATTATAAAATTGCTCATTGCCTATTTTTTCTGGCCATTATATCCATGATATTTTATTGTTAAAAAAGTAAATAATATGACTCCTTAAAGATTAAAGTATCTACTCTAATATAGTTGTAATATATAGATCTACAATTGGAATGCTATAAGGCTAAATAAATTAATCAATAATAATATAAAGAATATAAATTATTAATATTTTCTAATTGAAGTTAAAAAAAAAAAGCATTCATTATAGGAGAGTAACTATTTAAATCTAATATATTAGTTTAAATTAATTATAAATCAATAATAATTATAAATGTTAATCATTACCCATAAGGTACATGTTTGACATCTTCCCTGTAATATGTTTGGTATCACCCGTTTAAGATACATAATCACTTTTATCATGTGAGTATCATTATATAAAATAATATGAACTTGTAACAGAAGTTATAAAATCTTTATAAAAATGTTCTCCCTTGCATTTTCAGGTCATTAAATTAGCAATATTTTTATTAGTAAAAAAGTAAACAACATTGTTTATTAAAGTTTAAAGTATATAATGAAATAAATCTAATTATGAGATTTAGATATGCAATTGGAGTGATGCAAATCTTTAAAAAAAAGTAATTTATAATAATTTAAACCTAAATTATTTATATTTCTTATCAATCATAAGTTCGATAAATAATTACCTGTGTCATGGAACACTTGCTAAGTTTATTCATCTAATTAAACAACTTTATCAATAACATGTATGTTTATACCATAAAATATGATGAGGAAGAACCATGAATATATATTATGAAGATGAGTAATGGGCAAGAGTGAAGCGGAAGAGAGTGAAGCCACACTGCTTTGAACACTCATTTTTTATAAGCTTCAATAGATTGAGAAGGCTTGTGACCATTGTATCTAATATCGAATATGTGAATGATAGGATTAACTAAATCGAATGTCATAAACATTCCATCTGGATACTATATATCAACGCTGATTTATCAGAGCTGATCTTTAGTCCTTTCTTCTTTCCAAAAAAAGGACCGAAAGCATGAATTTCTGTCTAACTCAAGGAAATATGAAATAATTGAATATGCTTCTCATAAGACATGCAAGGAATGAAAGAAGAATAAAAATTGTTAATATCCTCCATGAACTTACATACAGCAATGAATATCAAGGAGTAGTAAACCAAGAAAATAATTCTAATATCAAATGAAAACAGAGTCAACTAACTCAGACATATACTCTTGTGCATATAGAATTGTGGGTAATGTTCACATTTTTAATCCTTGATAAAAAAAAGCACAAAGATGACCGAAATGACTTCATATTAAATATATCAAGCTTGTTTGACCTATAGAACCAAGCACAAATTCCAACGTGCAAACACTAAAAATGTACAGGCGGTCTTATACAGTGGCATAACACCAAGTTGTGTAAGAATTTTGCAGGTCGGACTCCATTTTATTTTCATCGTTCTCCGTCCAAATTATAATAGCATGGTTGGTTCCTGGAGTTACAAAAGTGGTATATTCCCACGGGAGGAAAGCACTGTTATTGATAATACACCTAAAATTATTGGAAATTTTGTGGACTTATATAAATCAAATTGCATTTAATCTTGAATTCGGATTAATTGAATGTCAAAATTGATTAAAGCTAATTATTGAAACCCAAATTATTGTAATTATTATTGTTATTGGACTTACGCACTGCTTATTGGTGGATATTGTTATATATCTCTGTGTATATAGATCTTGTTATAATGGGTTGCTTGGCACATCACTTTTCTAACACAAGGAGAGACCCTTCCTTCTAACCCTATATATAGGTGCTGCGGCACCATTGAAATAGAACGTCCTTTTGGCTCCCTGAGGAATAGGAGGAGCTCTTCTCTCCCTCTGACCTTCCTTGGCCAATTTCTTTCTTCTTTCTCCAGGATTAAAGAACGGAAAATAACTTTGGATCGATCGTTCTAAATCGATTGAATCAGGTTCTCTCACACCTATTCTGTTCTTGATTTTCATGCCATAATCGGAATCAAATCTTGATCCAAGGGCGTCATAATTCCTTCAAATGGTATCAGAGCCTGATTTTGGTTACTGATTATGGCTGTTGTTTGTGTTTTTGGTGTGAGATTTGGTGTTTAAAATAGTTGAGTTCGAATATATGACGAACTCGATTTTGAATTTATGATCTGGCTGTTTAATTCCAAAATTTGTTGAGGATTATTATTGTTCATGTTGTTGTGAATTTATTGAGCCAGTTATTGTGTAATTTGGGGATGGATTGAGAGAGAAATCGAAGGAAAAATCGTAAGAACCGTACCTCTTTGATCGAAACTCCAGTTTAGTAATCTAGAGAGATTTGCGTTCGAACTCCATATGGGTTTTGTAGAGCTCTTCAAGCTGAATCTATAGAGACCAAGAACATGAATTTTCGTTGAGAAATGAAGGAGAAAATCACGAAAAACAGTGAAAATCCACGCGGTTCTTCTTCGAGTTGGCCTAGGAGTTATAGGCCACGGTTCTTCGAGATATTACATGGGTTTTGTAGATATCTCTCTTACGAATCCATAGACACCAAAATCGCTTGATTTCGTTGAGAAATAAAGGAGATATGGCCCTCGACCCGTTTTGTTGTTATGCCGGTTGGGCAACCCGTTTCTAACTCGTCCCAAGGTCAGGGATGATGAACAGGAACACGCGCGAAGCCCACTCGCGCATAGGGGCACGTGCAGGCATGTGGTGGGCCTTCTAGAGCCCATTTTTTGCTCCAAAATTTGCAGGCTTGGTTTTTTCAATAAAATAAAATTATTGGTGAATTTTATTTATTTTTTTTGAGCATTAAAAATATTTATTTGAAGTTATTTCAAATTTAAAAATGCTCAAAATTATATGGCACTCTCCGAATTTTGGCCTGAAATTTTTTGTGTATATTTGTGTTATTATTGGGCATATTGTGTTAAGCATACTCTCAGAGTTAATGTGCTTTGTATATTAAAATAATTTTGAGCTCCTTATATTTATTATATTGCACATTAAAATTATGAGATGCCACTATTGTTGAATATTGTGCAATATTACTCCGAGAATTACAATTTAAGAAATATTAAAACTATTATTTTGAGTATTAATGAAATTTTGGGCATCAAATAAATTATTTTGAATTTCCAAAAATTAAATTGTCTAAAATCATATGATATTCCCTAAATTTTGTTCTAGAAAATTTTGTGGATAAATATGATGTATATGGGCATGTCATAATTCATGCATTTTTAGAGTTTGAATATTTTATATATTGAAATAAATTTTGGGCACCTTTCTTGTTTATATTGGTTATGGAATATTGCAAATTTTGCAATTATGTCGAATTTTGTGCAATATTACTCTGAGAGTTAACTTTTGGAATATTTTGATAATATTGTTGGGCATTTTTCATAATTGTGAACTCGCCTTCGTGGGACCAATTGTGATAAATATTAATTTTGTGAATAATTTTGTGCAAAATTATTTTGAGAATTATTTTCTAAATTCTAGAACATGATTTTGCTACATACCCCATTTTATATGAAATAATGGCATCTTTTATGTAAAATTTTGAGAATCTGATTTATGCAATCCAAGTGAGAGAGTGTTTGATATTTGTGGACTTGCATAAATCAGAATGGATTTGCATAAATCAAAGTTTGAATTTGGATTTAATCCAAATTAAATACATGCTTAAATAATGGAGCATGTTACGGATTTCGAAAATATTGATTTATAGGGAGTGTTCGTTGTTCAAGCACAAAATTTGTGATAATCAAGTATTATTGATTTTGTCTAAAAATCCCACTTTCCATAAAGGGAAGATTTTTTTTGGCAATATGATTTATCATTATAAAATGAGAGAAATAATTCAAATTTTGAAAATCTCTCTATATTTTGTTCCACAATCTGACAACCATTTCTCTTTTTGATTTTGAATAGAGAATTTAGCTCACAATTTATTATTTATTATATATTCGTTTGTGCTCAGTTTGTGAAATTTCAAATGAGTTATTTTCAATATTGTGGGTATTTATTTGATAAACTCAAAATTTTGGTCATTTTCCTATTTTGATTGTGCTATACTTTCTTTTTGTGGACATTTTAAATATTATTATTTATGTTGCATTAAGAATTATGTTAATAATAAACTTACCTTTCGGTTTATCTTTATTGACATAATTCTTAATGATTTGAAAAATTGTGTCCTAAAATTTTCAATATTCTTTTGATACTAGCTTTAGAGACGTGATTTTATTGTCTATTGGAGTTTACTCGTATTAAAATTTGAAACCCTAAAAAGGTATTGCAATTACATGAGACTCCATTTATTAATTGGGTGTTTAAAGCAATTCGACATTTTTTTGAATTTTGCTTCAACCTATGGTGAAGCTTATTTATATTAAATTAAATTATTTTTTGGATTGCAAATATTGTTGGGTTATATAGATAATGGACATACCTTTCGGTGTGACATTATTTGACATAATCATTGTGTGATAGAGAAGATTCTATCAAGTGAGAGAGATTTGTCTATTGTGATCCAAAACTTTTCGGTAAGATTGCAATGATACAAGGTCTTTAATTCAATTAATTGCCCAATTGATTGAACATAAGAAAATTAATTTTATTATGTAAGTAAATTACAATATTTTGATGTAAGGTTTTCTCTTTTTTTATTGGTCTGTCATCGTTATATTGTTTGAGACCTATTTTAAAGGACATTCTCAATCTCTTAGAATGTAATGTTACTCTCTTTTATATGGAAACTATTGTTATAATGGGAGTTAGAGACTCTATAATTTTATTATGTCCTTATTAATAGTTATATATAAGTCTAAAATGCTTTGGCTAGCATACTAATTTTGCTATACCTTTATAATTTGTTGTTTGAGTTTGCGATGACAGAGAGAATGGATATTTATTTTAAAATGTCAAAAACACTTATGATATCCTCCATTATATAGGCAAAGTATGTGACGCCAACTCTGTGAAACTTTATGGTTGAAAATTTTGACGACTCTGCAATGTGATTATCTTTATTTTGTGCTTTTGTTGTTAGAGAGAATAATTGAGTTTAAACTCATATTGAGCACTCTACCACTGATCTATTGATAATCCCACTACTTGCTATTATACCATTAGAGTATAGTGAAACCTTATGGCCTCTAATGGAATATTTATATTGTTTGATATATAGGATTAGTGGGAGATATTGTACCATATATTAATTTGTATCTTTTGTGATTATATGATAATTTATGGTAGACTCGAGACTCTTCTCGAGTATATTCCTACAGAATTTATTATTGTTGATCCCCTAATTAATGGTTAGATACCAAAGGTTTTATTGTTGGTATTGTAACCCTTATGGGTATATTGAGGTCTCTTTGGCATTTTTGGTTAATGGGAGCTTATTTTGTAGGCTTATTATAATCTCATACTACTGTTAATGCCATTTAAGTCTACGCAACTTAATTCTTTATGCAAATTTGCATAATGGCATTATTATTGAGACATATTGGATCCAGTCTCAATTTTGTTATGCTGAGATATTTTGTTGAATCTCAGATAGCATCTTAGGCAGATGCTTATATTGCTATATATTATTGTGCACATTTCTGTTGATACAGCAAATATTGGAGACATTTCGGACCCGTCTCATATTGTAAGAAGATTTATTAGATCTTATATAGCATCTGGGGTGGATGCTACGGCCATTTATTGGGAATTGCACTTTGATAATCTATCGGCATACTATTTTGTTATTGTGCATTCCCATTGGCTTATGTACCACCATTTATTGGGTCACTACGAGATTAGTATCTCACGTATATGATGTCAGTACTCCTTCGAGTATAATTCTCTACATTATTGACTACTTATTATCCCATATCGGACCATTTGGTCGAAAGTGCGGGCTCAATTTTGACATAATATTGTGGCCACATTTTGTGAACTAATCTGGGAAATTGTTTTGTAAGAATTTGATTTATATCGTCTAAGTGGGAGATTGTTGGAATTTGTGGACTTACATAAGTCAAATTGCATTTAATCTTGAACTCGGATTAACTGAATGTCAAAATTGATTAAAACTAATTATTGAAGCCCAAATTATTGTAATTATTATTGTTATTAGGCCTACGCACTGCTCATTGGTGGGTATTGTTATATATCTCTGTATGTATAGACCTTGCTATAATAAGCGGTTGGTGAATTCTCTGGTACCATATCACAAGTGTATATTTTGTGCATTTTTGTGTTGAACGGTCAGGATCGTGTGACATGTCTTATGGTGAGATTATGAGGTGCATCAATGCACCAATCACCTATGATGTACTATAATAATATCTAATTTTAAGAAAATTTAAAAATATAATTAAAAATATTTTAAAAATTAATTATCATATACTGATAGTATAAAATTATATTGACAGTATAAAATAATTTTACACTGTCAGTATAATCAAAAAATTTTATCAATGTAATTTTAATTATCATATATTGACAGTGTAAAATTATAGTAGCAGTATAAAATAATTTTACACTGTCAGTGTAATCAAAAAATTTTATCAGTGTAATTTTAATTATCATACACTGACGTGTAAAATTATACTGGCAATATTATAAAATTATACTGATAAAATTTTTTTATTACATTGACAGTGTTACTGATAAAATTTTTTGATTACACTGACAGTATAAAATTATTTTATACTACCAGTATAATTTTACATTGTCAGTGTATAATAATTAAAATATTTTTTAAAAATATTTTTTAAAAAATCATATTTTCATATCAAAGTTGAAAATTTATTTTTTTATTAGATAAAAGTACATATAAATATTATTTATCAATTTAATTTAATATAAATTGATAGTAATTATGTGATAGATAAATCATTGCCCATGTAATGAATATGTTTGTTATCACTCATACAATGTATAAAATTGGTATTACCTGTCTCATATATCAATATTAGTAAAAAAATAATTATATAATCAAATTCTCTTGTTATGTGAACATTATTATTTTATTAGAGTTTAAAAGAAATAATTATTTTATACATATATAGTGGTGAGGAGCTAAGTAATTTATATAAGGTTATAAATTTAAACTTTATTGCTAAGGATATACCAAAAGAATATATAAATAAATTTTAATTTTAATTATTAACAATTATAAGATATATTAATTATTATCTATGCATTTAGATATTTATATCACTCATATAATATATATTTGGAATTACTCATTTAAAATATCAATATTAGTACTTAAAACTGAGCCTAGAAACTACTAATAACCTGTTAGCTTCCACGAGTAGGCAATGAAATAGGATGCAGAGAAAAGTTTAATAATAACGAATACACCTTGTTTGCACAGGTTATTATTACATCTTAGGAGGTCCATGTTCTATCAATTGTATTGGATATACAATTATATTGGAATTCTATTCGAATAAGTTAATAACATAGAATTTGCTTTTATTATATTCTATTCATAGAGTAAAGATTGTGCAATTTTTTTTTTTTTTTTTGCAGGAGGCATAACATTTTGCCTGCAATACATATGGCTTATAATATTAACCATTTCTTTTATTAGTTTCATTAGTTTGGATGAAAAATTCCTCCTTTCGTTTGAAAATTAGAATGAATGTTTGACTGAGACGTTTTTGCCGTGGAAATATGCTTCGAGTTTGAATAAACTTTCACCACATTTTATGAAGCTAATGTTTGTGGTGATCACCCGTTTTCGAATAAAATTACAGGCTTCATTAACATTAATAATGTCAATAGCTTCTGGACTTCAGTATAAAAAGTGCTTGGCGACTAACAAATTTGATATATTTCTCACATAGAAGATAGATATAAGAATCCATTGAAACATTGTAGCAGAATAAAATCTGCAAATATGACAGTGTAATGAAATGAGATGAATACCAAAATCTACCATAATTTAGCATGATTAGAATAATACTAACACCTGAATCAAACAAACCAAAATAACGATAGTCTTCACATGAAGCAAAAACTAATTTCATCCTAAACTGAAATAATCTAAATCCAACTAAAAATGGCTTCAGCACAATTGCATTAATTTTCATGTTCCGTCAGGACTTTTCCCAGCTTGTTGGAGGACATGAGGAAATCATCTCCTAGAGTGTTGACAGGCTTTGCAATCCAACCACCATCATTCAAATTGTTCAATGGAGTAAGTGAAGTTAGTGCACCAAAATCTCCAATGTTATCATAGCATTGAGACATGTTGGTTTATGGTTCCTAATTTATTGATGACAAATATTGCATTGAAATGTTTAGTGTTGTGTGCTAGCAATATCAAGTTTCAAGCTCCAAAAGAGTTTACTGAGAAACAAAATCTCTTAGTGAACAAGGAGATAAAAGGAAGATAGCAAGTGCAGAAGTTGAATTACAATAAGTCACATTTTGGAGGGAAAAAGCTTTGACATTATTGGAGGATATAGCAAAAAAGGACAACTATACAAAAGGATAACTTACAAAGAAAAAAGTATGAGAAATAAAAGATTCCTTTCTAGAAAAAGGACAAGCTATGAATCAATCAAAATTCAAAAGTTGTCCTAGTATATGACAACTCATAAAAATGACTAAAAGACAGCTACAACAAGCCTGCAGCGGTCAAAATTTTTCTGATATAAAATATTACTTGCTGCTACAATAAAAATTAGAAAAGAAAGCACACATTTAATCCAAAGCTATACGAAAATCAGCTCTCTCTTCTCCTCTCATTCTATTTTGAATTGGTGAACACTTTGAGTATTCTTTTACGAGCTTGAGAGCTTTCTAAGTTTGAGAGTTTCTTATATTGTTCTGAAAAAGGCTTGAGTGATTGTGAATCTTTTGTTTGTGGAAAGGCCTTGTGAGTAAACTTTGTTTGTGAGTGATTCTTTGAGAATCTTGTTTGTTTTGTGAGCTTATTTATTTTGAGAGTTTGAGTTTGAGAGATTCAACTCGTGAGAATTTGTTTTGTGAGCTTGGAGAGGCTCTTGCCAAAGACTACTCTTTGTTGTAAGCTTGGAGAGCTATTTGTAAGGGAAACCTTAGGGTTTAGGCTTTCTAAGCTTTTGTTAGTGAAAAATCTCACCTTGTTGGTGGGGATTGGACGTCGACTCCACATTGGAGATTGAACCAGTATAAACTACTTGATGCCATCTTCTTAACTTTACCTTATATTTATTTTACTCTGGTATGTTTATCTTACATCTGTTATTGAATATTTAGTTTGTGCTTTCATTTTTAAACATCTCAACATTTTGCAAAAGCATATTGTCAATGTTTGTCTCATCTGAATATAGTAGATTATCTTATACTCGAATATAAGATTTTGATGAACTTTTTTATTTGTGTTTTAAGTGTGTAGAAACTTTAATCCATCCAAGTGTTTAATTCAACCCCCTCTTCTCAAGCCTCCATCTTATCACTATCATATTCTATGATGCCAATACATAAAAACCAAAGAACTGCTCAAATGAATCAAAAAAGGAAACATCCAAGAGAGAGAAAGAGAGAAAGTGCGTCGCAAAAATCATAGCTCAATCCCTCCTTTGATATTGTTTTTTATTCTAATTTGGTCATCTAAAACAAAAAAAAAAGGTGAAAAAGAGACCAAAAAAATGCGTAAATAGAAGGAAATTTTTATTTGGGTGTTGGGGTTTCTTTTCCACCTTCACCGAACAATCTTCACTGGTATATTCAGGTTGAAATCCTTGTTAGTTCATTTGGGTGTTAGGTTTTCTTTTTCCTTTCCATAGACAATCTGCCTTCGGTTTTGGAAATGCTGCTCGTTCAAACATAAGGAAGGGATTCTTTTGAAAAAGTCTAAACACTTGAGACCCTTAAACATAAATATAAATCAAAAGTATGAAATCTCATCCATGCGATGTTCATTAAACAAAATCTAACAATCAAAATTAGAGGACCATCAGAAGCTCCATAAGTAGTGGGGGACCAAATTATCCTTCACCAAGTCACATACCTAACAATGAATAAAGAGGGAGTAAGGAGGAATGGCTAAATCAAAAACTCTAGCAACCATATATGGTAGTCAATGAAAATAGAAGGATATATTTCAAAGCTAACCCAAGAGGGCATTTGAAACAAAATGAGAAGAATAGAGTAGGTTATTGAAATCTTACTAAGTCTTGTAGAAGAAGAGTAGGAAAAGACATGTGATTGGTTAAAGAATAGGTGAAGATGGATGAGGTTGGTCTAATGAAAAGGTAGAAAAAATAACCAAGTACCAAGGAAAAGTAAAAGATAAGAGATTTTAAATCCAATAATATAGTGTCACATCAGTGATTACATATCCACTTATTTATTGCCATATAATAGATAAGAAAAGGCAATAACCAATAATACATTGACATGGAGGAAAGACATTTTTGGAGGGAAAATGATTGCATAGGAGTAGGCCACCTGTATCTTTCCACTTGCACTATCCCTCTTTTATAGAATGGTAAAAATAAAAATGATGGAAGTGATTGAAGAAAAGTTTTATGGTAGATGCTATTCGCTAATTACCCATAGAGGATGTTTGGTAAGGGGGAGTGTTTTCTCATTCTCAGAAATGTGAAAATATTTCTCTATTTGGTAAAAGATTTGCAAAAATATTCTTGGGAATGTTATATTTCCGGGATTGATTTTGTGTCAAGATTTCCGCCAAAATATTTCTATCTTACACATGGGATTATAATATTCCTATGAAGTGAGAATATTTTTTCTTATAAAAAGACCAAATTACCCCTATTATCACTCACTGCCATCCACCGCCGTTACCCTCCACCTCTGCCATTCGCCAAGGGCATTTTTAAAAATATACAAAATATTTGTGGAAATTTAATCCATCTACCAAATGCTATAAAAAACACATACCTAAGAATATTATTCTCGAAGATAACATTTCTAAAAATCTTATTCCTATAAATGAAAACTCAAACCTTCTGTCAAACACCCCTGTATATGACAGAAGATAGGATTGTTATCATTGTTTCCTTTGTATTTTCCCCTTCTGAATATACTGAAATGGAAAAACTTCAGCGAGTTTATAATCATTACTGCAATCAATTACAGCTCCGAATTTGAGTGATTGCATTTTTTAGGGGAAGTAATGATAGCTGATGGTGGCCCTATGTCTGAAACAACATCTTTCACCTTTTGGATTTTATAGAGGAAAAAGGAAAAAAACACGTGTATTTTTTAAATTATATTTCGTAATAAAAGGAGATACTCTGATTTATATGTGCCTGTGGAGCTGATTGTTGCAATAACAAATTAAAATAACTATTAGCAGTTTCGCTTTTTTTTGGGCCGAAAACCAAAGTTATTGAAAGCTAGACACCAAATATCACTATGGACCACAAAAGAAAATGACACCAAATGTGACCCAGTTGCTGATTACTTGTTTTTGCTAATTGTTGGGCTAATAGGCTTCGATGTAATGAGTAGCATCCAGTCCAGGAATATTTTTTCAAACTAACTACCGAAAAACGTTGCTTCAAATTCTGATGTGCTGATTATATTTAGGCTTCGAAACAAAAACATATTTGGGCTTCTCTGGGAGACTCAAATAAGAGTCATAGGCTTACACCGCACCAAGGACGTAAATCAACTTCTAGCAGCATTAGCGACCCAAAAATGAAGAAAACTTCTAGCAACATTTCCAACGTTAGTTGGACTTTTGTGCTTTTCTTATTTTTGTGTGTGAACAATCTGTTGACCAAAAATAGATATGTTGACCATAAAAAAAGTTCAAATAGAAATAATGTGGCAACCCCCCTCCCCCCCCCAACCCCGGGGCGCCCCCACACAACAAAAACAAAAAGAAAAGAGGGGAAAAAGATGGACATGGCTTTCCGCTAAAGTTCAACCGCACAAAGGGCACGTTTGTTTGTGCATTTTTTTTTTTGGTAAAAAATTATTTTTTTATTTAAAAAAATCAGTTTCATATATTTATATAATTTTTAAAAACTTATTTTTAATTTTTTTTTGTAAAAGCTGAAAATATTTATTTTTTAAAAAAATTTAATTTTCAGCTCTTTCAATTATATATAAAATTTAAATTTTATAATAATTTTTTCTAAAAATTGAAATAAATGTACCCATAACAAGTATATATTTGAGACTTCCCTTCATTGTATGGGAGGCTAATTTGCTCAATCTACTGTTTGTTTTGTTTGGATTAATAAGACTGATATTATTTCTTCTTAATAATATTTTCTAATTACTTAAATTAAAATATTAAAAAATTATTTAATAATATAAAAGATTTTAAAATGTTTATTGACTTTATTATGTATTAATCTCATAATAGGTTTAAGCTGGGTTGGTCTATCAAAGAAAAGTTCTTCTAATGTTAATTTATTTTTCATTTATAATAATTAAACTCGAAATATCATTTGAAAGGAATAAGTGACGATCTATTCAAATAAACTAAGTATTGAACATTATTTAGAAATATACTTCTTGATAATTATTTTGCATGTTATTTAAGAAAAAAAATTATGGGTTGCAGATTATTTAAGAATTACAAATCAGATATTTAATACTTAAATGCAACATAAAAACTATTAAATGTACATATGTGCAAGTGGGAAAAAGTTAGAAACAATTGCAAGTTGCACATTACTTAGGAATTGTAAATCGTATGTTCAATACTAGTTCATAAATAAGAGTTAAAATATTTTATAATTATTGTTTAAGTTATCAAAAAATATTTGAGAATAAGGGATGAGTGTTGTTGTGATTAGGATTTCAAGTTATTCATTGGATCAAGACTTCTTTATTTATTTCTTACTAATTATAAAAAGCATTTGTTATTTTAGTGCCTATTTTTTACGGTTCTAGAATTATTATCAAGAATTAATCATTTATGAATTAATAGAAAATAGTAAATATATTTTGTTAATTACTTAAAAAATTAAAGATAATGTAATTAGATAATAAACATGATAGGTTTTCTCCTTACTCATCCTTTTCATCATGATTAGGAGTGTCTATCAGATTGGGTCAGCCCACAAATCTGCGAGTGTTGACTCAACCCAAAGTACAAAATATCGGTTGGGATGGGTTGAAAAATCCTTTAACATAAGTGAATTTAGAAATTTTCAACTCACACAATCTAATCCAACTCAACCTAGCCTTTTTTTTTTTCTTTTTCGAGAGATCTTAAAAAGACACTTAGATAAGAACTTGTTCACCTCTTTTGTTCCTTAGCTTCTCCAACAAAACTTATCCATGTGAAAGATTCCAATCTAAGTATGATAATAAAGAAAATTGTCATGCTTGACTTTTTTTGTCGGTCAGCATTGTTCATTTGAATAAATTGAGTTTAAAGAGTTATTTCTTTTTTTTAAAACAAAAAGAGTAAACCCCCAAATTAGTTCCTAACAATATCATTAATGGAAGGATTGGTCCTTAACAAAAATAAATTAGTCTCAACATCCTTAATAATTATAAAAATTAAATACTTTAGTCCCTAACTCACTTATAATTGATAAAAAATATAATATGTAGGCTACATGCTGACTAGGACATCCTAACTTCATCCCCGCATCCCATGTGGCACTCCCTTAAACTTTCTCAAATATCGAACCAAAAAAAAAAAATCCTAACATATCAATCCCTAGCAGTAAGACACAATACTAAATTCTATCTCCTCTCCAATTGCAAGAACTCATTATTAGCTATCATTAGCAAAAAATTAAACCCCATTGAAACTTGATCTCCTCTCAAATTATGATAACTCATCACTATTTTAGCTGCGGTGTTAGAGAGGAGATAGAGTTTGAAAATTTTGAAACGTTAGGTTTAGAGCTTAATAGTAAAATGGTGCTTTTTTTTTTTGTGGTGGGGTTGCATATTTTGGGGTGTTGATATCACATAGAATGAGGTTAGAATATCTTAGTTAGCATACAACCTATACATCACTCTTTATCAGTTACAAATGAGTTAGAGACTAAAGTGTCTACTTTTTGCAATTTTTAGGGACTTTAAGACAAATTTATTTTTGTTAGGGATCAATTTATCCATTAAAAATATTGTCATGGACTAATTTGGAGATTTATTCAAGAAAAAAAATGACTTGTGAGGTAATTTAATGGTTAGATCTTTATATAATATCATTTTAAGTTTAAGGAATTTTTTAAAAGTGAAGCGAAAAACAGTTTAGACATTTGATAATGCTTTCTCTAGGCTTTCCTGTTGTTCCAATTACATTTGTGTGCAGGTATTATGGTCACATTGAGAAAGTTACTAAAGAAAATATAGATGATATGCTTATGAATAGACATGATATTTAGATTAGAACATGTTATATGCTAAGACTGTTTGCTTATGTATTTTGATGAGTTTGAACAGGTAAACCTTTTTTATTTTTTTGTTTTTTATGCATATCGGACGCATGCATTTTTCCATGTTGAGAGTTTCAGACTTAACAAAGAATATTTGTGTTCTTATTTTTTGGTACCACATTAATTAAGGCTATAAGGTTGGAAAATGAGGAGGGAGATCTTCTTTTGGTTCTGTTTTAGCCATAAGCTTTGATAAGGTTAAACATTTTGGCCACACTACTATAATACTACAAAACTCCATTCTGACAAAAAGTACCAATATATACTTGTTCTTGGTAGTTCTATTCATGAGCGTGCATGCTTCATTGTTCCGGGAGAAAAATATGTGCTCCTACAACAAAACTGAACGCATCTATAAGTATTAGGCCATTTAAGCCTGTATCTGTTTCAAATTTCAGAATAGTGTGGGTGCAATAATTGTGCAAAGGAAGAAAGACAACCGTGAGACAGAATAAATAATATGCATGCTTGTGATTTGACTAGCGACAAAGGAGAAATATGAAAGGTGGAAAAAAAGAGTTGCCACATAACATGGAATCAACTTTAAGATGTTAACATGAATGAATGGGGCTTATGGACACAACTTGACTTTAGATTGTGAGAATGCTCTCAATTTATTTTTCTAAAAGGTGTAACAAGAATTCTTGAACACACATGGCATCATGTCATGCATCAAAATAATGAGAATTAAACAACTGGTTTGATTCGAGATTCACCATATATAGTTTTACCTAATATAAAAATTTATTCCTATTTCTATCCATCTAAGGTATAGATTCTATGTACCCAAGAATCTTTAAGGTATAATACTTCCACCATCTTTGCACTGGTGTTTGGCCATATGCCAGTAGCAGTCAATCATCCAATTGATGTTTATATAAATGCTCTTAGCACCAATAGTGTTTGCTTGTCTATAAGTACCAATAGTTTATTTTTTCCACAAATAGAACCATTGGTGCTTGACCAAGATTGGTTTGGTGCCTAAAATTCAAATTCAAAGTTGATCAGAACTCAGAAGCTTACTCAGCATGCTCTCCAATTGATTGGAATCATGAACATGTGCTTGACAGCAGATTGAATATAGGAAAAGGCATGGCTATGAATGACTAAGCCTAGGCTCTGGTGGGCTCTTACTAATCAGCACTAACTACATGTTTGTGGTTAAAAAAAAAAAAAATGTAAAGTATGGAAGCATGGGAATATATTAATGGTCACCAACTAAGTGGAAGAACTTGCTTAATAAAAATATCAGTTGAGACTGTAATTATCACTAGAGAGTTATTATGTATATCTTCTGCACTAATTAATGCTTATGCTGATTATGCTATGCATTTAGACTTTGTAATAACAGATATGAAGTGGGTGAGTGGTGGAGGACCAGTTTGAGCTAGTAATGGAGGCAAAGGTGGTGAAAGCTGTGTGTGTTGGGAACTGCACTAAGCTGCGGAGACATGGACTTGTCTCTAACGGCCATGACCAAAAGGTGGAGTGTCACTTGGTCACGTGCCATTTGTGTGATCGAGTAAAAGAAAACAAAATAGGATAGGCATGAAATGAAACATGTAACAATCTTGGCTTCGGCACTGTATTATAAAAATTTATAATTATGTTAGTTTCCATAGAAAAAGGTGCTGTTCCCTTGTATACTTTATTTCTTACTTTATTTTGTGACAAATTTAGATTGGACTAAGATCAGACACACGTGGATACGAAGATATGTTGACACTGCATTGGTCGAGATTTTTTTGGTTAAAAAATATTTGTCTTGATCACTCTATGATCTGATTAAGAAAATCACTAATCTACTTTGAACATGTGCTTAGGCCTTAATGGGGCTAGTCAGTAGGTTTGCCCCCAGCCTAGGAGTTCTTTCAGGTGCAAACTCTATAGAAAATTTGCTTTGATTTGAGGAGCCTATGTATTCTTTCTCCACCATCTGCTACTTTATCTATCTTTTTGGGTGAAGTAAGACTAATCCCCTTTGAACATGTGCTTAAACTTGTAATGCTTCATTAAAATATTGTTTAACTTTGGCTCTTACAACCCAAAAGCATGATGCAGGATCCAATTGTGCATATATATATATTCTACGTAAAGTACTTTTTGTATGATGGATCTAGTTCTTTATACACCCTACCTTGTCAGCCCATTAGACAAGTGCTTCCCTTCATATACTTTCTATATTCTTGGCATTGCTCTGGGTTTCTGTTTAATTTTACTTGTTATTCCTTGGCCAATTCACAGTTGGTGCCTTGAAGATTACATTGAAGCAGAATCCTGACACCAATTACAGTAAATGCACCTGAAAAACAAAGAATCTTACAAAGAGAGAACCTTAAGTAATTGATCATGACTCTTTCTTTGGGTCAATAATTGATCACTTCTCTGTCTTGAAAAACAACTTATTTATAGGAAGATTTATTCCACCAAATCCATATATGATAGGAACGTAAAGGTTAGAATAATACTTGTATTTTGTTTAAGACTTTAGTTTGTACGAGATAATCCGTACAGGACAATAATGTAAATTTGTAACTCAATATACTAATTTAAAACTCCGCGGTGTTGACATAATATAATGCAAAAATTATTGCATAAATATAAATCTAATACTTAAACATAATTATAATAAAATTAGTGCAATCCAAAAACACTTGAGCGTATTTTACATAAAGCTAATGAGACTCAATTTTACTGTAAGTGTTATTAGATACGTTTTATATAAAAATTTCTCCATACAACAAATTAACAAATTTTGATAGAATTTCAAAACACATGCTTAAAGTCCAATTGGTCCTCTGACATTTGGTAACCATAGAAAATTTATTTTAATTTTGACATATTGTTAATATAAAAAAAAGTTTATATTATTATTTAATTATGTGCTATTAAAATTATATGTGAGACTTTTGACATAATAGATGTAAGAATCAAATAATCTTGTTAATGTATTAATATATAATTAAATATCTATAAAAAATATTTTTATATTAATAATATACCAAAATTAAATTATGGAGAAAAAAAAAATCACAATTGAATACCCACTAGATAGACTCAAAACCTTTTTGCATTTATTCTTAAGTTACACCACTGTGTTTTTGAGCACATTCGTCTATTGACCTTATACAAGGGAGTCTTTAGAATGAAAAGATAAAGAGTAAACTATTGGTCCTCAAAGAATTTTGTTTTAATACTTTGATACTCAAAATATCAATTGTATAGACTTTAAGTTAGTCAAAGATTTGATGTTATAATACTTTACTCCTTGAAAAATTAATTATATACACTTGAGTCCTTTAAAGATTTGGTATTATAGTGCTTCAATTTCTAAAAAAATTCTAGTGATGGACTAAATTCTAAAGTGTTATAATACCAAATCTTTGGGTGACTTGAGTATATATAATTAATTTTTCAAGAATTAAAATATTAAAATAAAAGCCTTTTAGAGACTAAAGTGTAGTTTTACTCAAAGATAAAGCTTCATATGGTTATTTCCGAGGCTACTATTGTATAGGAGAACCGTTGCGATTGCAATCATGCGGATCCGTTTTGTATGCTACAATGGCAATGGCCCGTGTATTTTTATAAGCAGTGTTTTATCCAAAAATAGTGACTTCCAAAAAATGCAGCTCACATTTTATATTTTTAATATAACCCTCGCATAGTTATTGATGTTACTGCATTTTCGTTGATAGGAAAGCATAGCATTAATCATGCAGCCGCATATACAGTAATGGTAGGACATTTGAGCATGGAATTGGAGCATTCTAGGACTAATAGATTAAAGAACTGAAGTTGCATTTTGTGAAGGGTTAAGAAAGTTGCTATTATTAGATAGCTTAGCATGATGGATTTTGTGAGACCCATCTGTTTCAGAACTATGCCACAAGCAATGGTTTGACAACTCGCGTGGCTGAAATTATAGATCAAAGGAAGAAAAAGAGGCACTCCCAAGTTGAAAAGAGCAAACATTGGACCTATGGCCATGATGGTTCTATAATTTCGTGCGTGGAATAATGGACCACCCCATTATCTTCTCGTCCAAAAATGTCAGTTTAATGATGGAGATTGAAGGTCATGAGCGACAGCACCCTCCTCCAATCTCTTTCCTTTGATAGGTTACAAGTGAACCTTGTGTTTCAACTTGGCTTCCTAATCCTAATCCTATGTAATGGCTCAAATTGCTGTCCCTTTCCAAGAACAAAGAATCACACATGTTGAAATGCTTGTTCTCTTTGCTATGTAAAGTTTGAATCGAGAGTGGCCAAAATTTGAGAAAGGAATTAGAGCCAGGCAGCTGTATTTGTTGTGACAAATGACAAGTGGCCATACTCAAACCATCCTTTAATTGAATAAGTTATTGCTTCATTTGTTGTTATCTCTTTACAGTTATATGTCATCTTAGAAACTTGAAAGACAAAGGGAATAACCTGCCAGGAAAATTGCAAGGAATATAAGGATAAAACAAAGAAAAGAAAGAAAAAGGGAGTCACAATAATTCATAATATAAAATGTTTTTGTTGTTAAGGGAAGGACATGTGCTCTATTATTTATGGGGAGTGGGATTGTTAGAAAAATAGGAGAAACAAATGATGTTATAGCATAGTCTATGCTGGACGTGATAGATGGAACCAAATATGAAACTACCGAAAGCTGACCCCATGCATTATGGAGTTATCTGAAACACTTTTCAAGTGGGGAAGAGGGAGAAAGGAAAAAGAGAGACTAGAGAATCTTTGGTGGGAATAATGACTACACTGTTAGCTTGTTTTTGCTTCTATCTCATACTATGTTCAATTCAATCAACTCAGTTGTTGTTTGAACTTTTTACATATGTGAGGGGAAGCAGGAATTTGCTTTCTTGAAAAAGCCCAAAATTCCATCAAAAAATACAAAGGATGTGCAGTGCCTCAGACATTCAAAAGAGTAGCATATTTGATCATATCCTCTCTCTTTTTATTTTCTTTGAATTATATTATATTTATCCCAACATCTTCTTTTCCTCTGACTTCTCTGTCCCCCAACCCTCCACTTCGCCTCTTACATTTGCTTTACCATAATTAAACATCAATACCCACCATCTCAGTCTCTCTCTCTCTTTCTCTCCCTCATTTACTATTTCTTTACTTCGATTCTTTTTTCAGTTAAAATATTGTTTTATTATATTAGAAAAAAACTCTCAGCTCTCTCACCTTACCCTCTATTTTAGCGTTCCAGAAACATAAAAAAACTCACAGGCTTGTTTTGTCTTTCTCATAATCAATCACACCAAGAAAAAGCAACACTGGAAATACATGTCTCCAATTCCATAGCAGTTTATAGGTGATCTCAGAAGCAAGCCACTTTCACTTGATCTTGAAACTTGAGAGAGGGTATGTGATACTATTTTACTGTCACCTCTATAGTGTACTCAACTGCTGATTGTCTTCTTGTTTTGGTTCTCTCCTTGCCTTTAGTCTTTCTTGGTTTTTAAACAAGTTGGAATCACTGCATAGGCGAAATGGTTACCGGATTCTACCTTCAAACTCTCCATCATCCCATCTGTGCTCCAGTTTTGCTTATTTACCAAGCATTCTAGAGTGATTTTCGTCTCTAAGCTATCACAAGTAAGACTTTCTGTTCGTCCTAGAATTGGCAATGAAGAAAATGAAACAAATATCTGCATGCAATTCTCTGACTTGGCATATGCAGATGTTGTTATTCCTCCATGTTTATGTTATTGTTTTACTTTGTCTTGTGTGCTGACATGGTGGTCACTCACTCACTCAATCACTCCATCTATTACTGACTCTTAGTCTTTCCTTGGACTTACAAACTGATATTATACTAGTTTAATCTGGGAGTTGGGTTCTCTCTCTCTCTCTCTCTCTCTCTCTCTCTCTCAGTAATAAAGGATTGAGGTACACTCAATCATGGTGTTCAATCTCCTAAGTCATTTGGCTCTTGGAAATCTATAATTAGAACAATCTTCATACAGATTCCAGATTGATTTCAGATCAGAAGTGAGTAGGTTATAATTGGTAAAAAGTTGTAGGAATTTGATTTCCGGGATCACTGATAGTACTCATGGTGAATGTGAAAACACTGTCGAGTGGTGAGCTTGTAGTTCATGGCATGTCTCTTGCCACTTTATTCCATTTTTTTAACTAACTTACAAAAGAGTGGGCCAGATCACAGGCACAGGGCAAGAAGATTCAGTCAGCAACAGTTCCTTACTTAAAGAGTCCAGTAGGATTTTCCAGTCTGAATTGGCAGTACATATCTAGTTCAACCTTAAATTTCAATCATACATTTGCAAATTTTAGATGGTTTTGGGTGGTCCATATTCAGGATTCTTGTTTTATTGATTTCTTTCATATAATAGTCATAAAAAATCAGAATAGGCTAAGGGAAAGTGATATCCCAGCAACATAAGATCCCAAAACCTTGCTTGTGTTGAGTGTAATTAATTCTTATTGCACCAACCTATATTTGGTCTCTGGGTCAAGGACAGCAGATAGATTTTGTTTAGAAAAATTAAAGAAAATATTTTACCACTGTATTTGATTTCAGAGCTACCACAGTTTAAATCATGAGTTCATTATATATTAGTTCCGCTAGGTTGGGGAAAAAACTGAGAGAGGCTATAAGAAAAACTACTTGTTGATGTTTTTTAAATGGGTCGTGGCCATTGATATGTGTTTCATAAGTTGTTGGTAACAAGGTGAGGTACCAATAGTTTTTACTGTACATTCTGCCTTCGACAAATAGCCCAAAAATTAGAGTCATCCTACTATTTAATGCCTGTTTCTTTTACCCTTTAGTTAGGCCGAAGGGTTGCAAAGCAAGCACCCAGTACAAATGCTTTTTCATCAGAAAGTCCACATATCAAGGCACTTGAATCACAAGACATGCCATCATTATCATGTCAATGAAAATGTGTATCTATGCCAGCATGCCAGGACTAATTGATTTCCATAAAGGAAGATATAAAGCAAAAGGCTGCTTGTTTTCTGCCCATTCTGGATAAATAATAATCTTTCACAGTATCAAATATCATTAGAAATCATTAAAGGGAGGTGAGAGTTGGCAGGAAGCTTGATTGTTTGTATTGTATGTATTTGTCTTTCCCTCTATTATGGAGTCTCTTCTCTAATCTCTAGGGAGTATGAACTCATGAACAGTTCTAAATTCGTTCATGTCCTTGTTTGACTGCTTACTTAATATGAATTGATGGATTTTCAATGCAGGACAAAACAGTTCTTTCACCGCAAGCTCTTAAATAGGTCCTATTCTGATTGTGGATTGTTGCACTTATTTGGTAAATTAGATTGAAACTTAGCACGGTTAAACCATGAAACCAACCTTTGATCTTGAAGTGGAGGCCTCAGCAGAGTATGAATCTGAAGTTAGCAGCCAGGTTGCTGAAACCTCTGCTGGTCCCTGTAGTGACAGTCTCACTAACTCTTCCAAAGTCACAAATCCAACAGAGTTTCATTCCAATTCTGATGCTATCTCACTTGACTTAACTCTCAACTTCAGCAACAATGACTTAGGAGCAAGGGATTCAACAGGACTCTCATTCTCAAGCACTAGTGAGAGCAGCAATGAGCCTGCATTTCAAACTACTGCGGCAACCATCCCGAGAGTTTTCTCTTGCAATTACTGTCAGCGCAGGTTTTTCAGCTCGCAGGCTCTTGGCGGCCACCAGAATGCGCACAAGAGAGAAAGAACATTAGCGAAGCGCGCTATGCGGATGGGGTTGTTCTCTGAGAGGTATGCCAGTCTAGCATCACTCCCTCTTCATGGTTCTTTCAGATCCTTGGGGATAAAGGCACACTCTTCAGTGCACAATGGCTTTGCACCAACAATAAGGCCTCCTGAGATAAAAAGCAATGCAAGATTTGATCAAGGATATCTTGGCCTTCCAATATTCTTGGAGGATGATGATGCAGAACTGTTGTGGCCTGGTAGTTTCCGCCAGGTTACTACTGCGGGAGGTGATACTCATCAGAATTTCACACTCACTGGAAGTTCAAATATGAGTTTTACTGAGGTGGATCCACCAGCTGACATAGATAACTCAACACCCGAATTAACATTGAAACTTTGAAGGGGTTATTTGGCACATATCTGGCTCTGAGTTGTCGTCTGCTTTGTCGTTATATTTTTGTATAGTCATCATGCAAGGGCTAAGGTGTCAGATTGAATATTATACTTGCTTGGTCTCCTGTAACTTTCTTCTTCAGTTTTCTCTTGCGAATTCTTGAGTTGGTGTTTTGCTCAGTATGTTTCTCATTGTATAAGAGCTCCGGGAGGACAATTTTGGAGCTTCTCTGCTTGTCATATAAATCATGCCTTTTTTTTTTTCTTTAAAGTTTACTATAATTACTGAGCTTGTAGTATGTTTTCTGTATCATTTGTCTATTTTGGATCGTTGTGACCGATGACCCTTTTAGCACTTTTAGTAAGGGGAAAAATAATGAAGGTTACTAAAAGGAATGTTATATGCACTCAAGTAGCTAGGATATTTTGCAGCCAGCAATAGCACCTGTGAAGTGGTCGAGACTACCTATATTGACTAATGAAATTCCAATCTTTTGACATGGTATCTTATATGGCCAGAAAAGGCATGGTATATCATGATTCATTACCAAACCAAGAAAGAAATAAAACTTCAAATTGGAATTCTGACAGATAATGGATGAGAATCTGAACAAAGAATCAAAGATGGCCACAGAAAACTTTCAACATCATTTGGACAATAGTGGAGTTGGAAAATAATAGAATATTTGTCTCATTTATCACAGCTGCATTCAATTGTGGGAGCATAGCTTGGATTTCTGAACCATTTTCTTGTTTATCATGTGTAAATCACGCCAAATATGTCCGTGGCTTTTCTGAGAGTCATGGAGTCGGATAGGACAAGGAAACTGTGGATCTGAACCCATTACAGCAGTAGTGTCTCAATTAATTCAGGGTTATCACAAAGCAGAAGAAGAATTGCAACATAGATCTATGCAAGTTTACTGACTATTGACGAGTCTGAGCAACAATGGGCTTCAAGCCTATCATAGTATCATAGTAAACTGATAGATTTTAACCCTTATAATTCCTACATAGTTGTCACAGCCATGTTGCCATGAGTCTAGTCAAGCCATATTAAAGATTTCATCTAATTCATAGCACTTGTACATGCATTGGTGATGATAATATATACGGTTTAGTCCATTTGAAGTTATTTGTGAGTGTGTGTGTGTGTGTGTGTGTGTGTATGTGTGTTCGGTCACAGACTTTTAGGCTTCTGTGACTAACTTCACAAAATCAAATTTATCCTTCATCCCCATGCAAACCTTTTTTTTTTTTTTCGGTTATAAAACATTTTTTTTTCCTCTATTTCTCTCTCTTAAGATAAAATGTTTTCACACTTGTTTATATATGATTTGTATTTAAGCAGACTTACGTACTTATATTTATCGAAGTGGCAACAATTCGCCTATTCATCTGAAAAATAAATCTATTGCATTTACATGACATCTTTCTAACAAATATAAAAATGGCTTGACTGTAATCTTATTTAAATCTCAATTTAATTTCTGTAGCAATTTTATTTTTGAAATGAAATATTATTTTTTAAATCATTATCATCACATTACTCTCAAGAAGTGAAGCAAAGCAATTTTCTATTGCCATGAAAGCGGTAAAAAAAAAAAAAAAAGGATAAAAAGTAAGCTAAAACCTTTTTGGTTTAATCCAGGAAAATAACCCACAGTAATATTAATGGCTTGAAAAACTTCATTACAATAATAAAAACCATAAATATTTATAACAAGTAAAATAAGAAATAAGGGCAAAATAAGAACGTTGAGACAAATGGAAAAAACCAAAAAAGAAAAAGAAAGCAGAACTGATACGGTTCACGCTGCAAATTATGTACTAATAAAAAACAAAGAATATGATATGGTAAAATCTTTTGTAAATCCACAAAAATATATTATAAAAATTTGAATATTTAAAGAGTTTAATTATTATGTATTGATAGATCTAATCAAATATTTGTGTTTATAAGACTTTTAAAATAGTGAACGGTTGAAACAAACATTTTATTGATGTGATAATATATGATTGAATGTCTGTGTAAAATTTTTTTACTTTAACAGTATATACAAATTAGATCGATATTTACAAGGGTAAATTATGTTGATATTTCGTAAAGTTAAGTGATATTATATACAATATCTTTTAATTAGTGAAAATATACACCAAACTCTTATGAAATTTAAGTTTTATTACATTTGATAATTTTATATTTTATAAAATATGACACAGTATTCTCGAAAGCATGATATTGTACACCCTTATATAGATGTTAGTATATATATGGCAAATTGAAGAATATTGAATATAATTTTACCTAATTCATGGGAGGTGAGTAATTTAGCCTTCTTAAAAATGTAGAATATGATTTTTTTTTTTAAATATTTTGAAGAAGAGATTAATTTAAATATATTAATAATATAAAAAAAAATTTATGTTGATATTTAATCAAATATTTATATTTATAAGATTTTTAATATAATAAATAATTAAATCAAATATTAATATATAATTAAATATGAGTTTAATTAGAATATATTGACAGTATAAAATTTTTTTATATTATCATTCAATTAAAACATTTTATTTGTATGATTATTCAAGTAGTGAGTGATTATGTCAAAAAATTTTTTTAATGTGGCAATATATAATTAGATGTCTATATAAAATTTTTTTATATTGATAATATATTCAAATTAAATTAATTAAATATTTATATAAAATTTGTTTATATTAATAATGTAAATAAATCAAATCCATTAAAAAGTGTGATAGGATACGGTAGGCGCTACCGTACGAATGCTTCACACGCGGGCTACGCGATGGATAGGGCGGAGCCAACAACTGTACAATAATACATGAACCCAGCCGTTGCGCGCCCCTTTGAACCGAAACGCACCGTTTTATTTGTTTATTCCGTTCCGACAACCGTACTTGTATGCTTTCCTATAACTACTTGAATTTCAGGATCTTCCATCACATGAAACACACACTGCCACATACCCATTCCATTTACAGGTTTCCCTCTCTTTCTCTGTCTGTTTGTCTGTCTCTCTCTTTCTCTCTCTGTGACATGTTACATATATAGTGTCTTTTATTTTTATTTTTTATTTTTTTGTGATTGTAACATGTGTAGTTTTGTGTGTGATCATATATTGATACTAGTAGTATCCGGCACTTTAATTCGTGACTGTTGATGCGCATAGATAAAATGTGAGAACATATCATTAATGGGTTTGTTTGGTTTGTGTGTCATTCCCCTACTTGGAATTTTTTGTTGCTTGACTTGAAATTTTGCTCCTACATGTTTCATCTCAAACTGTGAAAGCGTTTTCTTTCTTCTTGATCTTCATTCTGACACTTTCTCATTGTTGTATCCGGGTGTTGAAACGGTCCAATGAAACTGCAGTTAATTAATATTAATTTACTTGCTATTCAGGCATGAGAATCCAAATTGTAATATTAATGTTAATAATAGCAGTAAGAGATATGAAAGATATTTCTTTCCCCACTTTCTAGATTTGATTGGCTTAGTTCGGAAGCCCTCAATATTATTTATTTAATATAATTCATTAGCTGTCGCATTTGTATATAATATATGGCGTTTGATATTTGCAGCTTTTACATTTTTTTTATATTTTCATAAATTTAATTTAAATATATTGATAATATAAAATAATTTTATATTATCAATCAATAGAAATAATGAAAAGTGTCAATTCATATAAATTAATTATCTATTATAATGAAAGGCTCTCATAATTTTTTAATTTTTCTTATTTCTATTAATTAATAGTATCAATATATATCAATTAAATTTTATTTTTATTGCTTGAAAAAACATAAATTCGGTCCTATATTTTCGAAGAAGAGGAGGATCCCTTTCATGATGTCATGTTACAAATTATTTTAATGGATTATCTGAAAACGAATATCATGAAAATATTTTTACTTTTTGTGATCGACGATGAGGACACGTTAAAAAAAAAAAAAAGGAAAGAGAAACAAACAAGTTTCCTCAATTAGATACTCACTATGCATTCGACCAACTTTTATATTTCTTGAGGCCCAAGTTTCTCTTTCAAAATATCCTTATCCAGGAGCGTCCAAACCTTAAATTGTTGACACACTTGCAACTGAACTAGTTGAAAATAGAGGATCTAGGTAGACTTTCCTTACAAATTGTTAATCTTTTGCATGCTCTCTCTCCTTCTCTTTCTGTCCAAATTTAATAGTTTGGCACATATACTGCATACTAAGGAACCGAGCATGATGATTTGTGCTTTACTTTTGTGCATTAGAAAAAAAAAATAGATAAAAAAAAATTAAGGGATGGCGTTTAACGTTCTCTAGTTTTGGTTTTGTTGCAATTGGAAAGCCATAATATGACTTAATTTGGCCATCTTCGTCACTCTCCTCCGTAGAGTTACCGTTTTCAAGGGTCTAAAGACAAGAAGCTTGAAGCGACGGAACATGGTTAATTGGCTATCTTTTGCTGCTTAAGTGCGAACCAACGTGAGACTTTGTTTGATCTTGCTTTCAATGGATTCTTTAGGTTTGAGACATCCAATCCAACCAAAGGGTCTTAAAAGGAAACGGAAAACTATTCATTCTTGTCTAAAGTTGACATTATGCAGATGATTAAGTCCTATGCACTAAGAAAAACTTTGAAATTGTTGGCCAAATTTAATTCAGGCTTATTTTTATTTCATAAATCATTTATTACTTTTTTTTTTTTTTAAATGTGGAAACTGGAACGTGTTGATATCTTATGGATTTGTACCTTAAATTAACTCTGGGTTTTGCCGTTTATTATGTAAACTATGGCGAATGCATGGAACCTAATCTCCAACGAAACCTTCTCAATTGTTAGCATGATTGCAACATGAGGTAATAGTTTTTGGTGGCAAAAGTTGATTAATTTGTGGTCTGTTTTGATGCAGGTTTAATCATCATCAGTTGTGGACATCATACGACTTCAACATAAAATTTTGATAAAATCCTCAAATGGGTCATAGGAATCGTCTACTTGTTTTTATTTTGCTGTGTTTCTTATTAAGATGCGAGTCATGGGGTTGGTTTTCATCATCTAAAGAGACTTACCCTAATGAGAGATCTTATGTCAATGGAGGCAATTTTAGAGGTTCCAGTGCTGAATTCTCCATTGAGGGCCTCAACGACAGAAAGGGAATGAAGTTGGTAGAGAATGCTAGAAAGAAAATGGTTGGCTCAAACACATGTTGGCAAAGTGCGTATCAGCATCTTTTTGCAGGGTGTTCTGAGATTTTGGCTAGTGATGATAAACGGTCTAGACTTGCTTGGCATCTTAGTGATTGCTTCCAAAGGGACTCTGGCAGGCCTTCTTTTCCCCATTGTGACCCAAAATCTTCCATGGCTGTATGCTTGAGAGCCTTAGATGACCTTGCTCATAAGGTCTACCTTGAATTCTACCTTGAAACCAACACTATTTGTCATCAGTTACAGTTAAGTGCACTTTGTTTTGCCAAGCCTCATTTCAATTCTTATATGGTCTTTTATTTTTATTTTTGGTGAATAACCAAAGTTTTGTATCTTATTTTATTTTACAGGGCTTATGCATTCAAACATGAAACAGAGAGGCTTGTGACTGAACTGAAAAGTTCAGCCCAGTATGTGGAGGACAAGTTAGACAGCATTGATGAGAAGTCAGAACAATTATTGCAGGGCTCAAAGCAGGTTGTTGATTCTATGAATGCAATTGATATTCACACCCAACAAGTTGCTCAAACTGCTAAAAAAGTGGAAGATCATGTAGATGTTGTGTTAAGGCATTCAGAGAGTGTATATGAGCAAACTAAGAAAATTGAAGCTTCACAATTGCAGCTGAAGGATGGACAAGAGGATATGAAGAGGAGTTTGGAGGATGGGGTAGCATTGCTCAAGGACTCCTACAAGTATTTGGGCAAAGAAATAGAGAAGTTAAGAGATGAAGCTATTGAGATTGAGAATGAGGTTATCAAAGTTGGAGATGCAATGGCATTAAAGATGAGCGGCCTAGAAAGCAAAGCTAAGGATATTGGAAACATGGCTGGGATTTCCTTAGATAAGCAACAACAACTTCTAGATGGACAATCCACAGCACTCAAAGGCTTAAATTCATTATCTGAATTTCAATCCAAAGCACTAGACGAGAGCAGGTAGAAAAAGTTTAACTATTGTATTACTATTTTGAATTCGGGAATTGTATTTGGAAAAATGCTGAGTACTTCATTGTGATCCAGGAAAACCCTGCAATATTTTGCTGAATATGGTCATAGACAACATGAAGAGCTTCTTCAGCGACAGGAACAGATTCAGGGACTTCATGATCGTTTAATGGAAAGTTCAAAATCAATACTGTCTGCGCAGGTTTGCAACTTCTTGTAGACTAAAGGCTTTAGGTGTTTATTTCTGATATCTGCATTCTTAATGATTTTTCATTAAGGAATCTCTATTTTCACTCTACAGGAATCTTTTGAATCAAAGCAGGCTACCATGTTTGTTGCTTTAGACAAGCTTTTTGCTTTGCAAAATGCCATGTTGGTTGAATCAAGAATGATTAAAGCTTTCTTCATTTATTCCATATCAATCTTTGTGATCTTCATGTTGACTAGTACAAAGCAAACATACAATGTCAGGCCATGGCTATATATTGGTACGCATACCAACCCTTCTATATGTGCTTTTAGTTTATAAACCTCTAAGCATTGTTAGCTAAATATTTTTGGCTGTGTACAGGGCTTTGTGCTACTTTCTTCATTGAAGTGTTCATTATTCGTTTAACAAATGATAACATTGAGCAACAAACGTGGATAATAAACACGGTCCGGTTATTTTTCATGGTAGCCGCTTCAGTTTATCTTCTATATGCCATTTGCACATACAGGTACATGTACAAACATTAAATAAGCTGGCTATTTACATTTTGATTTTATTTCTTATACATGTGATTGTTAATCATGCAGGGACTATGAAATGTTGAACCATCAAATGCTGCTAACTCTAATGAACAAGCTTAACAGCATGCAAGTGCAAAAGGAGTTGCCATGGGACTTGCACACTGATTACGTGGATTGGTCTCAATGGGTAGATACCGATTTACCTGATGATGTGAATTGCCTTGATGATCCTGACTTTGTACTTCCAGAGGAAGTTGGAGAGAATTCAATCACAGCCTCAACAACTACAAAAAGTTATAGTCTACGCCCGCGCAATCGGTCTCGTTGATTGATAGTGATACCACTAGTACCATTAATTTGTTCCATGATTCTGGATTTTTCCTCTTGTGTGTGTGTAACTTATACTACTTATGAAGGGTGGAATGTGGGGGAGATACAAATATACATTTTTTGTAGTAATTAATTTTACAATAATTATATCCATGCACCAGAAATTACATTGTATTTGTTATATATCCACAGTGAGTATGAATAGTTGATTTCTAATAGAATTCTTGCTAAGATTATGTATATGTATGGTCAATTCTGTGGTGCCTTTGAATTAGGAAGGAATTGGTGCCTATCTCAACTAGACAAGTCAACGGATTTTATATGGACGGTATGAATTGTCTGAGCTGTCGTCATTTTTGTTAATGCTGTTTTATCCTTTTGAAAAGCAAATTTTAAAATGAGACCAGGAGATTTAATTGCTAAATTAATTAAAATTATAATATAATTTTGATATATTACCACTGCAATTTTACACAAATATCTAATCTTGTATTGCCGTATCAACAAAAATATTTATTTCAATTATTTATTAATTTAAAAATCTTAAAAATAAAAACATATAATCAAATAATAATATAAATTTTTTTTATACTATTAACATATCAAAATTATTCTTATAAATAATTTATTGATTTATGTATTAATGTATATAATCAATGCAACCGTGCCGGAAAATAACACAGCTTATTACAAATAGGCACTAGCCTTTGTCTTTTATCAGTAAAGTACACCGTAACATATTATATCAATCTATTATCGTATATAATCGGTCTCTATTTTTTATTTTACTCTTTCTCCGCTTAAAACTTATAATCTCAACAGATCCATGTCCGTTACCGTTTAATGCAACCTTTTTTTTCTTTTTCACTGAACCTGAGTTCAATTTTTATTTTCTTCCATTGAGTTCACCTGATAAAAACTAAGGTCGATGGAAATTGACTTATACATGATCATTCATTCTGCAGGTGATAATACCAAGAGGAACATGATTGACATTGAAAATTGTGAAGAGCTGAAACTGATTTATATCTCTTATTCCTACTTTTCTCCTTGAAGCTCTTGTAAACAACCTTCATCTTAGAGTAACCATAACACTGATTGTGGGCAGCAGTGCGCAAAGCCAGCTTTTCCGCTACCATCTGACTATATGTTCCAAATTTTCCAATACTTCACCAGCCTAAGAATAATGGAGGAAAATTCTGGCACTCAAGAGTTGAATAGATGGGTGCAGTGTTCTCTCTGATGGCGTTGTATTAAGGGTTGTTGAGACAGATTGCGCAGCGGAAGAGTGGCAACATGCTTTGCAACTTTGTCTACAAGCAAACGGGCTTGCAGCCAAGCTCAAGGGACTTCTTCACTGCATCAACCACCAGTTGAGTCTTTCTAGTAATCTCAGGCCACTTGGTAGAGGGGCCAGACCCACTATCTCTAATGCTTGCAACAAGCCTAGCAAACTCTCGCACCATTAGAGCTTCTTGTGGGAGCACAGTGGCCACATGAACTTCCTCGGGCCTCACATTCCACCCAATGTGAAGGTCCACAAACTTTGCACCAAATGTGAAGTCAAATGAAGCACTGGCCTCCTGGTATGGGATTATGAAGTCCCTGAGATGAAGAGACCCATTGGAACCACATATGGCTAGGTCCATCGAAGTGTGAGAAAGAAATGAGCAGTGAATGGTTGCTACTGTTTGGTTTGGTTGGTCCCATTGCAAAGAGGCTGTGATGGCCAAGATGACTCCGGCAGCATTTCGTGTGGCATCAGGAAGAGCAGTGACGGTGGTTGGCAGTTGGTAGCCCTTTGCCCACAAGGAAGCACCAATGCAGTACCAGCCCAGGTCACCCAGTGCACCAAGGGCATCCAGGTCTGGCTTTACTCTAATGTTGCTCCCCAGGAATTCAGGTGTTGCTGGCATTGTTGATGTGCTGTGAATCTACAAAAACCAGAGTAAATTATGCAGCCAGTAAATGTAGGTCAGTTTTATTTATTCATAATTTCACTCCAAAATTCAATTGCATTGCATAAATAAAAATATTGCACAAAAATGAATATAACCTTTAGATTACTTTCTACAAAGTACATTTTTAACACCATAATTACCTTCTCTTTATACTTGAACTTCGGCTAAATCCATACTAACTTCAATAAATTGTTTTCGAATCCAAAATTTAATATACTTCAATAAATACGATGTAAGTCAAGTCAGCTTATTATAATATAAAATTTTTTCAGCGTTAGTCATTTCTTTCATAAGATTCGAATTCAAGAAATAATTGTTGAACTGCTCAAACCAATCATATATCGGTAACCTCGGTCAACTAAATTAAATAATATGGCAAGTGCAACTATTGTTTTTTCTTTCGTTTTAAGAATTGCTCACACAATGTGGTTATGTAAAGCTATCTCCAAAGTAAAGTTTACTTGCTAAGTGCAACCATTATTTATTAATTATTGAGCACAAAAATACAAATTAAACAACCAAATTTTCTGTTCGTCAAACAACTAAACAAAAAGCAACAATAATTAAAATTAAGTAATCGAAATGCTGACTTACAAATCGAACTGGTCCAATACTTCCAGAATGAGAAAGAGAGAGAAGTTGTTGCATGTGAGCAGTCCTAGGATGATGCAACCACATGCTCCCGTCCATGAACTGCACGCCGTTCGACTCGCACGCTTCCAGGATCCGGTCCAGCTTCGCCGCGTCCAGCGCCGCCGGCTTCTCCACCAGCACGTGCTTCCTCCTGGCGGCGGCAGCCACCGCCCACCGCACGTGCAGGGCGGTGGAGAGTGGGAGGTACAGGGCGTCCACGCGTGGGTCGTCGAGGAGCTGGTCGTAGCTTCCGTAAACGGCGACGCTGCCGGGAAGCTTGTTTTGGGCCGCGAATGTTTGGGCCTTGTGGAGGGAACGGCTCGCGATGGCGCAGAGGGTAGCGTTGGGGGCTAAACCGATGGCTCGAGCCACTTTCCTCGCGATGTCGGCGCAGCCCAAGATGCCGAAACGCACCGTATCATCACGGGCCATGTTACCGGCGTGTGCCGTGTCTTCGGGTGATTTTGGAGTAGTGAAGTACCAGCCACCATGGCCAGCCTCGCTACTTCACTCGATTGTTGTGGATGGGGATAGGATAGTACTCGTGTCGTGTGGTAACTGGTAAGGGTCCAAGGGAGCTCAGCTGCCACAAAAAATTCCTTTAATTACAACGATATTATTTAATTCATAAATACATCTTTTGTAATTGAAGTTGGCTTCAATATCGGGATTAATTAGTATAGAGTTTTCTATGATATACATTACTTGATTGTTTAATTATGTAATATTTAGTTGATATTATATTTAAGTTTATATATTATATTTTGGTCCTGTTGTATTTTGTATTTATTTCAAAAAAATTTATAGTATTTGCATGTCAGTGTTTCATTTTATTCTCATATTTGTTTGTGCATCCCTCCTTCTTAATTTGAAGTTTATTTATAAAATTTTCAGACTTCTGATTTATTACAAAATTGGAAGAGGGCGGTTATGTTGCATGTATTTTATATATTCATTATCTTGTATAATTTTCCTTCCATCTAGATGATAGAGGATCATGACTGTTTCCTTACAAATTAAAACGATGGATGTTTTGATCATATTAGTTTGTTGCTCAGCCTCAGCATGCTTCGTACTGCTTTGCAACCATGTTTATTTTTTATTTTTTGTTTTCCTCAACTATAATGCTATTAAGCGGCTCTAGCTGTTTTTTTCCCCTTCTGTCAATCGACTTCTTGCGTTTAAGAAGTGATTTTTTTTTTTCGGTTTGGGTCAAGAAGTTATTTCAATGAAGCCTCATATATCAAAGTTTTTGTTTCGCACGTTCTATCCAAAATACAAGATCACCAAAAAGCTCTCTAGGCCCATCCAACAAAAGATAACTAAAGGCTCAATTTTAGTAAGCTCAATTCCTATATCCAACTGCTACAATGGAGTTTGGCGCGTTCTTTAACGTGCAACTAAGGCCGACCAAAAATTTAAAAAAAAAAACCGTGAAAATAACCATCACTCTTCCCTCCAAAACCTCCCTTTGAATCGTTTGACAGTGTTCGAAATAACAAGTTAACTTTAATCATGTTAAAATAAAAACTTTAATATACTCGGTGGAAAAATATAAATTTAATTTTGATACACAACTAAAATTATCATATTAACAAAAAATATTTGACGTTTATTTCCACAACTTCAAAAATTTTATAAATAATAAAATATGATTTGATAATTATGTAAAACACATAATCATAATCACAATCATCCAATACATGCTATGATTGGATGATGATTGTGTAAAACTATGTATCAAAATTAAAAAAAAATAATAATTGTATGAAATTTTTTTATTTTGAAAATACACAAAATTTAACTCATAAAATTTACATAGATATCTATCTAGAATTCAATTTGTATATATTGTCTTTGCCATATCAATAAAAATATTTTGATTTAATTATATATTATTTTAAAAGTCTTACAAATAGAAATAAATGATTGAATGATAATATAAAACTCTTTTATATTATCAATATATCAAAATTAATCTCATATAACTATGTATTATTACTTATAATTTAATTTAAATGCACTGACAATGTAAAATAATTTTACACTATTAACTAATAGAAATAGTAGAAAATACTAATTCATACAAATAATCACTTATTATAATAAAGAATTTACCATAATTTCTCACTTTCTAATATTTTTATTAATTAATAATATAAAATTATTTTACACTATCAATACATACAATTAAACTCTATTACTTATGTAAACGTTTAAAACTCTCAAATATGACAGCTGACCCATTTTGCAAATTTCAAATGTCAAAAGTGTGGTCAGGGTGGTGCGCTCTCTCTCTCTCTCTCTCTGTGTATATATTTATAAAATTTTCATACCCACTATATCAAAAATTTTATATGTCATGATATTTAATTAGATGATAGTGTTACATTAATAATATACAAAATGAATATATTAAAATAATTAAAAATAAGACTTAACTTAATTTAAATTAATTTGATTTTTGAAATCAACTCTTATATTTAAAATTAATTATATCAGATAGAATATATTTAAAATCTAATAAATAATGTTTAAAATTATTAAAAATAAAAATTGATTTGATTTAAATTTAACCTTGAAACTAAATCTATACTATTAATCTATACTTCTATATATATTACATTATTAATAAAGAGGTTTCCTCCAAGTAACTATATTTTGGTCTCTTCTTATTGTATTTAAATTTAAATATTTTTTTAAGTTTATATATATTTTTTCTATAGTATTTATAAAAAAACTATGTATAATTTTTTTAAAAAAATAATATAAAATAATTTTTATAAAATATAACTGCATATCCACTAACACCCATTCCATACACACATTCTTTCTCTTCCCCTCTATACAGAGTACAGCCATGTTGCACTATTTTTCACATTCATGATCCAGGTTTTTGCTTTTTTTTTTTTTTGAGTTTAATTGGTATATATTAACAGTATAAAATAATTTTACATTATCAATTAATAGAAATAGTAAAAAATGAAAAATTATGATGGATCCTTTATTATAATGGGTATTTATTTATATGAGTTATCACTTTTCACTATTTCTATTGACTAATAATATAAAATTATTTTATATTATTAGTACATTTAAATTAAATTCTTTTCTTTTTTCCCCCATAATTTAGGCTTTTCCTTTTTTACGTTGCCATTGTTAGATTTATTTATTTATTTTTGTTACATATTATATAAAATCTTGATAGTCACCATATTATAAGCCATGAACTATATCTTGAAAACATTGATTATTTAACCGAGTTTGTGGTAGTCTATACGAGAGGTGAACCTTTTTTATTAGTTAAAATAGTTTATTTTGTTTAAGAATTTAATTTAAATATATTAATAATATAAAATAATTTTATATTATTAATTAATAGAAATAATAAAAAATATCAACTCATAAAAATAATTATCTATTATAATGAAAGGTCACCATGATTTCTCATTTTTCAGTATTGACAGTGTAAAACTATTTTACATTATTAGTGCATACCAATTAAACTCTTTGTTTAATAAATAAAATGAAAAAATATTCAAATTAATCACTATAATTTTTTAATTTTTTCATAGAAAAATTATATATAAAAATTAATATTCTAAAAATAAAAGAGTTTAATTGGGGTGCACTAATAGTGTAAAATTTTTTTACACTGTTATCCAATTAAAACTTTTTATTTGCATAACTATTCAAGTAGTGGGTGGTTATATCAAAGACTTTTATCGATATAGCAATATATGATTGAATATCTGTGTAAAAAAATTTTACACTGATAATATATTTAAATTAAATCCATATAAAAAATGCCCGTGAAACCGCTATTCCAACTAAATTCTATAAAAGATTCCGAAATCAAAAGTATCAAATATCATAAGATTGTTTTGATCAAATTATATCTTACTTTTAAAAACTACAAATATTTGATTTAAATCAAATCAGTTCCCCTTTTATTGGTTCGTTCCAAGCACCACCAAAACCGTTCTTTATCACCCCTCCATCTTCTCTGTTTACGTTTAACTTCCCCTGGAAACCGTAGCAATCCGTTCTTCACAGTTCACTCTTCCAAGTAGGTACAGTGCTTCGCCCTCTTCTGTTCTTCAATCACTTCGCCTTTCAGGTTTTTCTCTGTTCCAGTATTCGATTACTCCATCTTTATTGTTTTGGTTCTCCTCTGTTTCAATTGCTTCATCCTTACGTTTTCTTTTTTTCGTTATTTTGTTTTGTTTCAATTATTCAGGTTTAGAGTTTTCGGATTCGGAGCACAGAGACTGTAATGGCGCACCCTGGTGGTGGTGCCGAGGCGCACGCGCGGTTCAAGCAGTACGAGTACCGAGCCAACTCGAGCCTGGTTCTTACCACCGACTGGCGCCCCCGCGACACACAAGAGCCCACCGGCGAGCCCGAGTCCCTCCGCGGCAAGATCGACCCCAGTAGCTTCGGGGACCGCGCCCACCGTGGCCGCCCCCCGGAGCTCGTCGAGAAGGCCAAGAATAAGAAGGATCACGACGCCGAGCCTGCCCCGAGGAGCAAGCGCCGGCGCCTCCAGGAGGAGAGCGTCCTCTCCGCCACCGAGGACGGCTGCGTCTACCAGCCGAAGACCAAGGAGACGAGGGCCGCCTACGAGGCCATGCTAGGCGAAATTCAGCTGCTGCTCGGCGGGCAGCCGCTCAGCGTCGTCACCGGCGCCGCTGACGAGATCCTCGCCGTGCTCAAGAATGATGCCATTAAGAGCAATGAGAAGAAGAAGGAAATTGAGAAGCTGTTGAATCCAATCACGATTGCGGACACCGTGTTTAATAGGCTGGTTTTGATTGGGAAGCTAATTGTGGATTATCAAGAGGAAGCGGAAGCTGATGCTTGTTCTCTCGATGGTGATGGTGATGTTGGTGTTGCGGTGGAATTTGAGGAGAATGAGGATGAGAACGAGGAGAATTATATGGTGCAGGAGGAGGAAGAGGATGGCCTCGAGGAGCGCAATGACACCGGGGCTATACAAATCTGTGGTGGTATTGATGATGAAGATATGGAGGAAGCGGACGAGGGGAGGAGCCTTAATGTGCAGGATATAGATGCTTATTGGGTTCAGCGGAAGATTTCCCAGGCGTTCGAGCGGCAGATTGATCCCCAGCAGTGCCAGAAACTGGCCGAGGAGGTGCTTAAGATTCTGGCTGAGGATGGTGATGACAGGGAAGTTGAGAACAGGCTGTTGATCCATCTCGAGTTCGATAAGTTCAGCCTCATCAAGTTCTTTTTGAGGAACAGGCTGAAGATTGTGTGGTGTACACGGCTGGCAAGGGCACAAGACCATGAGGAAAGAGAGAAAATTGAGGAGGAAATGAAGGGGACGGATTTGCAGTCAATTTTGGAGCAGTTGCATGCTACAAGGCCCTCTGCAAAGGAGAGGCAAAAGAACTTGAAGAAAGCCTGCCAATTGAATGATGCTGGCGGAGATAGAGATGCAGAGAGTGGCTGGTGGAAGGGTCAGCTCCAGATGCTTGATCTCGATAGCCTTGCTTTCGCGCAAGGTGGTTTTCTTATGGCAAAGAAGAAGTGTGACCTTCCAAGGCATCTCAACAAGGGTTATGGAGAAATCCACGTGCCGGCTTTGAAGGCTAAACCGCTTGATCTGAATGAGGAGCTTGTCAAAATATCTTCCATGCCATATTGGGCACAACCAGCCTTCAAAGGAATGATACAGTTGAATAGGGTACAGAGCAAGGTTTATGAGACTGCTCTATTCAAAGCCGACAATCTTCTCCTTTGTGCTCCAACTGGTGCTGGGAAAACTAATGTTGCGGTCCTCACAATACTCCAGCAGATTGGTCTGCATAGAAATGCTGATGATGGTTCAATCGACCACGGTGCCTACAAAATTGTTTATGTTGCACCTATGAAAGCCCTCGTAGCTGAGGTTATTGGGAATTTATCCAATAGGTTGCAGGATTACGGTGTTAAAGTTAGGGAGCTCGGTGGAGATCAGTCATTAACCCGTCAACAAATAGAAGAGACTCAAGTTATTGTGACAACTCCTGAGAAGTGGGATATCATCACTCGGAAGTCAGGAGATCGTACTTACACACAGCTTGTAAAACTTCTTATCATTGATGAGATCCATCTTCTTCATGATAACAGAGGGCCTGTTCTTGAAAGTATTGTTGCTAGAACAGTAAGGCAGATTGAAACCACAAAGGAGCATATTCGATTGGTTGGATTGTCTGCTACTCTCCCTAACTATGAAGATGTGGCACAGTTCTTACGTGTTGATCAGAAGAAGGGGTTGTTTTATTTTGATAATAGTTATAGGCCGGTTCCCCTTTCTCAACAGTACATTGGAATCACAGTAAAGAAGCCGCTTCAGAGGTTCCAGTTGATGAATAATATTTGTTATGAGAAAGTTATGGCTGTAGCAGGAAAGCATCAAGTTCTTATCTTTGTACATTCAAGGAAAGAAACTGCGAAAACAGCTAAAGCAATCAGAGATAGTGCACTTGCAAATGATACTCTTGGCAGCTTCCTGAAAGAAGATAGTGCAAGCTGGGAGATTCTTCATACCCATACTGATCTTGTTAAGAGCAATGATCTAAAGGATCTTCTGCCATATGGTTTTGCAATTCATCATGCTGGTATGACCAGGACAGATCGCCAGCTTGTTGAGGATCTCTTTGCTGATGGACATGTGCAAGTTTTGGTATCCACTGCAACCCTTGCCTGGGGTGTGAATCTCCCAGCTCATACAGTGATAATTAAGGGGACACAGATTTACAGTCCTGAAAAGGGGGTCTGGACTGAACTAAGTCCCCTTGACGTGATGCAGATGATGGGTCGCGCTGGAAGGCCCCAGTACGATTCATATGGTGTAGGAATTATTGTCACTGGCCATAGTGAGTTGCAGTATTACTGCTCTCTTATGAACCAGCAACTTCCTATTGAAAGCCAGTTTGTGTCCAAGTTGGCTGATCAGCTGAATGCAGAAATTGTTCTTGGTACTGTTCAAAATGTTAGAGAAGCCTGTAAATGGATTGGATGCACTTACTTGTATGTCCGTATGTTACGGAATCCTTCACTTTATGGTTTAGCACCTGACGTAACATTGGAGGAAAGGACGGCTGATTTGGTAAGCATCACAGTAGTCTAATTTATCATCATATATTACCTGAACCAAACAGATATCTATGTCATTATTTGGTTTATTTGTTAAATATCTTTACCTTTTTTAATTACTTTTTCTGGTGATGCTTATTTGGTGTCTTTCTGGTCGTGTCTATGCTTTTTAGTGTCATGATTTGTATGGCATTGCATGAAAAGGGAACTAAATCTTCATGGCTGAGAAACTGAAAATTACTCGTTCTAGTTAGAGGTAGGTTCTTGACACTTTTTTTTTTTTTGGGGGGGAGGGGTGGGGGGATTGGGTTTTTCCTTTGACTATTTTCTTGGATGGGTTTCAATGATATTATTGCAGAAGTTTTGGATATGCATTGCCTATTCATTACTTTCTTTTACTGATTTATTTTCTAACGTTGGTCTATCTCATTGAAATCGTGCAGATTCATACGGCAGCAACTATCTTGGATAGAAACAATTTGGTGAAGTATGATAGAAAAAGCGGATATTTTCAGGTCACTGACTTGGGTCGTATTGCAAGCTACTACTACATAACGCATGGAACCATATCCACATATAATGAGCATTTGAAGCCTACAATGGGAGTCATAGAGCTTTGTAGATTGTTCTCGCTGAGTGAAGAATTCAAGTATGTGACAGTAGGGCAGGATGAGAAGATGGAGCTAGCAAAGCTTTTGGACCGTGTTCCCATTCCCATCAAGGAAAGCCTGGAGGAGCCTAGTGCAAAGATCAATGTATTACTTCAAGCATACATTTCACAATTAAAGCTTGAAGGGCTCTCACTGATATCTGATATGGTCTTTATAACCCAGGTTAGACCTCATTCCTTACTTTTATTGTCTTTGAGAAGTTAAATTTGGAAGTCTTTTCGCTGACTCTTGTAATTTATTTCTTATTTCAGAGTGCCGGACGCCTTTTGCGGGCTCTTTTTGAGATTGTTTTGAAACGTGGCTGGGCGCAGTTGGCTGAGAAGGCTTTGAACTTATGCAAGATGGTGACCAAGCGGATGTGGAGCATCCAAACACCTCTTCGTCAGTTCAATGGAATCCCTAATGATATATTAACGAAGTTGGAGAAGAAAGATTTGGCTTGGGAAAGGTATTATAACCTATCATCACAACAGATAGGTGAACTTATTCATGCACCAAAGATGGGAAGGACACTTCATAAATTTATCCATCAATTTCCAAAACTGCACCTTGCAGCTCATGTGCAGCCAATTACTCGGACAGTCTTGAGGATCGAACTCACAATAACTCCAGATTTTGCATGGGATGACAGAATTCATGGATATGTTGAGCCATTTTGGGTAATCGTGGAGGATAATGATGGTGAATATATTCTTCACCATGAGTATTTAATGCTAAAGAAGCAGCACATTGATGAGGATCACACTCTCAACTTCACAGTGTCAATACATGAGCCTCTTCCACCTCAATACTTTATCCACGTTGTTTCCGATAAATGGCTTGGATCACAAACTGTTTTACCTGTTTCTTTCATGCACCTAATCTTACCTGAAAAGTATCCTCCACCAACTGATCTATTGGATCTGCAACCACCGCCTGTGACTGCCTTAAGAAATCCAACGTATGAAGCCCTCTATCGGGATTTTAAGCATTTTAATCCTGTTCAGACGCAAGTCTTCACAGTTCTGTATAACTCAGATGACAATGTCTTAGTTGCTGCTCCGACAGGAAGTGGTAAGACTATCTGTGCGGAATTTGCTATTTTGAGGAATCATCAAAAAGGGCCTGATAGTGTGATACGTGTTGTTTATGTTGCACCCATTGAAGCACTCGCTAAGGAGCGTTGTCGTGAGTGGGAGAGGAAATTTGGAGGTGATCTTAAACTGAGGGTGGTTCAATTGACTGGAGAAACAGCAACTGACTTGAAACTACTTGAGAAAGGTCAGATTATCATTAGTACTCCAGAGAAGTGGGATGCTTTATCCCGCCGCTGGAAACAGAGGAAACATGTTCAACAAGTTAGTCTTTTCATCATTGACGAGCTCCACTTGATTGGAGGTCAAGGAGGTCCTGTTTTGGAAGTTATTGTTTCCAGGATGAGATACATTGCTAGTCAGGTTAAAAACAAGATTCGTATTGTGGCTTTGTCTACCTCTCTTGCGAATGCAAAGGATATAGGAGAATGGATTGGTGCTACCTCCCGCAGCCTTTTTAATTTCCCCCCTGACATTCGTCCTGTACCTTTGGAAATACACATTCAAGGCGTAGATATGGCTAATTTTGAGGCAAGGATGCAGGCAATGACAAAACCAACTTTCACTGCAATTGTTCAACATGCCAAGCATGGGAAACCTGCTCTCGTATTCGTACCTACAAGGAAGCATGTGTGGCTGACGGCTGTGGATCTGATTACATACTCAACTGCTGACGGTGAAGAGAAGCCGTTTGTATTGCGGTCCCCAGAAGAGCTTGAACCTTTCCTTGATAAGATCAGTGATGAAATGTTGAAAGTCACTTTACGTGAAGGAGTGGGCTACTTGCATGAGGGCGTAAACAGTCTTGATCATGACATCGTGACACAGATGTTTGAAGCTGGCTGTATTCAGGTGTGTGTTTTGTGTAGTTCCATGTGTTGGGGAGTGACGCTGTCAGCTCATTTGATAGTTGTGATGGGCACACAATATTGTGATGGGAGGGAAAATGCTCAGACAGATTACTCTGTTACTGATCTTCTGCAGATGATGGGTCATGCCAACCGACCTTTGGTAGACGATTCTGGAAAATGTGTTATCCTGTGCCATGCACCCCGCAAGGAGTACTACAAGAAGTTTTTGTACGAAGCATTCCCTGTTGAAAGCCATCTTCATCACTTCTTACATGATAACTTGAATGCTGAAATTGTTGCTGGAATTATTGAGAACAAGCAAGATGCTGTAGATTATCTTACATGGACATTCGTGTACAGGCGGCTCATACAAAATCCCAGCTATTACAATTTACAAGGAGTTAGTCACAGGCATCTTTCTGATCACCTCTCAGAGCTTGTGGAGAATACATTGAGTGATTTAGAAGCGAGCAAGTGTGTATCTATTGAGGATGAAGTGGACCTTTCTCCTCTCAATCTTGGTATCATAGCATCATATTATTACATCAGTTACACAACAATTGAACGGTTTTCATCATCTTTGGCTTCAAATACGAAAATGAAGGGTCTTTTGGAGGTTCTATCTTCAGCTTCAGAGTATGCTCAGCTTCCAATACGGCCTGGGGAGGAAGAGGTGGTTCGTAGATTAATTAATCACCATAGGTTTTCCTTTGAAAACCCTGTAGTCACAGACCCACATGTTAAAGGCAATGCTTTGCTTCAGGCCCACTTCTCAAGGCAATTTGTAGGCGGGAACCTTGCCTTGGACCAGCGAGAGGTGCTTCTTTCCGCAAATAGACTTCTTCAGGCAATGGTAGATGTAATATCAAGCAACGGTTGGCTGAGCCTTGCTCTTCTTGCTATGGAAGTTAGTCAAATGGTGAGACAGGGAATGTGGGAACGCGATTCAGTGCTACTACAACTTCCTCACTTCACAAAGGATTTGGCCAAGAAATGCCAGCAGAACCCAGGGAAGAGTATAGAAACTGTGCTTGATTTATTAGAGATGGAGGATGATGAGTGGCGTGAATTGTTGGGCATGTCAGATTCACAGTTGTCTGATATTGCACGATTTTGCAACCGTTTCCCCAACATTGATTTGTCATATGAGGTGCTGGATAGTGAGAATGTGCAGGCTGGGGAGGATATCACAGTACAAGTAACTCTTGAGAGGGATCTGGAGGGTAAGACAGAACTCGGACCTGTTGATGCTCCCAGGTATCCAAAAGCCAAGGAGGAGGGATGGTGGCTTGTTGTTGGTGATGCCGAAAACAACTTGCTGCTTGCCATTAAACGGGTTTCCTTGCAGCGGAAGTTAAAAGCCAAACTGGAGTTTGCTGCTCCTGCTGATTCTGGAAAGAAATCCTATACCCTTCATTTCATGTGTGATTCATACCTGGGCTGTGATCAGGAGTATGGTTTCACTGTTGACGTCAAGGAAGCAGCTGGTGCTGATGAAGATATCGGCAGATAATGAAGAAGGCATATTCCTAAACCTTTATTTTATTTATAACATACATGCCAACAATACCTATCTAGATATCAGGAGTTGAGGGCTTTTGGGAGCACCTCATAACATATTGAATTCGTTTTATTCAGTTGAGACGCACTAAATAATTCTGTTTGTGATTTAATGGCATCTGATTTATTTAAATCAATTCCTGGTGGTAGCCATCATGTGACATATTACATGAAAAATCATAAGATATTCTAATGCACCATCCCTTACAGCAGCACACTGTTCTAAGTCCAAAACCCCTCCTTCTAGTTCTGCACATGGATCTTGATTTCACAATTCAACTGTCTATCTCACAGCACCTATCTAAAAGGTGAAAGGACGCATCATTGTACTTTATACAGCACCGACGTGCTTCAGTCCTTCCTTCAATTCGGTGCATTGGAAGATTAATCGAAGTACATACGAGTTTATGAAAACTTTATCTGACGTCTGAAATGCTGCATTTTTGTACGCATACTGGCATTAATGTCCGTCTTGAGAATTGTTCGAGTGATTGCTAGGTTCCAACGTACCAAGTTGCATTAGCAACCAGCCTATTATATTGAAATTAAATATATTGGAGTGCTTTCTTTTTTCCCTTTCTTTTTTAACACGAAATAGATTTCTTCACTTATGTAAATGTTCAATGCAGAGTTCAATAGAATAACGCCTGTCAACAAACTTCAATCAAGCATCCACTACTTTCGTTACTGCATATTATAGAAGAAGCATAAATCCCTAACTAAAGATAATCCAAGATTGAATCGATGAAAATACTGAAAATAACTTCCTAATGAAGGCTTTGACTATGCCAACTAAAGATAATCCAAGGTTGAAACGATGAAATACTCAAAATAACTTCCTAATGACTATGCCAACCTAAGATAATCCAAGATTGAAATGCTGAAACACTTAAAAATAACTTCCTAATGATGGATTCGACTATGCCAACTAAATCAAGGAACAAAGTTGCTCTAGCAAGTAGCACTTAAGCCAAGTTGGCTCCATTCTTTGATTAATACTCTCAAATTATTAATGATGGTAACAAATGTGCCAACTAAAAACAAAGGACTCTGCTTTATTACGTGTTGCATCGGAAATATTTGGCCCCTTAAAACACTTTGGATTAACCGTAACATGCGTCCTAGCACTTCCACAATATTCTTAGCGTGACCAACCATGGAATCAAGCCCCTCAAGCAGCAACCCCATGCTCTTATCCGAGATCCACTTGAAACATCCACAAGAGTTCATTGTTCTCGTTATCTTTTCCATAATCCCATCAATGTTGCTCTTTGTTTTGGCCAAGATAACTCCAACCTTCTCGGAGAAGTCTTCGTAGTAATGCTTTCCTTTGTCCGGTGCATCACTCACACAAGTAACTCCAAAAGCTGCATATTTTATCCTGAAGCCATGCAAAAGCTTCAGCACACTTCGCATTCGTATAACCCACGAAGCTGCAGATTTTGGACCGTAGCCATGCAAAAGCTTGAACATGCTTCACAAGAATATAATCCATATAACTGGCCATTAATAAATACTTCTTACTAGCACACACAGATATATACCCCGATAATATAATACTTCCACTGTTTCAATATATCTGGATGTCGATGAAAAAAAGTTAGATCATCTCACATCTCATAATAAGACAGCATACAAACAGAAAGTTAAATACAAGGAAATAGAATTATGCCAGTCATAATTTACACAATATTATCATCATGACAAACACTGTGTGCTTGAGCAACTGCGTAACAAGATAGCCTTTACTTTCAATTTAAAAAAACAGCTTGATGGGAAAGTATAACAAAGGAGAACATATTAACCCAAAGCAGTGAAATAGTTGGCATAAGGTCATCAATATAATATATGGTGAGAATCAAGCCCCAAATGTCACAAGCGATGTTCCTACTAATTGGCTTGCATTCTGAAGAATATTTATTGTCCCACACTCTAAAGATCAACATATCTAAGGGAAACAACGAGCTACTAATTTAAATAGATAATCTAAACCAAAAATGAAAAACAATATAAAGATAACAATTTGTTTAATATATATCTAACGGTTAGAAAAAGAGTATATGGAGAAACAACTCAAATTATTTTTTATCTTGTAAACATATGCTTCCCCTTTCAGACGTCCCTTCTTGGTGTACTTCTCAATTTCAATAGTCTTATGAGACAACATACTTAGGATATGTTGATCTCATGCACTTGTATTCGTCAAATGGTTCGTGCAAAAATATTCGAGCTAATAAGTATTACTCTACTAAGAAAGAGATAAAAACAAAAGATGATGAATCCATCATTTTTTCTCATTTTATCTAGTATCTTTATATTAAGGAATTCTTGCATAAAAATATTTAATACCTTACATTTAAATATATTCTAAGCAAACGTGAGTTCCATCAACTTTATTCAAAGTATATTTACTTGCTTATGAATTCCATCCATTGTGATTGTGCCTAGATTTGTGTTTATCTAACAATTTTTCTTAGCATATCTACTATGAATCCAAATTCTAGGTGCAAATAACATTGCTTAAACTCAATTAGTCACTTGATCTTTGATTAATTATTCTTAAACCATGCTGACTTCCACTTTTTATCCATATATTAACAAACCCACTCTCCCAAAACAACAAGCATGTTATCGCATTCCGTTTTTAGCATCATGAGAATCACGTTGCCAGTTGTACTTTCTAATTCTGATTCGAATTCACTAACAGAAAACCAGTGTTTTAGTTTTTAAGCCGCCATGTATAGCTATATATAGCCAACCACCATTCATACACATTAAGCACCTTCTCGCATGCTCATTATTTCTCACACTCACGTAAACCATCCAACCAAAAATCACAAACAACATGGACTCTGAAAAAGAATTCCCAACCGAACTCCAAGCCAGAACCTTCGAGATCCTAAGCTCCAACGACACCGCCGAAATGGAAACTCTCTTCACGAACCTCTTCTCTTCCGAACCAGAACCCAAACCTCAATCCGAGGCTCTCACCTTCCTCCAGTGCTCCAAGAAGCACCACCCGGATCTCCTCTTCATCAAGCTCTTCTTCCTCCTCCGATGCGGCGCTTCCCCCCTCACGCGCGCCCACTCCGCACGCGCCCTCCACCTCCTCAGCCCACCGGACCTCTGGCCCAAACTCAAGCCCATTGCCCAGGCCCGCCTCAAGGCCCACTTCATCGCTTACCTCCAAGAAGAAACCTCCCTCCACGTCCTCAGACTCGTTTCCCTCGTCCTCGCCGAAACCGTTTCCGTTATATATAACGACCACCAACAGCAACAACGCTGGCCTGAGATTCTCGACTTCTTAGTGTCGTTTACTGCCTCAAACGACGACAAGTCACGCGAGACGGCGCTATTGGTTTTCGCCAATTTGCGCAACGACTGCCGTTTATGCTTCTCCGATGCGCTCCGAGGAGCCGTTCACGTGCTCCGCGCGTCGTTTCTGGAATCGTTGGGTTCCTCGAACCCTGACGTTCAGGTGGCGGCGTTCGGCGCTGTGGTGAGCCTCGTCCGGTTGTTCTCCGATCCATGCGTGTTCCACGAGCTCCTCCGCGCGATGATGGTGGCGGTGTTCACGCTCCTGCATGGTTCCGATGGGAGCTATTTCCGGCGCGCTTTTACGGAGATGGTAAAGCTGGTGGCAGAGGAGCCGGCGCTGCTGAAGCCTTACGCAAGCGACATGGTCCTCGACGTGCTCCAGATCGCGGAGTGCGACTTCGCCGGTTTGGGTGGGGAGGCGCAGTGCTCGGCGTTCGAGTTGGTGATGGCAATGACGGAGGTGGAGGAGTATGCGGCGGTGCTGAAGAACCTCCGTCGCCAGACTCTGGTTAGGGTTTTTTTGATCCCGATGAAGATGCTGATGTGCATGGAAGATGATGATGATGATAAAGGAGGTGGTCAAGAAGAAAAAGAGGATTGCGGTGTGTATAAACTCGGAATGAAGTGGTTGAATCGGCTTTGTGTGACTCTTGGAGGAGATAGAGTTGTGAACGTTGGTCGTGATATTTTGCTGATTTACTTGGATGCACCCGACTGGAAGAAGCGCCATGCAGGGATTTCATTGCTCACTGTGATCGCAAGAGATTTCTCCGATGAAATGGTGACCTCATTTTATCAACACTTTATTCCTTCACATAACTTAACATACATACTATATATATATACAACAAAGTTTTTGTTTATGATTATTTTTAAATTCTGATTGCGGTTGCAGTTAGGGTTATATTATAGTTATTGAAATTGCAAGGTATCAAATTCATGCAGCATCTCATACTTCTCACTATAAGAGTGTTATACTGCAGAGAAAAAAATACAAAGAAAAAATAGATAAATCAACTTAAATTAGAGTATAATTTATATGTACCGATAATGTAAAATTTTTTTATATTGTCATCCATTCATATGTTGTCATATAAGTAAGTATGTATGATTTTCATCTCTACTATTTCAAAAATATCATATAAATGGAAGAATATAATTGAATATTAATATAAAATATATATAAATTAAATTCTATAAATAATGACTAATGCAATTATATTAGAATTTCTGTCTTCCTCTCTTAACATAACACGTATAATAATGGATGCACTGTGTGTGGGATTACTCTACTACACGTATAAACAATTTTTATCATTTCATAAAAAATTTAGAAACATCTAACTAACTTCTTGATAGATTTAACTTATATATATAAAGATTGTTCAATTTCTACTCTGAACCTAGATAGAACTAAGAATGTTGGATTGAAAGCAGATTACATAGCTAGTTGATAGCAGTTATTGAATAAGAAAAACTGAATTGGTCCTTGTGCAAGTTTGACAGTTTACTGAATCAAATTTTTTGTGCAGGTGTTGATGGAAAATTTTCTAGGGGAAGTGGTAACAAAATTTTTGAAGTCATTCCAAGACTCACATGTTCTAGTTCGGTTGGCAGCTTTTAATTTTATGCAGATGCCTACAAACTTTGTCCTAGTGATGCATGTCCTTTATCATCGTAGGCTTATGAATGCTTTTGCTGCTGCACTTGACAATGACCAGAACTATAAAATGAAGGTTTGCCAAATGTGAATTGACTAATAGCATGGTTAAGCTGTTTGATGTATATGTGGTCCACAACTTCCACAGTCCACAGATAGTTGCTTCATAGCTGTGAAACATATATTCAGTCGAAACAGCTCAGAAGTAGATCTACTTACTGTTTGGTTGAATTCATTCACTTATATATTCACTTCATCTGGATGTTGGCTTCTGAATGAAGATCTTAATGAATTTTCTAGTAATTTTTTATTGTGTCAATCATGACTAAATAAACATATGCATCATCACTAGCCAGTAGTTAAAGGTAACTCCTCTATTATGATCAAGATACATACCCTCCTACTTTGACTTCTTGTTACTTGAAAAACCCATGATCCTTTCAATTTTGAAAAGAGTGTTTTCTCCTACAGTTATGCTTTGTTCACTTTAGCTCTTTTAGTGTGTTTCATAAGCTTTGGGGCATTAGAGGGGGAAAAAAAATCCTTTTAGATTTTTTATATCTATACCAGTACTAATAATTTTCTCAAGTTTTCAATCTTTTTGAAAATAGTAAATAAATAATTCCATAATAATATCCCTGATGATGCTGGGCGGAAAGTGTATTTTAAGTGCAGTGATTTCCTTTTCCTTTTTCCCTGTTGAAAAACCTTTTTCTTAAAGAAAGTTTGCGCTCATGTCTCTCAAGAGAACTTTCGTAATGCTTCCGTGATATATTACTTCTCACACATTATAGCAGTGCCTAGATAATTTAGTACTTCACTCATTTTTATTCGTTCTGCTTCCATTCTTTACATGTTCACTCTCACCAAGCACATCGTTATGTTAGCATCAACATGTACATCTTCTTTATCTCATTTTTAGTCATGTCTTATAAGTTAAAATTATCTTATGTTGCTTATCTAGGAACGAGCTGCCTCGGCAATGCTATTCTTTCTAAACAGCACTCTTCCAGAGAGCTTAACATTGTACAAGAATGCAGATGCTATTATGCACAAATTGTTGTCAATGCTTCAGGTAAAAATTATTATCTTACAGTAAGCTAGATTTCAGTATCTGTCGAAAAGTTACCGGTACCACATAATTTATTATTTACTATTACAGTTGGAATCATGCCATTCCTACATTTTCTTTTGTATTATTTTCCTTTTGAATTTCCTGGTAAGGATCATAGTCATTCCTATCAGTATCACATGAATTGCGATACAATTTATGTGATTCGATACAACTCCAAGCTTCAGCGATTTAGATTGAGCCCAAAATCATTTTCAACCCAGAATTGTATCACGAATCGCATGTATCGTGCTTGAATCACTAGAATCGATATGAATTGTTTTCAGCCATTTGATTTTATTTATTTATTTATTTCTTTTGTAGCTCCAAGAAACTTATGCAAAGACCAAGAAGAATGGAAAATTCATAATAGGGGATATAATTGAAATTGAAGAGATCATTGAAGAAGGAAGGAAGAGGAAGAGCTTTTGATATTGGAGGATGATGATGAACTAAGTAACTTTGATGTTGAGGATGATAAGCATAATCATTAGCTAAAGTATTGGAATTTAGGAAATAATGGTTTACTACCTTTTTTTAATCTTCTTTTAGGTGTTGACATGCAGAACATGTACAGTCTCTACTCTTTTGTTATTGTAATTTGTAACTATTAGTATGACTTGAACCTTCGTTTATTTGAAGTATATAGTTCAATTTGTTAGTTTTATAATGAGCCATTTTAACTTTAAAATGTAATATATAGTTGTTTTTCTATGATTTTTTTTAATACGAAAAATATTTTTGTGCTATTTTTTATTATTAATCATGACTTTTACGGTTCACGGTACAGCTTGATTTACAATTCGAAAAATAAGATTTTCAATTCATAATTCAAATCTTGATTTCACAACCATGCTCATAATATTTGAATCCCCATTTACGGTCCTCTACTTTGATGGTTTTCAGCCTTCTGCTTGCAGGGTCAAGAAGGTGCTAAGCAAAGAAGTATTGCCCTGTCAACTTTTAACATGGTTGCACAGGAGTGTCAAGAAGTAGCTCACAAGTAGTGCTGCTGATCTTCTTGTTGTCCTTCCTTGTCTTTGCAAACATGTATACTGTCATAAAGATGTTACATTATCGAAATTTCTATATGTTTTCTTGGTAGGTACTGTGCCAGTTATCTTCCAATCTTACTAAAAGCATGTCAAGACAAGAATACTGAAATCAAAGAGGTTTCCTGCCTTGTCCCATCTTGGTTTCATTCCAATTGCATTTGTTCTGTATCCAAATATTATTTATGTTTCCCCCTTTCAGGAAGCAACACGGGGAATTCGAATTTGTGCAGAGTTTGGAACACAGCAGTTGAAGCCTTTTGTCAATAGTACCTTGTTTGCTCCATAATTCTCGGTATTTGTTTATCAATAATTTCACAACTAAAATTTGTATTCTGTCTTTTGTAGGGATATTGTCAGAACTCAGTATTTTGATGAAAGATCCAAATCGGTCACTTTCGGAGAATGCAAAAGCGTATGATATAGCAGTTTCTGTTCTAGGAAGAATTTGTGAATTCCATCGTGACAGCATTGATGGCTCAAAGGTAAACTTTCCTTCTTCATTCTATTGTTATTGATCTTTAGATTTTATAGTATTTGCCTTGTTTCTAGTTTGCTCGACTTCTTCTGTCAAAAAAAAAAAAAAAGCATTCAGTTCTAATATGTACACAGAATGGAATCTTATTTTTATGTAAGATTCTGAAAATTCCAATTTTGAGAAAAATGAATTTGGCATTAGAAGTCTAAAACTTCAATTCTAATTTTATTGTGCACTTGGAGCCTGATTTGTTACAATTGAGACTACATCAACCAGTCATATATACTGTCCCATTAAAAAGTAGATGTGAATCACATCAGCAATTCCACCTGTTCTACTACTATGTTTATTTCTATGCAGAACTAAGTTTGTTGATTTCAAGATGATACATATGATCAACTTACAAAATGATGAACAAGAAAATACAATTTTTACCCGTTGTATACCTGCAGATTGTTCCTGCCTGGTTAAGTTGCTTGCCACTTAAAGATGATTTGATTGAGGCCAAAGTTATGCATGAACAGCTTTGCTTAATGGTTGCAAGGTTGGATGAATCTTTCTGAATTATTAGCTTTTCAATACAACAATCAGGTTTGATTAATGGAATTCTATAATAATTTTCAGATCAGATAAGGATCTTTTAGGAGCCGGAAGTCAAAACCTTGTGAAAATTATCGCAGTGTTCCTTGAGGTTAGTTATTGACAGGCAAATACCTGTTTGTCTGATTTTCTTTCTTTTTTCCTTTTTTAACTGACAATTTAGAGAAGATGTTAAAAACACTTGACAGCTATTGAAAATTGATCACATTATGGGTACTTTTATAGTTTTATATACTGTGTATATAATTTTATTACAGGTTATTGATAAGGGTGACAAATTAGCAACATCACAAACAGTCAAGCAGATGAATAATTTGCTAAGGCAGCTTGGACGGCACATTCCTCGTACTGCGTTTGACACAATTTTGTTGTCTTTGAATGCCCAGCAACGGGAACTATTGTTGCCTTTGATATCATCTTAGTATTTCTTTTATCTTCTACTTTCTTTTGAAAGAGGGAAAAAAAATGTATAGTCGATTTCGTTGTAAACATAACAAGATCATTGGTCATTGAATTCATGGGATCTTATGTCCATGATTGTTACATAACATCCTTACAAAGGTTTTGTGAATAGAATTTTTGTCGACTTCACACTAAACATGGGCGCACTTTTTTCAACTGTAGTCCCAGCCCCAACCCTGTCTGATGAAAAGTAACAGATCCCCAGACACTAGAATTAAAAGAAAAAAGAACTTGGCCCAAAGACAAATCGGTGCTTCCACCGTCATATTGACAACAAACGAACATTCTTCACTTGAATATAAAAAGGATAACAAAAAGAAATCGGAGATTAATTTCAGCAGCTTATAAAAGAAGCAACGGCTAGGCAACCCTCAATGCGCATGCTAATTTAGTATTAACAAAAGAAAAAATCTTCGCTTTTGCCGTCGTATTTCAGGTGCTTCTACAGTTATATTGTCCTTTGGCATGGCTAGGCAACCCTCAAAGCGCAATGTGGAGAATGGTAAAACTCAACACCCAAGAACATTACTGCTTTCACTGGAAGATTAGGAAAGTGCGTCAAAACAATAACCTATTTCTATGTATTCTTAACATCTCGTGCAAAATAATCACCTTCTTCTGCTTTCAAAAACAACATCATCATAGATTACTTACGAACTTAAATAAATGAAAACCTAAAACTCACCCTAAAGATTACATAACCGCATTTAAAAAAAAAAAAAAAAAGGTTTGTTTTACTCCTCCATATCATCATCATCCCCATCTTCTTCCTCACTCAGATCAAGATCAGCCAGCAACTCCTCCAATGGAACAGAAGGCAGCCCTTCACCATCTGTCACTGATGCCATCTCAGATGGCCAGTATTCTTTATTTCGGTACAATGATATGTTGAACCTCAGATCAGGGTTTTCTTCCAGATCCTTTAAGAATTGTTCATATTCTGAGTTCTTCTTGTCTTGGTCAAGTCTACCCTTATGATCAACCTCTATGGCAAGTGATTTAAGCTTCCATGAACGAGGCTTTGAGCATTTCTTCCGGCGCTTCTCTTCATAACTCTTCTTTACTAAAATTGCTTCAGGAAGGACAAGTCCTCTGTACTTGTCCAATTCAATGTCATTAGTGTTAGCCCCATATAGGTCATAACCAAGAGCATAATCACCAGGATTTAAAAGATGGCCCAGATGAGTCTTGATGGAAAATATTGTGTCATTCTTTCCAAAATCTGACACGCGAGCTACTTGAGCGTCAGCCAATCGATATTTTGTACCACCAATAGTAACTTCAACATAAGGAACAACAATCTCCACATCTAGCACAACATACTCCACTAGCTGTCGGCTAGTAAGTAAAGACTTGAAGGATGCCCTCCAGTACTGATCAGCATCTAGGAAACAATGCCTCAGGGTAAATGGATCAAGCAAAGCAATGCTGTTGGTAACCTTGGTACAGATCACAAGGGGACCAAGATTTCCCAAACTAACAGCAAATTTAGGAGGAAGACATATTAAATCCTCACGGCAAATTGGGGAGATTTCCACAGAAAATGTATATTTTTAGTTGTAGTTATTACTCTTAGGATCATGAGATACAAGTTGCTTATCGTGACGGCTTCTTACAGGAGCAACTTTCCCCAAAAATTCGACAAATTTGACGCCGTGACTTCGATTAGAGAAAAAGAAGTCAATACCTTGATCCATCTCTTTGATTCTTATAGCACTAGCAGCAACATCATGCTTCAGAATCAGCTGCTCCAAATAAAAGAATGTACGCCTATGAGAAACATGTTGCCGGAGTTGCACAGCAGCAACCCACCGGTCAGGGTTAGCCTGGACCCTAGAGCAAGGTTCACACATTTGTTCCCGTTGAATATACTCGACAGGATAAGACTGTTCAAGGATTACTCCATTCAGAACCTCCTTCTGAACTCTGACCTTGACTTTTATCCTCTTGGAGTGTGGCTCAGTCCAAATAAACTCAGCATGTACCATCCTTGCTTTCTTCGAATTTAAGTTCTTCTGCAACTTCTTCAAGCAAAATGTTAGCAGCTCCTTCGATTCTAACTGTAGTTTAACCCAATTTCTTGGCGGCTGCAGGTAGCTATCACACTCAGGGCAATGCTTGAGCTCGAGACGCTTCAGTAGGCCTTCAGTTATATTATTTTCTGAGCTCAAACACTTCACACACATATTGGCAGCATTTGGTTGCATTGGAATTCCACATTTGCAACACAGAACACTGCCAATTGTTTGATGAACCATGAACATACCAGTTTCCATGCCTGATGGACCTAACATAGTGAAGCAAATAAGATAGTATTCCCCTGTCACAAATGGGACAAAAATGAAAATCCATGGGCATGCAATAGGTAAACATAAGATTGTAATACTAAGAACAGGAAATAGCTTGAGTAAGGAGCACGATATTCTCTTAAGAATCCAGATATTGACTAATCAAAACTGAGGTTAAGCAAATGGCCAAATACTACAAGCAACACCAGAAGGCATAGCCCAACTGAACTTATGCCTAGAGAACCTTTTCCACCTATGCTACGCATGTCAAAATGAAAATCATTTATTCAGCCTTAGAACAGATTGCTGGAAAGAAACGAAGAAAATATTCACCGTGAGGAACACAACAATCAGCAAAAACAAGGACAAAAGTGTAGGAGTATAAAGCACAATTTTTTTCCCCTTTAATCTATTTGTAACATCATGCATGCGTTAAAAAAAAATAAGCTCATAAACAAAATGAAAAAAAACAATTATTTGAAAACTGGGCAGAAATTAACATGTAGAAATCCAGAATATGGAGCTAAAACAAAGCAGAAAGAGGATTTCTGTTTATTCATTTATGAAAAAACAAGGTATTCAGTCACAGAATTATGAAAGAAAAGATTTAGAAAAAGAAAGGCGTAGTGAGAAGCTACGAAATTGGAAGAAGAAGAAATCTTATTATCTTACTGTGCAAAGAAGGGTTGATCTTTTCCTAAAGAGGTCGAAGATGAAAGTGAAGTGGGGAGCATAGGCGCCTATGAGAACGACACCAATGAGGGCAGTCAGAGACGGTGTGGTCGTGTTGTCGGCTGCTTCCAGATTTAAGCCCATGGGCTTTGACCCAAAAACAATCCAAGAAAAGTAAATACGGGCTTGAAGCCCTACAAGTTTATCATAGATGGGTTTACATGTTCGTGGTCCCTATCATTGCCCCAACACTTCTATTCTTTCATGCTTCCAATAATTACACACTAAAAAAAATAATTACACACTAATTTTATTTGCAAATAAAATTTAAATTCCAATAATCCAATTAAAACAAATGTACACGATTGCTACAACAAATGTAGAAATAGCATCACCTTTTTAACATCAAATAACAGGGAAGGATAACTGATCCGCCGAAGAATAATATTATCCTCAAGTAGGGCCCGGACGAGCTATGGATAAAGATGTTTTCCTTTTAACCAAAATAATTTGTGGTGGTATTTATTGATTTATTTAATTTATACTTATTTTTAGTGTAAAATTTTTTATATAAATATTTAATTATATATTATTATATTAATTAAAATATTTGACTCAATTATTTATTATTTTAAAAATCTTATAAATTTAAGTATATGATTAGATAATAGTATAAATTTTTTTCATATTATCAATATATATCCATTAAACTCTTTATTTATGCAAGTAAATGTTAACTTTAATCCTAGAATTACATGCATAAATCATTTTGACCTCTAAAATTTAAAAATTAATTTTTTAGTCTTTAAAATAATAAAATATGACTCATTAATTCTTGATTTCATTTTCATTATTATGCTACATATTTTTATTAATATGCCATGTTAAATGATATAATAATATTCTATATAACCTCTAAAGCTATATAGATGAAGAATATATTTAAATTGATCCGTAAAATTTTTTAATATACGTTAAAAAGACTACATGATTGAAATGGAATAGTAATATAAATACCATTTTAATGGACTAATTTAAATTTTGAACCTATTTTTCATTGAAGTCATCCCAAAAATTTCATAGAAAGCTACTATATCACTTAATATAACATATTATAAAAAATGTGGCAACATATTAATAAAAATAGGATTAGAATTAATATGACACATATTTTGTAATTTTAAAAACTAAAAAATTAATTTTTAAATTTTAAATTTTAAAGATCAAAATAAACCAGCTATACAATTTTATAGACTAAAATATGCATTCGTACGCAACAAGAAAGAAAAGAAGATCAACTCTGGTAATTTCTTGGCCGAAATAATAACTTTGGGTGACTTGGACTTGATTACATAATTAGAATCTTCTCGCGGTTGAGCACGATGAATCAGCAGGGTATTAGATCACCGTCCACGCGGAGGGTGAATCTTGCAACATGAGGTGCAGACGTGTTTCTCACTCTCTGACGTGTCGCTGTCCCTTAATTACCCCCATGATTAAACCACGATCCCCAGTAAATACCCCTAGTCTTAATCTCGAGATTAATCATTAATCTCCTTCTTTATTCCACTTCCCTCTTTCTCTCTCTCTCTCTCTCTCGCTTGACACTCGCTCACTGAGTCAGTCACTCGCTCACTCGCTGCGACTGAAAATGGCGGAGAAGCCCGACGCCAACGGCGTCTACGTGGATGTCACAGAAGAAGAAGAAGAACAACAACAACAACAAGAGAGAAAGGGAAGCGATAGAGAGACCTTACCGGAAGTGCTTAACCGTATCGCTTGCGCGATCCTCTTCCCGGAACCTTCCAACAGCGGATCCCTGCTTCGCAGGATCAAGATCTCCGTCACCGAAAACGCTCCTCTCCTTCCAGAAGCTTCTAGAAACTCCGCCCGCGACGTTCTCCTCTGGGCTCGCCGTGGCAGCCCCTTCCGCGCCATCCTTGTCATCTCCGTAAGTGCCTTCAAAAGAAAAATCAAATTCAAAATCGAGCTGCTTCACTTCGTTCATTCTGATTCAGTTATGGGAACGTGAGTGTGTTGTGGTTAGTCTTCGAGTTTGTTATAGTTATAGATTATGATTTTAGTTTCTTCATGATTTTTTTTTTTAAATTACATATTTTTACAAAATAAAAGTATGATCAATCTTATAGATGAAACCTGTGAGTACTTGAATGGTTTCGAACTTGATGCTGGAACTGTGAGTCTTCGATTTTTGATGTGATGCAATTTTCCTCTATTGGTTGGATTTTCCAGCAGTTCGCCTCTTGCTTGGTTTCTGTTAAGAAGAGTTGTCCGAAAAGTGAGCATGTTTTGGATTGTGTTCAAATTTTAAAGTTAGAAATAGTTTTGAAAAGTTATATCAAGTCGATGCAAAATAAGCTTGTGGAAAGGAATGTTTAGAGAGAGCATTTAATGGATTTGATCACATGCAGGATATAATTACAAATCAATACATTAGAATTAGAAGCAAGCAAGATAGTTTATGTTTATGCTTTTGATTATGGAGAAAAAGATATTCAATCTTGCCCTTTTGAAATCATATTAATTATCATGAATCATCTTCCATGCCTATACAAAAAAAGGAAAGCAATTGTCTCCTACTCTCCTTCTATGCTAGCTTCATATATTATTGAGCACCATAATCTCATGTCTTCTGTATATTATTCATATATCAAGGAAAAGGTGTGTGATGATTTTCCTTGTTGCTACAGGTTGGCACGGTTACTTTTGTTGCGCTTACAGGACTGCTTGTGTTCATGCTTTTCTTTTTGGCAGCCACCATAAACGCTGTTGTCATATCGCTTCTCGTGTCTTTGGCAGCAGCCGGAGGATTCTTGGCTATTTTCTTTGCCTTTGTTGCAGCTGTATATGTTGGAGCATTATCAATAGCTGCGTTTGCAATTTCCGTTACTACATTTTGGGCAAGTGTGGCTATTCTGATCGCTACAGGTAACAAGTTGTTTAGCCCCCTCGTCCTTTTCTCTTTACTGTCCAGAATCCAGATAACAAGTTGTTTAAGCATGATACTTCATACTGTTTGCTATTCCATATTTATGAAAGTTTTCATCAGTTGTGTGGGACTTCCAATATAGTTTGAGTAGGTAGAGCCAAGGACATACATGTTTTCAAAAAGATGTGCCTCTAATTAAGATTTAAAATGATATAAACAGCATCCTTTTGTTGCAATTAGGCAGACATTATGTCAGATTAATGACTACTAGTTTGTTGTTCATCCCAGTGTAGAAAGGTACTTGCGTCTACTAGCAGTAAGAATCCCCCCACCCCTTGGTTCCTGATGATGAAATTATGTTAACAATTTTGCATATAATTACGCTGGTACTAGGCACATCTTTTTGAAAAAGACCACCTATTCAACTCCTAATGGGCATGAGTGATGTAATGGGTTATATATACGTCCATTATTTGAATGTTGCTACACTTAGCCACTTAACAGTTAACATAATTGCCACAGCATTGCCTGGTGCAGTGGATTCCATCCTTAGGATTTCAACAACTCATAGACTATTTATGTGCAAATGACATCCACAAGGGAGGTTCTGTGGCGTCTCTAACTTTGAAACTGCAATTGATACTGTCCCTTTCTTCCTTTTTCGTTTTTTATTTGTTATTTTTTTTTCTGTGGGTTAACACTGTAATGTTGCCCGGACATGGAAATCAATGTGAATCAGGCTGGATTGGATTCTTTTATATCGTGTGGTTGGTAACTAGAAAGAGCTTCGGATTTGCTAAACATACACTGAGCATGACTGGCTCTGCAATTTCAACTTACTCAGCTGCTCGGCATGCCCGCCACCTAATACGCAAAGATTCAGATTAGAAGATCACAGACTGAAGCTTATGTACAAATCTCAAGTTACATGTGCATGTTTTGGAATAACACAAGCTTCTCTTTTGGCTGGTATGGTGCCCTGTTCCTAAGATCTTAGGCGGATTGGTTCTGATGCCTATCTTATGTTTTGTACTTATTTATGAACTATTAGTGGTGTTGATATAATTCAGATTATTATGTATTGGGCTTGAAGTTTGATGTTAATATAAAATAGTGGCTTCTTGTCCTTCTTGTCTTTGGCCTACTTATTTACCCGGTGTTGTACAACTTATAACAGAATAACAGATATGAAATTACACTTGTAAAATGATGTGATTTTGAAATGAGTTATAATTGCTGCATTTGTGTGAACGGGGATGTATATGGCTACAAATCACATGGCAGTAATATCTATATTTTGTTATAAAGGACATTGCAGAATCCTTAATTTGTTCTTCTTCTTCTTTTGTTTTCTTTATACCAAAGATGAAATAAGGGTTTTATACTGATAGGGATTAGGTCTAATAGAAGAAACTAATCTCCTATAATGTAACGAACTACGGTTCAAATCTAGCTGGGAGAGTGCTCACATTTAGTGTTCAACCTGCTTCAAACATCAGCTGGGAGAGTGCTGATCCTGGGACAGATTGGTATGGGTCAGAATCACAGTAGTGCAGGTGGTTTACGGGGTATATAACTAAATTTTCTGGTTTGGGACCTGAAATAATGGAGATTATTAACAGGGGTTTCCGGAAGAAAGTTGGATGTGGTAATTCCACTGTCGTTTGGACTGATATATTGATTGGTGGGGAGTGCCTGAAAAATAAATTCCCTAGACTTTTTTCAATTTCAGTCCAGAAAGAGTGTATTATTGCTGATATGGGAAGCTGGCAAGGAGATGTTTGGCAGTGGAATTTCATTTGGAGGCAGCAGCTGTTTGCATGGGAGGAGCAGTTAGTGACTGAGCTTTTTCAGTTAATTAATCAGTATAGCATTGTGGAGGGCCTTGAGGATGAAATTCTCTGGAATTTTGATTCCTCAGGGAACTTTTCTGTCGAATCTTTCTCTTATTCAAATTGGGGTATTCTTCTTCAGATCTGATCCATATCAAAAGGGTGTGGAAAGGCCTTTCACCGGTGCGGGCAGAACTTCTGGCATGGTTTGTCCTCTTGGGGTGGCTCAACATGAAGGAAAGACTCCGTAAGTTTTACTGCATTCCTGCTGAAGATGCTGCTCGGCGTTTTCTGTCTGAAGGAGATTGAAACACTAGATCATTTGTTTTTCTCTTGTGCTATGTCTTGGAAACTGTGGGCCGATTGCCTTCTTTGGTGGAATATGTTTTGGTGCTGTCCTAAACAACCTGTGGCTTTTTTTTAATGCTTGGATGGGGGTGCCTTTTTTTGGTTTTGAAAAAAATGTTTGTGGTCAGCTCTGTTTTATATTGTTATTTGGTCCACATGGCATACTAGGAACCGTATTGTGTCTGATAACTTTAAGCCTAATTGGGATGTTGAATGTCAGCAAAAAAAAATCGGGCTTGGTTATTGGGCTAAAGGTTGGTGTGAAGACTTTCCTATTTCACCAAAAAAAGTAGTTAATAATTTGAGGATAGCAAGGTTGTGGAAGAACAAACCAAGAATCACGACCAGCTAGATGTGTTTGAAAATAACAAATCAGAGTTACAGGACTATAAGAATTGAGCTGCAGATATATCAATTTAGATCTGTTTTCCGGTTATGTTCGCTGCTGACTTTTGCAGAACCTGACGGAAACTACAAGATTCAGATTGAGGTCTTATTGCAGCAGATGATTGGATCTACAGGCTCATGGTGTGGAGTTTTTTTCCTGGCAATTGGTGAATATAGTTTCTATGGAGGGAAAGCTGGTGCTGGTTTTTTTCCTATGGCTAAATGGACTTTTCTGAGTTTGTGACTGCTGCTAAAGCTCATTGACAACATGATCCAGGCTGTCAAATCTAGATCCTTACAGCAGATGTTTGAGGATCCCGAATTGTGCTGTCGAGCTTTTCTGATATTTGGACAGTTGTGGTGGTGCTGGATGCATTCTCATGCTTACATGGGATAAATTGAGAGTATGTTGTAGTCTGACATCGTTTTAGCGTTTTTGGTGCTTCATGGCTGCTCCCTCTATTCTATTATGTGCGTTTATGGTAGATGGATGATGTGTTTTTGTTTTGTTTTTCTGATTCTGATATGTTTTACTGGCCTTATTGGAACCTTCATGTATTTCTTTGCTCCCCGCTTGTCTTGTGGGTTGAGCGTGTTTCTATATATATATAGAGCAATATTACATAGCCCAAGGATATAACCAGAATTTTTGCCATAAATCATGGTGGTGGTTGGATGATATAAAATGGTGGGATCTATTTATTCATCCAAGGATTAGTAATAATGCCACATTATTCTGACAAAAATTCTGGATATCTAATATTTTTCATATATATATATATATATATATACACAGAGAGAGAGAGAGAGAGAATCTGACTCTACAAATGCATAATATGTATCATATTCAAAGAGTAAATAGCTAGGGTGATCAATGATTGGCCGTTAGGCATAATACCTTTTCAACATTTTATGCTGTTGGTCATATTAAGAATTCAGCAGCCATGACGAACAGACATCGTCCCTAAGGACCATGTGCATCATAGTTTCGAGTAATTGCAAATAAAAATATAGATAATTACAACATATAATGAGTACGGCAGTTATGGGTAATACAAGCATAAGAGATACAGGAAGTAATGAGAAAGCAATAATTAACATAACACTGACTAATTGGAGATTGACATTTTGCATTGTTAACAAGTTAAGTATGGCTTGAGTGATCTCTATATATGTATGTAGATCATATTAGAATATTTTCGGTTTAGAATTGATTGGTGGATATTTTAGTTTTCTAATACAAGTTGGATGGATAGTTTGATAGTTGCTTGGAGACCATGTTAACATTATGTATAGATTTGAGATTTACTATGTGTTATTGGGATATTGGGTTCAACGGTAAGTGTGCTAGATTATGGTGTAGGGGTCCTTTTTCTTGATATTTGATGGATAGAAGATTATTATATATTCATACTATAGGCAGAATTTTCACTCCACTCTTGATATCTCTTGCAGTTCGCTCATTCTTCCATCGACATGACCTTTGTAAGGAGAAAGAGATGGAGCGAAAGAACCTATACCTGATGTGTATAAGTGTGTATGTTTCTCTTATGTGACAGGATTTGTAAATTATATTGCCTTCATCAGTAATATGAACTAAAGAGTTATATAATGTTATTAATTTATATTTCTATTTTATTGGTGTTCTAATTCCTAATATAGGTCCAATTAATCGTACATGTAAAATTAGAGTCGATTCATATTTCTTCTCATTGGAAAAAATTTATTTGATCTAGTTAAAAATCCATATTCAATTAAGAGCAAAGGAGAGTTTCGCAAATCCTAAGTTCATAATTTATATCAATTTGAGAATTTTTCCAAGTCAATTTTAGTAGAATCTCTAATTTTAACCAATTTGAGTGTGTTTTTTTGGGATTTTTTGAGTAAAAAAGTTACTTTTTATTGAAATAATTTTTTATTAAAAAAAATTAATTTTTGTATATTTGAATAATTTTTTAAAAATAATAATAATCTCAAAAAATTATGTTTTAATCTTTTGTGTAGAAGTTGAAAAAAGTAATTTTTGAAAAAAAAAAATCAAAGTTCAATTTTTTTTTAACTATATATAAAATTTAAATTTTAAAATCATTTTTTTAAAAAGTTGAAATAAACACATTTTTTCAAAGTGGTTTTTTTTTTTTTTTTTGAGTCAAAAACTTCATTGAATAATAAACAAAAGTAAAGCCCGGATATAATATATTAGAAATAGTTGACATGAAATAGCCTAAGGTTAAGAAATTAATCAATGAGAATTATATAGCTTTAGTAAGAATCTTAGAACATGGATATTATCATATCACACTATATATACACTTGAATGTAAAGATGAGTACGTCAGATCTCAGATCTATTTAAAAACATCATAGAATCATCTTACTCTGGTTGTATAGAAATAAAACATAATAATTGCAACTTCTCAAAGTTAATGAGCTGAAAATGGTGGCATCTAATTTATCAAACACGCTGGTACCCAAGTCTGCATACTAGTAGCCCGCTCCGTGATACATATCATATCACCAAAGTCTTCGAAGACACCTTATGCTGTAGAAAGAGGCTTGCTACGTCAGAAAAAATCCCAACCAATATCCACTAGCCAATGTTATTAAGGACATTTAGCGACACCGTGTTAGGGTAAGGAAAAGAGGAACTATTAAAGTGGATTTTAAATCTAATATTTTCCATTTTGATACCACTTGTTAGAGGTGTCACACAGAGCCCAAAATCTAAAGAGATTCTCTACTAATATGTTAAATGAGGAACATAGCGGATCTGATATTATATCTTGACCCAAAATCTTATAACAATGAGTTTATATGTTGTATTTACACTTATATGATTCTCACTTTGTATATTCTTAAATAATGTGAAAATTCTTCAATAGATGCTTGAAATTTCACCATTCTTTCTCTAGAGAATCTTAATATTAGTACATGTCCCCTCAGTAGAACAAAAAACATGACAAACACCTCATGGGATAGGACCAAACCCAAACACTAACAAATCACTGTGTCAAAATATTCGGCCTAGTCAAACCATATGTTCTGATATTGATACTGCTTGTAAGAGTGGCCAAGGGGAGCCCAAATTAGAAAAAGATCACCAATAATGAATTAAATAAGAAATTACAATAACAAGTCAAATACCACGTCATTAAAGCAACGAGTGTTTGAGTTTTGTCACTTATATAATTCTCACTTACTCCATTATCATCGCACTTAAAATTCGAACGTATCACACTCATGTTAAGTTCAGGGGAAATTCATGATATAGTGCTGAAATATTACGGTTAAACTAATATTCACGAATTATTCAATAGTCTTCGCAAACCTTCTGCGCTGGATTAGGATATTTCAATTTATGAAAATATTTAGAGTAATATAGTGCAAATTTTACTTTAACAAATCCTTCAAATACTTTAACAAAGATATTTTGACCCATTTATAAAAAGTTATAGTAAAATTCAGGTATTATATATAAAGACTTGCAACAATTTTTGTGAACGATTTATTTATATAAGTACCGTTTTATGAAAATGATTACGATTAACCCATTTTTTGACAGGACGATTAACACACTTTAATTGCACACAAAATCCTTCGAAGTTCCTTTTAATGATTATCAATGTTCCTTTTGTAGGATTTGGATAATTTGATTATTCAGATTTCTATTCTAGGAAAGGCGGACTTAATCTTATCTGCTTTGCGGGATAATAATTACAAGGATTTACTTTTGATTTAATGATATTATAGAAATATTTACACCATTAGTGAGTATATTATACCATTTATTCAAATAATAGATAATTTAAAAAAAAAAAAAGAAGACCTCAATGACTGCAACGATGTCTTATAGCAGATAGTAATTACACTGTTGAATAAATTCAAACTCTTTTACAAACTGTGACTTTGATATTTTGATTGTCCTTTTAACAAAAGTGAAAAGATGGAGAATTGGAAAATTGAAATAGAGAAAGGGAGAAAAATCAGAACTGTTTTACCAAAATAAAGTTTTCTATTTCTTCCCCCTCTTCTCCATCTCTCTTGTTCTTTCTACATTTCAGCTACATCAGCTTCTTCATGTCGCGCCCTCTTCACCAATAAATAAAAAATGAAAATATAAGAAATTGCTTAACAAAATTGTTCATGAACTCGGAAAACTTCCAAAAGGAACTTTGTAGAGCTATGTGGGGTTTTTACTTCTTCTCCTTGACACCAATTTATACATATCTAGCACCACCTTTCCATTTCAGGAAATATATTGATGAGGTTGTCACCATGGATTATAATCAAAATGCAAAATAGAGACAATAAGGGGAACCAATCAAAATTAGGCTTGTCCTTTGCCATTCCAATCTGGCCTGCCTAATGTGAACTCCAAGCTTGGGTTCTTGCACTCTAAATTAGATCCTGACAAACTGTTCATGAGTTGGGTTGAATCACACTCCTGTAGGGGAAAATCAAACCATCTCGTAAATGCGATATTAAGAAAGTACTTCACAAGAAATTATAACTCATTAGTACCTGAATTTGATGCCCTATTGGTTGTGACTGGAACATTGGTGGTCTGAAACCATCTATGTCATTAGAACTAGCTCGCGGCCATGGATCTCTACTGCTGATCAAACCATTAAGATCAGAAGGGAACAAAAAGATGAAAAATAGTATTAGTTCCATCCTCCTACGTGTACCAAAATTATCAGCTATTTGTTGAATTGCAACGCGTTGCAACACTCCACTATATATGTGCTTTGCAAAAAACTAGACTAATCTTTATCATGAATTCACAATAGCAAGGATATGAAAAAAAGGTGTTAGGTAATTGGTATAAGGTTGCATCCATAGTAAGAGGAGTGTAAACAAGAAATGCTTTTCCGGCCGCGGCCGCCACCATATTTATCTGTAAAGTTTCAAACCATAATTTAAGAGCTGTAAAAACGGAAACCCAAATATATGCACTACAAGGTATGTCCAATGAATAACCATAGCATTCAAATCTTGGTCGTGCAATAGCGAAGACTGGATTTAATGCTTGCGGCCTTTTGTTTAAGTCCAATATATCTCCATTGTTTTGGGTGAAATAGCATGGATCCTTCTGCCCATTTTCACTTTTAACAAACGTGTATAACCTAAACTGCCTTAACGAAGAGTAAAACTCTATTTAGTCCTCAAAATATGTAGATGTTATCACATTATACTTCCAAAAATCATTATTATCAAAAGCAAGTTTTTCAAAATCTAGAACATCACCATATTTACTTTATGAAAGACTAAAATATTGATACACAAGGACGAATTTGGTAACAACTTTAGATCCTTAAAGTAGTGACTAATGTTATTACGGTTATATCTTTTCAGGATCAAATTAGAATTTTACTCAATAGCAACCATAACGGATCATATAGTATTCGTTTGGGCAATAGTATAACAGTCAACAACAAAGGAAAATGAAAAGATATCTTTCTAATCACTATTGAAAAATACCTTCAATCTGTTTTAATGTTGGTCCTGAAAAATTTTTCTTTTTCTCTTTCAGAAGTAATTAGGGATATGAGCCCTGCTGCTCTAAGCTATTGATTCTACATATATCCTCACATCACAAATATAATTTCAACGAAGGTGCCAATTACACTACAACCAGCAGAAACTCCCAAACTATTATATGTCGTGGAAATTTATTAACCACTGATGTAGTAAGAAATGTACATACAGCTATATCTTACATATAAATGTCAAGCCGTTTGATAAAGAAAAACTCACAAAGAATAATTTTAAACCGACTAAACAAATTTTGGTTTTTAATATAGTTTTCCTATATATATATATATTTGGTTAGTACTGTCAACATTTACACGCTATAAAAATAACAAAGGACTCATGTATGTGATATTGATATGGTTCGGCAAGGAACATGCCAAACTACCAATTATACGTACGTACAGTATGACTCCATTACAAACGGCAGTAGGTGTTAGAGTATATGTTATAATATATCCAGAAATTAAACGATAAAGAGAGGCCTCTCATTATTTCAGAGATTGTGGTTACTATAAAGATATAGCTAGATACAAAAATACGGTATTTTGAAGAGAAAGTCAAGTGCCAACGTCAAAAGTAGTTAACGATTAGGAAGATTTTTAGATAAACCCGCTGTAACACCGGGGCCAAAAAAAAAAACAGAAAGATTTACAGGCTATCTTTATGTTAAAGCTTCATTAACCTGCAAGAGAGACAATGTATCCCCTTGAAATCTATCTTGAGCATCCACTTTTGCATTTTATTATTCTTTTTCTCGTATATAAATCTGTGTCGTGTGTGCACATATCTGTGTGCATATTTCCGTTGTTAACAATCAATGATTTTGCAGAATTTCATTATCTAGCCATTCCATGTATAGTATAATTCGTGCAATGTGTTCCATGAGAATTTCAGTTGTATCATATCTGCAATATAGCAAAGAAATGCCATTTTACGGTAAAACTTAGAAGTATGATATGCTCAGTTCCCCCTACTATATAATATATTCAAATATGAGCTTCATTGATTTGCATTAATAATATAAAACAGTTTTATACTGTCAATCAATAAAAATAAAAGAAATCAATAAAAATAAGAGAAAGTAAAAAATCACGATGGGTCCCTCACTATAATAGGTGGTTACTTGTATAAATTGACACTTTCCACTATTTTTATTGACTGACAGTATAAAACTATTTTACACTATTCATGCATTTAAATTAAATTCTTCAAATATATATTTTTAAATAATAGGAATGGTTGAAGGAATACAGCACTCAATATGAAGGATTGACTCGTTTGGGTTTTATACAATGTACTTGTGAAGACTGGAGAGAATACGAACCAAATTTTTTGAACTGCTCCAAGTTAAGATCAAATAAGCATCGATAGCAGTTAGTATTTAGTAATAGCGCGCGCACACACACAATTCTAAAGGGAGAAAAGTAAAAGAAAGTGAAAGAAGCCGGGGATTGCTTTCCTTTTATCCTAATTAACGTTTGATTATGTCTTGTAGCTTTCCTTTGCTACACCTACCAAAGGCTGCATATCTAAGGCGGAAAAATTCGCTAAGGTACAGAAGATATAAAAAGGAAGCAAAAGAAAGAAGAAAACCAAACACAAGTAAAGCAAAAGCTGCCACAAGAACCCTTTTTATTCTTCATGAAAAAACAAAAGAAGGTGGTGGACGTGGGTTTGCATTGATTTCTAAGCAATACCATGCAAAAGCAAAAGCAAATCAAGCAACGCAGTATCCCAAAACAATCATTAAATGGTACGTCCATATAAGTACATAAAACATATGAATTAATTTATATATATATGGTCACCAATAAGAGAAAGATGAATTGGTAATGGTACCTTGAAGAGTTACTCCATAGAGTGTTGGTCGAAGAATAGTCCATATCTTGTTGCACTGGCCGATCCGGTTGGCCTCTTTGGTCTGGAAATTGACGCTGGCCACCACTGCTGCCCAATGGAGACACGTCATCCTCTCCGGATCCATCCGAAAGCCCTGAAAGCAAAAAATGATCACTCCAAACTGAAATTCCTAGATGTTTATTATGCCGTGTATGTATAAATGTGTGCATGCATACATGCAACTTCATGATTTTTATAAAATTTGAATTGGACTAATGTGGAGTCTTGTTGGATATATGATGTATATATATCTCTGGGAAAAGTCTTAAAGCGCTTGCATTTAGTGTCAGGTAAGAGACAAGAGAAAGAAGGGAAAACCTGCGGTGAAATTAAAAGTAATTTAGTAAAAGTAATTGACTGAAAAGAACATGGTAAGTGGCATTTCCTTTATTAGTTTTGTATGAAAATAATGAAATAATTAAATTTTGTGCTATTTTAAGTGAGGGAAAAAAACAAAAAGAAGGCTGCTCAAAGAAGAAAAAAAAAATGGTTGAAGATTGAGTAACAATTACCTGAAGAAGCTGCAGGCTTGTCAGTGGTCTTAACAGTTCGATACATCTGGGAAGAAGTCATAAAACAAGGCATTTTACTCACAAAGGCATTTCCACACTTGAAAGAAAACTACAAATTACACATATTTAAATTAAACTAAAACCATTTCTTCTCATAAAATAAAAATTAAAGAAATAGAACATTAAAACTGGTGATTCCCATCTAGATCCCTTCGTAGTCTCTTTCTCTCCCTCTTTTTATATTGGCCTCTGTGTTTGTCTGGGTTTCCTCATTAATCACGAGGTTGATGTTTGATGAGGTTGCAATGAGAGGTGTATTATTGGAAAATGATGACTTTTGTCTCTTCTCTCTCTCTCTCTAAGCAGAAGCTGTGACTGTCTGGTCGTCTCAGAAGTTAAAGGCACTCGCTTGGCTCACTATATACAGTCTCTTGTAAGACAAATTGTTTTTTTTTTTTTGACATCCTACCAATTTACACTCTTTAACATCCCGAGTCTATTTTTCTCCTCTCTTCTCTTATTTTTTCCCTTTTATTTCTTTTATAATTTCTTTTCTAATTTTATTTCAAAATATCTGAAAATTTATAATAAAAAATAATACAAATAACACTCATTTTCTTTAAATTCGTCCACTCCCACATTCACTGCTTTCTTCATCGGCAACTGTGCCGGTACGCTTAGAGATACATATACCAAAGCAGCCCCACACAAGATACAGAATGAGAGAAAGTGAGAGATTAATGTTCAAAAATCAAAACCATACCTGCAAATGGCTTTTGACATGAGCTAATGTGAGATCCTTCACATCCATCAGCTCAAGAACTGACTTTGGAGTAGCTCCTAAAATTCACCATCTAGATACATTAGCCAAAAGCCTAAAAAGAGGAAAACAAAAAAGAACCCAAAAAAAAAAAAAACCCACCTAATACACATTCATCCATTAAAGAAAAGGAAAAGAAATTACAAGATAGCAAATGAAACAAAAGTCAAGTTAAAAAATTATTCATTCAAAAAAAATAAAGGGATTGAAGATTGTAGAAGAAACTGCAGGGAGAATGAAAAATGGTTGGGAAAAAATAAATATTATAATGTCTTTACTTTCATGGCCGCCTAGAAGCTCAACGGCATGAACAAATCGAGCATGGAGGGTGCTTGTCCACCGCATTCTTGGTGCTCTCATGCTCCTCTTGGTTGGCAACTTAGGCAAGAACCTCGATCTCATCAACCCGGAAGAGGCATCTGAGGGTCCAACTCCAACCCCATAGTGTGAGTGGTGCAATGGATGAGATTTGAAAGCTTCACTTGGGATCCCATTAAACCTTGTCGCGGTGGCAGCCCTATAAGCCGCCGGGGACCCGTTGGTTCCGCCGGAGTTCAAGAAGGACATGGGATCCAAACCCACAGGGAAATAGGGCGAAGAAGGGGAATTAGGGGAAGGAGTAGTAGTTGAGCATAGAGAGGAACAAGAAGAGGACAAAGAAGGGTAGGAAGGCAAGTGATGATACAAGCACATCTTGGGATGATGATGATGTTGTTGTTGATGATGATGATGATGATGATGATGATCCTTGTCCCTTGGATGCTCCATGGGCAAGAAAGGGAACGAACGACTGTGATACACTGGGATCCCCTTGATCGGCCTCAACCCTTCTGATGACACATCAAGCAATGAAACCCCATAGTTTATGTGGTTCAAGTGAGTGGAACTTGTAGCACTAGTAGTACCTGTTATTGTTGTTGTTGTATTAGTACTAGTACTAGTGTTAGACTGGTGGTGAAGGTGATGGAAATGGTGGGCATGGCTTTGGTGGTGATAATAAGGGTTGTGTGGTGGCGGTTCCTCGGGAGGTGCTCCTCCACCACCGAAATTCCTTCCAAGAGAGAGCTCAGTGTGAGCTTGAGAATGGAAATTAGTGGTCGTTGCTGAATTGTGAAAGGCTCCATAATTGGTGTCACCACTTGCTACTTGGTTGGTGCCGTTGCAAATCAAGGAAGAGGAGGAGGAGGTAGTGCTTGGAGGGCTTATGTGAAGGGAAAGATCAGGGGTAGAAGCAGTTGAAGATGGTTCAATGAAAATCCCCTCCAAGGGCATCTTCTTTAGAGAGGGAAGGGGTTAGCTTGATGGTTACAGAATATATATGAGAGAAAGAGAGAGAGAGAGCTTTCTTTTTTCCCTTTATTAAAATCAAGTTTTTGATGTATACGAAGGAGAGACAAAAGCAAGTAAAATTAAAGTGCAATGTTCACAGGCAAGGCAAGGGACTGTGTGCAATGATCCTTTTGTTTTTGTTCAGCGCCTTCAACACCCAAATAATGAGCCTTTTGTTCCTTCCTTCTCTCCTATCTCTCTTTTGCTTTTTTTAGGCTTTCCCCGGAAAAGAATCTGGAAAGCTAGCTCCAGCAATCTGAGAAGAAAACCTTGTGCTTTTGAAGACCCCAAAAAAGAGAAGAAGCTTGTGTGTGAGAGAGAGAAAGGTGGCTAACAAGAAGAAAAGGAAGAATGAGTCATAGCAATGTTTAGTAAACAAAAACAGGCATACTCAATAGAAAGCTGAAGAGAGAGTACTCTTGTGAAGAGAGGAAGAGATAGATAGGAGAGAGAAGTGAATGTTGAGCAGTGGGAAAGATAGGAATGGAATTAAATTTTAGTAGTGAAAGAAAACATGGAAAAGAAAATCCAGAAAGGCATGGAAAGGAAAGGAAAACAGGTGGATTTGCGTTTTGTTTTCCTCGAGAGTATATCTCGGAAAATGACACTAATGAGACGTATGATACACAAACATTTTAAATTGTCAAGTACTTAAAATATTCACATAAATGAGACATTGGAAGATAAGATGGCCAGATATGAAGAATTCATTTTAGTGGATTAGAGGTGCAGGCAACTTGAAAAGAAAAAAGAATTGATAGGCCACTTGGTTGCTTCTTTCATTATTATCATATCGTTATGCTAATGAGTCCTCAGATTAGTTTATTTCATGTTCAAAACAAACTACAGTCAAAACCTTACCAAAAAACAGTTTTTGAAAAAAGAATTAAAAAAATACCAAAACTAAACAAAAAATTAAATATGTAAAATTTTAATCTTGGTATGATATTTTACACACATGTAATGTTGATAAATTAATATTAAATTTTAAAGAGAAAATTATTTTTCAAATTATTATCAATAAAAATAATAAATTATTATATTACGTCATAATTTATTATATCACATAATTGTGAAATTTAAATTATAATACAGCAAATATTTTTTATTATGTCATATCAAAATAGTCAGGGTTGTCATTAATTTTCTTATTATTTCAAAGAAATTCTTTGATCATAAAATTAACAAGGGCAAAGGCTATTTGTAAAACAAATGAAATTAAATTATAAAATTATAAAATAAATCTCAAGTCCAGAAGTCGATCACTGTTAATGATAAAATTTTAATTAATTATAAAAAGTGACAAGTTCAAGCTATCCAATTTTAAATATGTACCTAAATTAAGAAAATTATTGGAAAAGTTTTAATATTAGAAAAATTTAGGTATATTTTATAAAATTATCTTTATTTAATTATCTCTCTCCTTTAATTATTTCTTTTTATTTATTTTCTCTCCTCTATTTAATAGGGATATAATTGAAAAAAAATTATATTGTCTAAATTTTTAAATGGATAATTATTTATAGATAAATAAAATTTTAAAAATGAACAATTATTTTAAGACTTATGTAATATTATCACTGAAAGACAGCTTCATGTGTGATTCCTCAGTCCCCTCTATTTACTGTTTAAATATATAAATATCTCTTTCTTTCTTCAAACATCGAAAAACGTATTCTCGTTAGTAAATTAATTAATCAAATGGATATCAGGTCTCATAATTTTCTTGCTTAAATGGGAAAGCTCAGTGATAGGACAATGCTTTTTCTGTTGTTACAATCTTCAAACTCTCAGGTCACATTGGATTTTTATAATATTCCGTGTACTAGATACTTGTATTAAAAGAAAACAAAACAGAAAATAGAAAAACCCATTGACTTAAGTGAGAGTGAGAAAGACCCACACAAAGGGTTTTTTGTTTGCTTCTCCATTTTGTATGCATCTCGAAACTAATGCAAATTAATTAATGGCCCGCACATGGTAAATTAATTCCATAGAAAGCATAAACCCCTTCCAAAATTCCCCATTAGTTCTGTTTTTAGAAAACAAAAACAAAATACAATTAATTACTTCTGGGTTTTGACACTCCAAATTATGCCTTTCCCATTTTTCTCTTGGAATGATTGAAAAAATCTGAGCATTGACTAAAGTTGAGGTGTATTAGGGTTTCCAAAACCCTACGTTAAATCAAAGATAATCATAATTTTATTACTAAACAATATGGGATCTTTAACTCTTATATCGGGAACTAACCCCTAAATGTAATTGCTGACACCGTAGGTAACAAAATTTAGCTATTGGAGTGCCAACCTTTTAATCAAGCACCTAATTAATGAAGGTTTCTTATTCTATATGCCATAATATTAGGGGAGAAATTATTATGTGTTCATAGAGCACCAACTAGGATTATATTTTCAGCAATTTATCTGTCATTGAGTGCAAATTTTTGGTCTATTTTATCTATCATTTTCATATAACAATAAAATATTTATTATTAATTTTTTAATTTTATCCTTCATATAATTCTAAGCATATCATTAATAAAAAATATAATATGAAATTAAATAAGAGCATTTTAATAAACATACATTATAGTTGAGTGCTGATTTTGAATTTTTTAATTTTTGTGCATATAACTAAAGTGACAGATAAAATGGATCAAAAGTAAGAACATTTTAACTTTGAATAGTGGAAGAATCGACCATTAATAATATATTTGGTTGAGGGGTAAAAATAGAGATGAAATTTTTATAGATGAGCTACACGTATAATTTTAACATGGAGCTCATTTATGAAAAATTCTCCTCCCCCTCCAAAAAATTTTATCCTCTAATGAAACACGCCCTAAGTGGTAACTTTTGTCTAAAATGTCACTCAATTAAAGGTGGAAATAGTTCAGACGGCTCGTTGAAGGCCTTCAACTTAGTCTACATTAAACCTACCTTAGCCTGGCCTATTAAGTAAACAAGCTAGGTCAATGCTTTTCAAAAAGACTGGGCTATGGGCTATGCAAAAAGCCTATTAGGCTTAACAGGTAAATGTATTTATATTATATTATTATTATTGTTATATAAATCATGTAAAGTAAATTATATTATTAAATTATGCTATTATTTTAAAAACCTAATGATAATAGAAGCATAAACTTTTGGTATATTTAGGAAATTTTTTGATCTATTTAAAAATATATTTTTGGCCTTTTTAAGAAAAAAATTGATCTATTTAAAATTCTTATTATCAAGTAAACTTTTAAATAGACTTTTAAATTATGTCAGATTTTTTTAAAAAGGTAAGCTAAGCTTTAAAGAAAAGCCTATATCAGATAATAGGCACAGAATTAAACTGTATATTTAAAATATATGCCAAACTCATTTAAGCTAAAATTTAGTCTATTCTACCCAACTTCCACCCTTAATCTTAATAAATAGTTAGAGCACAATTCTAACCCGCGCTCAATAATCACCTAATAATTTATCGTGCCAGTGCCACCATCTGCAATGTTACGGAAGGAAACACTAATTCAGATACACTGTTTGGAAAAGGCTCATTAAATGCACAGATTGGGTACAGTGAATACAATTTGATTCTTAAAACTCTTTCCTTCTCACCCCCTTTCCTCCTTCCTGCCATCTTTTTGACGCGTTGTTGTAAGAAATGGTCCTTAACCGACATGTACAGAGAAGTAGTTAAATTTTTCACTCAAATTGTTCGTCGTATAATGGCAAATATTAAATAGTAACCAGTTTTACAGAGCATGATCTTGGAAATACATAAGACCTTGAATCAGACTTTTGTCTTCATCACACACAGGAACTTACAGGAAGATTGTCTGCGCGCGTGTGTGTGTGTCTCTCTATATATAATAACACTTGGTTGATTAAGATCTAATTAAACATCATAATCATTTTGATGTAACATAAACATCGATTTTAATAGGGGCTTTCTAAATTAGCTAACTCTGTCTTATAAATCAAATAATGAATTCTAATCATTCTGTCATCAACAAGTATAGTGTCACAATCATGATTCGTAATTTGAGTATGTTATCTCCAGTAGTTAAAATGAAACTCTCAACTTAGAAGGCCTTGTTCAAATTTCATTAGGAGCTAGTGGCGGGATGAAAATTTATTAGAAGAGGATATATTGCCTTTCCTTTATAATGTGGTCATGCTTCTAGGGAAAAAAATCCATATGTAATAAACTTAGTTAGAACAGTATTAATTGTCACTCAAAATTCTATATTATACTATTAAGTTTGTTCTCCTTGTCAAAGGAGCATTGACATTAGGAGACAAAAAAAATTGATTTCTGAGCTTGAGAGTCAAATAACTGCCTTTACATTCCGTGAATATTCGATCTCTTTGATGTTGTCATTCAAAATTGCCACGAGTCAGAGAAAACGGTTTAAACGGATCCATATGAACTGGTATAATCAGTACATATAATGGTCAGCAATACATACAAGCCGTCAATTCGAGTCAATTAACAGCTTACATTCTTACAGAGCAGTATAAATCAGGTGAGGGAGCCGATACATACATCGAAGTTTAAAAAAATAAAAATGAAATCAAGTGAGAAATGTTTGCTTCCTATGTTCCTATTGACTTCTTTTGAGTAACTTTTCTCAAAAAAACAAAAAAAGATATATATCATGGCTTCTGTTTCTTTTTGTTCTGTCCAAATATTAAGATAGGGTATATATCCCCTTTCACACCTGTATAATTTTTGCATTCTCTAATAAATTCCATAACGGCAGCAAAGACATAGAGTCAGCAACAACAACACATCGCCAATGGGTTGGCTCACATACAGTCGGTTTTTCACATATATATCGTTATAATTTGAATTCGATTTTTAGGTTTCCCAGTTATTAAATAATTTATAAGTATCTTTATAAATATTTAATCAACCCAAAGACATGTCTTCATCCCGGAAAGAAGTGAACCTTCCCAAAATAAATAACAACACAGCTCCTACAACTAACGTGAAACTACCCAAATTTTTTTCTTTGTAAAAAAAAAAAATCCCAATAATAGACAGAGTTTTGAACTTCGAATATGACTTATAAAGAAATCCCTAACTATACAATGCAAAAACCAATTGAGCTATTGTTAATCGATCTGATATGCGTATTCCTATGGGAAATTGGAGGATATGCGTTATAGTTCAAGGGAGGGGCGTTCAAAAGACGGATTGGGCTAGGTTGGATCAAACCCAAACCTAGTCCAATTTTTTGACAAGGCTATTTTTTTAAACTTGAATTCGATCTGATAATGATTCAATTAGTGATTGGGTCATATGGGATCAACATGAATTTTAGACAACATATAAAAATTTGGACATTATGCATAATAAATTTATAAAATTTTAGAAGTAAGAAACAAAATTTAAAAGATATTTTATAATGCATATTTTAAAACAAATTATATCAATATAAAAATTACATCAAGTTATGTAAAATATATTAATTGAAGTATGAAATCTTATAATTTATCATTAATTATTTTAAAAAAATATAACTTGTAAAGAATTATTTGATTTCAGGCTTGGTTAGACCAACTCGAAGTATAACCTGAACTCAGCCCAATAAACTTCAGATCAGAATGAGTTATCGGGCCAAGTCGGGTCTTGAACACCCCTAATTTATATTAGTAGTAAGAACATCAGTTATCATGTTAAGAATATTTATTTACTAATAATTATGAGGTTGAAGGTTTTATTCTTATTTTGAATATTTTTATAATGTTATAACTACTATATGTATCAATAATTTTTTTCCCGTTTTAATTTAATAATTACAAATGTCAATGAATCACTCCGGTGCAAGATTAACACACTATTTTTTTGGTCTTTTGAAATAGATACTTTCAAGTTTCAACAATTGTCTTGTTCACCGTTATACCCAATCTTTATTGGTATACATTAGTTTAAATAATTATACAATTGAAGATATTGACTTCACTGTTTAATTTGACTGCATTATGCTTTTATTCTAAGATATTTTATGTAATTTGACTTCACTGTTTAACCTAAGATACGCATACCTATGGGCACAAAAACAAAAATACAAGAAAGCTTAAGGGTAAACTACTATTTTATTTTTTCCTTTTAAAAGACTTGATTGAATCAATTTGGTCTCATATTTGAAAGATAAATGACTTTAATATAGTTCGTAAAATAAACATGGAGAGTGACATTTATTTGGTCGTTTAAAGAAACTAACATCAATTAAGCTTCCAATAATAGAAAAATGATCAATTCAGTTTTTCAATTAAAAAATAAAATATCCTTCAATCTAGAGTTTTGTGCATAAAAATAATTTTCACGTCACTTTTCAGAATTAAGAAATTAAATTAATGACACATATTTTTTACACTGTCATCCAATCAAAATCTTCCATTTGTATGACCATTCAAGTAGTAGGTGATTATGTCAAAGAATTTTGCTGATATGGCAATCTATGATTAGATGCCTATATAAAAAATTTTTACACTAATAGTGCATTCTAATTAAATCCTTTTTGAAACACCAAAATAATGTAAAGTCTAATTTTTTAAGGAACAAAATAATAGTTTATTTGCTACTTAAAACTAGGAAATTAATTTTAAGGAACACTAAAAAGGAATATTTAATTTTTAGTGGACATAAGATGTTAAATTTATTTAAAAATAAATAAAATTTAGAGTAAATTAAATTTTCTCTTTTGAAAGATACTTAAATTACACGGCTTGCCCTCTATTTTGATTCCCCTCCTATTTTGAAAACATACAATCTCCTCTTCTAAGTGATGAAAATATTCTATACTTTAGTCTTTTGTAATATAAACAATATTTTTAATATGAGGGTGAGCAAATATATATGAATGAGACTCTTGTAATGGGTGCGTTTGTTTGTGCTTCTTGTTTTAAAAGAAGTACTTTTTTTAAAAATTTTTCAAAAAAATATACTTATAGAATTTTTAATATTATTTGTTTGTGCTTTTAAGAAAAAATAAAAATAGAAAATAATCAATTTTTCTATTTTTTTAAGAAGTAGATAGTGAGCTGTTTCTCCCAGAAGCAGAAGCAATAAAAAAAAGAGAATGTTGCTTCTTAAAATTAGCAATTACTTTTTTCCCATTTAATTATGATTTTATCTTTAAAATTTTTTAAAACTACCGCTTTCTTCCCATTCTCATGCTCTCTCTTTCCGTATCTTTAATAATAATTTTATTAAATAAAGTACTTCTATATTTATCATATCTAAATAATTTAATAAATTTTAATTTTGATAAAAAGTACTTATATAATTATATCTAAATATAAAATAATTTTCTACTTTTACTCTTATTTTTACTTCTACTTCTACTTCTACTTCTTAAGAAGTACTTCTCCTAGAATCTTAACCAAACGGGCCAATAAATTTCTTTTCCTTTTGACTTAGCATCTACTGGCTAGTTTTAAACACCTTTACAATTGATTTTGGAACTTTAAAGATAAAATCAGGTTTTGAACCCTCTACCATCGACTTTGAGGTGTTACCCAAAATCTTCATTTCGTTTTCAAATTTAGCCCTCGACAATGATAGAAGTCAGAGAAAGAGGAAAACTAGGCATAAAAGACTCGTTTCTAGCTGTTTGCCATTGTTAAGAGGATAGTTTATATTAATTAAATATACGGCTTTTACATCTTTTAAGTATCTCTCAAAAAAAAGAAGTGTAATTTACTCTAAAATTTACACCTCGCACGATAGGCTGCAATACCTTTAGGAAAAAAAGTAATAACTATTTAGTAAGAATGAATAATCGTATATTATAAGTACTAGTCATTCACAATTTTTTTTATAACGTTATATGTCTTAATTAAAAAATTTTACTTATTTCCTTTAACTACTCACTAAGAATAAATAACACTCAATAAAAATCAATATTAATTACTTACAAATTTTTTCTTAATTATAGACCTAATATAGAATGTTATCTAAAATTATTCACTTAATTAAAACAAAAACCTAGTCACAAAAATAATGAATTATGCATAATTTTAAGTATTTTTCAAAAATTTTATCTGTTACTATTAACAACTCAGTAGGAATAAATTTTTGCTTAGATTTATTCTGAATTTTGTATTTTTAAGGTGCATTTAATCTTGTTTAGGGTGTGTGTTTGGTATATGTGGATAAAAACGAGGTAAAAGTTTCATAGATCCGATTCATAAGTAGAAAGCTTCATGACTCCAATTTTTAAAAATTTTACCCTATTTTTATTCCCAAATTAAATACACCCTTAATGTAGAATTTCATTTATAACTATTAGCTACTCAAAAGGAATGCAGAACCACTGGAAAAAAAATGATAATCAATCACAATTTCTTCCTAATTTCATATACCTGGTATATAAATTTATTTACAAATATTAATCATTCAGCAAAAACAAATAATCACTCATTGATAAGCAATACTAATTTACAAGTTTATTTAGAAGGCTATTTTTGTCTATTAGAAAAAATTGATCCTTAAATAAATTTTATATAATATTTTTTAATTAGCAATATACTTTACGTCCTTTGAGATTAAATGTTTCTTCTTAGCTGTCTTAACATTATGTTTTCCTTAAAAAGTATATATTTTATTATTTTTTAACAAAATAAGGTAAAACTAAGGTAAAAGAACAAATTAAAGAAAAAATGGGAAAACCAGTGACAAGAAAAACGGAAAGAATGTGTGCAATAAAAATAAATAAATAGGACAAACATATAATATCATTAACATTTTAAAATAAACGAAATAATAAAATAATTATAATATGATAGCATGATAATATATAGAGATGTCAAAACGGGCCGAATTCGTTGGATCGACCCACATGACCCGCATTTTTTGGTGGGGTGAGTTGATATTTTCAACCCATAAAAAAGTTTGATCCGCATAACCTACGAGTTGAAGTGTGGCAGGTAGGGTTTGGCGCCCTAGTCACTTCTTCTTCTTTTTTATAATTTTCATTTTTTTCAGAAAATAAATATTTGGGTTCTTTGACCATGCAAAGCACACATGCCCCCAACCTTCAAAGAAGTACCATGTCACATTACCCGAAAAAAAAAAATCAATTACGTGATGTCAGTGAGACTTTAGACTTATGAATGTATATACATGTGTGACCTAGCATCCTAACCCTTTCTTTTCTGTGAATCTCATGACTCGTCCATCCAGCAACCCCCAAAACCAGACTCCCCTCCCCCACTTTCAATTTTTGTTTTACAAATCTAACACCAACAAAAAGAGACGTTTAGCTATAATGTTTTAATTTGGTATTGAATTAGGTAATTAGGAATTTTTTAAAAATTTGTATGGATGCTATTTTGTTGTATTTAATTAATAATTCATTTATCTTTTTTTTTTTAAAAAAATTAGATAAATTAAATCATATGGCAGATTAACTCGCACAAAAGTGAAGCAGGTTGGCATATTCAATCCATATTACTGTGACGAGTTGGTGTATGCCCGCTCCACTTAAGGCTTGACCCGCAGCGGGGTTGGGCTGGGTGGGTTGGTTCGTTTGTTATCTCTAATAATATAGTGTTATTTTGTAACTATTAATCCAACCTCACCTAAAGTTGGCCCACTCAAATTGACCTCCACTTGTAGCCCATTCATTGATGTACATCACCACTTTACTATGTAGATAGAAACTTCATCTTTACTAGAGCAAGCACCTTATTGTAAACCTACTTGAATATTCTCTTTGTTATTAGTAAAAATAAAGATATTTTAAGTATTTATTAATAAAAAAAATGTATAAGTATTAACTAATATTAACTTCAGTGTAATTATTTTTTAAAAAAATCAATTTTGATACACCATGTATGAAAAATATTTTATATTATTAACCAATTACATCTTATTATATGTGTAACTTTTTAGGAACTATTGTAAAAGTCAAACGCTTATAGTGATGTAATAATACATTATTGGATAATTATATAAAAAAATTTATACTAATTATTAATTCCAATTTTAATTATCAAGAAATTAAACCCTTTTTTCATTTCCAAACATTTGGGTTGAGGAAAAAATTTGCTCTAATCCAAGGTGGTTGCCTCTACATTCATTGAGCAGTTACAGCTTACTTAACAAATGGAGTAACCCCAAAATCAAACTCAAATTATGGTGATATATGAGTGGAATATCAATCAGGTGAGCCAATTCAATTGACAAAATTACACTATATTACATCGTGCATTAGTTTTCTTTTTGCATACATTAGGATGTAACTTTAAAAAATTTGCAAACCTAAAAATGCATTGTCGTTACGTCTTGATATTAAAATACGTTATGTTCTACCCAAAAAATAAAATCGGTGTATTACTTGGTTAATAAATTTCGAACATTGAGTCAACAATTAGATAAATTAATTAATCTCAGTTGACATGAAACTGTAAAATTTTACTAGTCTACAATTTGATAGAAAAAAAGTTGTTTTTTTTTTTTTTTACCTAATCTAAATTTGGATTTTAGATCAAGATACTTCTATACCAATTCTTCAAGTCAGAAGTAGTAATCAAATAATTTTCTAAATGATACTTTTAAAATTAGAACCCTACTTTAACTGTTTTTAGTTTTTGTTATTTATCATGTCTTAAAAAAATTTTAGGAGCAAAACTCAAAACAATAATGCCACACTATTAGAAAAATTATCAAAAATTTTAACAGAAAATGAATTTATTGTTAAATAAAATAAAATAATATAACCTACTTATTTATTTAAAAGACAACACATATATTATATTATTCTGTTAAATAAATTCAAATAAAAATTATGACTCCATAGTTTTTTTAAAATAAAATAAGTTGCATACAAGCTAAAAGACTAGGGTCACCGAATTTTCGATCCAAATTTTATAAGCCTGATTATGATAATGATGATGTTAGCACATACTTTATAATTTATCACAAAAGGAAAATAGCAGAATGGTTAGAAAAGCTGGCAGCAGAGAGGCCTGGGGAAAGATTTGGTTGACAACATAATACCAACTTTTGGAAATTCCCCATTCATCATATGGCTATCATTACCTGAGAACAGGTTTTTTCCCCCACATGCATGTCATTTATTGGTTGTCAGGTTGACAAGATTGTATGGTGGAGAATATGGAATAGCCTGTACCATCAAACTTAGTATTTGGTACAGACCCTATACCATTCAAATGATGCTGCCTGATTCCTCTCATGAATCACATACCGTTGATCAATCGGCTCCTACACAACATAGCAGGGCCCCGCCTTAGAAAAATAATCTACGAGAAAATCAAGATGTTATTAACGGGATCTATAGTCGCAAAGCTAAAGTTTGTCAATTTTCCAAACTTCTTTTGGTTTTTATTTTCTTTTGGAAATTTCTTTTTTGAAATGGGACTGTGTAGCATTAGAATCAACTCTAATAAGAAGTAATTGAGTTGTTTAGTTCATCAAATTATATCAAAATTACCCTTTTCAGATGAATATATATATCAAATATAAATTATTTTATTTTAAAATTAATTATAATTATTATAACAAAATTAAAATAATCAAAAATCAATTTTATAAATGCATAATCAAACCCACTAAATTATTATCAATAGAAATTTTATATGGTAGAACTTAGTGCTGCTGTTAATTTATAGCTATGATGAGTACATTTTCCATTTTTTGTCTAAGATTTCTTTTGCTCTCTTCCGACAACAACAAGAACAGGAACGGAATCTTACACCTTAAAGCAAAGCCAATTCATGAGTCAGTTTACCCTGTCAGGCTCGATTTTGCTGTAATATTATATTTTAAGGGGCCACAATGGAAAGGTTGGTTTCAAATTTGCTACCTCACAAATCAATTTCGCTTCTTCAAATGATTTGATGAATAATTGACAAAAAAAAAAATTATTTTATTATTAAGCAGTCCAAAATTTGCTCACTGATTTACATTCACTCTTTCTTTTTCCTTTTACCGAAGCCTACATACTCAAGATAACTCATCTTCGTCAACAAAATTGAAATACTTGGAAACATCAAATAAAATATTCAACGCTTAATCATAGAAAATACAACATGGTTGAACAAGTCTAGATTTATATTTTTTAATAATTTAAATTTATTTAGTTATTATATAAATAATTGCATATATGATTATATATATTTTTATATAAATCTAAATATGTATTTAATTTTAATCTGGTTTAACCACAGCTCGATCACGTTTTACCTATTAAAGCTTGAATCAGTTTCTCGATCAGTTCATTGACTGATTTGATGTTTAGAACCTAGTGACGAGTAGAGGCAAAGTCAAACCTTTTTATCAGATAAACTAATATTTAATAGTTAACTTTATATAAGACAATATTGCTATTAAAATGACCTTGAACGTGTCCGTATGTTTGAGATGGTAAAAGGGGAATTTTAATTTTGTGGACTGATGATACGAGACACTAAAAGGCAAAGGGGCGCATTTTACTATGCTCTGTGTTAAAAATGGTGCATTGCGCACCTGGATGATCCAATGGTCAATATTGATGGTGTATCGATACTCTACATAATTATGATACACTCTAGTCAAGACTCTTTTTTTCTGGCATGCAACATCACCACAAACACCGCACCCCTCCGCCATTCTTCGCACAGCTAGCCATGACACATCCTGCCACTTTGATCTTTGCCATAGTCGTCCCCCTCTCTCAATTGCGATTGCCACCATGCTGCTCATCACTGTCGCCACCGCTGGAGATCTCCTCACCTTTGCTGCATCATCGCTGGGACCGATGCTCCACCATATCACCGTTGCCTATCCGCCATGTCTTAGCCCGCGACATCCTTGCCACGACAGATCTACGAAACTGTGCTTGCCTCAACCACCACCGTCACCGTTGTAGTCTCACGTGTCGGCCTCCACCTCCCTGACCAAACCCTCCGCTCAAGACATCTCCAATGCAATGGCAGAGAAATTGAAGGGGAAGGACGATTGTGGTGCAGTGGCAGCGGCGGTAGCGTCAGCACCGACGTCGAGGTCGTAGGGCAAATGGTGGTGCAAATGAGAAAGGAAGGAAAAGGAGGAAGAAGAATGGATCTTTACTATTACTATGGTGGTACACTAAAGTTGGGTGCACAAATAATCCATCTAAATAGCATCGTCAGATACAAGGTGCATGAAGCACCAAGTTTAACAAGGTATATAATGGATGGAGCCAAAGGTAAAAGATTGACTTATGTTTGATGTGAGAGACTACTTATTTGCTTTGATATGAGGGGCTGAAAAAGGTAATACTGTGGATTATAAAAGAAGCTAAAAGGTTAGTTGCTTAAGGAAGTATTTTTTAATTCAAAGAGTTTTGAAGTCATTTTTAATTCAAAAAATGACATTTAATAATTGGGTTAAACAATGGCAAACTAATTTAATAATAGGACATTAAAAAAATAAAAAGAATAATAGTGTAAGCATAAAAATGTTTTTGAAGGAGCCAAGTAAAAGAAAGAAAGAAAGAAAATTTGAGAAAAAAATTTAAATTACTAGGACAGGCACCCCCTAATCATAATGAGGAGCTACCCTGGTGATGATTGAGTGATATTAACAAATATATTTTTTTCTTGAAAGAAAATTTTATTTAAAAATAAATTTAACAATACTTATAAATAAAAAATGATATATTAGATTTAAATTTAATATTCCCTTCATTCCATATTATTAGTCTTTTGAGGTTAAGGCACAAGGATTTTAAAAACAATTTAATAGCTTTGATTTTGAGAAAAGTATTGTAAAAGACTAAATTGTCCTTTGATTTATTGAAGAGACGCATTATATGATAGGTCAGCATAGGAGGTGATGAGAGAGAGAGAGTGAAACAATTGCAATTAACGAAAATAATGATAAAATTGATATAAACTAATTAATACTTTGTTGAATTTTTAAAGCAATAAATAAAATGGAACAAATTTTTTTTCTTAAAGTCACTATTATGTTGGAATGGCCAAGAAGAAATATATGGATTCTACATTATGAATTAACTAATGATTTGTGATTTCGCTCCTTACTAAAAAAACTATCAATATTTAAGCATCTTTTATATCGAGAACTAACACGAAAAATACTACAACTTAAAGAATTAATGTATTATGCCTCCTTTTAATATAAATCTAAATATCTTTGTTATCTATAAAACCATTAAAATAAAAAACACCCACAAAGCCAATAAACAAAAATACTCATAAAAGGAGCAACAAAAATAAAATAAAAAACATAACCTAAGCAATAAAAAGAAAAAGAATTTAGTGGGACTGCCACAAACAAAAAAGGCTCTGTCAACGATACCCGTACAAAGGAAGGCTAAAGAAAGAGAGAAGAGAAAAAAAAGGAGGAATAGGGCCGGCTTGAAATACCAACAACACTAAGCATACTCTTTAATGTGATGTTACAGTAGTTATTAATCATGGGAGAGTAAAATATGAAAATAACATAACAATATGATATGATTTAACTTTTGGTATAAATGGTGTACAGTCAGATTGTGCATTAGACCAACAAAAAGTAATAATTAGTGATTGCAATTGTCAGCCGAAGTTATTTATAAACGTGTGTTCTTTCTCTTCCACATTTATTGTGGGGTTGACAACTCAAAACGAACTAAAATGAGGAAAGGGTTCGATTTCCAAGTAACATATACCTCATAAAACTTAAAGAGCATAAGAATGGAAGTAGTGGAATCGTAGTATGGTCATCCGACCCCTATGCTCTCCCATAAATGTGATTAATTGCACAAATTAAAATCAAACCCAACTAAAAAAGTAGTAAGAATAAGAGAAACAGATCACTATGCCCTTTTGAATAGCTCAATATGAGCAACCAAACCACATGACACGGACATCCATCCTTCTCTCTATAATTGGCAAAGATTCACTCTGAAACGTCTCCTCTCACGAAGTTAATGCTCTTTTCATGCTTTGATAGGGTCTTTAGTGATCCCCCATCTACCTTTTCTCCCACAGCCTTAGAATGGCATTGCCTTTTGTGAGTTATTGGTCATTGCGTTCTTGAAAGCTGATCGTGGCAAGTACTTCAAAGGGTCTTAGGCTCTTCTTTGGATTCATTCCTGAGAGTTTTCGCCTTTTCTTTTGCTATGTAAATACGTCACTAGTTTCGTACCACTATAACGCTCCTTCAATTTCAAATGCTCCCAACCACCGTCATTATGTTCGGTTCAATGAATGATTTGTTATGACATCCTGACAATAGCAACATAATATGGCTCTTATTATTAAAAGAATTTAATTTTAATATATGTATAAATTATATATATATATATATATATATATATATATATATATATATATATATATATATATATATGAATTTTAAGGTAATTATTATAAAAAATTAAATATTTTTAATGATATGCTAGTGATGATTTTTTGTTATTATATAAAAATAATTTAATTTTAATATATTCTCAATATAAAATTATTTTACATAATTATCTAATCATAAATAATCACACTATTAAAATTGTTTGATTTTCACCTCAACTATATATGTGTTTAGATTCTCGGTAGGAGACTCAATCCCGGTGAAATATGGCAACCATGATTTCAAGCCCAAAAAATAAAAAAATATGGATGTCTATTTTCAAAATCAATTCCACTTACAAAATCCGTATGATCATAAACAAGAAATAGTTGTTTTTGTGGTCACCACTTTCAAGGTGGGATACTTTTAGTAGACAACTTTGCTTTTGAAATAAATTTTAAAATATAAATTATTTTACTTCAAAATTAATTTTAACAAAATTAATTTTATATAAAATCAATTTTACGAATAAAAAATCAAGTACAAACTATCTACTATATAAAAAGAATGTATGATACATTGTGTGTATGATTTATTTGCAATTTTTTTTCAAAAAAATAAAATCAATGACTAATATATATTTCTGTAAGCATGTCAAGAAAGATGTATGATATTCCCTGACAAAATTGAAGGAATATGATATTCCCCCAACTGGTTTTGTATGACTGGTTTTGTATGTGAAATTTCATATGAATCAACCTACAATAATTTTTTTTTTTTTTGGGTACATGAACTACAATATTGATTTTATCATATCAAAATTATATTTTTGTTTTAAAGTATATATTAATCTTCAGTAACATAAAGTATTCAAAAATAAATCTTAATTCTATTCATGGATTTCGTGAAGTTTGAGTTGAAACGTTTATTAGCGCGCATGGTCTAGGCAATTAGAACTAGCTTCTTCTGCCGTCATATCATAAAATTCTGTATGTAGTAGTGCTACCAAGAAAACAATTCAAACGTATTACAAAATCAGTTCTGAATCGGTTAAGGTATTATGAGAGTGATGTAACCAATTAAGATTATATTCAGGCCATAATTTATGCAAGTACTTTGTAAAAAATCAAATAATAATAATAATAATAATAATAATAATAATAATAGTAATAAAAACTACCATTTATGCGACCTAGGTATGCATATGAAAAATACATTATGAAGTGTATCTTATATTTTTTTAAAAATGAAAAAAAACAAAAGTAACACGTTGATAAAGGGCTAGTTGTCTAACTATTATATAAAATATATACAATTATATGCTTACATTAATTAATCTATAAATTTATAAAAATTTGTTTCCTTTATTTTTTTCCCGCCAAATATAATATATTTGGTTGACGCGACCAATAAGAGAGAAACACCTTCAAAAAACTTAAACATTCCCCTTGAATTATATAAGTGGGTCCATTTTTTATAAAAGTTCTTTATAATTAACTTGTCTATATTCAAAGAATAAATTAAACAAAATAAGATTCGGAACCGAGCGTGGCCACTCTATATTGGAAGCAACATTAGTTGCAGAAGAGCAAAGGCAAACGTGGGATTAGCGTAGACCGCCAAAACATTCGTGTCAAACAATACTGTTTTGAATGATTTATATACCGTCCGTATATTGGTTGTATCTTAGGTGCTCGTACTAAATTATGATTTTTGTCCGGATTAAAATGTCTCACAGAATTAACATTAAGGTATGTAAAGGTCAATGAGTGTATTCATAGGGTTGGTTATGAAGTCAATTTTGTGCCCACATCATATAAACTATAGGGGAACCACCTCTCAAATTTCAAGGTAATTTGAGTCATAGCTAGAAAAATAAATTGTCTTTGGCATCATGGGTAATTCATAATTGAAGAGATTCGAAGAGAGTGTGTGTGTGTGTGTTTATAATGAACTTGCAAGAAAGATTAAGTAATTATACACAAGTAAACTGCGACTCGACGCGTATGTCAGTCGCATACCAAGATTCTCTAGACTGCAAATTTGTTGTCAATAAATAAATTTATACATACTTTCACAAATTTATTACTTCCTCTGGTTCGTAATAGTTGTCAAGTTTAGTAAAATTTTTTTATTCATAATAATTATTATTTTCATATATCAATATAATATTTACTGTTAATTTTTCAATTTTATCTTTCATCTTCATTGGTTGAAAAAAGTGGTAACTTTCCATCACATAATGAAATTATGCTTTCCATCACACTATAAAATTTAATAAGGATATTTTAGTAAATTTATATCATAATTATATTCTAATTTTAGATTTCTTAATTTGTGTGAAAATTGTTAAATTGACAACTATTGAGAATCGAAGGAAGTACCCTTTTTTTTTTATACATCAATGGCAATGAGGTTCGAATCCCTGACCTCATGCAATCATGCATTCTACTCAAATTTCTTACTATTAGATCATTCCTAATGACTTAAATTTATTATTTTTTATCAAAAGGCTTGCATTTTATAATGATCTAGTTTTTTTTTTATTTGTAATAATAATAGCCAACTTCACACTTTATTGTCTAAAATATAATTCATATGTATTTAAATACCTCATTCACTAAGCAAAATCTCAAGTTCGAGTCTTGAAAATGAATAAAAAAAAAAGAAAAGAGTTTAAATATATTTTTTGTCTCTAAAAATATTACGAATTTTGATTTTGATCCCTATAAGAAACAAATTTTGATTTAGATCCAAGTATTTCCAAAAACAATTGGTTTAAGTCCCTATTGTTATTTTGTTTGGTTTTTGGTGCCTGTACTAAAGTAATATGTTTGTTTTTAGTTCCTAAAAAATTATGATAATTTGATTTAAGTCCTTTAGAATATCAATTTGACCTTCTTGAAACCAAATTATTATGATTTTTCAAGGATTAAAACCAAATATTTTTTGAAACATTTAGATGCTACATCAAAATAAAATTTTTATAAGGACCAAAGCTAAATATTTTTGAAAATGTTTGGACTTAAACTAATTTTTTTTATATGAACCAAAACCACAATTCACATTATTTATAATGACCAAAAAAATATTTAAGCTTAAAAAAAATTAGTACTAGGAGAGCTTTGCTCGCATAGAGGGTCAACTCAGCTCAAACCAAATTAGAGTTCAATAAGCTTTGAAAACTAGTGATTTATATAAAAATAAAATAAAATAAAATACCTCATTCACTAACATTTCCTATTTACCCAAAACAAAAAAACAAAAAACACTTTAACCTTTCGTGTCTAATTATTCTGTATATATTATTAATTACATATAGGCCTTCTTAATTAATATTTTTGTTTAAAACCAAACAATGTTTGGCTTTTCGAGGATTAAAACCAAACAATGTTTGGTTTTTGGTGCCTGTACTAAAGTAATTTTATATGAAAATGTTTGGTGCCTGTACCAAACAATGTTGAAAATGTTTGGACTTAAACTAATTTTTTTACAATTCACAATATTTATAATGACCAAAAAAATATTTAAGCTTAAAAAAAATTAGTATTAGAAGAGCTTTACCCCCTTCTTAATTAATATTTTTCATCTGATCCTTCATAATTGACACTATCATTTGGGTCAAAAAAAATTCAAAGGGCAGCTCTTTTCTATTTAGCCCTAATCCTTGTTTTGTTTCTCTGGTCTTTCCTTATGTAAATCTTATTGATGGGGTAGCCATTTTTCTTTTTCGATGGATAGCCCCATTGTTGTTTTTTTTTTTTTTTGTTGCTTGGTATTTTTATATCTTTTGTTTTATTTTTGTGTCTATTTGTGGGTGCTTTTTATTATCCCTTTGTTGGATATTTTTGTTACCATTTGTGGGTATTTTGGATATTTCTATTTTGATAGTCTTATAAATAATAGAGATGTTCAAATCTATTTTGAAATGAGACGTAATACATTCTTAAAACTGTAGCACTTTTCATGTTGATCTTTGATGTGAAAAGTGCTTAGATATAATAGTCTTCAGACAAGAAGTAGAGTCACAAATTATTAGTTAATTCAAAATGTAGGATGTATCTATTTCATATTAAATTTTGATCTAATATATATTTTTTTTCATTTTGTAAGTAATATTAGACTTGTTTATGAATGAACTTTTTTTTCTCATAAAAAAATATCATTATTTGGCTCTTTTATGAGTTAATGAAAGGGGGAAAAAGCAACACAAAAAGCTATGATAAAGAGTAGATTTTTCACAATCAAATAATAATTTCAATATTATACAATTAATGATATTTTTAAAATGGTCTTTGTACCTTTTGGCCGACGAAATGTTCTGTATAAACTATAAGGTCCTCACGGCATCTAATTCAAAATATTTCAAAATTCAAATAAAAGCTCAACAATAAAATATCAAATTGTACCGACAGTGTATGAATCGTAAAACTCAGAAGTCACATATTTTGATTTGCAATGCAGCCTATGCTAGCAAGAATGAGCTAAAAAAAAAACAAAAGCATTAATCCTACACGTCAAGTACTATAAATTAAAATATCTTTAGCTTTCACAATATAATTAAGCATGTCTCGATGCATGACTAATTGAACCTTAAGAAGGAAATATGTGATTAAGTTAATTTAAGAACAATATACCCCACGTCCAACCACCACCACTTATGCCACTTCCGATGTAATTTAGAGAATTTGGTTTCCATATTTATGTAATCATTGACTCTGAAAAGTAATAAAACTTTGAAAAAAAAAAAGGAAGAAGGGGGGGGGGGGGAGAAACGAAAGGTCCTAATTTTTGTCCTTTTAAACTATACTGATAGAGTTGGTTAGGCCTACGCGCACATAAAGTTATATAATTTCATAGTCACGACATTCACTATATATTCCTGATGATAATATTAGAATGAGCAGTCCAATTCTAAGTTTTGGACAGGCCAAAGATATTTCCTTCTCTTACAGGGAATTAAACCGTGAAGGGACCTAACACCCAATGGCATCGTGTGAATAGCCCCAATTGATGATATATGTCACTACAATACATATGCATAGATGGCTGAAAAGAAATCTAAACGCTTAATGATAGTGAAACATCAAGTATTACAACTGGTGTGTTGCCCTTTTTGATATGATCGATTCATAGGATAAGTAGAACAACATAATGATTATTTTCTGAGAAATTTGGACCGCAAGATTTTGCTAAGAATTTGTCATTGCTTGTATCATACCCACCCCTCAATAATTGATATGTAATTCACATACTTATAAAGAGTAATTTTTTCCACCGTTTATGAAACCAATCCTATAACATAGTACTCTATATTATAATAATATGTGCATTTTAGTTTTCACAAAACTTGGCACCTTCTTAAGGATCAATCATGAGACCCACCATGTATATCAAGGAGTAGTGGGAACAAGCTGGTGTTTTAAGATGAGTGGCCATGCGATTTGTTATCTCAACTTCCAACCATGATACGTAACGCAGAAATACTGAATTTTGGGGAATATACATAATTAAATTTTATAATTGCACTCCAAAATTATGATTTTTGAAATATCATCATATATAATGGCAAGATTTTTTTTTTTTTTGGGTTTAATCAACTTTTTTTTTTTTCTCTTTGCAATTCAGTGTAACGATTAGGGTCGATTTTTTTTTTCGTTTTTATTTTTCAGTTGATATATTTTTTTCATTAGATATAAAAATGTTATTTTGTTTTTATTTTGGTTTCTACTTTTAAAATTTTATAAAACAAACAGAGAAAATATAAAAGTCTTATTTTCTTTATTTGTCTCACAAAAATTTAAAACAGAGAACAACACAATAACAAACATTCTTATTCTTATAGCTATCAATAAAAACATATCAACAAGAAATAAAAATAGAAAACAAACAAAACATCATTTAAAGATTCAACCATTCTGTTTTTGTTTTTGACAGTGGATGCAAGCTTTATCATATTTTGAGAAATAATAAATGGTACCAATACATTCGCAAAACGATGTACGAATACAAAAATACAATATCAGTGTGGTGCATTTTTGAACATCACCGTTTTTTCTCTCTCCACTTTTGACACCCAATCCTCTAATGATTTATTATGTGAGCTTTCATTACAATCCTATGAAGCAATTTTCGTGCACTGCTCTAATATTTTAAAGTTGTAAACGTAACTTGATACATCATAATAAATACTATCTCCAATCTATTTCATCTGTCACTTTAGTCATATGTACAAGAATTAAGAAACTCAAAATCAAATATTAATTATGAAACATGTTTACTAAAACACGCTCATTTAATTTCATATCTAATTAATTCAATTTATTAATCTCTCATTATATTTTTTAATCGATGGTGCATGTGCTTAGTTTGTGTGAAGAATAAAGTTGAAAAATTAATAATAAAATACTTTATTAATACATGAGAATAATCGATAAAATTTATTAAAGATTTTTTCTTAAAGCAATAGATAAATTGGAGGTAGTAATTATTTTTTAAGATGTCTTATAATGAATAATTAATCTAAATAGACATTTTTTTTTGGGTATATTAGTGACAATGACGTTTTGAACCCCTAATTTCATATATACTATCCAAACACAATTCTCAATGGCTTGATTTAAACAAACCTGATCACTCTAAATAAATACAATTAATAAATTATAGCTTATTTTTTTCAATTTAGGTTTATATTAATTAATAAAGCTAGCAAGAATTGAACAATAAGATAATTAGTAATTACTTGCAATAAATTTAATATGAGCTATCTTCTAAATAGGTTGGATATGTAAGGTGAGTAAAATTGGAGATCTACAATTTTATGTATTTTTGTACCTATAATAGGATTGAAAATGAGTCAAGTGTAAACTGTTTTTAATTTGATTTGTTAATAGCTCAATAAATCAAGCTTATGAGCTTATAAGTTGAGTTTAAGCTAAAGGTTTGAACTCGTTTACTTAACGAGCCAAACTTAAATTTTACTATATTCGAGTTAATACTCGTGAGTTAACTTGATTGATATATGGGTGTGTATGTATATAAATTATTTTTTGGTAATATGATATCATATATTATGATTATTGACTACTTATGACTAAATATCCTTTCTTATTTAGCCTAAAAGCTTAATTTGCACCTAACTTAAACTAACTCATCAAGCTCAAGTAGTTCACTTTTGGTGGGTTGTATTCGAACCTAGTAACTATGTTCAACTTTTATTGAACTTGAGCTCGACTTGAGCCTATTATTATTATGATGAGTTGAGTTTTGCTAGATTTGACTCAGCTATACTCATTTTCACCCCGTAGCCAATAAGCAACTTCCATGAACCGAATTTCATTTTGAAAATAATGGTATCAAGAGTTCTATTTCACTTACTATATATAGTTGAAGAAGTTTTTGATATTTCTTCAAAGGCGAAATTTCAGATAGGGCCCTCTTTCTTTTCCGTATCATTCATTCTCCAAATCCCACCTCCAAACCTTCCCAAAATCAATACAAAGAGTCAAGAGGGGATTTGGAATTATTGACACAGTTAGAGAGCACCAACTATCGTTGATATAAAAAGAAAAAAGAGATGTTGTTTTAAAGAACAGAGACACCCAGAAAGCATAATTCACTGAAATGACAGTAATGGACCCCAAAATAAGACCAAGCAGAGACAGGAATGGTCAGGATATGTTGCAGAAATCACCATTGACAAGCTTGGAATCTACATTTGCAATACCGAAATGGGTCTTCTTGAGCTGTATTTTCCCCACACTTCAATTTCCATATCATTTTTTCAATTAGACATTGCCTTTTTAAAATTTCTTGTCCTTTTAAATTTATGGTTAATAGTACGTGCATTACTTCAATGGTTAAGTGTATGGTTAAATATATGATAAATGCAAGTCTTTTTTTTTTTTTTTTGTGTGTTGGTGGGAGGGGGGGGGATGTTCAGGGAAGACCGGGGTAGCATGATTATAATGTTTGTATTGCAACTGTATCTGTATAAGCATTATAAAAAACGGATTCAAATCTTTTGTCCTATTTTTCTGTTGTATTAGTGAAATTTTGTTATGTTTATTGAGAAATAGAGATAAGGATAACAAGGGTGTGTTTGTTTCAGATTTTGAAAAAAGTAATTTTGAAAATTAAATTTTATATATAACAAAAAAAAGTTGAAAATTGATTTTTTTCATAAGTTATTCTTTTCAAATTCTCCGAAAAAATTGAAAATTGATTTTTTTTCAGAATCTGATTATTTTTAAAAATTTATCCAAATATATAAAAATTGATTTTTTTAATAAAAAAAGTAATTTTTTGCTGAAAAAAGTACAAACAAACACACCCTAAGATAGAACGGAGAATTTAGATCCTATAAAAATGCAGCTACTTCTGCATTCCATTAATCTACAACCTAATAGCAATTCAATAGCTTAAATATACAGCCCTTTAATAGTGTTTTTTTTTAGGCTATATATATAGCCTTTGATTACACTAACATTCTAATTTAAATTAAGGTAGTGTTATTTGTATACTATAATGAGTTTTTAAATATAATATTATGGATTTAGTTTTATATATTGATAGTGTAAAAAAATTTTATATTATAATTTAATCAAATCTTCCCATTTTTTAAGTTGTGAGTGTGAAAGTCAAACACATTTACTAACGTGATAATATATTATCGGATAATAATATAAAATTAAATCTAATATTATTCTCATATAAATATATAATGTATCTATGTCATTTAAATATACATGTATTTTGATATTAATATTACACATCCTAATATTAATATACAATGTCTATAACCAACAAGATGTTAGTCCAAGTGGAAAGGACTCGGTCCCTTAAGCGTGAAGTTTTGGATTTGATATTAAGATTCATATATATGAAAAAAATACTATTGAGAGGATTCCTACTTGAACGTCTGACCGTATTATGTGAAATTAGACTTTTACTTGTCGGCTAAGGGAATATTCTGAAAATAAAAAAAATACAATGTTATATTTTATCAGTTAAAAAAAAATTCCCTTTGCATTAAAAGTGACGTGTAAAATATCAGACAAGTTATTCTAGCAAAGCAAGATTTGATGGTCAAGTATACTAAATTTTTAATTGAACATTAATAGATATGTAATCTAATAGTTAATATTTATTTATATTTTTAAAATTATATTATATGTCAAAATAAAATAGAATAATATAGTATCAAATCATTTTTAAATTGTTAATAAAAAGAAATATCTTAAAATTATATGAAATTTTATACACTTTATCTATGAGATGGAAATTTTTAATTCAATAGTTATATTAATGAAATTAATGTTTATAAAAAGTTATTCAATTAAGTAAGTATATCTATATTTACTCTTAAAATAACTGGATCCTTACCCTCGTGCCCACCCCCCTTCTCTCTCTCTCTCTCTCTCTCTCTCTCTATATATATATATATATATAAGTACAGTTAATTATTTTCTAAAAAATAATATTATTCATACCATTTTTTAGGACATATAAGATATTTCTTAAATATTGATTAAGGAAAAAGTTGAGACTCACTCTTAACTAATTTTTAAAAAACATCTACCTCAAAAATTGATACAAATATCATTTCTCTTCTTTGAATAGCCAAAGGAACACACGAAAAACATGATATTTCGTCTACAGTACATTGTACCGATGTCAACTGTGTTTTCTACTTGTTCATCAGGAGGTCCACATATATAGTTGGAGTCAGCTTATTCTAATAATTTAATTTGTTATGTGGTAACTCAAAAATAGTTTATATATATCAAATGATAATGTTTCAGGCTTTAAAGTGTGACCAACATATACATGCCCCTACCTTGTGGTAAAACTTTTGTTGAATATCAGTACCCTAAAAAAAGAAAAAAAGAAAAGCCTTTCTTTTTGTTGAGTATATATGAGAATGTAACCAATAAGGATTAAACTTGTGACCTCTTAATTGTTGATACTTTTTTTACTTAATTATTATTGATACTTTATAGGTTCTTTTTTGACCAAATTTTTAATTAGATGCTTATAAGTTAAATTTTTTTAATCAAATCCTCATATTAAATAAGTTTTTGTAATTACGTCCTTGAAATAATTTAATGTTACAAAAAAATTTTAAAATTTCATATAGATTAATAGAACCTCACCCAATTTTGTAATTTCAAACATTAAAATTTATTCAATCTATCCAAAGACTTTGTAATGATAGATAACTCTAGGGATTTGATTATAAAAATTTATTTAATATAGAGATTTGATTAAAAAATTATCAAATTATAAGGACTTATAGGTTAATTAAACCTACTCTATATATAGTAAGTTCATGTTAATTTGAATAGCTTAGGTGTATATTTTGATTAATTTATTTTGTATTGAACAATTCAGCAAAAAAATTTATGTTAAGTTTAACGATTTTAATTATGAGTCTTTTATAACAAAATAAGTTAATTCAAATATGTACCAAATGATTTTGTTGAAATTCAGAATAAATCAAATCTCTAACGTGCACGAACTCATGTATGTGTTATTTTTACCCGTAGGACAATACTTTATTTATCTCACAAATAATTTTGGAAATGTAATTCTCTTAAAGACTTTATATAGATTTAGTTTGTATTTTGAAATATATTTTTATTTAATCTTATTGTTATATTTTGTAATCTTTTTATGTTAATATAGCAACAAATATATTAAGTCTAATTCTAATTAAATTTAAGTGGCCTTTATTTAAAATATTTTTGTGATATAGAATCTTTTAAGTATTGGTACTACTCAACACCATAATGTTACTCATTAGTATAATTTGATTGAGAGACAAATGCTTGGTGGCTTTATGGAGCCCTTCCTTCAATCTCCACTTACACGTCACCTAAGGAGACACTTATAAAACTTTATACTTATGGTGAGACGATCCGATTTAAATTAGTAAATTTTTTTAATATTGGTAATTTAACCAAAAATAAAAAGACTCAACTGCCCAAACTTATACTTTCTTCACTAGCACATATCCAAAAATCCTATTTCAGTGTAGCCCGAGTTGTCTTATTGAGGCCCTCCTCTATCTAACGATAAATGTGAAATACTCACATGAGATTTCATTGACACTTTAAAATAGTTATGATTAGGGTGGTGTTATTATTTTGAACATTTAGGATATGATAAATTAAAGTGACACTTAAAAAAAATCGATAAAAGTTAAAAAAATTTCTCAATAATTATATTACAACTCGAGTACTTATAATGGGGTCAAAAACAGGATAACTTTTCTGTTATGATTATATAGTAGATACTTCAAAACTATATGTAATGATGTTGCCTTAGTGACAAGACACTTTCTGGTCATGCCAAAGTCTATCACCTCCATACTTAGCCTTAATTTGTTAAGCGGAATGAAACTTGAAAGGGGTGATAAAGATAGAGAAATTAAATTCTATAATTCTAGGACTTAGTTACTCTTCTTGAATTCAAAGCAAAACTTACTCTTCTTGAATTCAAAGCAAAACATATTCAAATTGGATTTAGGCCTCTAAAGAAACAGTTTGAAAGATTTTCACCGTAATAGTTATTTTATAAAGGAAAGAGTACTATTATTTGAATATTACTTGTGGTCACCATTTAAACATCTAGGGGATCACTTGTAAATAATTGGTGATTTTAATTGTATTTTCTAGTGAATCTGCCTGTGAAAAAATATGAGAAATCATATGTTGATAATTGTAGTTTTCAGTCATTCTATTGGTGAATGCGAAGATTGTTGTCCAGGGCAGATCTACTTGAATAAGTTTAAGGGCATGTACCCCCACAAGATTTAAGAAAATTTTTTATAAGTACATATGTGTATATACATATTTTACTTCCATTATTTTATTAAATTTGAACCCATATATATGTGTGTGTGTATGAAATTTCTTGTTATACTTATATGTTATTTTTATCTCAGTTAGCTAAAGTTTTTTGATCTGTCATTGGTGTTGCCTACTTTGTGTTTAATTTAACACATCTACTACATTCATTAGAAATGTCAATTTCCATTTATTTATACATTAATCCCCAGATGCCAAGTAATATCTAAAATTATGAGTATAAATGCCGTTTCTATAAAGAAAATGTGGTACTAATCAATTAGTAGATCTGTTGTGGTAATAGCATCCAATAAGCACCCTCTATTTCTGTCATCTAATGAGCATCGTAACCAGGAATCTAATTGCATTTTTAACGATAAACCTCCTATAGTACTTTCAAAAGTGTCAAGTGAGTTTAATTTTACTTATATTTCTCAATCTATATACAAGGATTATGTGCATTTTCTCATTTATATGTGAAGGTACAAACGGAAAGCAACTGTTGATTCAATAAAACCATACATGTTGATTGTATGAGGACATTGACTTTCTCAATCAGAGACAGTATACTGAGTCACAGATACACACATATTCTGGAGAACATGTATCAAAGAGAAATAAAAAAAGTATCTAATATTAATATTGGTCCCCTCATATGAGGCACTGAGGTGAAAGAAAGAAATGTGTGACAAACACAATAGTCCAAATTGAAGAAAGGAGGGCTTCTTTTAGCATGAATTATATGAAGCCACAAATGAGAAATAACTGCTCCAAGAAAGTGCCTATGGAAACACTATGTAAAAGGAAATAAAGGGTACCAAACAGAACAAAAGCAGGGCAGAAAGAGAACATGAATGCTGGATGACTGTGTGTAATAGAGAGAGAGGATGAACAACATCCACCTGCCACGTTGTCCCTTACTAAGGGTATATGGAACTTTACACCAATAATTGGAGCGATAATGGCAATAAGAGTCAAAAGGAAGATCAAACACAGAATTGTATTTGTTGGGATATGATTTAGTTATAGAGTGAGAGAGAGAAAGAATGTGATGTGGGAAAAAGAAATACGTGAGACCAAAAGAAAGATAATTGAGTATTGTTTGGAAGGACAAAATTCGCATTTTTTTTTAATGCTATTCTTTTTTAAAAATAAAAAGCATCAAGCGATCGAAGAGGAGAAAAAAAGGGCGCGGGGATTTATAGGTTTTAAGATGGATGAGAAGCTAGATTCCCGGAGGTCATGTGTGTGAGAGAAAAAGTGAGAAACTATAAGAATCTAAAATGTCCTCGTATTACCAATCATTAACATAATGCTCAGTGGATAGATATATGCATAGAATAAGCATTAGCTTAAAATTTTAAATCATTATTAATACATGGCAATTACTTAATTTTTAATTATAATAATTATTATTATATTTGTCACTGTACGTGTGTGCTTGTATGAAAGTTCCTTCTCAAAGCTTTAGAGAAAGAGAGAGAATATATTGGGGAATGAAAGTCTCCGATGATTCTGCCGGACCCTACCTTTTGACTCTTCCAATTTGAAACTGATAGATACAACAGATAGTAAGATAGATAGAGAAAGAGAGAGATTATTATTCAATCCATCCCAATCCAATTGTGTTGTGCTTCTCTATGCGGTGCAGTATATGTTAAAAGAGTTCAATTTCAACATTCTTGTGGATCCAAAGTCCAAACCCACACACATGCATACGGTCTCCAACAGCTGTTTATCTCTACGTGAACTATAATATATACTTGCCTTTTGGTTTTGTCCCCACCTCTGTCCTGTGTCCTAATATAACTTTGGAAAAACTTTGCTTCTTGTGCGCTTCCCCATTCTTTCTGTGTTTGGAGAGAGAATGAGGGAAAGAAAAGAGAGAAAGAGAGCAAAAGAGCTTTCGTAATTCCCAAAACCAAAGTGAGCATTATGGGAAGGTCCTTGTTCGTTTTTCTGCCTGCTCTATTGACATGTAAAAATTGCCATCATTTTCACCAAAGCTCACCACACCACTACCATCGCCAAAGCTAACCTAATTCCCCCTCCTTCCCTTTCTTTTCCCTAAAGGCTAAAGTTATGTACATATATATATATATATATATATATATATTCATTTCATAGATCTCTCTTTTGATCTTTTGCATGGGGGAATATTTTCAATCCGTCTTTTATTCTGCATGTGATAAAGCAATATATACTACGCACAACATGCCTGAGTAACTAGTCAAGTCATAAAGCCCATCCTTACTTTATTTTTGGGTAAACTAGGACTTCCCACTTTCTTTCAAAGGTATTCCACAATGCCGTGCATGGGCACACTTTTAAGCAAAACTACCATATTAAGTTATTATCAAAGATGAATTCTCCTAAAATTTAAGATGTTACATCAATATTTATGAACGACTTTATAAAATTTCTAATATGATCTTCGTGTAAGAGATTGATCTTCTGGCCACTTGACTATAAAGATTATGATATTGTGTACGTCAATATAACTATTCTCATTATCTCATAAAAGTTTTAAGTTATTATGGGAAGACTAGTAATTTTATCAAATCTGTAACAATCATTTGTCCCACAACTTTGAAAGAACTTTCCTTAAATTGTGGCTGTATGTCACTCTCACAAGAGAACTATTCACCTATGCAGGGATATCTTATTACAAAAATGCTGCTAGTAGAAATGTAATATCTCAGATGGGAAAAGCTATAGCTCTCCCAACAGACACACAAATTTTCAGCTGAATAATTAATTTATCTGCAGGTGATAGGTTTTTTTTTTTTGAAAAGAAAAAGTTGACTTGATCACGTGGCAGATTTGAGATTTGTGTTGCAAAGCAGTGGTTTGTTCTGTGTTTATATTTAATGTACTTGGATTGGACCTGTGTTTCTGACTTGTCGTTTGGTATGTTGTTAATATAAGGTCTGATAGGATAAGAGTTGATAATATAAGGTCTAATTATATAAGGTCTGAGAAAAATTTAATATTATGCAATGTTTGATATGTCACTGTATAAGATATTGTATTATATAAAATATAACCAAAAGAAGATATTATAATAAATATAATTTTTTAAATAGTTATTATAATTATTTAAGCTATTTTTTATTATATATAAAAATAATTTTATATTAAAGATTATTTATTTATTTATTTTTAATATTTTTTTATAAATATAAAAAATATAAGAGAGAGAGAGAGAGAGAAAGAGTGTGAGTGAAATAGATATGGAGTTTTTATACATTAAAATCTAAATAGGCTTAGTATCACATTCCTATATTTGATTATATTTTTTATTATATACAATTAAATTTATATTAAATATTATTATTATTTATATATTTTAATAATGAAATTTTATTCTTATATTTTTATTTCAGTTTAAATAGTTATTTTACAATTATTTTAAAAAAATATTTATTTATTGTTAAATAATATTATTTTTTATTTATATATTTTTATTTTTTATTATTTATTTAATAATTAATTTTCTTTTAATAAAATATATTAAAAAATAAAAAAAATAAAAGAACCCTTATACATTAAAAGCTAATCAGGCCTAATACAACCTCCTTAGGTCGTATTAAGTTATCCATCATTATAACGTATAAGGGAGATTTGATGGATAAACTTATACAATACGTTGACTGCACCAAATAACGGATAAGATCATAACATATTATATTATCTTATCCTATCATATCTAATACAGCATGCTAAATACCCCTAAAACGTTGATGCTTCCTAACCTTAAGGAGAGCATCATGGTGATCCTTCAGAGGTTTAAGAATTAAATTAAAGTTTGGGATTCCCAAAAAGAATTTAAAAGAACCACCAAAGAGAAGAAACATAACCCAAAAATTTCACCACATAAAAAATAAACCTAAATCCTGATGCATAATGCGTCTAAGTACTTGAATCCATGACGCAAATATAAAATAAACCTAAAATCCTGTGAATCTGGTCATTTTCAGAATGTACCGTGATAACTAGGACAATATACTGGCATGCATTAAAACGAAAGGACAAAAGTGATGGTGACTTGAAATTGTCCAACGTACAATCCACACAACTTAATGCCAACCCACAATAATAACAGTTTTTCACAAATAAACTTCAAAGATCAGTGAAAGTAGCATCTCTCTTCTTTATATCCGAAATCTCTAATAAATATGAATTATTCTGAAGTTTTATAATCAACATAAGATATTTTACCATTTAATCAAGCTAAGTGAAAGCTTCATCCAAATTTTAATATGGCGAAATTTGTTTTCAAACCTAATGTTAGCCAGATGTCACAGCCAAATCCAAATCAATCTGACTAAAAATGCTATCAATATATTTAAATACATGCGAGACTGTGACTCTGTGAGAGTTCCTAAATTTTCACTGAAGTTAACCCGGAATCATTCAAATATATACTAGTATTTACGTGGTGTGTATGACATAATCTTGGGTTGTGTATATAAGTCTAAATAATTGAGGCGGTTGTGCGATTCAAAACCTTGCTGCTATTTGCTAGGATAATTTTTTTAATGCATTGATTGGGCTATGCATTAATTCTCTCCCATTCGTACTGATTGCGCAGCTAGCTAGCGGCTTCATTGGACCATGGGAGAATTTAACTCTCATTTTGGACACATTTCGAAGAACATATTAGAAAATTAAAGTAAGGAGGGGGGGGGGGGGCAGGGATGTCTGTAAAACCTGTGACATTTTTATTGATTTCACGTGGCAATTTATCTAATACTACCAATAATATGGATTTGGCTATTCCCAATATTCTCTGGGTTTTTCTTGCAAGCTCTTGATATTTGGATAAAAGCACAAATGTCAATGTCCAATTATTATGGCTTGAAATGAAAAACAAGATAGTACTAAGTATAAATATACTTCCACCGGTTAATGGCATGTTTGGAAACCATTTGCAACTTTTAGAATCAATTTTGACTACCTAAAACTGATTCGTTTAAATTTTGATAATATTTGATTTTTATTGCTTGAAATAAATTCTTGTCTTTAGAATTGATTTTGGAAGAAATAAAATTTTTTTACTTTCTGTCAAAATTACTTTTAAATGAACTATCAAACATAAATTACTTTACCCTAAAATCAATTCTAACCAAATTAATTCCAATAAAATCAATTCTATTTAAAATCAATTCTACAAAAACAGAACCAAACATGCACTCATAATATCTGTCATTTTAAGTAAATTTCTTTGATTTGATTTATCCGTCATTCTCATATTGCTATAAAAATTTATTACAAAGTTTTCAATTATACCCTTCACACAATTCTAAACACAATAAATAATAAATTATTAATATAATAAATTAAATTAATTATTAAATAAAAATATTTTAATAAATATCTTTACAATCAACCTTAATTTTAAGTTCTTTAATACTTGTATAAATAGTTAAAGTGACAAATATTATCAACCAGAGTAAGTAATTAGCTATCATTCCTAGGAAGACATGATTAACGTGGACCATATAATTATCATTGTCGTGTAAAACGTGATTTGCAAAGTCAAACACCTTGATAGTTGTAAAATTTGACCCTACTGATCATGAATTTGGAGAATGAAGCCTCTAAATTTTGGCCCTATGCTTGCTTTATCATATACACTAGCTAGCACGAAATACAAGCAAACACCACACATACACAATGCAAAGGTCCCTTCATCATTAAACACGGCACATGAACAATTGTTCATGCAAGTTCAGTTGGGAGTACCAATAAATCTTTTTATTCGTTTATTTAGTTGTGTGTGTGTATATTCGATCAAGTAATTTAAGGATACTAATTAAGGAATTTAAAATAGAAAGTTTTAAATAAAAATTACAAGATTTAATATATTGGTAATTGAAAAGACTATTAAATATGATTTTTTATATATTTAAAACATTTAACTTTTAGTTCCTTAATAAGTGCTCTTACAATCAAATACTTGTTGATAAAATTTCTCTTTTTTTTTTCAATTGTGAAATATGATTGATTAAAGCAATATATTTGAAACCTAAAGTAATTTTTTAAATCATAGTTTGGGCAGCAATTTTTTTTTAACAAATTTAGACTAAAGAAAAGGTTTGCTTCAATTGGCATACACTCAGGGTGTGTTTGGCAAAGGAAAGAAAAAGAGAGGAAAGAAATAAGAGAAAAGAAGTTGAGAGAAAAGAAATTGAGTGGATTAAATATGTTTGGATAAAAGAAAAATGAGTGGAAAAAAAATAAAAGAATAATTATTTTTTCTTATTTATTTGTGTGAAAAAACAAAAGAAAAGAAAAAGATAATGATATCGAATGACAATTTTACCTTTATCTCACACTCATTCTTCTTATCTGCCCCCATCTCTCTTACGTTCTATCTCTGCCTCCAATTCACTATTTCTCTCCCCTTCTTTCTACTTTTTCTCTCTCTACTTTCTCTCTACACTTTCTTGGCCATTTCCTCATCAAATCATGGGATTGAAATTAGCACACCAGGCAAGCAAACTGGAAGCCACTAGTAGAATCGCACACCAAGTTCGTCGCCATCAACACTCTCCTACGGTCACCGTCAACGGCAGCTTGCAACTACAATGGTGCGGCGACGACATTAGAATTCATGGATCTGGAAAGCGCCATATCAAACAAGGTCATGTACAACGTTGGAGATGATTTTCATTGTTGAAGAACGACCTCATCTTTGACGAATTGAAGGATAAGAAGCTGGAGTCAACAAAGCATAATGCACTATGCTCATTTATCAAACTGGTTTGTTGGTTTTAAACATGTTTTAGACCTATTTTAGGTGCTTGTAAAGCAGTATGATCTGGTTCTTTATCTTAGGAATTCAGTTTGGTTCAATTTGTTAATTAACCATGCCCATCTTTATCAATTGTAATCAATTAATTACAAGTTCAACTGCCTTTGTGTAAAGGTATTGTTGGAAAGAAATCACTTAGCCCACTTTTCCCTTTGTTTTTCATCCAGGTTTGGGAGGAAAAAAAAGAAGAAGAAGAAGAGTGGGTCCCACTAACAATTCTACATTATTTATTCTTTCCCCTTCTAATTTCCTTTACAACCAAACAAGGGAAGTTAGTCTCCTTCCTTCCAATTTCCTTCCCTTTTCTCTCCTTCCTTCCAATTTCCTCTCAAATAAACAAAGCCTTAGACTCAGGTAGCACATAACTTATGGACAAAGGAATTCTAAATAATAGTGAAGCATGAAAAAAAATTCACAAGTGAGTCAACAACCTATTTGTTTGCAAAAAGATTTAAGACACGAATACAAGATTCACTTTTCCCCAAAAGAAGAAAAGAAAAGATCTCAGCACTTAACCTCCAGAATAACATTGGGGATAATAATTCATGAACTACAAATTTAGCCTCTTTTTTTACAGCTTGAAGAAGTAGAGTTTATACCAGAAGTAAATTCGAAGCAGCTAGAATAACTTTGGAGATTCCTCTCCTAGATTCCAAATTCTATGAATTGTGGCTCTTAATTGTAGATGCATACTATTCCCAAAGCATCAACAGCTTCATTGAACACTGAACATTTCTCACCCTAGGAGCACAACTAGATCCTATACATCTAGAGAAATGTTAGTTGCCCATATTTTTTAATTTCATATATATCACATATGTTGAGGTGAAGAATATTAGCTTACTAACTCATTAATAAAACTTCTCTACTGTAAATTAAAACATGTGAAATGAAAAAATATGTGACGTTAACAGTTTTTCGTACATATACATGTAAAGGCAACAGTTTCATTTATTAACTTATGAGGAAAGAGAGAAGATAAAAGAAAGTGTGAGAAAGACATGTCAAAGTCCACCTTTATTATGTGATGTGAGTAATTGAAGAAAGGAACTAGGGTCCAAATTTTCATCCCATTTGACAAGCGAATATGTTGAAGGTGAAAGACCACCACCCAAAGAATGTACTGTGCATTGTCCACCACACCTACATACCCAACCCAACCGCCCACCTTCCCATCAATCACAGAATTTCAATATTTCATTTCATCCACCACCTCTTTGTACTATATATATACTCGTTCTTTTTATTCTTTTTTTGCCATTAAATTACAATATTTTATTGCACCAAAATGTAAAAATCAAATGAAATTTTTAAGCTTATGTAGTCCTACTAAGATAGCAGAGGTGAAGATGAAAATTGCAGTAACGAATTAATATTCCTAAGCATACGAGGGTCGTCAGGGCAAGAAACAGAGTTTTAGTAATGAATTGGTTAAATCAACAATCGGCAAGGGAAAATCCTAGCCATTACACATAATTAAAATTGACGCATGGAACAAATTTGTACGCTTTTAAGTTGACATTATGAATGTATGCATGAGAGAGCAGGGGAAAAATATGGTTGAATGTAAGAAGAGGCAGTAATGTGGAGGTGCAGCTGGTGAATGTTGGGTGTGAAATGGTTGACTTTTTCTTTTGTAAATTCTGTTTAAATATAGTACATTCAATTTGAGTATACTAGGATATGTTACATCATCAATATATTAAATTTAACAATATGTTAATATTTGATTAATTTAGTGTGCTAATTAAATTAAGTATACTAAACTATAGAAGAATTTTTTTTTAATACGTGGGACAATTGATAACCCTATACTGGCCCATTCCTCGAAAAGAGAATAATAAATGCAAAGGAGCAGAAGGATACAGTACTTCTTTGGCAGAACAGAAATGTAAGCCCTGATGTGAGAGGTGAGGAAATGATTTTGTAATCGATTGCTTTATGATTGATGAACATTAAAAAAGTATGCAGTCGACAGTGAGAGAGAGAGAGTGGAGGAAAAGAAGTCCTTTTTTATTTTTAATCTGCAGCCCTTTATTTTAACTTTCACTTTTTCAACTCTGACATATCAAGAAAAGTGATCAGAGAAGGGAGCCTATTAATTATGAGGTTATGATGACTATATGATCAACAATGCAGGCCATGCATGGTGTAGTTGGCTTGATTAATGCAGTACACTTTGTACTATTATGCTGCTAAAAGACACATTGGAGGACTGGCTAATTAGATTTTTTCCCCTCAAATTCTTGCTCTATGTAGTCCATTGCTAAGGGCTAGCCCGATTAGGCAATGTGAAAACTAAAAGCTGAGAAGAGAGAGATATAAATTATAGCTAAGGGGGGTAGGGTATAGGGTGTGTGTAAGTGATTTTCTTTGCATTGTGGGCGTGTGAGTGAGTGTGTGTGTTCGTGTGCATGTGTGTGTGGGAGTACTAATGGCAAAAGGAGCCAACCTGTTTGATTTTGTTGTAGGTCAAGTTTTAAGTGGAATAAGATAAGTTAATTTATACTAATAATTTGGGTTAAATACACTAATTTATCCTATCTCGCCATATGTTAGTGGGTCGGTCTGTCAAAAAATGAAAAATAAAAAAAAATATTTTTTACATAAATTAATTTATTTAAATTTTTTTAACAAAATAAAATTTTTTAATTAAATGTAATAAAAGAATATCAATATAAAAAAATTTATTTCATTTATTTATCAAGTATTAAATTATTTATTTAATTTTGAAATAGTTAAAAATTATAATTCTCAATAAGAATGAGTTAGAATTTTTAACCAAAATAACTACAATAAAGAAGCTTATAAGTCAATATTTAAATCCAAACATGTTAAAAATTTCATATTCTACAAATTAATCATATTTACAATAAAATATAAATTTATAATCAACAAAATAACAACATAATCCATAAAAAACATAAATATAATCAATAACATAATCCTAAAAAAAAAATTATAGAGTTCACCAATATTACTCAAATACTAACAAAAAAAGTTTAATATTATATGTATTATGTAAAAAAAAATATATAAAAAATTGATCAACAAACCAAACTTGTTCCGCCTCATTTCAACTCACAGGTCAAGCGGATCGAATTATACAGGTTAAATTTTTTTTTTATAAATTAAAAATATCAATCCATGTTATTAAAAATTACGAATTATACGAGTTAACCCAACAAATCTGTTCCATTTTAGCATCTCTATGTCCAAAGGTAAGAGAGAGAGAGAGGCTTTCATATCATGGCTTGTTAAGGGCCCTGCGAGGCGAGGCTGATAATGTCCTTCACGAAAGTCGCTGACTCTATTGTCTGGCCGCATTTAAAGCGCGCTCTGTTTCTGTAATGTCCAACTGTTTGTAACTTTGTGCCGTATATATTGGCCTCTCATCTCACATTCAACTGTTGAGTCTATTCATCTGTCTGCTTTCTTGATTATGGCCTTCCCCATACACTCCCCCTAATAAGTTTTCTTCTTCTTCTTTTTCTTTGTTTAATAATTATAACTATTATTGTGAGATAATTATTTTATTATCCAATTATTAATAATTGAAAAACTTTCCCATTTATTTTTCACACATTAAAGAAGACTGATGAAAACTTAATTTGACTAATCAATGTGGTAATAACACCGGAGATTGAATTGGATCGACTTCACCTTTGTCATTTTGTTTCTCAGATCACGTTGATATATATATATATATATATATATATATATATATATATATATATGCACAAAAAATTGATGCAACTAGTATCAAGTTGGGAAGAGAGGTAGCAACTCTCTCGCTAATCATGGTATTCTTTATGCCTCACATTTGAACATTCTCTAATTTAGAGAAGTGGGATAACCAAAGCAGGTTCCTTCCATCCACAAAATAAAGAGTAATATTATTTTGATATAATTTACCTCGTATTTTAAATCGACATATCACCCATCCATTATTGGATGAGGTATAATCTTCACTTGGATTGAGTTTTATACCCATTTAATAGTGGATAAATGGTATATCGATCTAAAATACAAGATGAACTATGTCAAAATAATATTTCTCTAAAATAAATTACAGATATGCAAGGTCATCACTATAATCAATATAGGAAGCATTTATCCTTATTTAATCACCATGCATCTAGAGGTAATTTGTGGTAGCTTGTACAAAGTATAACTTTGGATATAGTTTATTATACGTACATGCATTCTACTTTATTTTTTTCGTATGTGTTGGGTACCAGAATAGGAAAAATGAAGTTCAGTTCAGTTATATGTCATCTGGGATATTTCCTGAAGTTGGGTGGGACAGTTTACAAGATGAAACAAAACGTTACTATATTTTAGATGTGCCATTAAGGTTGAGACCTTAGGAAGTCCTCTCTTGGAACTTGGAGTTTGATTGATCATCCAAAGTGTCTGTCCTTTAGCTTTAATGCTTTGCAATTGCGTCCTCAGATTCCTCCTGAGATGTTCCCAAATTACTTGGGCTAATCTAACTTGAAACATTTTCCATGATAGACAAACTTGTGGTCCTTTCTTGTGTACATTAATTTACAACCCAGAAAAGCTAGAGATATATATATGCATTTACTTTTCAACTTGGTTTTAAACCAAACTTTTAACGATAATAATGGAGACCAAGAAGGTAAGAGAACTAATGGGGGGTGGTCCAATTCTTTGCTGGACCCAACCCAACAATAAAACCGGACTTAAAATTCTCCCAGAACTGCTTCATCCATCAAAGAGTATACTCGTCAGTCCCTATTACTTTCTATCTATATTGCAAGGTCATCTTAAATAGAGTGAGATTTGTCCTTGACAATGGTATATACCAATTCAGGGTATTTCTCTAAATATACCTACATATGCTTAGTGTGTTCACCCTCAGGTTGTTGGAGAATTTAAGATCATCAATGAACAGTGTCTACCACATTAGGTCAAGGAAGGGACTTCATCAAACACATGAGGGAATGGAATAAGGCATAAAGCAATTGACTCTATCCGAAACATATTTGTTTTAATATGGGGCTTTAGGGACAAGGGTCTACAACAAGAAATGGTCATCGATAGAAGCCTATAACTGGCTAGGGTTTTGGCTCATAATGAATCCCTCTTTACAGTCCTTAATTTCTCACCCTCATAATTTATTTTCTTTTTCTAATGGAAATTTAGCACTTTGTACTATATTTTTCTTTCCGACATGTCTCATTTTCATAATTATTCCTTTTCTACTAACAAGCTGTTGGATGCTTGGTATGTAATTTGGTCTCCTATAAAAATGAAGACACAAATCCAAATATCGGAGAAGCGCATTTGTTGGGGGGGAAGTAACCTTAAATACTTTATATCAAAAAATATGAGAGCAATATCTCCCACAATTTTTCTTATCAAAAAATAATTATCCCTTTTCTTTTCTTTTTCCTTTTTATGTATCATATATTTCAATTGCAAACAACAGTTAATCAACTAAATTGCACGAAAGATGATTCCTGAAAAAAAAAAAAAAGAATGGCATTAAGCACCACTTCTCTTTAATTTAAATTATAAAGAAATGAGTTCCAATTACAAAAAGGATGAATTAATTAATTCATCATTAAAAATATATATAAATAAATAAGTGAAAAATGAAATATATAAAAATAATTATCCAGTAAATTGACCCAAAGCCTTAACAGTATACGACTCAATGCTCTTAGGGCTTTATACATCACTTTTTTTTTTATTAAAATGTAATTGTAAAATAAAAAATATCTTATAAAATATACACACACTCAACTGGAGTTAACTCACATAGTTAGTCTTTCGCTTATATATAGTCATGAATTGGTTTCAATTCTCAAATTTTATTGCTAGTGAGCGATTTGAAAATATAGTTTAATGGCTTAAATTGGGATGAACCTCATTTCGCAACCAAAACTTGTTGTTTGTAAGGGAGGGGGAAAAACCCTTTTTTAGGTCTCAAAGTTGAAGTAAATTCCATTTTGGTCCACGAAGTTGAAGTAAAATAAAGGCTTTTCATTCACTGTCCATCAGTTATGGGCTTTACACATGAGGTCGATGGTGCTTATGGGCCGAACAGCTTACTGCAGCAATCACAAATGGACTCACATTCAGTTCAGGCCTACAATTTTATGTATGGATCCACCCTGATTTCTTTTGGTACTTTCTTTTCTTATTTGGTACATCCATCAAAATAAATAAATAAGTATATTTTTTCAATTTTTTTAAAAAAATTATAAAATTAAAAATTTTTATATAATTAAAAAAATAAAAACAAATTTTTAAAAAAAATTACTTTCTTCAGTTTCTATTAAAAAATTATAAAATGATTTTTTTATATTATAATTATTTTTAAAAATTTATTCAAATATATTAAAAATAATTTTTTTGACAAAAAAATTACCCAAACGCAGTTTAAATGGATAATGAGACAAGATGGAGAGTGCAATAAATTGCTAAAAGGAAATTATACGTGGCATTAATTTATGTTAAAGGTGTCATTTGGTTGAAACTTTGAATTCAATCTAGCACAAAAAATGGAAATAAAATCCTTTGAATTAAATCTTAAATTTATAGTAAAATCTGGAATTTGTTGATCTTTCATTTAAAATAAAGTTGCAAGATGATTATTATTTTAAGCTTAAATATATTTTTCTTAAAATATTATAATATTTTTTTATTGATATCTCATTTGTAAAAAATTTTTATGTTATCTCTCAAAAATTCTATGAATTTAATTTAAATGTATTAAGCCAATAAAAATAATAAAAATTACAACTTATATAAATAATTATTTATTATTATGAGAAATTTATCATAATTTTTTATTTTTTTTAATTTTATTAATTAATAATATAAAATTATTTTCTACAATCAATACATACTAATTAAACTCAAATTCTATTTACTTTATGTTGCATTTTTTTCTTTTTTTACGGTTAAGTGTTTGACATTTCACGTGCAGGCTGAAATGTTTGTCTCACTTTACCCAAAAAAAAAAAAAAAGGAAACAAAACAAAAAATAAAAAACGAGAAGTAGCACTAACAAAAAAATTGTAACAAAAATTATATATATTTTTAATGTTTGCTTAATAGAAAAAAATTGTGCTGTTAGGAAAAAGTAGAAGTAAATTGTTGAATTCATAATTTTTCGACGCCAAAGGGTCTTTTTCTGTGTGCCGAGCTCCTCCGTGGCTTCATAGCCGCCACTGCCCAGCGCCACCGTGATTCCTGTCCAGAAAAGGCTTCACTTCCACTCTTCCCTCACAACCTTTTCCCCTCAACTACAACGGTTTCGGTGAATCTCTCTCTTCTGCTCTTGCTCTTCCACATTTTTACTATATTTTCAATGCTAGCTTCTAACTCTATGCACCATTGGGTGTTTAGGTTGGGTTGATGGAATAGGAAGATTACGTTCGTATATGATTTGGGATTGCTTTTGTTTTTGTGTTTGTGGGGTTGTTATGCCTAGCGCAGGGGGAACCTCTCTTTGTGCATGCCCTCGTTTTGTTCGATGAAATGGCTCAATGAAGTGATAGTTTTTTAATAGATGGGTCCTTCACTGTGGAAAGCTTAACCCCGCCCTTCTCCTTCTCTCCTCTCTTTTTTGTTCCCTTTTCTACACTTTTTATTTCAAGGTTAAGAATTGTTCTCTATGGCTGCTTGGTTGTTTGAGCTAACATGCTTCTTATGAATATATTGAATCACAGCTCACAGTTTTGTGTTGAAAGCATCATCCCTCGGTTAGCTTATGTTGAAAATATGATGCTTCTGATTTGTTTTTGGGAGAGTGCTCAAATGAAATTTTAAGAAAAAATGAAGTTTCTATTGATCCAAATTCCAAAGTTAGAGAGGATTGTTCTCCCCCCCCCCCCTCTTCTCTCTCTCTCTCTTCTCTTCCTTTTTCCTGGGTCTGTGTTATTGTTATTTGGCTCATACTTGGTTCAAGGTTAGAGGGATAGTTCTTTGGAAGATAGTAATAATTGGGGGTTAGGATATAGTCATTGACAGAAACTGATCATATCATAATTCGGGAACAAAAGAGTGAGGTTATAAAAACCAATTTTGAAGCTCGCATGCTGGAGTTGATTTGGTAGATGGGTTTGACTTGGTTTGAAAAATACTTTCTTCACAGATGCTATCTGCTCATGTTCTATGCTAGATTTTGATGTACTTGTGTAAAAATGACTTGAGTTTGCTAATAAAATTTGGACTACTACCTTTAAGTCTTTATTTTACATTGTAATTTAATTACGTTTATTTATCTATAAATAAATAATTTTACAAAATTTATTAATGAAAGCTTCCATGCAATCAAAACAAAAGAAATTTTTGGCAGTGAAACAGACAATAGAAAATTCTGTAGTAGAACTTTCTTTTTGGGAAGATTTTTTTATATTTGATGCTGACATGTGCACTGGTTAAGAGGATTACTGTTCCATTATAGGTTTGTGTGTATTGATTGATATATTCACATTTTGATTCTTTTTCTACTGCTAAAATTAATAAAAATGACTCATTTAATGTGTTCAGTCCTTGTTTGTATATATATGCCCAATCAATTTCCCAGACTCAAACATTTGTCAACACTGTTCCACTGAAGTTCACGTGGATTTTCATTGCTTGCAGATAGCACTGAATGTCCTGTTGTAGCTAGGAAATCAGTTGTCCTAACCATGATATGGCCAAGGCTAGGTAGGAGAATCCATATCTCACCATACCTTAGGACTTTGCAAAATGGCTCTCCTGAATACAGGTACTTTCATGCTACATTCATTCCTATGATTTTGTTGGTTTTCTTTCTTTGCAGATTATAGATGAATGTTCTTATAGGGAATGTTCTGAAGCATATTTGTAATAAAATATATAAAACTATACTTGAGCAGATTTCTAAAACCATATATGCTCTCTAATTTAGTGATTTGTTCTAATTGAATGATAAATATATCTGCTGACTGCTGAGATACCCTTTTGCCTTTCTAAAGTTTGACTTCTAGAAAACATATGAAGGAAATTAATTTCGACTTCAACGAGTTGTCAGTTGTGGATAATTTTGTTTCTGATTCAGGTGCCTATCTATTGTTCCTGAAGGATCAAGTTACAAGTCCGTTAATCTTAATACTGGATTCCAGCATAATTTCATTTGTAAAAGACAGTTATCAAAGTTTAACCAGGAATTGGGTACAAAGGCATTCCATCAGTGTTTCCGCTCACTGGCCTCTGCTTCACAGAACGTTGGAAGGTCATGTTCTACATCTGGTTTTCGACACTTCTCATCTCATGCGTCCAAAGAAAACAAATCACGGAAGATGCTTTTATACTTGACTGGCGTGGTTTTTGCAATGGTTGGAAGCACCTATGCTGCAGTTCCCCTGTATAGGAGATTTTGCCAAGCAACTGGCTATGGGGGAACTGTTCACCGGCGTGAGGTGAGGTTGAGTTTGCTTTCAATGGTTTTTCATTTTCTTATCAAATTGATTGGCAACTTCAGTTCTTATACAATATTTTACATTTTTACAGACTGTTGAAGAAAAGATTGCACGGCATGATAGAGATGAAACAGTCACCACAAGGTGCGATAGGACTTATTCTTTTTGTCATTCTATTTTCTCAGGTTGATGAATATATGGTTATTAGAGGTACTTGTTCAATTTCCAAGCATCTTATTTAAAAAATATTTTCACCATTTTCATGATCATAATGTTGTGATTCAAATTCTTTCGGCTGCTTTGTAATACTGGAAATTTGTATAAGATTACCGTATACCTATATTTCTTTAGCCTTATCATGTACTTGGAGAAAATTGTACTGCACAAAACTAGCCTATTCTGAATCCTCAATCATATTTCTCTTATCAGCCTTGGGACTTTACATTTGGTTTGTCAAGGAAGTAATTAATGATTCAATAAGAGATCTGCTTACAAGGCATTATTGAATAAACCTCAATTAGGGTTTGGTGTTTTGGAAGTTAGCTTTGTTGCAGTTGTACTGGTTTGATGAGTTACTACTACTATTTTTTCCAGGGAAATTGTGGTGCAGTTCAATGCTGATATTGCTGACGGGATGCCATGGAAGTTTGTTCCTACACAGAGAGAGGTTTTTCTTTACTTAACGTCCTGGACCTTACTGCAAATGTGTTGCATTTCCATCATGAAATAGAATATAAAATTACATGTGAAAGCATTCACTGATGAACTTTTAATTTTATTTCTTAGAACCATTAAATTTATTTATATTATTCCATTAAAATTTAATTCTGCCAACTCAGAGAGAACTGCTATTTGCCACATTAAAGCTCTGAGCCTCCGTTTAAAGGCTTGATTGTCATAATTTAATCTTTTTGGGGACTGCTGTGGTATTTTCTAATCTAATTCTAATTGCATGTTTCGTTCGCACTTGCACCTTTGACTGTGTATTTGAAGTTTGAACCTTTCTGTTGGCTTGCAAATTTTTCATCTATCATTAGATAAGTTAGATGTTGTGCACATTCCCTGGCACCCTGGGGGAAAAGGAGAAAGAAAAAGTAAGAATTGTAATGTAGCATTATTTTCTTATTCTACCAGGTAAGGGTCAAGCCTGGAGAAAGTGCCCTTGCATTTTATACTGCTGAAAACAAAAGTTCTACTCCAATAACAGGTGTTTCTACATATAACGTCACTCCTATGAAGGTACTGATTACTGATGAATTCTCTGTTCTGTTGTATATGAAGACAAAGTGCATCCTTGAACTCTTCATAGTTCATAGGTCTTTATACCATAACAACATGAGGTTTTTGATTTTGAAATTTATACTATGAAATATGATTTCCGTTGACTAAGAACATAATATCATTGTTTTTGTCTGCCTGTTGGAAGTCTTTTTGTGCTCTGTTTTCTGCTGAACTTATGGAGAAGGTTGACTTTAGAGAATTAATTTTCATTTCTTTCCTAGCAGTCCCCCAAAATAGCTATTTTACCAAAAAGTCCAAATTATGAACTTTCTTACACAGGCTGCAGTGTACTTTAATAAAATACAATGCTTCTGTTTTGAGGAGCAGCGGCTTCTTCCTGGGGAGCAGATTGACATGCCTGTAAGTGGTTTCGGACTGAATTCCTGCAAGAGCAATAGCATAATGTATATGCATCTAACAATGTGTTGCTTGTATTGTAGGTATTCTTTTATATTGACCCAGAAATTGAGACCGATCCTAGAATGGACGGTATCAATAACATAATATTATCATATACTTTCTTCAAGGTTTCTGAAGAGTAAGACCGACTTGAATATTCACATGAGGTTTAAATAACAAGCTTGCTACGTCTCAGATGGCAAAATATACTTAGCACTTCCATGAAGCTCAAGATTTGGTTGCCCATTTTTGGTGACTGAAGGACTGAAATTCATTTACTAATTTGTTACACAAACATTCTAAATAAAGATGAAATTACCTCTTCTCCTATATGTTTGCTAAGTCATTGCATGTTGATTCCAGCAGAACTGTTAGAAAACCGAATGTGGTCAGGTTTTGAAGGTTTCAGGCACCAGGGTATGAGATTGTGAATTATGCCGATTTTCTGTTTTCTAAATTAAAGTGCTTGTGGTCATTCAGAATTATTTTGATTGGTAATTGCTTGTAGAATAGTACAGATAGTTCAGTATCTTCCTGAATCAATGTTATTTGGTGTCAGGTTTCTCTGCCGTGTGGAATGCAGCATAGATTTGGCGAAGGACCTGTTGAAATTAGCCATATAAATGAATTATTTTGCTTTTAGTGTTATTGGGATGTCATTAAAGTTGAGATCTTGGCAAAATCGTAAATCGACACGTTCAAGTCTATGAATGGAAGGTATGAATTTGGGCGTTAGGTAAATGGGGTATATTTTTGTCTCACAAAATCCCAAACATTTTCAATACTTCAGGTTTGATATTTTTTTTTTCAATAAACTTTCATTAATTAAAAATTAAAGGCAATAACTTGTTTATAGCATAGAAATAGGTACAACTGAACCTGATCAAACGCAATTTTATAATCAATGAATACTGTAAGCAATTTTATAAGCACTTTATCGGGAAGGTGGAGAGAGTCACGAGAGTAATATGGCAAAATAAATTTCAGTTTGAAAAAATAAGGATGAGAATTAACATCCTCTCCACTTCTACTAAACTTAATTTTTTTCACCTGAGAATTAAGTTTTGGCCATTACTTTTGAAACCAAACAACACTCATTCTACGATTTTTCATTTTCAGTTTGAAAGAATTATGTTTTACTGGCTGAAAAGTATAAACAAATAGGCACTAACTTGCTTTATAAAATTGTCTTTTTATTTTTTTAGGTCATCGAAGGGAAACAATATCTAACACAAAGCTTAATCACTAACTAAAGCATTACAATACCATATTCTAAGGGATTGCTGTACATTAGGGCACTCAACTTATAGAACACACAGCGTCCAGCCCTATTTTGTGGTAAGTGTAAATAAATGCCAAAGTAAGAGGCCTTTTATCTCATAATGTGTGCAATCATCAAACACCAAAGTAAATAAAGTCCCAACCAACAATCACGTGCAATGGCAGTCAATCTATCACTTGAAGTAATCACAATCTTCTGACTCAACCTGATGTATCAAATATCGCAAGAATTACAAATATAAATATTTGAGCTAGCCTTATACTTTCTCTTGTGATCCATACACTGATGCTATCAAAGAAACTCAACAGGTAGGATATCAAACAAACCACCATGCAAAGAGAAGGTGGCAAGAGAGAAAAATAATTATCTAAAAAGAAAGGATCATCGGAAATTACCATGAAGAGAATGAGCTATCTCCGGCTGACTTCCCCTTCAGAATGAGTTTGCGATGCTGGATGAGGAAGAAATTAATGCATGGGGAAAAGGTAGGGAGAAAGAAAAGGGCGCGAAAAGGCTACACGCCAGGGTTTTTTGACCTAAAAGTTTTCTTTTTTCGCTTTAATCAACCAATGGTTTGATAAAAAAAGTTTAATGATATAAAATATCACAATAGTATTTGAACAAGGAACAAAAACAGTCTCGATTTTGTAATTCAATGCTTCATTAGCATCTCTTGTTATTGCCACAAAATGCCAATATAAAAACAAAAATGCCATTTTGATAGGAAAGACATTTTACGAAAAAATTATGAATGCCTTTTAAATGAGTTAGGAAAAGCATAAATGTAAAAAAAATTAAAAAGAGAAAGAAAAATAAGAAAAGAGTGGAGATGATGAGTAGGTAAAAAATGAGAGAAGAATATAACTTTCATAAAACATGAATTCGTACAAAAAGAGCATGTTATACATATAATAATTCAAATCATATAACATTTTTGTGTGGAATAATAAGGCATAGTGCTATTATGGATTCTCCAATAAAAGAGTAAACTAAGTGTTTCAATCTGTGGATATTAACATGCTCCCAAAAATTGTGGCAGAGGAGAGAGATTAAATCTGAGCCGTTAATAATTATTTTCTTAATTTAATTTAATTTAATTTAATTTTCATAATAATAAATCGAAGGCTCAAAGTGTGAGAGTATCCACACTCTCGCACATTTTATGAGCATCTTAACATTGTCCAATTCAAAAAAAAATTTTAATGTCTGTGTTGTCAACCATTATTTTCATTCTTTGTATCACACTAGATGTGTGTCCGTGTGTGCAACAAACAAGCCAAAGATGTATTGACCTCAAGATTGAACTACAAGAAAACCAAAGTACTGGCTCTCACTAATTAATAAGATGTGAACTGGAATTGCTTACTGATAACTGTTGAGAATGGTAGTTGAGACTTTATGGTCACGTTCTGTTAAAATGGGGTCATTTCTATTGTCACATTTAAAAGAGAGAGGTGCACTAATTTGTTAAAGTCTTGTTGAAGGCTTTATCATGGACACCCCACAACTTCAACTGCAAGCATTACATTGCCTTGTAGTAGGTTGATTTTCCATTTTTCAACCTAACCAATTCGATGACATTTTGCTTACCCATAAGAAGGCCAAAATCAATTCCGGCACTGTGTCTTTGGCTACTTAACGGCTTCAAGAAGAAACATTTGAAAGCTTGTTGTTAACAACCTTTTGGTCATTACTTTTTTGAGCTTTCTTAATTGTTGGGTGTCTCAGTGTCTCGCTGTGGAAATGAAAGTGACAAGGTCCAACTGTGCTAGAGTCAATCCGATAAACCTTCAACTTCATAGATAAGGAAAGAAAGTATATATAAGTGTATTGAAATGTAGAAATTGAAGAACAAAACTTAGATTCAAGAGAAAGCATTAAAAAGCATAACTGGAATTGAATGGACTAGCAATGCAATTTCACAATATTGATCCATGTGTGTACCGAGTGAAATGATTATTGATTGGGAATTGGAGAAAGAAAGAATTGTTTATAAAAGATAAAAGAAATGCATCTGAATTGACGCCATATTGGTAATGTTCATTGAACCCGAGTGATATGAGGATTAACTAACTGATTAAGAAGATGTAGAGTGTAAAACAAGTTATCAGCACGTTAATTAACCAGCAACTGGGCATAAAACCACAGAATTTAGCATTTATTTTCAACAAAATAATTAATAGTGAGGTATTATCGTTTTGTGACGTTAAAGCATTTAATTTTCTCCTTCCAAAGTACTGTCTCAGTGTATTTAATTAACTTTTCTATAAGACTATAACTAGGAATTGAGAACTTTTGGATTGAAACTTTTTACTTTAAGGGTGTATTTGGTTAGGGAGCAAAAATTTTTATAGATAAATTTTATCTATAATTTTATATATGAAGTTCATCTATAAAAATTTTCATCATTTTTTTTAACCACCAACCAAACATACTCTAAGTATATAAATGTGTCAAGTGGTGTCAATAAATTTAAAGAAACTTTTAATATACTTCATCATATAATTTTACACAAGTCAAAAATTGATTTTGATACTTCTCATCTAAAAATTTCTTCACAAGAATAATTACCTATAACTTAAGGCATCATTGATTACACTTCTTAAGATGGTAAGTATATCTTACAATAATAGATAATATTATAAGAAAAAATTATTTGAAACCGTCATGTTATTATCCGTTCTTTCTTCTTCTTTTTTCCTTTTTTTTTTTTTTTTTGTTAAGTTATGGCATCTTATATTGTTGTTATTATACATCTGGTTTAGCAGTTAAGTAATTTCTAATTTAGTGTGAGATTCCAATGAAGAAGCAAACGTATTTTTTAATATTAATACAACAAAATGGATTACAACGTACCAAGGATTAAATTACACAGCAGTGACAGCACTGATGTGAAGCTGAGCCAGTGCTAGGATTATACTAAAGATTGAAGGATGGAAGCGTTTCTTTGGTTGGATTGACGGCTTCAACAAGAAACATTTGAAAGCGGGCTATTAACAACCTTTTGGTCATCACTTTTTGATCTTTCAAAAGTACTGTTGCTGTGGTAATGAAAGTGACTCAAAAGCAATTGTGCCAGATTCAGTCAGATAAACTTCAATTTCTAACCTGAAATGTGTTATGTATGAATCAAAACAATGAGCAAACATATATATAATAAGTCTAAACTGTAATTGAGATGAACTGCAAGAAAGTTGATTGAAATATAAAATAAAATAAAACACTAAAAAAAAAAAAAGGCTTCCAGTGAAGCACATTGAAATTCATCGGCAAGAGTTGTTACTTTTTATTTTGTCTTAAACCTAAGTTTTTATTATCATTGTGCATGAGATGAGAGGTAGATTAATTCTAGTGACCAATACAGTAGATCTTCATTGGATGTAATTTTATACATTGTAATGAGAGATCAGTATATATGTAAGCTGTGATCAATTACATACAACTTCTGCAAATTAAAATATTCTTCTTTCTGTATGTCAAGCAATCAATGGTGCTTACATTGTGAGTTAAAATTGATTTTTGAATAAAACTCAAACATATCTTTAGAGTTAATATAACCTGAAACATATCTATCACACTGCAATGATCTCGTAACGTGAGGTCATACATTCTATACTGAAATTCGTAATACTGACATGACAAGAAAATTCGATCCTGATGGCACTATAGTGCCCGATCAAGGGTCAAGTTGATGTTTTTTTTTTTTGTTGGCTTTACTTAACCTTGAAATATGCTCATGTATGTAACATGTTTTGTCAACTTGTCATACATCAATTAAACATGCAAAATTTTCTATTTCCAAAATACTATCAATTATCAAACTTCCGCTTCTTAGTATTCAATTAACTTATTTATGCTCTTTGAATGTCTTCATAAACAAATATTAGTTTTACCCATTACTCAAAGTGATACAGACAATATATTATGAGTAGACGCATTTCTAATCATATAACAGACACATCAGTCTTCTCCAAAATATCAAATTCAAATGCTAGATTACTTAGGAAAGAGTAATATGAACCAGGTATTATCCCTCACTTCATTAAGCCAAGTGGAAATTTGAAGGAACATACAATAGGTTTTGACAAATATATGCTTGAGAGGGAGGTTTAATCAGAAAGTTTGGTGCAAGAGAGCATGCGAATCCTAGAGCATGCTGGTGATGTAGCAACAGAAAGGAAAACTTTCGGACAGTTACCAACCTCCAAACTTCATACTTTTCCCACTCTTTATATAGTCCCCTCAGCTCAGTAACAGCTACACACACATATCCCACGTACACTTAGACACATGGAGAAAGCAAGCACTAAATCTGCTCTGAAGGTTGGGATGCTTGATTCTTTATGTTGTTTTCTTTACCGTTCCATCTTAATTTGAAGTATATTAATATGTTCTAACTGTTTCACTTCTCTTGCATCTTCCTTAATTTTCAATGGCCAAAGTTTGTGAAGAACACTTCACAGTCGGCAGCTCAATGGAGCAGTGCTAATTCTAGAGGAATGGTAAGATGCCTAGCTTAATTATTCTACCTTCACATGAAATTCTTCAAAAGCCACTCATTGTCACATTTAGTTGCCCCATGAAAACTGAACTTCCATGACATGCATGGATGTTAGGGTATAAAACTTACATTCCATATTGTTGTTGTAGGGCAAAGAGAAGTCATTAGAGATACTTCTCCTGTGCTTGTTTTGTTCCAGCTTATCGTCTTAATGTTAAAGTTATGAAACTGTCAGCTACGTCACATCTCACAATATTCATTGTGTCATTATTTATCATTACTCTAAAACACACACCTATGGAATTATAATTTACATGAAAGACATTTTTCATGCATGCACATCACATATGTTACAACTTACACTTGTCTTACTTCCCTCACCCACCTAACAAATTTATCCATGTAAAATTCTCCTTGCAATCATTTCTTGAATTAATTCAGAATGGATTAATTTACATGTCTCTTAAAAATTTTGAAAAATCTTTAATATTACTACAATGATATAGAGCTTTGCAAAAGAGAAAAGAAAAAATTTGTTAACTCTCGTGAACTATCTGAAGAAGTAAATAGCGTATTCTAAATGAGTAAGTAATATTGATGAGTCTTACACAATATAGTATATATTTACACATGATCTATCTGATTTTTTTTTTTTATTATTTTTCAAAAGCTTACCTCGCTGAGACTTATACTCCAATTTTTTTTTAAATTTTTTTTTTCTCATTTGATATTTTATATAACTTTTGGTTTACTTCTATAAATAGAAGGCAATTCCTATTTTCAAAAAGTTTTAAAAAAAAGGATGGCATTATTAGAATTGATTATTTTAGATAGTTATGATAGGCAAGCATACGTCGCTTGGGACAGGGCTTATACGCTTACCTTTTCACCTGAATATTTCTAAAAGGTTGTTTAGACATATTGTACCACTACTATTTTTCACTGAGATTAGACCGGTGAACCATGCAGTACCTTTCCATAACGTAGACCAGGTGCACGCATCACCGCACCATGGACCCCATAAATATAATAATTACGCGAGCACTCTTCCTCTCTTACTAATTTCATTATTATTATGCTTTACCACTCTTCTCTCTCTTTCTTGTCCTTTATACTATACATGATTGGACTTTTATTTTTCTTAAACCGTTCTACCGTATTATGCATGAATCATTATTGCCATATAAAAATATACATTATTATTGGATGTTTCACAGACAAAAGATGAACTCAAAGATAGGTTCTATGACAAGTCTAAGGTAAGTAATTGGTTTGTATGACTCAGTATATTAATTTCTTCTTTCAAATTTGGTGGGTGATTTGTGTCTGTGTCTAGGGCTCACGGAAGTCTCCTCCCAAAGAAAATACAAAACCACAAGAGTTCAAACTTCACACTCAAGAAAGAGCTGTCAAACGCGCAATGTTCAACTATGCAGTAAGAAACTGTGAATGATCAGTGCTAAACTTTGCAAAAACAGGCTTTTCGTGATTAATGAGTGTGGTTAATTTTGCATGCACAGGTCACAACAAAATTTTATCTCATGGAGATACAAAAGAAACAAGCAGAGAAGTTGCAAAAGGTAGGAACATAATAATGAAGATTTGTGATGCCAATTATGAGAATGAGAAAAATATTTGAGAGAACTTCATATTTAAGAAATTAATTAACTCCATCTGGAGCAGATGATTGAAGAGGAAGAGGTTCGTTTGCTAAGGAAGGAAATGGTTCCAAGAGCTCAATTGATGCCTTATTTTGATAAGCCATTCTTCCCACAAAGGTAAAAGAACAACGGATACATATCTGGTTTAAGCTGGATAATAATAAAAGAAGGGGGAAAAAAAGGTAGCTATATAGAATTGGAATATCACACTAAAATGGCATTTTTATAGAAATTTAATACCTTCAAATGGAATAAGAAATGCTCAGACACGTAGAATTGAAGTAAATATGAGATAACTAACTTTGTTAAGGACTTAAAAATAATAGTAATAATATTGGGAAATTTGAATAACTAGATTTGGAATTTGGCTTGCAGATCAAGCAGGATAGTTCCAAGAGAATCATGCATCCACATGATGAGTGGCAAGTGCTGGAGCTGCACCTTCGGCAATGAATTCCACAATTTCCACTACTCTCTAAAGCCCGTCAAGTAGAAGCATTTAATACGGTTGTGGGAAGGAGCCTGTAACATGTGCTCATACCTTGTATTTCATGCATGTTGTACGCTATAGCCGTATAGAAAACTTCAGAATTTTGTAATATACCATGCCATAACCTAGCTCCACTTAACTAGGCGGGGATATGTCTTGAAATTTTTTTTTCCCCTTTTGTCACAAATAAAGACTAATCGTGCTTTGGTTGTGTCCTTTGATCTTGGTTCTTCACATACCATGCCTTGTATTGTACCAATTGGAAAAGAAAATAATAGAATCATTACAGTTCACCCTTTTCAACTATTTGATTGATTATTGTGAGTTTATATATAGAATTTTGCTTCCATCAACCAGACAACATATGCACGTGCTAATTAGATTCATATAAACATGGTGCTTAAAGCTGTGTATAGTGCCAACAGGAATAAAGTAAAAGCACGCTTGATAAACAATATGGAAATGAATTGGCCATTCCAATGCAAGAGAACATTCTCTCAAAATTAAAAGCATGCCCATTTCTACCGGTGGAAAAACCGTTTGATAATTTCTGCTATCATTATATTTGAGATTTAGATCCTCTCCTATTGTTGAGTAACAAAAGAGGGTTCTGTGACTGTCAAGATTTGCTTTAGAGACCGTGATCGACACATAGACTATATCAAATTTAATATAGCTTGGCTAACCTAACAAGATAAATTATTTTGCAAATGTTAACATTTTATATAAAAACATATCTAACTCTTATTCTCAACTTATGATCATTACCGGATAATGCTTACATCTCAAGTTTATCTAGAACTAGCCAACTCATAACTCTATAGTTGCAGACTCTAGAATTAGAAATGACAGTATCTGCCCAAACCAATGTGGAGACATACCACTAATATCAATCAATTGAACAAGGTTGCAACCAAACCCAATAAACAACCTGCAAATATGTTAATGTATAAAAGGATGAGTCACATAGATTCTGTAAGGGTATATAAATAAAATAGACAGAAAGGAGAAAACTAAAAGGTGCATGAGCTTTATAAAATAAAAGAAGATAACCTAGCAATCATAGAATCACTAAACGAAATTGGTGGAAGTAACATTTCAGCAATCTTATGCCTTCTCAATACTTTTATAAGTAAAAACCTATTCATATCTTTTATTCATAAATAGAAATTCAATAGTTCTCAATATGCCTTCTCAAAATAAAATCAAATCTTTTGTCAAGTAAATAAATATTCCATGAGGATTATATAAGAAGAACTAAATCTTATGGAGAGTAATCTCAACTTATCTAATCACAGGTCTTATGATATCTCAAGTTGAGGCCCTCGTCTCAACCTGTATAGTCTCATAATTAAGATTCTTTCACCCTTTATCTCAATGAATATACTATATATGCATAAGTTGTTATATCTCTTCGTTACTGCGAGTGGTAGTGTCATTATATCTTTTTGCTACAGCAAGTGATAGTGTCATTATATCTCTTTACTTTGGCAAGCAGTGTTCTAATTTAAAACTCATCAGTTTTCTATTTTAAAAAAAAACTTATGGCAAAATGCAATATTCAAATCCATACATCAGCATCAACATGATTTTCGTCCATGAAAATAGCAATCCTTATAAATCATCTTAGCACAACATGAGATAAGATACAAAAATATCGCAAGCATATAAAAGTAACAATAATGTCAATCCAATTATTGAAGCCATAATTTAAGTATCTTCATAGATAGGAAAGGTAACTAGCCAATATAACTAACTAAAAAAATTAAATAATATCAAGTAAAATCATTAACTTTGATAAATTAGTTTCATAAATATATAAATATCTACTCACAGTACTGAATGATCAACTAAACTACTCCCCAATAGCTTTGGAAAGACAAACTAGCATCATATTAAGAGGATATGACGAACACAAATATTTTTTACAAGTTTAGATAATTTATTTGAAGACAATTTAATAATTGGTAGCCTTATTGAGTAAATCCCCCAATTTGTGAACTCCAGGTTCCTAGAGATTAGAGTGGAAGTCATAATTGGACCTATTCACTAAAATCTATTAATATTTAAATTTCTAACTCACTAGATTTTTACTCAAAATCTTAAATATTACTTATCCACTATTTTGTTATTATTCACTAACTTTAAAATAACCTTAGAACTTACCCTTAAAAATAAGGTTTGATATTAGAAACTCATCTCAAGCCTTGAAAACTAGTGGACGTCTTTTGTGATAAAATGAAAAAGAAGGGTTTGATAGAAATGGAAAAGAAAAAGAAGAAAGGAGACGTAGAAGAGCAAGAGAGGGAGTCAAACCACAGAGAAGAAAAATGGGGGAGGGATGCAGCTGGGTTGTTAAAAAGACTCTTTTTCCTTTACAAATTTACAAAATTGCCCTTGTTTCTTTTTCTTTTTTCCTTCCCTTGTTAACCGTGGCACTACAAAGACACAATTTATTTTGAATATAACTAATTAATCATGATAAATTTCTACATAATAAGGGTGTGTTTGGTCTGAAGGTAAAAAAAGACGACAAATTTTTATGGATGTAAGTCATATATGATTTTATATATGAATATAATATATAAAAATTTATCTCTTTTTTTATCCCTAAATCAAGTACACAAATGTGTCAATTTTCATTGAACAAAATAGTTCTCTCATATGAGAGGATCCATAGTCAATATATTATATATATATATATATATTTTTTATTAGAAAATAAAAGTATCATAATTGTCACACAATTACTATCACTTTCACCATCATTGTCATCACACTATCACTGTCATCATGCCCAGCCACAATTGCCACATTATCATTAACATTCATATTGTCACAGCCTCTCTACCATTACAACTATTGCTACCACATTATCATCTTTGTCATTCCCACCACTACCGGATTACTACTATGTAAGAATATTATTGTCACTGACTTTTTTATATTTATTTTTTCCCTTACCTTATTTCAACTTATCGAACTATGGAATGAATGGACATTCTGTTCTTAACGAAATCAAACATGATGAGCTTTGTAATTTCTTCTTTTATTAAAGTCTGTTTACGATGTGGATGTAGATTAACCGTGGTATACTATATTAGTGCATTCTTTTTCTCTATTATCTACATTATTGTTTCGTTTGTCATGCATGGGTTCATCTCACATAACACAATAAGCACTTAACCCTACTTTTAACTTTTTCTTTTATCGTATTCTTCTTCAATATATGTAGTTTGGATAGGGTTATGATAATCGTATGCCATAAGCGATAATATTAATCACGTGTTTGTTTGTCTCAGTAATGTACTTCTTCTAAACTCTTTAGTTCACGATAAGATACGATTAAAGCACCAAGCTAATTACTGAAAAGAAGAAATTATAGTGTACTCTAAGACTGAAACACTCAACAAAAGGAGATCATGAGATGAGAATATTTTTCTATTACTTACACTAAATATATAATAAATTAGTTCTACACAGAAAAATGAAAAAAAATACAAACACTATTTGATATTCTTCCTATAATAAGCATGAAACACTAAATAAATTATAATTTTTTACTTTTTTTTAATAAAAGACGCAAACCTAAAATATTGTAAAAATATCTAGCCCCACTTAAATACTTTATAATATGAAAATGAAATTTATGCATATATATATATATATATATATATATATATATATATATATATATATATATATTGCCCTTTTTTATTTTATTTTTTTAGGTCCGTATATTTTGCCCTTTTGGTATTCAACACAGGGTCACTTTTTGTTTTTTTTTTTTTTTTTTCTGGATCCAGGGGGTGGGGGATTCTACACAGGATCATCGGTCCTCATATACATTACAAGTTTTCCCTGGGCCTTCGACAGGAAAAACAAATAAGAGAAGAAAGGGGGAAAAAGGTCTAGGGAAAATTAATGATATACTAGTTGTCTTGAGATTTTTGTTTAAGGGCAATGCTACCTTGTAAGATATTGAAATGAAAAATTGTGCCTACGTAAAAGAGCACGGGAAAAATGAGATAGGTTGCAACGGCATTATGCCGATTCATTAACCAGGCACACCCGAGAACACTTTCGGACCGAACCCTTCATTAAGCAGTACAAGTTTTGAAATTTGATGTGGTGCCTCTCTTGACCCCCTTTGCAAACTGAAGAAGAGAGGAGAAGAGAGAGAGAGAGAAGAAAGAGAGAGAAGGGGGGGGGGGGGGGAATCCTTGAATGCTAATTGGTTGCTGCCCCCGAAGTCCAAAATAAATTGTGAAAATGAAGTAAAAATTTCCGCTAATATGGAGAAAGCAAAATTTTCATTCAAAACAAATATTACAGACACACACAGAATATAATTATCATCTACAAGTAAAAAAATAAATTTATAAAAAAAAAAAAAAAAACAAAGAACTGATAGATGACTGAACAACCTATTTGCTTCCTATCTCCGAATATATAAGCCTAAAATAACCTACCAAAAATGCTTTCTGATGGCACCGATGAAACTATATGAAGGGTTTCATAGTTCGCTTTTTGACTAAACCATTTGCTCAATCTCTTGGGTTTTGTCTTCCATATCTCACCAGCTACTCAGCTGCTTTTGTATTTTAGAATTGTGAGATGACCTTCCACCCTTGTCTTTGTAGCAATTTCTGGATGCAAGGGTCCTCCGTCCCCTATGAGCTGCTGCTATGGCACGTTGTCCCTGCTTATTCAAGCTCTTTACGAGTTCAGCTTCATTTTCCATTGCATTTTGATTGTTTCCCTCCTGTAAATCAAGATTACTACCATTATGGCTTTTATGCGGAGGCCCGATAACAAGCAATCAAGCATTACATAAACTAGAATAATATGAAATTCATTTGAATAATAATAAAATTCATCCTTTAGATTTTGAAGCAAACCGGAAATGATACCGCTGTCTACGCTTGCGAAGTGAATCAAGGAACTATGCACGTGCCCTTCATATCACAGTCTTACCAACTTTTTCATAAAAGAATATCCTAATTAAATGCACTTTATTGACTTTTCAAGAGGCAATACAAGGAAAAAATATTCTACACGAAACAAAGTTACAATAATGAAATAAGCCTAAGATTGAGACATTCTAGATTTGGAATACCATGCACATCATAAATCACGTCAAGCTTGGAGTCCACATTTCCGCATGCTGATGGAGTGACTAATTGTGCTACCCTAGTTATCCTTAGTTGGGTTAACTCCATGAAATGCAGAGAAGTTAAAAGAGATGCACTAGGATAGCACAGGCATAGCATTCCTTGATATTAAGCCAGATATATGCGAATTGCCAAAAAATTCATCATGAAGTGACCTTAAAATCAAAACAGCATAAATATAACATTGAGATAACAACCCAATAAAAAGAATACAATGTTGCTTACCTTGTCACTTGCATCTTCCTTTTCAGATCCAATGCTTTCACTTGTTTCAAAGCTCTCCACTTTTCCCTGACTTTCATGTCTCTCATCCTGGTTAAACACGGTTTGACTTTGCATCTGTAAAACAACAATCCTTCGATCAAGCTCGCAGAAAACATAATTGCAAAACTAATGAAATAAGCTGAAAAACTAGAGGCCATAGATGCCCACTAGTCAATATGTGAACTATAAACAAACTTCGTATGAAGTATTGGTTATTCAAACTAATGTTTCATAGTTCACATAGCATATCAGAGTAGTTCCACATCTAATCACACATTCTGATCACAAAAGCTTCAAGGTCAACCTCTTCAAGCCCAGAAAGCAAGTTTGGTATTCTTCAAGTTCCCCAGCATTGGTTTACTTAACAAATGCCCATAGTGTGTGTATATTAGGGTCATGGGCATAAACAGATTACATGTCTGACAAGTGAAATCTCATTAGTATCTTCTCCTTTCCGTAATACCCCCCAACAAAAAAAAATATTTTTGCAACACAAATCTACACAAAACTTCTTTTTTCTATAATTTTCCCAAAATTCTTTTAGTAGTAGGATGCGATATTTACTAGAATTTCATTTGTACTTTGGAAAGTGGGACACAATTGAAATTTCAAGAACATCTTGAACATGACTCACATGAGGCCCAGAGTGATCAAGCTAATTTAGGTAGTACGTAGCTCAAGCATAGGCTTGAGTAACATAACAAACTGCTTGATCTGAAACATTGGGTGTCTTTCATTCTAGCCTTTGAACATTTTCTTTTAATAATTATCTAGGCCTTTTGCAGGGCTAAGAAGAGAAATATTTTCATTGCAATATGTTATCTATGTTATATTATCGTTTATGCTATGAACAAGATTATTTTTCAAGAACACATCTCAGCCCTTAAGTTTAGTATGTTAAAGTACTGCTGATATTATGAACTCTATGTTCTCACTTCTCAGCTCATAGTTTCTTAAAGACAATCTCCCTAATAGATAAGCCCATTTGTTGCATCTTTGCTTGTTGAGATGCCATTGTTAAGGAGAATAACCTACAATTCTCTTCCTTCGTACTCATTCGAAGGGATTTTATCAAAATAAAATTTATAAACAATTGCCATTTTCCATTTTCTAAACAAGAAAAAAATAACATTCCAAAAGAAATAGAAGGGGGGGAAAAGCCACTAATCCTCACAATATGAAATGCATTGCTTGTATCTCTTTTAGGGCAACAAAAGCTAATGAAAATATTACCTGCTCCAACAAGTGTGAAAAATCACCATCTTTAATATCTGCTTCATTCAGGTCATCCACTGAGTTGACGCCTTCACTGTCTGAATTTGTATCACCCTCCGCCCCACCTTCAATAAACTGCACATAAATTTGAAGAGCTTTGAGACAGAATCAAATATAAGATGAAAGCTTGACCCCCAGTACAATTATGATCTTATGCTTTGCTAAATGGAGATTCCATGTTGGGTGTTGGCAGCAACGTGAAAAATATAAAATTATGTTGCATTTTGATACAAAACAATTTCTATACTTTCCCCCCTTCTCACATAGAATGAGAAAACCACTATACCCTCTGAATATCTTCTTCATCCTTCCTAGTAAAGCCACTGGCAGCAAGTTCCCGATCTAGAAAACCAGCACTTCTCTCTATTGCAGAAAAACATGGTTTTCCACCTTCATCTTTCTCTTCATCGGAACCATCAATATCATCCATACTTTCCTGAAAAGAAAGGTTGAACCTGAAACAGATAAGCGGGGATTAAAAATGAAGGTAGCTTATTGAGCAGCCACAGACTAAATCCAGAATTTTTCAATAAATTCAGCAACTAGAGATACATTTGGCATTCACTAAAAGTAAGAGATGCAATATACTTAAGAGTACTACTAAAAATGAATGAATGAATAAAACACTAAAACTCTTTAGGTAAACTAAAGGCATAAGATTTCAAATTCCTTAAAACTAATCATCAGATAAACAAATCTTTATTCATATATCATAGCAGACAATTTCAAAATTTCAAGTTATAGTTATTCAACTGACTTTAATGAGAGCTCCATACTCAACATAGGATAGAAGAATAAAAAAAATTCACATAAGTATATCTCTATCAATATTGGGAATTTGGGATAATCCACATTAACAACTTCAACTTGTAGAGCAGTTAGAGAGGAATGTATCGTAGATGGAGAAAATTGAAGAATACAATTACAGAAGTTTTGCCAAAATGAAGGACATAACCTTAGAGGACGCTATTTATTTGAAGAAAGGATAAGAGAATGGAAGAAAGACTTGAATACACATGACGAATTGTGAGTCCAAGTCCTGCCCAAACCATATCCTTGATAACTTGCACTAAATGCAATTTCTAACAAGTTATCTCAGCTTGTGATACCAGACATGCTTAGTAACTTACTAGTTTATAGAAATTGAGTCAGCAATTTGAGCAACTGATATGAGAATCATTTCAATTTTTGCCTAACATCATTTGAGTTACCAAGACAACAATGATACGTTATAAACTATCTGCAAAAGCAACTCTTTAAGTTCACAAACGAGTGATGCCAAAATAAATACGAACCTCCTTCTAAAAAACTTAAAGATACATTCAACATCATGGTCAAAGTATCTGAAACAAGGATAAATAAGATGCAGTTAAGCCACACGGCAAATATTTGTTGTACTGAAAATTAGAAATGCATTTTTGGCTTTTCCATAAATACCATACATTTAAGACATATACTACTATTCCATTTCTGTTACTATTTCAAAATTTTCATTAATTTTACTAAAGCACATTATTTTTAAACTTAAAAACATGAAACTATTTTTTCTTCATAATTTAAACTTGAAATAAGTAAATTTACAAGATATTTATTATGAAAAAAATATATTTTAGAAAGAAGAAAAATGCAGCAACATATTCGAACTCATAAATTACTTTGCCAAAATTCTATTTTTCATCTGAAAGATTTGACAAACCCTGCCTACGTTGTGCTTTATTGCAAATCTTTACATAGTTGATCCTAAGTCCGGGTAAAAGTGAAAGATTAAATTAAACAATCAACAATCAATGTAAAACTTTGTCAAATTTTCATGGACATAGGTCCAGATAAAAGAGAAAGATTATATATTAAACCAATTATGTGATTCAGTTAAGGCTAGGATGTTGCCCATAAATAATATGCTTTATGACTTGAATATAATATCAAATGAGTAAAAGTCCCTGTATTAACATAGGGTTTATGATATGATACAATGGCGTCATTTGATCCATGTAACCAATCCCAACTAACGAAAAAAATGCTAAGTTGTTGTTGTTGTTGTTTTATATGAAAGATTGGACATGAGACAAAAAGAGCAATCCGAAAATTGAATATATATATATATATATATATATATATATATATATATATATATATATATATATATATATATATATATAAGGCACATTATATTTATTTTATATCTCATAGATGTAATGATATATGAATATGTATGTACATAAACAATTTAACATATGAATTACTGAAATATGCCCTTTTTTGGTAAGCTACAGGAGAAAGGTTGATCATGTATAGCAGAATATAAGAGATTATATTCTAAAGCAAGTGTGATTAGAATGCAAATGACTTGCAGATCACATATACTTCATTAGCAAATAACAAACTGCAGCCAATGTGATCTATATTTTCATATTCAAACAAAACATAAAAAAAATATACTGGTTCTGTTCAGAATTTTGATAATAACAAAAGTAAGCATTTATGCAAGCATGACCTCATGAAAAATTAAGGAAAGGCATAGTATCAAACAAGGAGGAGACTTTTACATCTGTGCATTACGATGTGATACAGATACAATTTGTGGAAAATCAACCATGGTGATGTTTTCATCATCGTTGATCTACAATGAATGGAAAGTAGAGTGTAAATTACAAGCAGAAGCCAATGAAATGATGGATATCATTATATAAAATTTGGTGTTCTTCTCAAGTCATCACAAATAGATATAGAGCACAAGTACTTCAAGCATACCATAATGTTAAATTCAATGAAATCACAATGAATGAGACCATGGTCAGCCAGCTAAACAACTATACCAATAATTGTCTCAAGAACCATCTCTGGATTTTGTAAATGCTTCAGCTGAACACTGCAATTGCAGAACCAAATGACACATTCAAGCAATTGTTTATCATCACCAGCAAAAAAATATATATAAAAGTGCACATGCAGGGGGGGAATGGGGGAAGAACACTACAGACAAGAAATCCAACTTAAGAACAACAGACAAATGCAGAACACATTAAAAAGTAGCAAAGATCATGAAGAGCCAAATATTACATGTTCTACGAGACAAAAAAGGACCTAGAATTACAGATTGTGGTCTTACATAATAATAGTTAACTAGACAAATCCACCAGAAGAATCCTTAAAAATACAAATTGCCAGCAATTATTTTTCAAAGATAACACAACACATGCTTACAATATGAAGGACCAGTAACAAACACACTGCTTAGAAAATGCAACACATACTGAATGCTTCTAGTTACCGGTTAAGAAAGAAAAGAAAAAGAATCACAGATACAGAGCTAAGCATATCCATGCAATGTGGCAACAAAAGCCCATGCATCCAATGATTTAAAATAGTCATAAAACAAATACCCTGCTTAAGGAATGTTATGCATGCTTCGTGCTTATTGGTCTAAAAGCACAGATCCAAATCTGAAGCATATACATGTACTAATGTAATGCCAATCTAAAGCTCATGCATCCAATGGTTTACAATTCTGACAGTCATAAAACAAATATCATCTTCAAAGGTACTACAGCAAGGCAATGACAATGTCCAACAAAGTTGGCAGACATATTAACATGAATGTGGGTCCTAATCTACTTTTCTGGATTAAGCAAAATGCATTTCAGTCCCCTAATTAAAACCTCAAACAGCATAAATTTAATACTAAGAAGCATTTTATGGTCAAAACTGATTACAAGAAAATAAGGATTTACAGCAACTACTACAGTAAAGATGAGATGTGAAAGCAAATTATGCTTGTATATGAAATAAGGGTACTTACAGAGGGTAACCTTGGACAAGTGACATGACCACACAATGTCTGTTATGTTCTATAGCATCTGCAACAGGAAAGCCATGTGTTTTCAAAGCCTGCTCAAGCCAATCATGTGCCATTAGAAAACCATATAAGGAAAATAATAATTCAGATGTAGAGCTAAATACAAAAAAGGGTGAAAAAGCAGAAAAAGAGGAAACACCTTCATGAAAGCAAATTCTTTCAATGCAGCGAGGTGAGGCAAGTATAGCCAATTATAACTACTACGATGTCTTAGGTAGTCACGTTTCAATTTGACGGCTCTAAAAGAGACTCTACCAAGCCTATGCAACTTCATTGCTAGAACAGTTCCATCTTCACAGGCAACCTCAAATATATCTAGCAGAGCACGCATGCCCATGATTAGAGGGAGATGAATGAAACATCATTGAATGAAGGACACCATACTAGAAAAATGATAAAAGTACTAGACTAGTTTTATCAAAAAGCCAAAGAAAAAGAGTACCAGATTCCTTTCCAACACCAATCTGGCGACCAAACAGCAACAAACGCTCCTTTGTTGACCATAGTTTTAATGGCAAGGAAATCATAACCAAGGTAGGTAAGGCGGAACCCATCATCTAAAAGCAAATTATGGTTTAATAGCTTAGAGAGGGTCATTGAGATGAACTTTAACATATTGTTATTATCATTAATAAATAGAAATTAGATTGTCCCAAAAATAAATACATAAATAAACAGAGATTAGAAGGTAACATTTAGAAGAGTCATGGTGCAAAAACTTGTGCTAGAGCAAATTCTTCAAAACCTTGTACGTGCCCCCATGCCTACACACACACGTTAACATAAATAATAATAACAATAATAGGGGAAGTTGAATGCAAAAGAGTGTTGAAACATACTTGAGACGAGCAATTCGATCAATGAGTTCAGTAGTTACAATTTCATGCGGCAACCAACAAAATAAAAAGAAAAAAGAAAAAGAAAATGTTTTCTCCCTAAATTTCAATTACTTCAAATTCAGCTCAATTCCAAAATAATAAAAATAAGAAAAATGTTTGGGGTACGTATCTTTTGCGATGCAATACGGGACGTATACGGAAAAAATAAACGAAACGATAAAAATGCTTGGATAATGAGTACCATATAATTATTATTACTTTTGTTCAGTTTTTTTTATCCAAAAACTTACTACAGTATTGTTGAAAAATGCTATTCAATTTTTTTTTTTATTGTTCAAGATGCTGGTAAGTTTTACATTTTGTATACATATACAAAACTTACCATTGTCTTGAACAATATGCTGGTAAATTTTGTATACAAAATACAAAACTTACAATTATATTATTGAAAAATGTTGGTAAGGTTTTTTTTTTTTTAACAAAATTTATTGGTGAGAACAGGGTACACGTTGGTAAGTTTTGTGTATAATTACATAAAATTTATCAGCGTATGCACTATTCATACCAGTAAGTTTCTGAAAAAAAAAAAAACAAAAAACAAAAATAGCCATGATTACATATCTCAACACATCTCTATCAAGCTTCATTCTTCCTCTTTCTTCTTAATTCAAGTTTGGGCACTGCACACAATGTAGAAACAGCTAGCCTCTCCAGCTTAGGATAAACAACCTTACTGTTAGTATTAGGCAAGGTTTTGGAACAGTCCAGAAGATTATAGACCTTCTCGGAAATACACGGCGGAGCAGAGGCGGTTGCAGAGTACTCGTCCGCCGTGTGCAGCTTGTGATTTGTTTTTTGTTTTCCCCGACAGTCGTGCGCTTTTCTTTTTTTTGGGGGAGGGGGTCAAGGAGTGCAGTTTTCGATTAATGATGTGTATGGCCCAGCGTTCACGACATGACGGCTTACTTGTTTGGGTTTCGGCATGGGCCACTTGGACTGGAGATGGTCCAGAAAAATTGGGCCAAATGGGCTGCGAAACTGGTCTGAATAATACTGGCTCGGCTCTGTACCAGTTAGAATTTGTATGGTTTGACCCGTTTTCAAATTTAATGTCAGCCATAATATTAAAGATATTATTTAAATAAAATAAAGTATAATAATTAAAAATAGCACATATTAAATGATATATAACAAAAATATTTTCTTGTTAAATTTGTAGGACAAAAGCAATAGTAGTTGAGTAATATCATAGATCAGAATTATTACTATAATTTGTCAAGATTTAAGAAAGAGGGTTGGATAAATAGAAAAGGTGAATACGACTCGTTGTTTTCTAGTAACAAAATTCTAGTTGATTATTATAGAAACAGTATGTTTGATGGCCCATAGAGAGGTGTGGCAGTTGCAGGCCAATTGATAGGTTGGTAACGGAAGTCGTCCGTAACTGTAAGAAGATTTTTTGTTATCTGAACTCTAAGGAAGTGATTGATGTTGATGAGAAGCTAGGTGATAACAAGGAGCCGTGTATGGCAGGAAATTGCCTTGGCTCCTGGCCCTCCATCTGCTTTAGGTCTTGTGTACAAGTTTTTCGCTGCCAAACAAATGCACGGACTATTCAATCACCCTGATTGATTACCCCTTACATTATTAACAGCGCAATCAGAGCATTGTATACTCGTATATGGGGCGTGTCTGTCTGCATGCAATTTTTGTCGCTTTGTGTGTCAATGGACTGGTAAACTTGCATTCTTCGTTTTTATTGATGGTTATTTTTACTTGTTTATCTAATGTTCTGTGCCGATTTTCTAAATTGTTTGTGGGTTGGATTTCCCTATTTGAGATATGTTGCTAAAATTTATTCAGAATTTTGTTCGTATATGAGAGAGAGAAGAGAGGGGGGGGGTAATGTATACTAAAATTTATTATCGTGACTTTATTTAGAATAGAATGCATTGGAATTCATACTATGTAATTAGTTGATCGAAGAGCCAAGATCACTATGGTCTATGGAGTCTCCAACTATCGTGTTTCAGTTGGCTAGATGAAAATACATTTTTTTTGCTGCATCATGCCCAATTAATGAGTATAATGTTTTTTTGTGTATTGTAATGGCTATGGAGGTTAAGATCAATGCCCTCTCGATAGGTGGTGTTTACTTTTATTATTTTATTTCCTGATATTTCTTTTGTCATGTTTTTAAAAATTCAGCATTTGTGGACGAGAGATGGCAAAAGATGACTTGTTTCCATAATGGAAGGGAAAGAAAATAGCGTTTGCAGGCCCACTTTCCCTGCAACCTTTCTGAAGTCAGGAAAGCACACTCTCATGGGGGCCACCATATACTCCAAATTCTTGGACGCCATGATACAGACACTCTATGATACATGAATGAATGAAATCTAATACTATTCTCATCTCCTGTTGTCTATACACGCCAAGGAATGTGTACTCTCCCAAGAGCAGCGTCATCCACCGTTTCTTTACTCGCTTTAAATGTGCATATATACTATTAACACACCACCTGAAACAGCTTTATACTGAGCCTGAGCCTTCCCATGTTTCGTTACTTTTACTGTCACCTCAGTAGTTATGTTTCATTGATCATCCAATTAAATACATGAATTTTAAGAAAATAAGCTAAAATCAATATCCTCCTCATTGTTTATTGATGGTCGAATTCCACCATCTCAATTGTCTTCTCTATGATTAAATATCACTTTTACATTCTGAAGTCTTAGTGATAAGGTTTCTGTGATAAACAATTTATTATTGAAGAGAGGTATATGCATATCAAAACTTCTCAGGGTATCTTAATAACTAATGTACCTCATGGTACAAAACCAATTGTGATTTGTGGCATCAAGAAACAGTCCAGAATATTTCATGACAGTGACTGGTGAGCTACAAATATGGTATAGATTTGGATTCCTATCAAACATATTTGCGGTTTTCAGGATCATGTTTGCTATAGGTCTGTATATAAACGTAATACATCAACTCTGACTGCTACTAGGATACACATATATAATCCCTGAAAGATTCTCCTATATACATTTTGAATGATACCGTGTGGGAAAAGACGAAATGCATGAAAAGATGTATGCTCAGGACTGCTTAATTTATGAAGCCTAATTTGTTATTTTTCGAAAATTAATCTTAATTTGTGTTGGCTTGTTTTATAAATTTAATCAAATTTGCTACTTACCAGTAACGCAAGGCGGCTGCTGATAAAGTACTATACTTTAAAAATTTTGTAACTAAGTTTTCTGGCGAATGAGTTAGGCCAAAAGCACCCCGTTAGGCATATGCAACACCTTTTCTTCAATTATGGACTTCCTATTATAAATACAATCTTAATATAGTGATGTTATATCATCATCACATTTCAATACCGTCTATAATATCTCTCACACATTAAATTAAAATATATATAATATTTGTCTCTTATCGATACACACATATTTTCATATTCACCCATACTCACATATTTTGACTATAAAATGTGCATACAGTATGATCCCATCTTGATACGATTTTTTAATATTAACCCCAAAAGTAAGTATAATATATAATGCAATAATTTTAACTAAAGAGATCAATGTTTTCAACTGGAGCTGCTTATTTGGAGGGCACTTCAACTTATTATTATTATTGTCAAAGGAGCAATTTAAGGATTTCAAAGTCAAACTCTCTATTTTTTAAATGCTATAATTATGTCTGTATTCAAAAGCAGCTAGGTTGAAGTTACTGATAAGTTGACAAATTAAGATTTTAGCTGTTCACAGCTTACACAGATAGCATAAAATCTATGTAGAATTGTTAAGGGTTGAAATTTTGGATACTACACGATAATATTTTTTCGGGGGTTGAAAAAACTATTTATACAATTATTTTTGTTTAGCCACAAACATCTCCACACCTTTCGGGCATGAGATTGATCCTGTTTGACAACGTTAATATTTACATATGGTGTTAAGGTTATCAAATAATACGATAACATATTAAAAAGAGGTATTTTATTATTTTCCCAATATGATTATATAAAGAGTTTGATTGGTATCTACTTACAGTTTTACACTATCAACCAATATAAATACTAAAAAATGAAAAATCATGGTAAATCCTTTATTATAATGAATAGTTATTTATATGAGTTAGCACTTTTTATTATTTCTATTGACTGACAGTGTATTTAAATTAAATTCTTATATAAATTGTATTGTACCAAAAAATTATGTAAATTGTAGTATAATTATTAAATCCAAATCGAACCGGTGTGTCCAATTGCTTGTGAATTATTTTATGGCTAATTTAATTTTTTTTATACTTTTTACAATATGTATTATAAATTAATCTTTATTATCTATCCGAATGGACTAATGACCAACTCTCCTTGAACCTGCGACAGTGTGACCACGTTATCTAATCCCTTGGCTGGTTCATGCCTCATCAAAGTTTGGAAAGCTAACTATGAAGCCAATAATATGTTGCCCTGTTCTTTCATGTTTAAAAATAAAAAATAACAATAAAAATCCCTTGGACTAGCTCAAGGGTCATTGCTAGAAGAGCCTTTTTATCAATATAACTCACCATTCAAAATTTCAAATTAACCTTATATAATACAGCAAACACCTTTTTTTCTCACTACATTTCTTCTGCTTCTTCTTTTCCGCATATTTTGTATAAACTATCAAGGCATCACTATGAGTATTATACAAAATCCAAGGACACATATATATTTTACATACCAGTGACGTTTCAATTCAATTCAACCCTTGGTCCTTATAATAGTAATGGAGCCTCTACCCTGGGTGTGAATCCTAGTAAGTGCTGTCACCACTTTTCCTGAAATACCATAACCACGGGCTGAAATGCACGGATGAGTCACAGAGTTTCCCACAGGATGTGGAATTGGCTTTGATGGACTCATCAGCATCTGGTTATTTATATCTTTGAGTGTTGTTTCCCCTTCAACTCCTCCAGGCTTCACTAGCTCAAATGGATAAGCTATTTTCTTCCAGTGACCCCCTGGATAACACATAAAAAATAGTAACAAAATTAGGACCACTGTGAGGGAACCATTAGTAGCTTGAAAACCAAAGAAAGATGCAGAAGATGTGAAATAAAGCCCCTTTTGTTTTTGGAATAAAAGTGTTTGGTACTTGAAACTGAAGCATCATTTTCATCTGGTTCTCTCGGTGCACAGCTCCTCTGAGCAGGGTCATGTTTGACAGCAGCTGCATGTGTATCATCTTGTGATGATGGTAGGTTCCTAGTGTTGAATTTTTGACTGTCTGTGAGGCAATTATCTGCAGTGTCAGTGGAGGTTATGTTTCAATTACAATGACTGATACCAAAATTAGTAACAAATTTCATAGGCTGAAATTGAAAGCCTAGGTTGGTCAATTATTGCAAATTCTAGACTCCTTTTATGGCCACAGAATCTGTAGCCAAACAGTCCTGGGGGAAAAGGAAAATGAATATAAATTTTGGACCAAATTGATGGCCATAAACACTAAGAATGAAGTTATTTACCCAAAATCAAGCAAGACTTAAAAATTATACCAGGCCATACCTTGAAGGATTTGGGCTGTTGTGGAAGAAAATGTTGGGAATAGATCTTCCTGATCAACCAAATAATGGTTCATCTGTCATTAATAAGATAACTTATCAGGTTTCAAAGAATTTGGCTACAAAGACTTGGGAATAATAATTGAGTAAATATAGAAACTAGAGAACAAGGAAGCCATGGAGTAGTTATAACCCTTTGATCTTGAGGGTAGGGTGGTAAGTTGTGCTGCTTGCACCAAATACCCCAGCCAGCAATAGCATCTTCAAGGTACCCGGTAGATGTATCAGATGAAAACCACGACTCAGCTGCAGCAACAAGTATACAATAAGCAAATTAACATCACAAATAGTGAGAGCTAGTGGTGCCATTTAGTAAACATTCTTGGAAAAGAAACATATATACCAGGAGACAGATCTGAGTGAGTTACTCCAATCTCCAATTCCATGGAGGCAATGTGGTGAGAACTATTGTGGTATGACTTAGCAGTGAAGCCCTCTTTCTATGCAGGTTTGTATAGAACATTCATATAAGTGAACAAAAAGACTACTGTGTTACACTTTAAACTTGAAGAAAATTATTGTAATGGGTCCCTTTAAAACTCTGAAAATACCCACCTACCTAACCATACATTAGTCAATGCAAACCAACATAATAAATGGGCCACATTAATCGAAGTGTTGATTGTGCAATGTGACTACAAGTTTGATACAATTTTTGGTCTGATTTTATCGAGAAAGGTCATTAATTATTCGCAAAAAAAATCAAGACAAGCTTTTTGGTCGCCTTATCAAAATTATGCAGCTTTTCTAGTATTTGGTGGATGCTAGAACAAGAGCAAAAATGAGACATGATAAGATTAAAAGGTAACTTGATCTCAAGGCAACTTTGAGAATATGTTTCTTTAATTCTGTGTCCACGTCCCCATGTTGGCAACAGAAAGAGATGAAGAAGCAGCCTAGGGAGGGATGTGGTTTCTTTCTTATTTTACTTCTCTTTTTCTCTTTTGAAAAAATGTTTTATAATAATTAAGAAAGAGATATTTTATCCGAACTGGAATCAAGTTAAGCCACACAAAATTCATTACATTGTGGTCGTATAAAGTTTGAAATAACAATATTATTAAAGCTAGAAATTGTGAAAAAAAAAAAAAAGTGGAATATAATTCAAAGCATCACTATCTGCTTTTCTAATTCGTTATAGATCTTTTTCTTTGGTATAGTGATTCAAAGCATGCGTGACTATCTTCTTTTCCTTATTCGCTATACCTTTTTTTTTTATTTACTATAGTTTCCTTTTTATTCCTGTTCTCTGAAAGACAATGAAGACAGTATGAGCCACCGAATACCTTGGCTTTTGTGTAGCCTCTCATAATTTAGCCTTGAATTTCCTTTTTTTCTTTTACCTTTGTTTATTTACTCTATTTATTGGCTTTATTTTAAATTAAATAATTCAAGTTGGTAAGGTAGGTGGTTATATTACTTACTACTCCAAGAGTAGAAAGAGTGGTTGATTTGCAGTAATATGTTTGTATAATTGTATGGGAATGGCTTGAAGTGAAATGTGAAAAAGAGAAAAAGAGTAGATGAGGAAATTGAATATCAGTCTGAAGCTTGGACTTAGTAGACACTGCATAAGGGAACAAAGAGATCTTCCATTTCTTATTTCCTTGTACGTCCTGTAAGGCCATTTGGAAATAAATACACACTCATATGGTCCACCCAAACTTTGGAAGTGCATGAAAAGCAGATTTGCAATGCTTGTCTCCTGTGGGTATTGGATAGAGATTCACTTCTCTATTTGATTTCCCTTTCCTCGTTCCTCTTTAATTTATTAATAGTTTATACCAGTAGGAAATTATGGGCAACTCAAAACTTCCATTCACCAATAAAGGATTGATTGATGTAGTAAGTGACATTGACCTCTTAGAAAAAATAACATAAATTCGAATCTTAGTGTAGACAATTTATGCGAAAAGATTATATAATCATTTGCTTCTCTAATCAAATAAAAATTATTCTTATAGTCACTTTAAATAGATTGAATCTATAAAAATATCTCGGATTCTCAAAATATATATATATATATATATATATATTTTAGCCTTGGCCTTTAGCCAAAACAGCTAATTTTCTCTATCCTTAAAAATGGAGTTGAAGAATTTAAGGATGAAGTTTACAAAATATTCCTCAGTTTTCAAGTCAAGATCGATTTCATTGGGATATCAAGCTTACTCTTACTCTTAATCATACTTATGAATTTTCTGATTTTATTAATTTTGTTTGGTGAATAAATTTGATTTTAGTTGCTTTTGTTTCAACTATTACAACACTATTCTGAGTCTTTAAATTAATGCAATTAAGTTTTCATATTCATTTGATGTTAATGCGAGACTTTCTTTACAAATATATGGCAATTTTTTCAAATGTAAAATAAAAGTTGTTGGTGTGTCACTATTTTTATTAACGTTGTATAAATATGACGTTTCACAATGTCACATTGACACAAAGACTGTTGCATCAATGCCAAATAGTGAAACGTAACACAACTGTGCCTTATCCAGAATAGTGAGGTTTACTATCTCGTATTTTCGTAAAAGGAAGATGCCAAAATGGTATTAGATTCAACTCCTAACAATTTTGCAACCTAAAAGTGATATTGTTTTGGATTTAATTTATATATACTGACGGTCATTTGCTCATATACTGTCATATAAATAAATATACATGATCTTTACTCTTATTATTCCAAAAATCATGTAAATGAGAGAATATGATTGGATGACAATGTAATGTAATTTTATATTATTAATATATATAAATTAAATCTTATTATTTTTATCTCTACCAAACAAGGTAGATTTTTTTTTTTTTTTTTTGGCTAAATAGAAGTCCGGAAATGTGTTATGTGAGAGACATCATAACGCAAACGAGATTTTCAAGGGACAACCGAATGAATGATATAGGGACTAAAACAGTGAAGTCCAAACATTACGAGCGAAACCATCTGGCCCTTTCATCAGTTTCATGGGCTGCATCTGGGGGTACAGTGATAAATAACATTGTTCAAGCCTACTTCCATAGCAACTCACAGTCGATACAAATTCGCCTATTATGTCTTTGGAAAAAACAAAATTCCCAATCCAAACGGTAATATAAGGCAAAGGGATGGTCCTGAGTTCTTGGAGATAGTTTACCAAAAAAAAAGGCTCTTGGAGCTTTTTGAGTTGTTTTCTGTTCTTATTTTCAATTAATATAATTTTTAATATTAATCGTGAAAGTGCCACTTCATTTTTATTTTTATATTTTCAAAATTTATAAAAATAAAACTAAAAAAAGATTTCGTAGTTTTTGATCGGGAAGGAATATTGCATTAAAATACTAAACAGTAGTAGGTGGGTTAATGGCCAATGGGTATTATATGGGCTTCTGCCTTTGGGACTAAAAAGAAACAATTTCCCAACTTCGGCCCTCTCGTGCAATCCGTGATAGTGGCCTCTGAAAAAAAAGGAAGGTCATTTCCGTCTCCAAAGCATGGTAGCCTCAGTATGTCATCAAAGCCCTCACTTTAATGACCAAAAAATAAAAATAAACAAAATTCACTTTTGATACCACCTGACCCATGCCATTGCCCTTTTTTTTTTATTTTTATTTTTAATAGATAGCAAAAGGATATGGTTTATAATAAAATGAAATAGAAAGGCAAGAAAGGGGGTAGAATAGAGCATCCCACTCTCTTGTTTGAACACTAAACAAAATTAATGGGTGAATGGCAAAGAAATATTCCATTTCCTCCTTCTCTCTCCTTTCTCACTCTACTCCTGTCTAATAAATTGATTCTAAACACATTTTATTTAAGTTTGTTCACTCCCATTTTTATATTATTCTCTCCCTTATTATCCTTCTAAACATACTTTAAGTATTATTATTAGTATATAATAAAGATATACGCTTCTTTTATATATATATAATCATATATAAATAAGTGAAAATTTTAATTATATAAGTGATGAGTCTATATGTAAAAAAATGTGAAAAATTATGTATTAAGAATTGTATATTTTATATAGGTGATGAATTCGGTAAAAAAAATCTTTTAGATGCAATAAATTATCTCATATTTTCATTATATTTATTAGAAATGTAATTAAAATTTTCAGTTATTTATATATCAATCCCTAGATTTTTAAAGAAGTGTCTAACACCTATCATTTCTTTTTTCTTATAATAACTACACAACTAAAAAAAAATAGTAGAACTTTTTATAGAACATAATAGTAGTTGTTAAATAGAATAAAGTGGCATAAAACATTTACTCATTCAATAGCCAACTATTTTGATAAATATTTTTAGATAAATACTTTGACACTCCCATATTTTAAAGTTGCTTCACCCGCTTTGCCTGTTGTTTAACTTGGCTGACGGTCAAGCATTTTGATTCTTTTTCCCAAGAAAGAGAACTGATTTCATGTGATCATAATTCCTAAGGCAGGGAATTAAGCAAAGGACTTGGCATACAGAATCATGAGTATTACACCTAGTTGTGCAATTTGGATTAGATATCTAACTCCGTTTAAAAATTGGGTCATCAAATCAGCAGCTCAATAGCAGAATAAGTATTAGATTACAAATAATTTGATATTACATATTTCCAAGTGAACCTATCCACTTCCTACAAGTGCGGTATTACATATTTTTCAGGTATGGATGCATGTGAGGAAAGCTTAGTTCTTTATCATTTTCAGAGATATCAACTGAAAATTTGAAATTTTATCCCTAGAGTTACTTTGAGAGCAAGATTAATTTAATTTACTCATCGAGTTTTGTGTGAATCAGCACATGCACCAAGCGCGTTTTACAGTGCACTTCGCCGATCAAGGACGGTGGTGTAACTTGCAATTTTATGGTGAGATTGTGAAGTGCATCAATACACTAATCACTTATAATGCATTATAGTAATATATAATTTTAAGAAAATTTAAAAATATAATTAAATATATTTTAGAAAATAATTATTATATACTGATAGTGTAAAATTATATTACAGTATAAAATAATTTTACTCTATTAGTATAATTTTACAATGATAATATAAAATTAGTTTATATTATCAGTATAATTTTACACTATCAGTGTATAAAAATTAATTTCTAAAAATCAGAAAAATTCTATCTATGTAATTTTACTCTGTTTGTGTAATTTTACACTGTCAATTTAGGTTAATTTCTAAAATATATTTAATTATATTTTTTAATTTTCTTCAAATTAATATATTACCACAGTACATCATAAGTGATTGATATATCGATACACCTCATAAATCTAAACCATTAAATGCGCTACAGTCACAAGATGCACTATGCACCTTTGACTGTGAAGCGCATTGGAGTCGGTGCCCTGAAAATAATGGTTCTTTGCTTAAGATATTAGGAGAAGTAATTTTTAAAAAGTAGAAGTAGAATTAAAATTAAAAATATATTTTATATTTGGATATAATTATATAAGTATTTTTTTAATCAAAATTAAAAGTTATTGAATTATTTAGATATGATAAATATAAAATATTTTATTTAATAAGAGTATAGTGAGAATGAGGGTGGTAGTTTTTAAAAGTTTTAATGATAAAATTATAATTAAGTGGAAATAAAGTGATTGCTAATTTCAAGGAATAATTCTCTCTTTTCTCTCGTTTATATTTTTAGGAGAAACAAGTTCCAATCTACTTCTCAAATAAGTATATAATTTTGATATATTTTTGTTGTAAAATCTTTTTCTTCATGTTCACATGTATAGTGAGACTTTTTATTGTGGCCTTTAGTGCATGATTTAATGATGGTTCCTTAGGATATGTTTGTGAGTTAAGATTAAAAAAAAAATAAAGGAAGGAAAATGTTTGAAAAATAAAATAGACTCGTAATATTTCATTAATGGTTTAGAATAATACTTAATTATAGACTTTTGTTATTTTTTGTCTTTACAATCAAACATTATGAAAGAGAATAATCATCCCAATCCAAAAAAAAAAGAAGAGAATAATCATTAATCATGACTATTATAAGGTACAGCATAAACAAACCCAAATTATGATATATGAGTGATTCACAATGCAAAACATTTAGAATGCCAACCCTAGGCCCAATTTTCAATGGAAAATTGTCAACGAGTTTACTTGACATAGATTCCAATGGTAAATCGCACATCCCAAGAAGTTGAGCTAGATGAAATTTTTAGATGCTTATAGAGCATCATATCAATTTGTTCATAGTCAATAATAGAATAATATTTTTAAGATAGAAACCATTATTAATTTATACTCTTATATAAAATATCATTCTATTATTAATTGCAAGTACAATCCATATGATACTTTATAATCATGCAAGAATTTCTCCTAACGGAATGGTTTCCATGACTGTTTGGTGGAACTAGAGCTATAAATGCCTTTGAAGTCTTGAAATGTCATCACATATGCTCCATAGAAAGTACCATCATGATTGGTGACAGCTAATATGCTTTGCCTTGAGTGGCAGCAGGCCACAATTGCTACCAAAGCATATGAGAAGAATTGTTAACGGTGATGGTTCCTAGGTCCTTTTTTTTTTTTGTTCAATTCAGTAATTAATATGTATGTGACGAACTTTGTTGATGGTGCATGCTTTTTCTTTTTTTTTTTCCGGTTTTTTGATTGAGTATGTTATGTACTAGACTTCGATTGTTTGCCATTGCTTGTTGTTTTCTCCCTTTTGTAGTAGGCCTTGACATTTTTTGTTTAATTGAATTTCATTTTAAAAAAAGAAAGTGCTTAGTTTTAAATTGTATTTAACAGAGAATTTATTTGTAATATATTAAACTGAGAGCCATGCTTTGGCATACCAACATAATGATATTTAAGCTAAACTACCATTTTGCCATATCATCAATCATTTTTTTTAGTTTTTAATTTTTTTTTCTTTTTGCACAGCCCATAGCCTCTCTTCTTTTTCCCTATTCATCTTCTCGCTTAACCTCATGGCTTAAAATTAGCATCATCTCCTTAAAATGAATTTAATATCATCATTATTTCGTATTATTCTTTTTAGGTTATTCCAAAAAAAATTGTCCCTATCATTGATTTCTTGTTAACTCCATGTTATTAAAATGTTATGCCATCTCTTAGCTTGTGTTTTTTCAATTATTCATTACTTATGTTCTAAAATTCACAAAGTAAGACATAATTCCTCTTTATTACTACAATGTCTTTTTTTTTTTTTTGCTTCCTTTCAAAAATGCTTGATTTTCAATTCTACACAATGAACTTCAATCATTCTCTCGAAAAATCATTTTGTCATCACTATTCCTTTTTTTCTTCTACTTTTCTAATTCTATTCCTAGATTCTCTAGGTTATTTCAAAAATATTATTGTTGTTCTTGAGTTTGCGATCAATATCAAAAAAATCTATTGTACTCTAGGGATGTATACATTGTGACAAAATAACATTTAAGGATAATGTTTTGCACACATCAGGTTTAACATTCTTTCGTCACAGCTTGTGTTAGCGTTCTTTTAGGGGATGTTCTTGTACTGCATTAGTTTCTTTTTTATTTTCCTACATGAATTGTATTTATCATCTCAATTAGTATGATCTTATTGACATACTAATTGCATTTGTTGGCATCAATTTCATATTATATTTGTGGACATCAATTTATTTTTCTGTTTTCCATTTTATTAGGTGAACTATCAAATGCTATTATGATCCTATTTGGATCATAGAACTTGGTCCTTACTTCTGTTTGATATTCTTATCAAAATCATTACAATATATGCAAATTTTTACTAAATTTTCAAACCAATTTATAAATGTTTATAATTTGCTATGCTAATTCAAAGTATGGCTACGACTTACGTGCTTCTTAACGAAAGCAAAAAAAAAAAACTCAATTTTCAAAAGAATTTAATGGGGAAATAGCATGGTAACCGCTCCACTACCACTTATATTACTATATTATCACTTTTTAATAAATAATATTTTTCTTTCATTATATGATTATTAGACTTTATAATATTAAGGTGACATATATCTCTTTCTTAACAATGAAATATATATTCATTTTGTTAGGTATCTATATTCGACAAAATAATATCACATATATTTCTTTCTTAACAACAAAATATATATTCATTTTGTTAACTTTATTTCTCAACACATGTACTCTTTATCTACTTATGTATCGCAAGATTTTGCTACTCAAGCTACATTATATATTCATCATCAATATATTGCAGCACTCATTATGATAGGAACTTTTGCTCTTTGAGCTATACTTTTTGCTATTTTTTAGGAGAATGACTATCAAGTCAAAAATTTCTTTATTTGCCTATTCAAAAAATTTTATATAAATAATTTACTTATTTTTCACGCATCACCTTATCATAATTTTGAATATGAGTGAGTCACAATATAAAATATTTAGAATGACAACCTAGAGGTCAAATTTCAATGGTAAATTATCAACTAGTTTACTTGACATGAAATCTAATGATAAATTGCACATCCCAAAAATTGAACTAGATGAAGTATCAGAAGTTAGTTCTAGAAATAAGGAAGTTTTTAGATACTCATAAAGCACCATATGAATGTACTTGCAGTTAATAATTGAATAGCATTTTTAAGATATAACCTGCTATTAATTTACACTTTTATTTAAAATTTTATTCTATTATTAGCTATGAGTATAAATCAAATTTCTTTCAAAATTCCATGTTTTTTAAATTTTACCAAAAATTCTATATATCCCCCAATAAACTACTTAAAATAACATATATATAAAAAATAACCCAATATAATACCAAGAAAAAAATATGCATAAGTAATAAAGAAATCAACTAGCGTATGTGCAAAGGCGCCGTCTGCAATGCGCTTCACAGTTCAAGGTGCTTAATGCACCTTGTGATTGTAGTGCATAAGATGGTTGAAATTTATGAGGTGTATCAATATACCAATCACATATGATGCATTGTAGTAATATATTAATTTTAAAAAAATTTAAAAATATGATTAAATATATTTTAAAAATTAATTTTTATACACTGATAGTGTAAAATTACACTAACAATATAAAATAATTTTACATTATCAGCGTAATATTACACTTACAGATAATGTAAAATTATATTGACAGAGTAAAATTACACTGATAAAATTTTTATGATTTTTAAAAATTAATTTTTATATACTAATAGTGTAAAATTATATTGATAGTATAAAATAATTTTATTTTGTCAGTGTAAAATTACATTGATAGAGTAAAATTACATTGATAAAAATTTTTTAATTACACTGATAATGTAAAATTATTTTATATTATCAATATAATTTTACACTATTAATGTATGACAATTAATTTTTAAAATATATTTAATCATATTTTTAAATTTTTTTAAAATTGAATATTACTATTATGTATTATAGGTGACTGGTGTATCGATGCATCTCACAATCTCACCATTAGATTATAAAGTGCACCATACTCCTTGATTAATAAAAAACACTGTAGATGATACCATGTACCAATGATGCTGCATGCTGCAAAACATGACATGCAGAAACATGAGTTAGTCCTGGCCAATTAAATGGGGCGCCATCTACAGTATTTTTTATTGGTCAAGGAGTATGATGCACCTTGCAAATCTGATAATGAGATTATGAGGTGTATCGATACAATAGTTACTTATAATATATTATAGTAATATCTAATTTTAAAAAAATTAAAAAATATAATTAAATGTATTTTAAAAATTAATTATCATATATTAACAATATAAAATTATACTGACGATATAAAATAATTTTATATTATCAATATAATAAAAAAAATTATCAATATAATTTTATTCTATCAATATAATTTTACATTAATAATATAAAATTATTTTATATTATTAATATAATTTTATACTATTAATATATAAAAATTAACTTTTAAAAATTATAAAAATTTTATCAATATAATTTTATATTATTTATAAATATAATATTATATTAATACTATAAAATTATTTTATAATATTAATATAATTTTATATAATTAATATATAAAAATTAATTTTTATAATATTTAATTATTTTTTAAAATTTTATATATTAGTACACTTCATAAACCTCTAACTATATAACGCACTATCGTCACAAAGTGCGCTGAATATCTTGCACTGCCGAGCGCCTTGTAGATGGCGCCATTAAATGGTCCTACTTGAGCCGTCCGATCCAAACATTACAAGCTACGATGATTGGAAACAACGCCTATGCGCAACGGCCACCAAACTGTGGGACCCTTGTGAAGTGGAAGCCAGCGATGGCATTGGTACCAATCCATATCTATGAGACATATAAACAATATTCCTGATACAATACCAAACCATTTTGACACAATTTGGCCAAGAGAAATGTAATGCAAGTATATTTTGCAGAGATATCATATTAATTTATATTTATTTAATTTTAAATGAGGTATAAATTAATATAATATTTAATATAAAATATATTTACATAATATAATTCTTTTTTCAAAGTTTGAAACTCATAAAAAATAAAAGTTTAATTTAAATATATTATTAATATAAAATTTTTTTATATTATTATTTAATTATATATTTTTATTTATAAAATTTTTAAGATAATAAATAATTTAATCAAATACTTGTATTAGTGTCGTAATATATAATTAAATTTTTCTATATAAAATTTTTTTATATTAATAATATATACAAAATTAAATTCAAAATATAAACCATAATCAACAAATCGTCACGTTATTTTGGAGCAAAGTAAATGGTACATGTAGGACTGAGTCAGAGTCCTATGCTTTCACGATGTAATTTGAATGGTAGGTTTCGTGGATGTAGGTGAGGTGAAACTTCAGAAGCAACCATATCTTTTCAACAAGGCAATATTGAGTAGAACATTGGTAAAGAACCAAAAGGTTGGCTCCACTGATACACACCTTTTTGAATAGTTGTGGTTGGAAGAGTATATATGACATAATAATATCAACAGTTAGACAATCGTGTCTTGGCTCTTCTAAATTCTAATAAGCTTTTATCATAACGGATCATTTTCCTCATAACTATTATTTTTTTTTTTTGACGTGGTCTCATTACTATTATTAATTATTATATTGTTTGAAAAATAAGTTGCTTGTACATCAATTCTCAACGCAGTATTCATTCTATTCATGTTTCCATTGTCCAACCTTCTTAAAGGCTCAAAGCAACGTCTCTTGAGCAACTTTTTCAGTGGACTTTTTGGTTCTGAACTTGTTTCTATTGTCAATTTTCTGTGTTGAAGCTTTCCTCAAGCTTCACTTTACTTTCTGCTATCGTAAACATATCCTTGTCAGATATACATGAATACATTATTCCCACGAAAAAGGAATACTAGAGAAAGAAAGGTAACGGAAAATCACCACCCCCCCCCCCCCCCCAAAAAAAAAAAAGGTAGCGGGAAAAAACAACTAAAGGAATAACTCCGTTTTCGTGGATGCATCCTTGTAAATTAAAAAGCCACAAAGAGGAATTTTATTTTCAACCCCCTTTCTTTCTTTCTTTCTTTCTGTTTTTTTTCTGTCCCTTTATTCCTTTCTACTCGTGTAACTGCAGGCTACCGTAAAGCTGTGGAGAAAGCTAGCTAGTAGCCATAGAATATAGCATTAACAGTTGACTTGCACATAAACAGCATTTATATTAACGAGCTAACCAAAGACTAAAACCACACTTCGATTGTAAACTCTCTATTAGTAAAATTTTAAATTAACTTTGTAATTATTATTTATTTCTATATATAAATAATTAAAATCTCGTAATCGACTTCATGGAAGTTAGCATCTAGTAGTTGCCAAATATCAAAACTTTAGTCCCTATTCCTTGTCATAAGGTTCTCTTCTCCTGCCCTCACAATTACTTATGTTGAAAGGAATAAAAGAAAGACAAAGAAGTAGAAAGTGAAATTCTTATCATCTACTTTTATACAGGGATGATGGATCAAGGTAAGCAACTCTACCTATTCTTAACTGTGAGAATCATAAATTTTCAATATCATGTATGATTTTACTGGTAATTTTTCAAATTGAGAATCCTATAAAAGTGCAACTTACAAATATATCCTGGCCTTGCTGCAAGGCCTCGACCATGTTTAACTGAGAGATTTGACTAATCAAATATGCGAGCCTGTCTCAAAGAATGTGGTGGGTCTAATGAATAGTGATCGTGGCTCTGGCTATGAGAGTTAATGGGCTAGTCTCACAATGTAATGTAAATTATGACTGTTATAGCCGCTATTTTATTCTAGACAAAAACCACCATATTATTCTAGTCAATTGTGGTGATTTACTATAAATCGTCATGTCATACTGAATAGCGGCATTAATTATGATGGTTTTATAAATCACCATTAACATAAAAGAAATACGGTTAAAACGATCATAATTTACAAAATAACCACCGTTATTTGCTGATTTTCTTGTAGTGTGCATAAACTCCTAGCTGGTTTCGCCCCTTCGATTCCTCTTCAGGATGCTCAATTGACTTGAGGATTGTTGCACAATTATTTGGCATGTGATGAGTGTGTTCCTACAAACACAAAGTCAGAGAGTGAAGCTTCGTACAGAGTTTTCAGGAAAAATAAAATAAAATCTAACACCAAGTTGGCTAACATTAATGACAAAGGTTGGCCAATGATTAAAGGTTGAACGAGCATACCATCATGAACGGTCATTCTCATGTACATTATATTCAAGAAGGGTAGTTACTCACACTACTAGACTATTCAACGTGTAGTATATTAATCTCATGAATGATAGTACATCTCACACGAGATGAGTGATTTATTGTAAGAGTGAAAGGAGTAAATTTGAGTCATATAACTATGCATAGATTGTCAAGATTTAAAGTTATTTAAATATTATATAATTATTTAACAAAATTATATGACTTTATATTTTAATCTTGACCATCCAAATAAGATTCAATAATCAAGATTTACTCCTCTTACTTGATTTTCTCCAATAGAGTATTTCATTATCTTCAAATATAAGGGAGTGTTTGGCAAATTAGAAAAATCGGATAACTAGGTACAATGGGGACGGATTTTTAATAGATACTGTTTGATAACTACTTAAATATTTTTAAACTAGTTTTTATTTGAATCATTTGGATCTAAAATCAGTTTTTAAAAAAATTAATTTTAAATTGATTTTATTTCATCTCAATTTTTTCTCCTTCTATTTTATATCTTTTTACTACTATTCTTTTCACTTCACATCAATTAATTATTTGTCTATTCACTTTGTTAACCATCCACTGTCGCCATCTATCACCATTCATTGCTGCTGTCCACCATCGTTTGCCACCAACTGCCATCGAGGCTACCATTGATTACCGTCAGCTACTTCTGATTGCCATCATTGGTCGCCACTAACTATGGCCACATCTCTTGCCCCGTCTGCCACCATTTACCACCTTTCTGCCGTTGCTAGCTACCATCGTTTACCACTGCCCCGCCTTATCTGCAGCCACCGCCTACCGCCGACGACCACATCTTCCACCACTGTTTGCCACCACTCGCTACCGCTGCCCACCTTGTCTGCCACCGTCTATCATAGCTAGCCACCATTGTTTTCCACAACTACCTCTATCCACCACCGTTTGCTGCCATCGCCTGCCGACGTATGTCGTCAATGGTCATATCGTCCACCACATCTGCCACCATTCGCTATCGCCACCCACCCTGTCTGCCATCGTCTTTCAACGCTAGCCATTATCGTTTTCCACCGGCCACCCCTGTCTGCTAGATTGGTTTTTTAATAACGTAATCAAGAAAAAAGAAGAATAAATAGAAGAACACATATATTAAAACTAATTTTAAGTTTTCAAACTAAATAATGTTCAATAAAAAGTTAGTTCATTTTTATACCGGTTAATATAACTAGTTATACTTTGTACCATATTAACTTAATTTTTGAAGTTACCAAACACCCCCTAACTATCGTATTATTTTGTAGCTAAAATAAGTCTAATAATAATTTTAATTTATCTTACAAAAATTTTAGGATTTAACATTTCTATTTATCTTATGATGATAAAAGAGATCAATTGTATAAGCCGATGAATTGTGTTCTCTTTCTTATGTGTCAGCTTTCTCCTTGTTCTTTTTGCGACTATGGTTGATGTACTCTTTTCTATGCTCCCTCGTGCTGGAGGTAAAGAGGTTTGTTAATTATTAAAAAAGAAAATAAAAGAGATCAAATGTATATTTTTTATTTTTAATATGGGGTTTGAGTTTAATATTTGCAATATTATGAGATTTGGACAATATTTACATAAATATGGTGTGTAATAAAATCAAAAATCTTGATTTTAATTGTATTAAAACTAGAAATTTCAATTCATACAAAAATTATATCCACGTAAAGTTTCCCTAAATTCCATATTTCGGTCCATTTATAAACCAAATCTCATAACTTAAAAAAAAAGAGACCCAAATGTATATAAGAGTCTTTTTTCGGTGTGATAACCTATGTCGCATGGTATTGCCATTTTGGCCCACATAAGTAAGGAGGCGTGCTTGATATTATTACCCTTGCGTTTCGGGAAATGAGCAAAGGCTGTTGCTGTTTTTGGCTTTTGCAAATATGGGGCAACAAGTACCAGCAATTCTTACAGCATAGTTATATTAACTAGACATTTGTTAGATTAAATTAGCAATTAATTTAGTTTAATTATTCCAGTCATTAGTTATCTAGATGATTACATTCGCTTTCTTTATGTGAAGAAATATTTGTATAATTCAGGAATACTATGTGGCTGTATTATCGGTGAATCATGTAAGTATATTTTGTATAGAATTATGTATTAGTGATAGATTTCATGTAAAATATACTTATATCATTGGTCAAGAACTCATGTGATGCTTCTGAACCATATAAGTATTTCTCTTTTATATGAGCAATATTGTAATAAATTTAGGGTTTTGCTAACCAATAGTTAAAGAGTAAAAAATTAAAAATTGTGAAATTTTCAATATATTTGATATATTGAAAACTTAAAAATTTTACTTTTTTAATATAAAATTTTCTTCTTTGATTTTTTTTTATAAATGCCCTTAAGATACTAATAAGATAAATCCTTAAATTTATAGTATCGCATCATTTCTATCATTCAATAAAAATTTTTAAGAGAAATATTTTTTTTGTACATAACTTTTTTTTCACATATTTTGAAATCCTCTTTTTATCTTTTTCTTCTCTCTCTTGCTTTTTTCACCTTTTTTTGTTCTTTCATAATTTTTTTTTTTTTTAGCTTTATGAGTAAACATTGAGATGTCTATAATTTATAGTAATACAAATAACATCTCTCAATTTCCGAAGTTCTCTACTTTTGCCCTTTCAGTTTAGTATCAATAGCAGAAGCCCTATCCCCATATTTTTTTTGGTCAATACCTATGGCCGTTGGATTACCATTTTTATTTTTCTGGAGTTAATGTTTCTGGGAGAGTTTGCTCGTTCCTGTTTGTTTCCTTTTTCAATCCAATCAAAAGGAAACACATCAAACCGGTGTGTCTTGCTTCAGATCTTGACGTTTGACATCAATGCAAAACTATCTAGAATTTTCTGTAACGCATCATGTCTATAATTAAAAGTAGTTTAATTGAAGATTGCGTTAGATTGTAGTTTAAGTACAATTACAAATTTATAATTAAGGGGGAAAACAAAAGCAAATGGCACTTGAACAGTTGAGCAGTCTAATTTTTTTCAGCTTTTCTCTTGTAATTGGATTGTGTTATTTCTATATGTAGTTTATTGGCTTCTGTCCTTGACACATCTCCAGCCACTGTTAAATAAAATGAGGGAATGAAAATATTATGGCACATAAGTCAATAAATTACATATATGAAAAATATTTTTCTTTGTAATTTTTTTATTATGAATAAGGTACATAGTATTATCCATTATGATACAGTTGCATTATTAATAATAAATTTAATTTTGATATATTATTAATATAAATTTTTTTATAGATAGTAATTTAATAATTTAAATATATTATTAAAATTAATTAATTTTTATAATAATTATTTTAAAAATTATATATGTAATAATATTTGATAGATTAATAATATAAAATATTTTATACTAATAATATATAAAGATTAATTTTTTCTATAATAAAAAATTGAGAAGTTATATGGAAATATAGGTCCTACTAGCCAACTTTATGCAATTTTTACGAAATGGCTTAGTGAATAAGAAGATGAAACATGGCTTAACGGAATCGGGAAACAGTTACAGCCTCATCATTCATTAACCAATAATAAAATTCCATAGTAATAATAAGGGATTAAATTTTTATATATTGATAATATAAATATTTTATACTATTAACTAATAAAATAATTTCATATAATCTATTTTGAATATTTGAATCTAAATTAATAGTTTTATTTATGCTTAATATTTTGTAAAAATTTAATTTTTATACTTACTTATTTTTTATATAATCTTTTAATTATATATTATTATGTCAATGAAAATATTTAACTTTTATAACCATTGCTTTAAAAGTTGTATATATAATAACATATAATATAATTATATAATAGTATAAACTATCGTTTTATTGAGAGTGTATTAAAATCACTCTCATTACATATTCTAACAATATTTCCATAAAACATATATTCTAACACACTTTCTATACTCTATGTTGTAGGATTTAGGTTAAGTTATATATATATATATATATATATATATATATATATATATATATATATATATCATTTTTTAAATAATTTAATTAACTACCACCTGTGGCTTGGAGTTATGTGAGTAATTTTTAATAAGAAAAAAAAAAGATTTAACTTATTTATAGGTCTGCAATTCTCAACTTAATTTCATGATTTTAAATATTATGCTTCACCTTTAAATCTTTTATCTATTTTTCTTTGTACATTAATGATAATGAGGTTTGAATCCACGATCTCATACAAATTACCTAAATCTTTCACTGCTAAACCAATTCTAATAGCTTTTTATCTAATATTTAAAAAATATTACAAATATGTGATCCGCCATAATGTTAACATTAAGAAATAAAAAATAAATGAAGAAATAATAATTTTATAATAATTAGTAAATTAAATATTTATTTGATAAGAGGAAAAGAGTTACATTATATTTATAGAAAAGAGGAATTCATTATATTATAAATTAAAATTAATTTTAATAAACTATCAATACATAATATTTTATATGATCAACTAATTATACATTATTTTTTATATGATTTTTAATATAGCTATCCATAGTAAAAGTTAAACAATTTGAATGGAGTGATTATATATGATTAGATGTCTATTTAAAAATATTTTATATTGATTGTGTAATATAGAATACAATCATCAAAATTATATTATCCAAAAAAAAAAAAAAATCATCAAATTTATTCAAAATGTTAGTTCTCCAATTATTTCTTTCTTCCAACTCTTTAATTGACTTTTTCAAAGCACAAACTCTTTTGATGATGACTCTTGGCTCTCTATAGTTGTTTATAGTTTTCTTCTTCCTTTAGTCTTTTTCCTTTTAAGTTTTCTTCTTTCATAAGTAGTTGTCTATAATTCTCTTCCTTGCTACATTCAGAATCTTGTTATATATTTACTTCTTGATTTGAATTCAAATTATAAATTATATTTAGATTGATTTTAAATGAAGAGACTCTCACAATAGAGCGGTATTATTTGTACATACTTAAAAATATGTTCAATTAGACATTCACTTACAAAATTTAAAAAAAAAATATGAAAGAAAAAGAAAAAATAAAAAAGCAAGAGAGAAGGGGAAAGAGATAAAGAGAAGATATCAAAATATATCAATAATAGGTATGTACAAATTACTTTTCTTCTCACAATATGTGTATTTTTAAATAATTATTACAAAAATAAAACACTTATGATATGGTAATAAATAGTTAAGTGACGTATTTTTTGAGATTATTATTAAAATGGTGCTTAAATTAACGTAAAATCTTCAAAATTATATCTACTTATAATTAACTAAAAAACTTAAGGAACAAAGAAGAAAATTGGGGAAATTTTGTATCACATCAATTATTCACACCTATTTATGTAAAAAAGAAAAAGAAAATATGATCAAAGCATATCTATCCTATTTCATCCTTAAAAAACAGCATAAAAATATTAGAAAGAAAGGGAAGTACAAGTAACTACTGTTGACTCTTGCATATTACTATTTCCTTCATGATGAAACATAACCGTTATGAAGTGGGGGAGAGACCCCACATTACACACGAACACTAACAGTCCACCAACCTATCTGCTCCACTCTCCCTCCCAACCGCCATGTTCTTCCTCTCTTCCTTCACTTCCCAATCCTTCTTTTCTCAAATTCTAAGCCCACACAACACAGCAACAACATTAAACACAGCGAAGCCAACAAACATAACCACCTCTCGCTCCCTCACTTTCACCACATCTCCAAACTGAACAAAAAATTAAGAAAAAAACAAAAACAAAAACAAAAACAAAAACCTCAAACCTCAAAACTCAAACCTCTCTTTCACTGTTTCCTCGCTCAAATCAATCACAATGCCACCACTTTCCACCTTCACCTTCACCTTCTTCCTTTGCATTCTCACCATTGCCGCCGCCGCCACCACGCAATTCGACTTCGACACGCTAACCCTCACGACCCTGAAGCTCCTCGGCGACGCCCACGTCACCAACAACACCCTCATCCTCACCGGCCACGCCGCCGTCCCCGACTCCGCCGCCAGCAGGGCCCTCTATTCCAACCCCCTCCCCTTCCGCCACCCCTCCACCCGCGCCCCCGCCACCTTTGCCACCTTCTTCTCCTTCTCCGTCACCAACCTCAACCCCTCCTCCATCGGCGCCGGCCTCGCCTTCGTCATCTCCCCCGACGACCATTCCCTTGGCGACCCCGGAGCCTCCCTGGGCCTCGCCGGCGCCGGAGGCGCATTCCTCGCCGTCGAATTTGACACTCTCATGGACCTCGAACTCAACGACATCAACGGCAACCATGTCGGCATCGACCTAAACGGCGTCGTTTCCACGCAAGTTGCGGACTTGGGAACCCTTGGAATCGACCTCAAGAGTGGGGACACCGTGAACGCGTGGATCGAGTACGATGCGAACAGCAAGGGGTTCAGCGTTTGGGTTTCCTACTCCAATGTCAAGCCCAAAGATCCGATTTTGAAGATGAATCTCGACGTGGGTGAGTACGTGAACGATTTCATGTATGTGGGGTTTTCTGGGTCTACACAAGGTAGCACCGAGGTTCATAGTGTTGAGTGGTGGAGCTTCAGCTCCAGCTTCGATTCTGGGCCGTTGGATTTGGCGCCGCCACCTCCAACGGCTACTTTGATGAACCCGAGTGCTAGTGGTAGTTCTGTGACGTTGCCACCACCTTCTTCGGCTCCTTCTGGTGCCACCAATGTTGAAAGGAAAGAGGGTAAATCGTGTAATGGGTTGTGTAAGAATGGTGTGGGTGCTGTTGCTGGGGTTGTAAGTGCTGGTGCTTTTGTGCTTGCTCTCTTTGCTGGTGCCTTGATTTGGGTGTACTCTAAGAAGGTGAGGCCATTCAATAGGCTTGATTCGCTTGGTTCCGAGGTTATTAGAATGCCTAAGGAGTTTACCTATAAGGAGCTTAAATTGGCCACTAACTGCTTTAGTGCCAATAGGGTCATTGGCCATGGTGCCTTTGGGACCGTCTATAAGGCCACGTTGCCTGAGAGTGGTGAAATTGTTGCTGTCAAGAGGTGTAACCATGGTGGTGATCAGGGTAAGGATGAGTTCTTATCTGAGTTGACCATAATTGGGACTCTTAGGCATCGGAATCTCGTTCGCCTTCAAGGTTGGTGCCATGAGAAAGGGGAGATTTTGTTGGTGTATGACTTGATGCCCAATGGGAGCCTTGATAAGGCTTTGTATGAGGCCAGGACACCTTTGCCTTGGCCCCATAGAAGAAAGATCTTGTTGGGTGTGGCATCTGTTTTGGCCTATTTGCATCATGAGTGTGAGAATCAGGTGATTCACAGGGACATTAAGACTAGTAACATAATGTTGGATGAGGGGTTCAATGCCCGGTTAGGTGATTTTGGATTAGCCAGGCAAACAGAGCATGACAAGTCTCCTGATGCCACTGTGGCTGCCGGAACAATGGGGTACCTGGCGCCCGAGTATGTCCTCACAGGTAGGGCCACTGAGAAAACTGATGTGTTCAGTTATGGTGCTGTGGTTCTTGAGGTGGCCAGTGGGAGGAGACCTATAGAGAAAGATGCCAATGGGGTCTGTAGAGTTGGAATTAGCAGCAATTTGGTAGAATGGGTTTGGAGTTTGCACCAGGAAGGCAAGTTGCTAATGGCGGCTGATCCAAGGCTTGAGGGTGAGTTTGAAGAAGGGGAGATGAGGAAGGTGCTGTTGGTTGGGCTAGCTTGCTCACACCCTGATTCAATGGCAAGACCAACTATGAGGAGTGTAGTTCAGATGCTGCTGGGTGAGGCTGAAGTGCCAATTGTTCCAAGAACCAAGCCTTCCACTAGTTATAGTACTTCCGATCTCTTGAAGACCTTGCAAGATAGTGGCTCTGACTACACTGCCTTAATCACCATCTCTACGTCTTCATCAGCGAACAGCTTCAATGATAGAGATATAGTTTGATGGATAATATACGGCTGTGATCATGTTAGTTTTAATTATTGATTCATAATGTAGATAGATAGAGATATGTATTCATTTCATTTGTTCATGTATGTAAATGACAATGACATGCAATTAAAGGCCTTGAGAAAAGAAAGAAATTTTTGGGTTTATGCAATTTTGCCTCTCGTGTTCGTTAACTGGATCATGATGCGGAGAAATGCAAGATGCTGGTCTGGAGTGTTACATGCAATCTATTGGGAAGGTCATTGAACTTTGCATATATCATTGCTCCAGTTCTAATTATTTTTGACTAACTGATGTTAAACTAGCTGTTCTTTCTGAAGTCTTCTTCTCTGGCAACCCAAATTTTGTATCTTCCCCCCACCCCCCCCCCCCGGGGGCCCCAGGCGGGGCCAAACAAAAAAAAATAAAAAAACTAAAAAAACCAAACATTTTTCCCTTTCCTATTCTGTAATCTGTAACATATATAAGGGTGTTGAAAAAGACGCTGTGAGGCACTTGCTGCTGTGTTGCCGCGTTCCTTAATTGTGTTCTTTGTGAATTTCAACTCTCTCGTTTAGAAGTTTCTTCAATTGGATTATCAAATATTTATACGATCGGTTATATACTGTTCACAAATATATAAAATACTCTTCTTCACGTATTTCCTTTTGTTATGGTAGAGTGATGTCAGAGAATATATGATTTAGTATCATGTTCAATTTTTTATTTTTATTATTATTATTTTTGGATAGTCATAAGCAAGTTTGATCCTTCTGTGACTCAGTTAGATGCAGGGGTACTTGACGCAGTGTTGTGAGGATAGTGAGTTGTGCAGATGGTTTCAAATTGCTTTTTAGTACATCAAATAGTCCATTAGTAAGGGGTTGGTATCTCATTTTTTGAAGTTTGTTACTACATTTATGAATGGGAGACGTTGGCATCAAATTGCTGTATTTCAACCCTTATGGTGGAAGAATGGCTGAGGTTCCATCACTTATAATTTATGAATGGGAACCTATGGAAGGTCCAATACCAAGCAAACTGGAACCAACCTGCGAAAGATCGTTAGCAGATCACTACATAAACTTGACAAGGAAACTTATGAAGTACGTGACTCCCTTGGTCTCCATGAACCCAAGGGAGGCCTTTTTTCAATTATAAGGATCTTGACTTGGGCATCAACCACAATAGTAAGAACAGCTACGATGAAGGCAGAGTTTATGGAGTATTTTAAGGAGAACTTCAGCAGGTTGGTACGAATCAAGACTCAGGTTGATCCTGACAATTTCTTTAAGAATGAACAAAGCATCCCTACGCTGCCACATCAAGGGGCTAGAATGATGGCTTCTGAAGTGATTAATTTCTGTTTCTGTTTCAAATATTTTGATTATGCACATTTTGAAATAAAAACTGTGTTTAGAGCAGCCAGTCACGGTTACTCACCCAAAAAAAAAAAGGTTGCGGTTACATTTTAGGTTGCAGGGAACTTCCGGTTACAAAATTTATCTGAACAGACTTTTGCTTTGAAGCAAGAATATATAATATCGCCAAGGTTATTGTCATCTCTGTCTGTTCTATGGATAAGGATGTTCTCACACCATTTTAGTTTAACATTACATGCATACTCTATATAACTTTAGGAAGCAACGGAAAGAAAAGAAATAAGAAGCAGTCTTTAACTCTTTATGGTAGCCGATCAAAGTCCAATGCATGTTTTTGAAACTTATACTAAATAATATTAGTCCATAAAATATAACTCATTATTATTAATTAGTTATGTTAATATTCAGAAAACAAATAATATAAACAAATGTAAATGATAATTTTATATCAATAATCAAAAAATGAAAGATGCAAATCGATAGACATAATGGTTATTAACTTTAGGATTTAATTTAAATCCACTCATAGTGTGAAAAAATTTTATATCATCATCCAATTATTTATAGCTACATTAGTAAGTATAGTTGAATTTTTCATCCACTATGGAAAGTTTTGATTAGATGATAGTATAAATTTTTTTACACTATCAGTGTATCAAAATTAAATTTTTACCTATTTTTTTAACATATTGATGCTAAATTATCATTTATAGGACATTATTATTGATTATATTTTTTGGTACATTATTATTGATTATTTAAATTGAAACTCTAAATATAAAAATACAAATTTATAGTTATATATAATTATAGCTATATCCAAAGAATATAACAAAATAGAATCACTCATAAGGAGTACATAATTGTATACAAAATTAAGTAAATAATTAACTAAAATACAGATCTATAAGAATATTTAATTGTATTAATACTTAAAAAATAAAATAAAAATGTAATTTGATAGGCATGACAAAAAATATATTTATACATATTTTTCTTTGTACAGTTTTTCTCTCACAAAAATACGTTACATCTATTTGTATTTTTTATCTTTCAAGAGTAGATGTGAAATTATCCTTTATATTAAATTATTGTTAATTATATGTAGATAAAATCTAAAAATATAAATTTATAGGCATGACTTGGCATCATATTAATATTTAAAAATAAATCGTGTGGCTTGATAAGACCCCGTGTAATATAATTATATTAATGTTAAAAAAAAATAAAAAAAAAGGCAGCCTGCTAAGCCGCTAGTTTGGTATAAAATATGTGTGGTAACAAGTCTTTTTTGGTATAATTTTGCTAATTTGCTAAAAGCATCTTTAGAAATTTATGGAAGGAACGATATGAACAATTTTAGGGAAGATAAGAATAATTTACGCTTCAGACAATAAAGTTAATCATACATGAAATTCCATGCGCGTTCAGAGTTTATATTAGATGAAAACACGCTTCGTTCTTCCTCTCATCAATCAGCAGCTCAATAAGAGAAACGGTTTGACTCGATCAAATATACTTACTTACTGCCCAATTTATATATAAAAAAAATCCATTGAGGCAGACATAGAAGACAACACAGTGACAGTACCCTTCCTTGTTCCATTCTCTAACAAACACCGTTCATCTTGTCATTCATCTTCTTCCTCTCCAGCACAAACTTCTTCCAAACCGCAGTGATCTCCCTCTGTGTCTCCAGAGGACTCTTCTTAACCTTGCCATTGTTGTTTGCTGCCTCTTCTGCATTAACGGCCACCACCTTTGCCGGGAGCATGTCAAGCTCGTGCAGCACCTTCTCCACATCAGCCACCAGGCGCTCCGCGAGGGTCCTCGAGAAGTCCTCCCTGATGACGACACGCAGCACCGTCACGTGCTGAGCATCTGGGGGCATGGTGTATGCTGGCACTATCCACCCAAAGCGCCTCAGCAAGTCAGAGATTTGGAACTCATCGAAGTGGCTGTGGTCCTTCAGTGTGAAGGCCACCAAAGGAACACCGTTGTCCTTGGATACAATGTCAAAGCGCCCTGTTTTCTCAAGCCCCTCCTTCAGCACCACCATGTTGTCCCTACAATTTTCCATCACGTTTCTATATCCCTGCAATGCAAGCAATCCCAGTTAATGTATGTAAGTGCAAAACATGCAATATATGTAACGTAAGCCTTTCGTAAAATGCTAAGTGTGGGAATTATATGTGCTAGTGGAAGCAACAAAAAAAAATGAAATTATAAATGGATCCATTGGTTTGTGTTAATACCTCATAACCCAGGCGAATTAGTTGGTAGTATTGAGCAATGACTTGGCTAGAACCTGCATTGCATATTTTTTGTGGAAGAATGAGTATATGTCATGCATAAACTTATAGATATATAGTTATGGTTGAAAGTGCAAGTAAACTGGGTTAGTAGTTGTAGTAGTACTTAGACCAATTGACTAATAGCGTGGTGCAGTTGTGTGTTACCTTTGGAGAAGTTGAGGGTGAATGTGGGTTGATCAGCTCCCAGATAGTTGATGTGGAAGATGAGTTCCTCGGGCAATTCCTCCTTGCTTCTCCAGATAACCCAACCGATTCCGGCATAGACTAGACCATACTTGTGGCCACTGACATTGATGCTCTTCACTAGTCGTAACCGGAAGTCCCACTCAAGATCAGGATAAAGAAATGGGGCAATGAAGCCACCACTGGCTGCGTCCACATGAATAGGAGTGTCCCATCTACCAAAGAATTTCACATGTCAATTCATCAAGTCTGAATCTTTAAACTTGTTGCACAAAATAAGAAGCATTTAATCCTCAATCGTGATTTAGGATAGGACACTGTGACGTCATTTAATCCATGTAGCTAACGCCACCTAATAGGAGAAGGCTTAATTGTTGTTGTTTGTTAATCAAGACTCAATCAATCAATGCAACACACACACTGAATAGGTTAGAAAGAGACATTAGACATTACCCAGTTTGCTTATTCTTTTCAGTTAGGAGATCATTTAAGCGCTTGACATCTTCAAACTCCCCGTTTAGTGTGGAACCAAGGATAGCAGCAACACAAATGGTGTTCTCATCCACCAACTCCACGGCCTTTTCAGGGTCCATCACGTAGTATCCATCACGCAGCTTCACCTCTTTCAACTCCACCTCGAAGTACCTTGCAAATTTCTCCCAGCAGACCTTCACATGAAACAGAACTATTAAAACTTTGAGATCAATTCCTTGGTCATCAAATAATGCTAGACTTTCAGTATTGCTCTTGGACAATGGCAGAACATAAATAATAATAATAATAATAATAATGTTTGTGTACCTGGACATTGGCTCCAGTGACAATGTTGGGCTTGTCATAAGGCTTTCCATCTTCTTTCCTTTTGTTCTGCCACTTTCTTTTGAATGCCAATCCGGCCAACATTATGGCCTCTGATGATCCAACCGTGCCAACACCAACTGCAGCCTCTGAGTCTCCAAGTGGTGCATTGAATAGATGAGCTATCATGTTAACACATCGATTCTGTATGCATACAAGTCACAATGTCATTCATTTACTACACTACAACAAGAAACATATATTTGGCATTATATCACGCTAATATTGGAAAAATGAAAAGTACTAAATCATTCCTTATTCCCATCCACATATGTTAAATAAGTATACTCATAATATGTTTCTAATACTGTTTTTGTACCCCCACTACAATTTCAGTCGTGATAACAATTGTGTTACAAGTGCAGCAGCCGTGAAATGTTACAAGAAAAAAACAATTGCTGGCCTAAAGTCATTGAAAGAATTTATTGGTCATGCATTTTTTATAATTTTGTCAATGAAATTGGCTACTCTGTCTTCACTCCATATCTGTTTTTAGTAACCTACATGGATTTTTGCGAAGGACTTCAATCTTATAATGCTACAGCAAGTAAAAATCACAGTTAATTAGGATAATCCTAATACCCAAACCACTTGACTATTGATACCTCCAAAGCTAGTGCAATAGGCACGACAGAATGCTAACTTAGTCGGCATCTTCTAATTATCAAACATCATCATAATAACACCAAAATATAGATGTAGGGACTAGAGAATAAGCCATGTCTCTTTCTCTTACAATAATTCATCATACATTCTCCATGAGCCCCCATAGATGTAGCCAACAAGAAAAATTAAACTGAGGATTCTCAAAATGAACGGCAGTATGAGAAAAGAATAATTCAAAATATTTTTAACCCAAAAACATTCAACAAAATCTTCGAAAAACTGAAAAATAATATTTAATAGCTTTTAATGAATCCTTTTTTTTTTTACTGAATTTTTTAATGAATCATTGAAACAGGAAATTTTTTAAGAATTTAAATAAATTACACTAATCTCCCCTAAAATTAGGTAAGATTATACATGAAATTTCCTAATTTTTAATGCTTATATTGACCTCTTCTAATGTCACGTTTTATAAAATATAAGAATATTATATATAATATCATCTATATTTTAGTGGAGATTAGTATATAATTTTAAAAATTAAAAAATATCATATATAATACCACTTAATTTTTAAAGAAGTTCAGCACAGTTTATCCTACGGATTTTGAAACAAGAATAATTCATGTCCATGGAGAAAATTTGCCAAACATTTTTTTTGTCAGAAATTATCTTGCAACATTTGTCGAGAAGATAAGTCTTTTACTCTTTCGCGGGTTTTGTAAATGTAGTTTCTTCCCCTTTTTTTTTTTTTTTTTAATGATGTATTCTACCGAGTGATCTATTCTCTATCGACAACACAGAAAAGGAGCCCAATACGTCTTATATCACATTCATACTTTCATAGGCTGACAGGACTCTGCGTTGTCTCGCTCGCCATTGATTAAAGTTAGAAAAATTCTTATATATTCATGGAAGAAAAACTTTTTCTTCTTTTACCTATATTTTCGACATAAAATAAATAATTAAAATATAAGAAAAATATAATAATAAATAATTAAAAAAATTTATAAAGAAAAATAACTTCTTCCTGCACATAGAATGGAAGAATTGGCCCCCATGTCAAAAGTCACACGCTACCAGTGCCATTCCATTGTGTCAGCTCAGATAACATGTACCATCCTAGGTAATAATACACGTGCTAAGGATTAGAAAGTAGTCGATTCTTTTTCATGTATATCGAGCAAATATTTAAAAAATAAGTATTTGAAAGAAAATAAAAATGTATTCCTTTTTAAAGTCAAATGGAGTACTTAATAGTAATAATAAAGCAAAATAAATGATACTTGGATCTCACAAATTGGCCAATTAGGGCATTGCCGTAGTCTTGACATTTGTAATATCGTGGTACATATTTACGTTCGTTGGCCGACAACTTTTTTCCGCGTTGGCAACTTGGCAATTGGTGCAACTTTTATTCCCGTTTTCCTAATGCTGCTTTCCTTTTCAGCGGTGTAGACGAACAGTATAAGGTTTGTTTGGTTTTTATTTTTATTTCTTATTTTCAAATTTAATTATAAGAATGCTGTTTTATTTTTTATTATCAAAATATTGTGTAAAAAATAACTAAAATGGGAAAAAATTATTTTCTATTTTTAATATTTCTTTAATAAAATCCTGAAAATAAAAAAGAAATGAAATAAAAACCAAAAACAGGCTCATAATTTTTCATTTTCTAAAACGGTCTTGGTGTTAAATTTTCTTTTTTTTTTGTTATAATTTTTCAGTTAAAAAGTCAACATAAATGATGAATTTAAGGATTAAAAACTTTAAGCGTTTAAGTGTTAAATATTTTCTAACCATTCTCTTCCTAATATATAAAGAATATTTCAAGTTTTATTTATAAATATGAGTATTTTTTTAACAATTTCTTCATAAAATGTAGAGAATTTTTCTTTTTTATTTCTTTTTTGTATCTAAACTATTAATATCCGAAATCTACTAAATCCCAATTAACTTGACTTGCCTTGAATTAGGTTGATCCACTATAAAACTTTTCATTCATAATAATCAAATTCCAAACTTTAATTAAAGAAAATGAGTATTAAATCACTAGTAGTAACTAAGTGCTGATGTTATATTATGAATATTTGCATAAAATTAAATCAGCATTAATTAATGATTGAATGCTATTTAATTGCATAAAATGAATTATCAGGAAAGCAAGACTTTTTGTTTTTTTTAATAATAATTTATATATACATATTATTCTATATTATATAAGTTTAATTATTATGTATTAATAGTATAAAAGAGTTTTATATAACCATTTAATCAAATATTTATATTTATAAAATTTTTAAGATAATGAATAATTAAGTCAAATATTTTTACTGATGTCTGTATATATATGATTTGATGTCTATATATATAAAATTTTTTTATACTAATAATACATACAAATTAAATCTATTTTTATTACGTAGCTATAATTAATTTTATGATATTTTCATATATATGGTCTTATTATATCAAGTAAAGATAAAAGATTGACATGAAATGGTGCAATAGAACATTCATCTTTCTTTTGATTATCTCAATGCATTCGCTTTGAGATGAAGTATTGAATTGATTTTATGAAAAAATTATATTTACGACGCATTTGATATAAGAGGAAAAATAGGATATAAAATTTTTGTGGATGAATTTTGTCTCATTCTTAAAATTTTATCCCTTATTTTAACATCATATTAAACAAACTCTTGGAACAAAAATTTATGGTTATGATATTAAAAGATGATATTAAAAGTATTTATTACAATTTAGGTGATGTGCATTAAGTATGTTTGATAGTGATTTTTATATTATTTTTCAATTTCATTAATTTAAAATGTAATTAATATTTTATTTTATAACATTATAATTATTTTTTAAACTACAGTGGTAACTTTATATATATAATATATAATTTTTTGAAAGATAACGTCGGATTTTTAAAAGAAAAAGTAGGCCCCTCTGAAAGAGTGGGGTCAGAAGTCGGAACAATAATTAGCATAATCACTAATCAGTAAATACAAAAGCATTACCAAAAAAAAAAATACAAAAGCGAATGAATATTGGAGAGAATTATTTTGGCACATATATAATTTTAATATTTTATATTTAAGCATATTTATAATAAAAATGAATTTTACAATATCTCAATTATTTGTGAATCTTACTAATTTTATTACGATTATATTTAAATATAAGTTATTAGAATTGTTTTTTATTTAAAAGTTTTTCATGAATATTGAATGAATATTTAAACGTGACCGTAACTTGTGGGTGACCGACCGACCGACCCAAGATTGACAGCTTCAAAGTTGATTGAAGGATTCCAAAAGACGGAAAAGGACTTCATACCCGAAAAGTCATATTTTTCTCTTGGAAGAATAGAATTCTTCTTCCACACTGCAATCTTCATGTTTGATTTTTTTTCTCTCTCTCCATTTCTAATTCTCTTAACCACTATCAAAGGTTAAAATACTCCCAGAAGGATTCTTCTTCCAAGAATTTGAAAGTACCCAATAGTTTGACAGGTAATTTTATATAGACAAATTAATAACCGGTGCCTGATAATGATATTTTATAAAATTTTACAAATTATAAATATGTAAACACTTGAAATAAATAAATCTTGAGATTTCTTACATGCAGATTTAATTTTAATGTAATAACAAAAAAAAATATTAAAAATATTTGACTCTTATAATACTTACCTTAAAAGTTATATATATAATATTATATGAATTTTTCTAACCAATAATTAAGAAATCAAAAATAAAAAAATTCTGAAATTTTTAATGTATTTAATATATTAAAAATTTAAAAATTTTATTTTTTAATTAAAACTTTTGTTTTTTTATTTATTAATTAATACTCTTAAGGTACTAGATAGAAAAATCATATTATATTATTGATTGACAATGTTAAATTAAATATTTTACATCAACGATATATTAAAATTAATCTTATTATATATTCTAGAAAATTATATTTATTTTATAATTTGCTATGAATAAAATTCATATTTAAAAATATATGAATGTGATTTAAAGTAAACAAGCAAAGCAGTAACAGAAATGTTAAAGTTTTTCTGGTACTACTGAAACAATGGAAAGCAATGTTAAAGTTTGAATAAGAATAAATTAATATAAGAAATTAATACATTTTTCAAAAAGAATACTCAAATTTAAATAAGGAGAAATTCCTTTTTTTTTTAACATAAAAATACAGTATTAAATGGTATACTTTATGATAGTTAAAGACTTTTTGAACATAAAATGTATCTTATTAAACCTCATATATGCTTTGGAAAAAGTATCTTATCTTATTTGATATCGAAGACTTTATCTTCGATCGTCACAACTGAGATAGGGAGGATTGTTTTTGGTCAATTGGAGAATTATATAAGAAAAGTTGGAAGATTTTTAATTCAAAAGTAGAGAATGATAATCTATTTCTCTTTACTTTTTTTATTTACACACCATCACATAATTAAAAATATAAGTGTTATTTTTAGGATATTTTTTAAAACATGAAAAAAAAAGATAATTTTCTCACTCTCCCCTCTTAAATCGAAAATCGAAAATCGAAAATCTTTCCATTTTTTTTGTACGGTTTTCTATATGATTAAAAAAATATTACGCATATTACAAGTGTGCAATCCTCCGAATCTTGTTCGACACAAAGGTATTAACCAGTCAAAGTAATAAATGAGCCCGTGTGATGTAGCGTAGAATGGAGGGCATCTTTAACGCCTTCGGAAATCAGTCAAGAAGGAAGAGAGAAAAAGACAACAACGTTCAACAGTTGTTTTAACCAGTCAATCATTACCTAAACCAACTAATTTAAAAATGAATATTTTTATCTATTTTCCTTAATAGTATTGAAAGACTATTTTTTAAAAAAATTTGTAAAATACAAATACAAGTATAGAGATGAGAATTATAAATATTTCTTCTCTTTATTTTTAATTATCTATTTAAAAGGATTTTTTTTCGGAAATTATAAATTATTTGAGAATTTTAAAAATGCATTAATTATTTTTTAATTTTACTCTTATCCTCAAAGATGTGAGATTTTAAAATAGAAAAATAGTGAGCAAATAAAAATAATTAAATTTAATTTAATGATATCTTAATCTTTATGTAAAAATTTTAAATAACACTTTAAAAATAGACAAAAAAAATTATTTTATATTATATAAATATTGTATATTATCGTGAGAGTTAATGAGTAGCAAACATCGGCATCGAGATAAGATTAATGTATTACTCCTATATTTATGTGATAATAATAATTAAAGTTGTATTAAGTGTTTTATTTAATTATAACATCCAGAAAGCACTTTGAAAAAATAGTAGGAGGAAGGTAGGAACTAGGGATGGACTTGCCTGGAGCTCAGTGGTGACAGGGTACTCATCCATGTCAACGTAGTTCTTGTTAATGGCAGCCATGATGAGCTTGTCGCACTCTGGCTCCATCCACGTCGTCACGAACGATGCCAGGTTCAGCCTCGGGTTCCCATCCAGCATCAACTCATCGTTTATGATCTGGTACGCTGCCTCCTTTGGTATCGACTCCTCAGGCAACTTGAACCTTCACACATTAAAAATCTTTACAAGTATTATGTATATATAAGTAGCTAGCTACTATGGTCTATGTTCACAATACACACAGAAATATAGATCCCTGTGAAAAAACTTTCATATATGTTGTCAATTAGTTATCAATAACAGATTCTTAATTTAATTATTCGTTGGTGGATCCATCAAAACATTGTTACTTGATATTAATTGTAATCTACAAATCAAATAATTAACATATTCATGCGTGTACCTGGGAAGTGAGGTCCTGACATAGCGTGATGCAAAGGTTGAGTGGACGGAGACGTCAGTCTCGGAGGCTGTCTTGGACAGAACCATGGTGGAGAGAGAAAGTCAGAGAGAGAGAAAGGAGGAAATGGTGACCTTTGAGAGTGGTGGATGAAGAAAGGACTCGCGTAATTAAATAGAGTGAGTGGGGTGTTAATTTAATCTCAATGCAAGTACATGGGCCCAGTCAAAAATATCTTTTTAAAAAAAAGAGAAAACGCAAGTCAACCGGAAGAAAAATATTAAGGCCTATTTGATGTTTATTTTTAATTTAGTTAAATTACACTTATCTCCTTTTAGATTTGAAGATTAATTCTATAAATTGCATTTACCTCTCTCCATATTTGAAAAAATTACATCCCACCCCAAACCCATATAGTACTTAACGGTGTTGAAGAAATATTTGAACAGAATATTCTACTTAACTAAAGTAACGTGTTAAACTTAAAAAATGTGCATTTTATATATTTCAAGTTGAAACTTGGAACTAGGAGTTCCAAATTCAATGTGTCACTTAACAGACCTGTAGCTAATAGCAGCCAACACTGTTCCGCTTATGTGGTCTGGTGAAACTTTTTTAATGGTGTTAAGTGTGTTGAATACGGAATTTCGAAGTCGGAAATTTAGGAAAAAGAAGAAAGGGCTCTGTTAGGTTGGAATTTGGATCTCGGAACTCAGAACCCTAACCCTAAATACATTAAGTAACATATTATTGAGCCAGAACTCTGAGTTTCGATTTCCAACATGAACCCCGTAGAATGCATCTTTTTGAAATTTAACACTTTATTCTAGTTAGGTAGAATATTCTATTTAAATATTTCTTCAACACCATTAAGTACTGTATGAGTTTGGGACGGGATGCAATTTTTTCAAATTTGGAGGAGAATAAGTGCAATTTGGGGAGAAGAATGGGATTAGTTGCAAATTCTTTAAACTTAGAGGGGGTAAGTACAATTTACCCTTTTAATTTTAATTTTTTGTATTTCTTAATTTTACTATTTTTACTATTCCCTTCACAAAAATCTTAAAAGTGAGTGATAAAGTACCAAAACTGAGAGAAAAAGGAAAAGACTCGTCGAGGTAAAAATGAGTTAAATAATTCTCAATGATTAATTCTTTGACAAGGGTGTATTTATACAAGATGTGAGATTATGCCAACCACTAACCGGTCACTAACTGAATGAACCAATGACAGTTAAGCAACAACTAATCTTATAACTAATTGTAACGATCTCAACGGTCACAATGAGAAGTACACTCTAACAGCCCCCCTCAAACTCGGAATGAAAGAGTTTCAACTTTGAGTTTGGTTCTAAAGATTAGAAATTAAGTTGAACAAACGGCCTTAGTGAGGATGTTTGTTGTTTGCTCATGAAAGGGGATGTGGTTAACAAAAATTTTCTTTTGTAGTACATGTTCTCGGACAAAGTAGAGATCAAGTTCAAAGTGTTTGGACTTGTTGTGCAAAATGGGATTTGCTATGAGCAAGACAACACTCTGATTGTTGTAGTAAATGGATGGCACTAGTGTTGGAGGAAGGCGAAGTTTTGAGAGCAGTGACTAAGCCAAATAATCTCAATGACAGTGGAAGCTAGACTTCTGTACTCTACTTTTCTACTTGAGCAAGAGACAGAGGCTTGCTTCTTCAAGGGCCAAGTGATGAGATTACCACCAAACTAGATACACAGCCCTAATGTGGATCGTCTATCATCAAAATCACTTCCCCAATCCACATCACAAAATGCATAAATATTAAAATTGGAAACTGGCTGTAGGTGTAAGCCATGGTTGAGGCTACCCTTGAGGTACCGTAAGATTCTTTTAATAGCCTGCCAATGGGACTGAAGCGATTAGTGCATGAATTAGCAAACCTTGTTGACACAGAAGGCTATATTGGGTCTAGTGAGTGTAGCATATTGGAGTGCCCCAACAATAGAGCGATAAAAGGAAGGATCTTCAAAGTGGTTTGTACCTTCTTTGGTTAGCTTTAAGCCACTGGTCATTAGAATTGGTGAAGGGTTGCAATCGTCCATTTTTGCCTTTTGGAGTAGGTTGGAGAGCAACTTTGATTAGGAAAAGAGAAAACTCCCTTCCTTGGTACGTTTGGCTTCAATACCCAAAAAGTAATAGAAGGGGCCAAGATCTTAAAGGGAGAATGTCTTGTTAAGGGATGAAATGAGGTCAGAAATGACTTAAGGAGAGCTACCAGTGATGATGACATAATCGATGTAGACCAAAACATAAAGAGTGTGATCTTTCGTAACTTTAATGAACAAGGAAGTGTTAGCTTTAGAGGGAATGAACCTATAGCAGTTAATGCAAAGCAGAGTTTACTAAACCAAGCTCATGGGGCTTGTTTCAGGCCATACAGTGCCTTGTTTAGTTTACAAACCAAATGTGGACCTCTTTCAACGAATCCCTCTGGCTATGACATGTAAATAACCTCATCAAGATCACCATTCAGGAAAGCGTTGTTGAAGTCAATTTGATGAATTGGCCACTGTGAGAAAGGGCAATGGAGAGAATGACTCAAATTGTAGTAGACTTGATCACAAGGGTAAAAGTTTCATGGAAATCAAACCCCTCTTGCTAATGAAATCTCTTAGCCACCAAGTGAGCTTTGTATTTGTTGGTAGAAGCATCGAGATTGTACTTTACCTGAAACACCTATTTGTTGCATGTGGCTTGTCCATTGGCAAGAAGTTTCATCAAAGTCCAGGTGATGTTTTTCAACAAAGCTGAGTGCTCTTCTTGCATAGCATGCAACCACTTATCATCTTGAAAGGCTTTCTTGGCAGAGCTAGGAAGTAATGAGGTAGGGAACACTTTGGGTTTGAAGATGCCATTCTTGGCTTGAGTCACCATTGGATGATCTTGGCAAGCTGGTGGAGTAGCATTGGAGAAAGAAACAATTGAAACAAGATTACCTGGAGCTTTTGGAGAAACAAACACAGTAGTGGAAGGAGGATTAGATGAAAAGGAAATAACATCTACAATGCAAGCAGCAGAAGAAATTACTGCAGCTTTGTCATTGGATAGCAGCATAGGACTTAAAGTGGTTAAAAGACTTGGAGTGGTTGCAGAACTTGAAGTGGTTGTAGGACTTGAACTAGTTTGCAGGAGTGAATTGTTGAGATAAACTGTCATGGTTAGAGCAAGCAACAATAAGACTAAAAGCAAGTATGTGAACATTAGCACTAGTGGCATTATGAGGTATAGGTGATTAGATGAGAGGAATCCTGGGCACAACATTTGTTGGAGTAATAGTAGTGGGAGATGGATGTTTGGTGAAGTGTTAGAGACAGGGAAAATACTGCTCATTAAATAAAACATGGCTTGAGATGTACAAATGGCCAAATGTGCTTAGACATTTGTAACCCTTATGTTGACTAGAGTAACCCAAGAAAGGGCACAAGTTCGATTTAAAATCAAGCTTATGTTTGTGATAAGGCCTTAATAGAGGATAGCAAGCACATCCAAAACTCTTGAGAAAATTGTAGTTAGGTTGGGTTGTGTATAAGGTCAGAAAGGGAGAGGACATGTGCAATATAAGAGATGGAAGTAGATGAGAAAAGTGGCAATGAGAAATGCCTCAGCCCAAAAAGTAGTAAGTAATGAAGCATTAGCTAGCAAGGTAAGCCCCATTTCAGTGATATGGTGATGCTTTCTCTTAGTTGAGCCATTTTGCTCATGTGTGTAAGGGCAGGATATCCTGTGGTTGATGCCATGTTGTTGGATAAAGGCAGTGAAAGAGAGGTGCTCTTTTGCATCGTCAATTTGTAAAGCTTTGATTTAGTGGCCTAGTTGGTTTTTAATCAAGGTTTTAATCTGAATGAATGTGTCAAGGGCCTGGGATCTTTGGTTAAGGAGATAAGTCCAAGTGAATTTGAGTGTACATCAACAAAGGTTATATAATATCTAGCTCTACTAGAAGATGAAATGGGTGCTAGACCTTAGATATCAGAGTAAATTAATTTGAGTAGTGTAGAATATAAATGGGGAAAGTGAGAAAAGGAAAGCTGGTGTGCTTTGCCTAAACAACAAGAATGACAAACTGCAATTTTATTCAAATCAACAAAAATATTACAAAGTTTGAGCACACGCTGTACAATTTTATTAGATGGTTGCCCCAATCGAGCATGCCACAAATCAAAAGACACATTAGATTTGCTTATTCTTTGAGCAATGAATGTACAAGGTGAGAAACTACATGATGCAAAGTTTGAAACATCTAGAGTATTAGAATGCAAATTTAGAAAAGTGTAGAGACCATCTCTAGTTGTGCCTTGGAGAAGTATCTCCTTAGTAACCTGAGATTTCACATAATAAGAGTTAGCATGAAACTCAAAGAACACATTGTGATCTTTGCAAAATTATGAGACACTTAATAGGTTATTCGTTAGTCTAGAGACATGTAAAAAGGTTACGAAGAGTAAAGGAAGTGTGAGGTTTTAGAATGAATTGTTGAATGCCCTATGTGAAAGATGTTCCTACCTGAGCCGTTGCCTACTTGGACTTGATCATCGCCATCATAAGTGGATTTAGTGCTAAACACTGAAGGATTTGGAGTGAGATGATGAGAAGCTCTAGATACCACATCGGATCATATATAGTAGAAAGTGAAGTGACTAACACCTGTGAGTCACCTAGATGTTGCAAGATCAAAGCAGCAAGATATGCTTGAGGACCTGGTGGTGGAGGCTGAGGTTTCTAATAATGCAGATTGAACCAATGGTAGCAGTCCAAGGCTAAGTGGCCATACTTGTTACATAATTGACATTGAGGATGGTTTCCATGATTGAATCTGCCACCTCTGCCTCTTCTGTTGCGACCTCTACCACCGTGGCCCCAGAAACTAGTGCCTTGAGGTTGCCGATTAAAATTCTGCCATGAAGTGTTTGGTTGATTCTGAGTAGTGTTTACTTGAGCAGGAGTAATTGTTAGACTTTAAAGCCCCAGATCATTGATTAACTCCAATTAAGGCATGCAAACAAACAAAGATCAATATCTAGACTTGATCTATTACCTAGAGTGATTGAAGAACTTGAGGAATCCATGATTCAAGCTTAGAGTTCCTTCTTTCCTTCTCTTACATAAGCAGATGCATGAATTGAGAAGTGGAAGCAAACAAAAGAAGAGAAGAAGCAACAAGAAAGAGAGAGAGAGAGAGAGAGAGAGAGGAAAAGGCAAGAGAGAGAGAATCCTCCTATTCCCGGTAAATTCCAAAAAATGAACGTTCTGTTTCAATGGGGCCGCAGACACATATATATAGGGCTAGGAGGAGGGACCTCTCCCTATGTCAACAAAATATAGAGCCAAGCCACCCATTATAGCAAGGCTAATACACAGGACCTATATTATATCCTTTTATATTATTTAACCCAATAATAATATGAATTACATAATTGGGCTAAATGAAATACTCTAATAATTGGCATTCAATTAATCTGAGTTTTAGAATTGAAAATTATGATATGATTTATGGCAGTCCACACATGATAATTTTATCATTCTCCTACTTGGACAACATAAATGAGACTACGATTTTAAGTAAAATAATACTCCAGATTAATTTACAATACGTGGTCACAATATAATGCCAAACGTGAGCCAATATTTCAGTTATAGGTCCAATATGGGATTATAAGATCTCAACAATGCAGAAAATCACATTCGAAGGAGTATTGATATCATACACGCAAGACTCTTATATCCCAATGACCTTAAACAAAAGCAGGACATGAATTGTTGGGAAAACACAATGAAATGGCATGCCAATATGTGATCTAATGCAATTCCCAATTAAAATGGCCCAAGCATCCGCCCCAGATGCCATATGAGATATATATCTCAATAACAAAATAAGACTAGGTCCAAAATGTCTCCACGATACACCATTATTTACAACAATCAAGTTGCGCAAAATATACGAACAAATGCAACAACAATAATGGCAATAACAGTCACTAAAGTTGTCTTAAGACATTACAAAATATGTGAGGTCACAACAGCTTTTAAATACAAACTCCCACTAAACCAAAATATCAAAAGACCTTACTACACCCATACGGGTTATATGATCAACAAAGACTTGAATAGTCAATCTTTTGGTTAGGGGATCAACAATCATAAGCTCAGTAGGAATATGCTCGACACGTGTTTGGAACTCCTGAATCTTCTCTCTAACAAACATGAGTTTTGTGTCAAAGTGTTTTGATCGCTTTGAGCTTTTATTGTTATGAGAGAAGCATACCATGACAAAGTTATCACAATATATCGTTAGAGGCTTAGAGATATTGTCTACAATACCAAACTCTGCAATAAGGTTTTTCAACTATATTGCTTGACGTGTAGCCTCATAACAAGCAATATACTTTGCTTCCATGGTTGAGGTAGCTGTAAGTGTTTGTTTGGCACTTTTCCAGGAAACAGCACCTCCTGACAACATAAAGATATAACCCGATGTGGATTTATAATTATTTGGACAACCGCCATAATCAAAATAAGAGTAACCGATCACCTTAAGATGGTTTGTTCTTTTGTAAGTGAGCATGTAATCTTTGGTACCCTGCAGGTATCTCATAACTCGTTTTGCAGCTTGCCAGTAAGCCACACCAGGTTTGCTCAAGTATCTCCCAAGTATACCAACAACAAAAGCAATGTCAGGACGTGTACAGACTTGAGTATACATTAGTTTGCCAACAGCAAAAGCATAAGGGACCTTCTCCATTTCTACAATTTCATCATCATTACGAGAACATTGGTCATTACAGAGCCTTTCACCTTTTTGAATGGGTGCTTTGCAAGACTTACAAAACCCCAAATTGAATCTGTTCAAGATTCTCTCAATATATCCCTTTTGAGACAAACCAAGAATACCACGAGATCGACCACGATGAATCTCCATGCCCAAAACAAAAAATGCATCACCGAGGTCTTTCATATCAAAATGAGTTGTCAACATCTGTTTGGTTTCATTTAGAAAAAAAATATCATCAACATATAGAACCAGAATTATGAACCTGCTCTCACTATTCTTAAGGTAAATGCATTGATTTACTGCATTCTCCTTGAAACCAAGAGATGTGACTGTGCGATCAAACTTTAGATACCACTACCTTGATGCTTGTTTCAGGGCATAAATTAATCTTCTCAACTTACAGACCATGTGTTCCATGCCATTTTCAATAAACCCATCAAGTTGATCCATATAAACATCCTCATATAAATCACCATTTAAAAAGGTAGTTTTAACGTTCATCTGATGAAGTTCCAAATCAAAATGAGCAACAAGAGCCATCACAACATGAAAGGAGTCTTTAGTAGAGACAGGGGAAAATATTTCTTTATAATCTATACCTTCCTGCTGATTGTATCCTTTGGCAACAAGTCTGGCTTTATATCTTTCTACTTCTCCTTTGGCATCACGTTTAGTTTTAAAAACCCATTTACAGCTAACAGTCTTGCAACCAATTGGTAATTTCACTAAATCCCAAACATTATTTTTCCTCATAGAAGCCAATTCATCCTCCATAGCAGCCAACCACTGGGAACTATGAGGACTAGAAATTACCTATTGGAAAGTGATAGGATCAGAATCTTCAATAGATGTGAACTCATGTTCCTGTAGATATACAACATAATCTCTGAATCTAGTCGACTCAGCAGATATAGGAACTTGCTCAGATCTCCTTGGTGGAAACACAACAATATTTGGATTCTGTATGTCATCTCCAATATGCTGATTAGCATCAGCACCAACAGTGGGATCAGTGGGATCTAAAATAAATGGCATAGACTCTGGAATAGAAGTGATAGGTATTGGAAGAACAACTCGCTCTTTTCTGAAGCTAACAACACGTGGCTCTTGAGTTGAAACCTGTTTTGATTCCCCTTCCAAATAAACAGCACGATCAGATTCTATAATTCTGGTCATATGTGTAGGACAATAAAATCTGGAACCTCTTGAGCCAATACAATATCCAACAAAGAAACCACTAATGGTTCTAGGATCAAGTTTCTTTGTTTCTGGATTATAAGGTCTAACTTCTGCTTTGCAACCCCAAACATGAAAATGCTTTAAGGTAGGTCTTTTCCCTGTCATCAACTCGTATGGAGTCTTTAGAACATATTTACTTGGCACATGGTTCAAAATGTAAGCTGCAGTTCTCAAGGCTTCTCTTCATAAGAACTCTTGGAGAGTAGAATGACTGAGCATACATTTTATCATTTCCATGAGGGTACGATTTCGCCTTTCAGCAACTCCATTTTGTTGCGGAGTACCAGGTATAGTGTATTGTGCCTCAATACCACATTCCTGGAGAAATCTAGTAAAAGGCCCAGGATTTCTGCCAGTTTTATCTTATCTACCATAAAATTCATCACCTATATAAGATCTTACACCTTTGATATGAGTGCTAAATTTCAATTCAACAGCAGCTTTGAACGTTTTGAAGACATCCAAAGATTCAAATTTCTCACGCAACAATTCAATCCATCCATATCTAAAGAAATCATCGATAAAGGTAATGAAGTATCTAAAACCTGTCAAGGCAATAAGAGTAATGGGCCCACAAATATCAGTATGAATCAACTGCAGTATTCCTTCGCTTCTACTAACCTTATTCTTTCTGGCTCCAGTAGTGAGTTTTCCCTTTACGCAATCAATATAGGTTTCAAAATCAGAGAAATCTAAATCATGAAGAATATTCTCCTTGATCAATCTCTCCATTCTTTCTCTGGAAATGTGTCCTAGCCTCTTATGCCACAGCATAGAAGAGCTTTCAACAACTCTACCACATTTATTCCCGATAATACTATTAACATCAGATTGTTGTTGGTCAACAGAAGAGTAATCAACATTCAACATATACAAATCATTTGATAAAATATCATAACTAACTAAAATAGAGTCATAATATATATAAACTCTTCCACTACCAAAATGAAAGGAATATCCACAACTATCCAAAGCAGAAATAGAAACCAAATTCCGTCTCATCGAAGATACACAAACAGTATCTTTCAAAACCAGTTCATGTCTACTACTAATCTTAAACAAACTACTCCTATATGCTTCACTTTGACATTAACTCCATTTCCCAATGTGATCGCCAATTCTCCTTTATTTGGCTTTCTCCTGGTTTGGAGCTCTCGTAAAGAGTTAGTGACATGAATACTTGCCCTAGTATCTAACCACCAAGTATTAGAAGGAACATCAACTAAATTCGATTCAAAACACACTAGAGCCAGAGGATTACCTTTCTTCTTTCTCTCAAGCCAGTTCTTAAACTTATAACAGTCAGACTATTTATGTCCAACTATACCACAGAATCTACACTTGCCATTGAACTTTGGCTTGATTCTGGCGTTCTCACCGGTTTCTTGAGCTGAAGAAGATCCAGCCTTATTCCTTTCTTTCTTCTTGAATCGAGACTTACCATTCTTCCCTTTAAGAAATTTCTTCTTATCATCATTGTTCTTGTGGGAAGTCAACTGTACAACATGGGCCTTGCCCTTTTTCACAGTCTGTTCCTCTTGTGTGAGGATTAAGATCAATTTATCAATAGACCATTCTTCCTTCTGCGTATTGCAAGAAGTCTTCAACATATCAAACTCAAATGGAAGAGAGTCCACTATTTGCTAGACCAGAAAATCAGTTCTTAATTCCACTTTCATGAATTTCAGTTTGTTATACCAATTAGTGAGCTTCATGGCATGCTCCCAAACACCAAAAAGACCATCATACTTGGTCTTGGTCAACAGATCAAGATAATGCACTTTCTCGGTCTTATCAAACTTCTTGAACTTTTTGCCAACAGATTCAAGAAATTTCTTCGCACTATCTGTCTCAGGGATATTATCCTTGATTGTTTTGTTTATACTGTACTTCAAGGTCATTAAACAGACCTTGTTAGAATGAGCCCACTTTTCATACTTCGCCCTGTCAGCATCAGAAGACTGATCTGTGGGCTTTGGTGGCTCATCTTTAGTGAGAGCAGCATCAATATTCGAAATAGCTAGGTACAGTTTCACAGGCTCAAGCCAATCCTAATAATTCATCCTGTTGAACTTTATCAAAGTGCTCATATTTACAGGCAAAGCTGGAGTGATTTTATACATTAGTGGGAGATTTTTATGTCGAGCATATCAACATAAAACTGAGCCATTTTCAATAATATAGTTCTCTCATGCAATTGTAATCCCGCCGAAGGGTCTCGAATTACATTACATGAGTTAACTCCCAATAAACAATAGAACTGTACCCTTAAAGCTAGTATCGAAAGGATACTGAGAACTTTAGGGACACAATTATCAACTCATCAAGAATAGTGTCAATAAAGACAAACTAAATGGTAAGTTCATTATTAACACAATTCTTAATGCAATATTAGTAACGATATTATTTACAAAATTGGCATTTCATCATAATTAGTCCTGCGAAGGCGAGCTCATAATCATGCAAAAAAAAAAAAATGTCTCACAATATCACCAATATATCTCAAGCAATAGTTCTCAGAATAATATTGCACAATGTTCAATAATAACAACATTTCATAATTTTAATGAGCAATATATATGTAAACATAAGAAATACAAAATTATTCCAATAAGCAAAGTAAGTCAACTCTGAGAATGTGCTTAACACAATATTCCAAATAATAGCACAAATGTAAACAAAAATTTTCAGGCCAAAATACGGAGGGCAACATATAATTTTGAGCAATTTAAATTCAAAATAAATTAAAATAAATATTTTTAGTGCTCAAAAAATTAAATAAAATTTACCAATATTTTTATTTTAATTAAATATTAAATCCTTCAAATTTCGGTGCAAAATTGAGCTTTGGAAGGCCTTCTACGCACCTGCACGCGCTCCAATACGCGAGTGGACATTGCGCGTGTCCTGTTCATCATCCCTAACCTTGGGACGGGTCAAAACTGGGTTACACGACCCGTTTTAGCGCAAAATGGGTTGAAGGTCATTTCTCCCTCATCCGACCACCGTTCCATGCGTTCTTGGTGTCTATGAGCTCGTGAGAAGGAGCTCTATAAAGCCCATATGGTATCTCAAAGCATCACGGTCGGTAATTTTTGGAATGATTCAAGAAAGTTCGCGTGGGTTTATGCGATTTTTCACCATTTTCTCCCTCAAATCTCAACGAAAATTCATGCTCTTGGTCTCGTTAGATTCGTTGTGATGAAAGCTACAAAACCCTATGGAAATCAAGCTCAAATCGCCTAAATAACTAAGTTGGAGTTTCGACCAAAGGGTTAGGGTTCTTGAAATTTTTCTTCGATTTCTCTCTCAATTCATCCTCAAATCACACAATAATTAGCTCAATAGATTCACAATAACATGAATAGCAAGAGCCCTTTACAAATTTTGGAATTAATTGGTCCAAAAAATAAAATCCGAAATCAACCCGTTTTAGGACTCATGAAGTATGTACGGTTTCAGCTTCTCAACCATCCAGTTTCTCCCCAAAATTAATTTCACAGCCATAATTAGAGTCAAATGAAAGCTCTGATACCAATTGTTAGACTTTAAAGCCCCAGATCATTGATTAACTCTGATTAAGCATGAAAACAAACAAAGATCAGTATCCAGACTTGATCTATTACCTGAAGTGATTGAAGAACTTGAGGAATCCATGATTCAAGCTTAGAGTTCCTTCTTTCCTTCTCTTACAGAAGCAAATGCATGAATGGAGAAATGGAAGTAGAGAAAAGAAGAGAAGAAGCAACGAGAAAGAAAGAGAGGAAAAGGCAAGAGAGAGAGAATTCTCCTATTCCCGGTAAATTCCGAAAAATGATGTTCTATTTCAATGGAGCCACAGACGCATATATATAGGGCTAGGAGGAGGGACCTCTTCTTGTGTCAACAAAATATAGAGCCAAGCCACCCATTATAGCAAGGCTAATACACAGGGCCTATATTATATCCTTTTATGTTATTTAACCCAATAATAATATAAATTACATAATTGGGCTAAATGAAATACTCTAATGATTGGCATTCAATTAATCTGAGTCTTAGAATTGAAAATTATGATATGATTTATGGCAGTTCACATATGATAATTTTATCAGTAATGACCAGATTCGAGTCATGAGTCTTCTCAATCTGAGCTTCTACGGCAAGAAGCAGCCTCCATTTCCTCAATGGAGTAAGGATCAAGACGAGAGATGATAGAAGCGATGAGAGGATTGCAGTCAGTAGGAAGACCATCAAGAATCGCTTCAATATATTCCTTAGTAGATACAAGGGAACCAACTACAGCTAACTGATCGATTACCTTCTTGCGATCGAGAAGATAAGAGTTCATACTTGAGGTTTTCTTCATGCTCCAGATGACTCTTGAGTTGATGAACACACAGGCGAGTTTGCGATGCAAAGAATTTCTCAATTTTCTCCTAGATCTAGTACGAATAAACACATCCAACCATGCAAATTCTGATAGATTTGCTCAACAATGCAAGAAGCCAAGAAAGTAGAAGATTATCTTGTTGTTCCCAGTTAGCAAATTCAGCACTGAGTTTACCTGCTTTAGCATCAACAATCGAATCGTACATAGGAGGAATGCGATCTTTTGAGAGATGATTATGAAGTTTGTGGCCTTTGATTGTTGCCACTGCTTCTTGGTGCCAAGGAGTGTAATTATCTTCATTGAGTTTGAATGAAACAGGGTTGGAAAATGTGTGAGGAGAGAACGATGGCAATGAAGCAGTGAAAGACAAAGGAGATTGTGGAGGAGATGGTGGTGGAATCGCCATTGCAGACACAGGATCAGATAAAAAAGAAGCTCTTAGATATCATCATAGAGTACCAAAACCGAGAGAAAAAGGAAAGGACTTATCGAAGTGGAAATGAATGAAATGATTCTCACTGATTGATTCAATTACAAGGGTCGGTATTTATACAAGGTGTGAGACAATGCCAACCACTAACCGCTCACTAACTGAATGAGCTAATGACAGCTGAGCAACAACTAATCTTATAACCAACTAACCTTAAATAATTTTATAACTATAATATATTGCAATTATTTTCTTTTGGAAACTCCGCTGGCTCCTCCAATAAAGGTGAGAGACATATGATTGCGCATTTACCCTTTCATGTAGCTTATATATGTTTTTCATACTTAAATCCTAATTATTATTATTGGACATGCACTTAAATACAATTTTTGGTGCAAATGGATATTTATAGCTCCGAAAATTGTGTTTAATAATAATATAATTAAAACATAAAATTAAGTTTATAATTTTAATAATTTCATTTTACATTAAATTATATAATTAAAATAATTTCAGTTTTTGCCCTGCTTAAATACAGATAGTTTTATACGGTTATGGTTAATTGTAATTTTTAAATATTACTACATAGAAATAGAATTACGCATAGAAAGAGAAAATGGAATTTGACTTGTTTTCTTTTTCTTTTTTCCAAGACTTTGATTAAGAGGGTGGAAATCTTGATAGTTAGGGATGATATAATAATAATAATAATAATAATAAGAATAATAATAAACCAAAAAGAGAATTGTATTGTGAAAAAATATTCCAATCACAATGATGGTTTAATATTTAGTTAGTTTAAATAATTTGATATTTATTCTTTTTATAAAATTTTGAGTTTGAGTCTTTTAAATTAAAAAATAATAATAATAATTGAATGAGTTTTGTCTCAGGCTATCCCATCAGGCTTTAAATTAATTGACGTCTAACCAAGTCTAAATATTGGTAGCTTCTATCAAATAACAATGATGATTTTTTTTTTTTAACGGGAATATTCATTGTTATAACTCCCACATTACACGTTTAAGTAAAATATTAATTCAACAACGTCAGTTATATATAATGGATAGGGAATAAATGATAATGTAAGGTATAATTTCGTTTGTAAGCAACATTAGTCAGATTAATTATAGTAGCATATGCTTGGCCGTAAATTCTGAAAACTTCTCGCTCTTATATCCTTTTGTGATGAACACAAAACTATCTTGTACTTATTCCTTGATTCCTCTCCCTAAAAAGTGCGATTTTTTTTTACACATAAAAATTACGATCAAAACAAACATTCTCTTCTTAAAGTTAGTTTATATTCCTCAAAATTTTTTAAAAAAAAAAAGACTTTATACGATAATTTTACACAAAAATCATCCTTAATTTTTTTTTAATTCGCAAAGGAAGAAAAGCGCGTATAGTGTACCCTTCTGCTTAGAAATACACTACTCCGTGGATTGTGGTCTAATGTAAGAACGATGTATCGATGATCGCGGAATTGCATTGCCCTTTGGATTTCTTCAACTCAATGAGTCAATAGTCATGACAGTGACAACGATATCAAAGTCACGTCGAATCACGGTGCCCCCACTTCTGTGCATCCACTGCTGCATATATGTTTAAAATTAGAAGCGAGAGGAAAGCTATCGAAGATGCTTTCTAACAGCCATTCTTTCAACTTTTCTCTCTCATGAAAAACAACTACTTTTTCACTTTCTTTATTTTTTTCATCTCTTTTTTATTTTAAATTTTATTTTCTGTCATGATATTAAACAGATATGACCTTCAGAAACAATATTTGTCCAGAGCACTTAAAGTAGAAGGATGAACGGAGAAAAATAGTAGCGTTAATATGCTCTCAGGGACGAAGTTAGGAAAATTATATTATGGGACTACGAAATTGTATATTTTAATCTAAAATTACTCTATTAAAAAGAGATTAATTTTTAGCTAAAAGAAAAAATAAATTAATTTTAATATACTAACAAATGATATAATTATTATAAAAAATAATATTTTTGTGTATTTTAATACACAATTAGATAATTATATAAAAAAATTTATAATAATAATATATTAAAATTAAATCATATTAAAAAACTCAAATAATTGTATGTTTTATATTTATAGTAATTTATGATTAGTCAATGGAGATTGACTCATTTGACCGACCTCTACTTATACATTATTATGGTTTGAATTCAATTTTTAGATTTTTTTAATCCTAAAATTTGTTTTTTTTTTGTGGATAATGATCCTAAAATATGTTTATTGCGATACAAATGACTTCAGTATATAAAATTAGTATAAAGAGAACGTTAAGCTAAATACAGTAAGTCTATAGTCAATCATGAATTAAAAAAAATGTTGTACAGCTGGAAAAAAAATCAAAATTAACAATAAAGTTCCAACTTATAAATATGAGTTTAATAAAAAATAAAATTATTGAAAAAACTCAGAGCTCCAAAGAGTATATATTTGAATTTAAGTGAAAAATAATCAATTGAATAAAAATTAATACATTGTAGGTATATTTTTAAAATTTTAATAATTATTTATTATTTGCTGGACTATTTGAACATTCTGAGCTATAGTTGTTCAGAATGCAAACTAGTGTTTTCATTTTTCAACTTCTAAAAAATGACTTATTATAACATAACAAATAATTTTGTACTATGAAATTAATTTCGAAATTTTCAATACACTTATTAATTTTTTTACATTATCAATTAATTATATATTATTTTTATAATTTTTAATTTAATTATTATAAAAATTAAAAAATTTTAATAACATAACATAACATTATATAATTAAATGAAAGGATAAAATTTTATATACTAATAATTAAATTCTAAAATTTTGCATTCAATGTTTATGAAAAAAACACCTAATATTTGGAAAACTTTAACCTTTATAGTAGGCTAATCTTGATTGAGTCAAATTAGTCGAAGTGTAGTAAATCTTTTTTAGTCTAAACATTTAGTATTTGGAGTTTATTAAGCTCTAATTAGTCTAATTCGAGTCGAATTGATCTATTATAGGAGTAAAATTCTTTTATTATTAATAATTTTATTTACAAGACTTAAACTAAAGATTTTTGTTATATCAGTAATAATGAGTTTTGAATTTAAGATCTCATATAAATTATATAAATTTTTCACCATTAAACTACTCCTAATAACTTCAAACTAAAGATTTACTTAACAGCAATAATTATTGAATTATTTTGACTAATCAAACATTCATCAAATACAGTAAATTCTAACTACGGATGATTTAGGAAGAAAATAAAAAATAAAAAAAATCCGGAAGATTGGGGAAAGGGGACCATGGCATGGCCGACTGCCTCTACTTCCTACTTGGCTAGTATAAGGCCCTAGAGGCTTCCCTAATTGTTGTTGCTTGAACACCTCCCAACCCAAACATTCACATAGAAAAGAAAAATGCCAATGATGATCACGGCTTTTTGACCATATTGTGCCACTTTTTGAAACAAAATACCAAACAGTGGCTGTTTACAAACAATTCCCCTGTCTAGGGTACTTTTGGCCACGGTGGAAAGTGGAACATAGCATGGCGCAACTTGATAGTGCACCAACATCAAGAGCAACTGACACCGACTTGACAGGGGGGCACGGTTTGTGGCTGGCGCAGGTTCAGGTCACGCCACCAGCTTGACGTGATTGACAGCTCCAGGATGGCAGTGGTTGGAGTTCCGCCACTCCTTGGCCTTCCTACACGTGGACGTATTCACTGTTGACGCTGGTTCAGGTTGCACCAACTTCCTCCCTGCTCCGTCACATGCGAACAGTGTGCAGTTGCTCAATCCTCGCCTATATATACCCCTCGAACTTATTTCGCTTATTTCATGCAACCATTATCACCTTGCCATCTTTATTCTTGTTCGAAATTTTGAATTTTCCAGCTTTTATGTACTTTAAAATTTCCGATTTGAAATCCATGCCTTTTTGTTTTGTTTGCAGTGTTTAAATTTCCAAAACTTTATTTTGTTTAAATTTTTTTATTTCTCTTTGCAGTGTTTAATTTTTTTTTTTATTTCTCAATTTTTAACCTATATTACTCTAAATCTTTTAATTTTTTTAGGTTCTATTTTTTTGTCAAATTAATTTATAGTATTTTTTTTTTAGTTATTTCAAGAAAATGAGTTCTTTTAATGTATTTATATATTGGAATGGTAGAAAATTTGATGGACCGCAAGGATGTACTTTTGAAGGTGATAAAAGATTAATTAGAATAGAGAAATGTGTCAATTATAATGCATTAAAGAAAAAAAATTGTCGCTAAATTAAAGCTTCAGCCCCATCAAACAATTTCCAGTCTCATTTATAGATTTCCAATTGCTTGAGATAGTAGTACATATACTGCTCTTGAGATAGTTGATGATGATGATGATGTTGATTGCATGATTAGCACCTTTGAGTAACGGTCTTCTTTGATGGTGCTCGAACTATATGCCGAGATTGATGTTGCAGGTAGTTCATTGATGCTTATTGCTCGTGGAGATCACTCTATTGTTGCATTTGACGATGAAGATGAAGATAATGATGAAGATTACATCAGAGATCTATCCTCAGATGAAAATGAAGACGATGAAAGTGAAATTCCTGATGGCGATTCTTCTTAATATGAGGCTGAATTAGATTCTTCAGCTATTGCAGTTTCTCCTGTTGCATCCTCGTTACATATTAGAGAGCAACTTTCGCGACAAGAAGGTTAGTTTTTGATTAAGTATTTGTGTATATTATAATTTGAATAGAACTTTTTTAATGATTTGATGATATTTTTGTAAGTGTAATACATTTGATGGAATCTCCATTTTGGAGTGCATCTCCACATTATAATTATATCAATTAGGATCACCCTGATCAAGAGATGGAGGAATTTTCTGGGTTGGATATGCCTGGTTCCTGGCGTGTTGGAGATGAGCTATACATTGGTTTACGATTTGACAGCAAAGAAGCTGTACAAATGGCTGTTAGACATTACTCTATGAAAATCTATCAAACATATATTGTGGTTGAATCAACACCGACAATTTTCTGCACAAAATGCATAAGACATAAAGAAGGTTGTCCCTGGCAAATGAGGGCAATTTTAGAAAAAAAGACAAACAAGTGGCAAATTACTAAATAGGGTGGTCGTCACATTTGTCTTAATCTTATGCTATCTCAAGATCATTGCAAATTGAATTCAAATTTTATCTACGCAAATATATTAGGTACGGCACTAAACAATATATGAATTATATTTTATAATTGTTAACTTTTATTATTGATAAAAGTTTGATTGCTTAATTTATGATAGGGTTGGTTAAATTGGAACCATCGATTCCAATTTTCTTGATCAGAGAAAGAATTAGCAGTCAATACGGATTTCAAGTATCATACCGGAAGGCTTGGAAGGCAAAGCAAAAGGCAATAACAAAAGTGTTTGGTGATTGGGATGAATCATTTGCAATGTTTCTTGGATGGCTTGCATATATGCAGATGTTTGCACCAGATTCTATGTACAAAATAGACAATCAAATTTATCGTCAATGATCAAGTAGACACTCGGTTTCGCACATTTCATCGAGTATTTTGGACATTTAAGCAATGTTGCGATGCTTTCAATTTTTGCAAACCCATTATACAAGTTGATGGCACATTTCTATATGGAAAGTATCGTGATACACTCTTAATTGCCACTACACAAGATGGCAACAATTGCGTTTTACCGATTGCTTTTGCTATGGTCATGGTTCTTGGGAAACATCCGACAGTATGTGACAAGAAAACAAAGTCTGTGTCTTATCTCTGATAGGCATGCAAGTATAAAAGGAGCTGTGGCAAATGAAAACCTCGGTTGGCAACCTCCATATGCATATCATGTGTACTGTATTTGCCACATTGCTAGCATTTTCAACCACAAGTTCAAGAATATGAAATTAAAGCAAGATCTATTGAAACTTGGTAATAAGTACATTTTCATAATTTTAATATTATATCTATGAATTTTGTTTCTTTCAAAGATAACATTTAATTTGTGATAATAAAGGGTATACGGCTTGCATGCATCTGTTTGATAGGAATTTGGAAAAATTTCGTCAAACTAGTCCTGAAATTCAAAGATGGATCGATAGCATACTGAAGGAGAAATGGAGTCAGGCATATGATGTAGGAGGACGTAGATATGGGCATATGACAACAAACTTATTAGAGGCTGTGAATAAAGTCTTAAAAGGTGCTAGAAATTTGCCAATAACTGCATTGGTTAAGTGCACATACGGAAGGATGGTCAAGTATTTTGTCCAAAGAGGTGCAGAGACTAGGGCGGAGCTAAGCGCTGGAAATAGGTTTTGCAAGAAGTTAATAGATGCTATTAGGAAGAATCAAGAGGATGCTTGTTCCCACCAAGTTCGCAGATATGATATAGAGACCTCAAGGTTTGAGGTTGAAGGGGCATTCAACCCTGTGACACAAAGTGGTGGTCATACGTGGGCTGTGAACTTAAGCAGAGGTACTTGCTAGTGTGGCAAATTTCAGGCATATAAATATCCATGCTCTCACGCCAGTGCTACCTATGCTGCTGTGAGTATAGACTTCTAAAATTTAGTTGATCATGTTTATACTATTCAAAATATTGTCAATGCATATAGCGGACAATGGTGGCCAATTGGCAATGAGGATTGCATCACAGCTACATCTGGTTAGACATTGGTTCCAAATCCATCAACCGTTCGTGCTAAAGGAAGGTCGAAGTCCACACGTATAAGGAATGAGATGGATTTGAGAGAGTCGCAACAAAGGCAACATTGTGGAATATGTAAAAGGGAAGGTCATAACCGACGTCTTTGCCCTCGTTTCACTAGAAGTCAAAGCTCCCAACAAGATACTAACACTATAGATGGCGAAGATTTTTAATATCTATGCAAATTTATCCTAAGTCCACTTGTGTAATTTCATTTTAATTTGAAGAACAAAAACTTTGATGCAGTTGTCAATTATTTTCTTGCCATTATACCCTTGTTTATTTTATATCATTCTCTGAATTACCATTAGTTTAGTTAAATAAACTATACTCAACTTAAGATTAATTTATTATATTAGTATTAACTTTTACAGTAAATGATGCATATTTAATAAATAAATGTTTAATAAATAAAAAAATAAAAAAAGTTAAGATTAATCTATACCCTTAGTTTAAGTAAAAATTAATAAAAAAATTAAATACATATTTAATAAGAAAATAAAATACTTTTTTTAAATATTTACATAAATAACCCATCTTTAAAAAACAAGCAGATATGTCCATAATCAATCATATGGAGAGTTAGGCGATAATACACAACCACGTCGCCTATCTCTCGCTCTACGATGCGGGTTTCTTCTCATATCAGCCGCATCATCCTCAGGGCTAACTACAGATAAAAATTCTTCATTCAAGTCAATACCCCGTAGAGAAACAACATTCACACCACATGGAGTGTAAAGGGTTTCTTGTGATAAGAAATCCATAAACTCCATAGGTGCACTAGGTGTGAACTCTGGTGGCATATACACAGAGGGTGTAAATTGTGACGAGCTTGGTGTGGAAGGAACGTATGCCTCGTCTGGACAATATGAGTGACATGCAGCATAGGAAGAGGATGCTCCTGCTGTTGTTTGATGCTGAGGTGGCAAATAATAACTTCTTTCACTACCTGAATCCATTGGATTGGCTGATGATGCCGATGGAACATAATATTGACCATAACCATGTTCAAGCAATGGAGGAAGGGTATGAATTTATGTTGCCTCTCGCCTTCTACGCCGTTGAAGTCCCTGACCTTCAACCCAAGTCAAAGGTATTGCCACATTCACATCAGGTTGTGGAATAGGCTGCTGTTGAATACGGGGTCCTGCAGGTTCAGTGACCCTATCTAATTCCTCAAATTGCTGCAATAACTCTACTGTTACGTCTCTAACATCCTCCATCGAAAAGGTTATTGATAGAGGATAAATGATGCATTTGCTCCAATTGGTTGTGCTGTTCAAAACGACAAAAATATTATATACATAAATATTATACACCATTAACAATAACAAAATTAATTTAATTAATAAAAAAGAAATAATACTTACTATCTGTCCTCTGCATACACCATCCCTACTGATCCAGCGACGAGTGTGCCTTGAATACCATCTCATGTAGGGATCATTCTCACTTAATAACCCCATCTGCTAATCGCTACTTACCAAATATTGCACCTTCTCATTTCATATTTGGATAACAGAAACATATAGAAGCATCCAATTATCACTTTCTTTACCATGCAAAGTAAGATCATGAAGTTGTTCTGGCTGAGGTGGTGGGTTTGGAATACTTTGTTGTAAGCCAAATTGACGTATCACTCGATCTGGTTGATGCCACTCTACGATATGAAAAAAATATAAGCGAAATAACAGCTCTCCAAATATGAGAGCCTTCAAGACATATATGCGGAAGTGACTCATAAAATTCAAGATAAGGTTCCCATACAATCTGTAAAATAATAATAATAAACATTAAAAATTGTATACAGTCAAAATTATAGATGCATCAATAAGATGTTCTTACATCTTTTCGCTTTAAACGATCAAGTTTGCGACGATAGTATGGCAAGTTTTGTCGTATAGCCACAAAAGTCATACCACCTATCTATCTGTTATTTTACATATTAAACCAAATATTATAAACATGCAATGATTATTTAAATAAAAAACTTATTACAAAAATAAGAAGGAAAAAAGTCATACCAAGCACCAAGTGGGGCATGGGCAATCTCTACTGAAGGAGTTGGGGATATTGATGGGAATCTATCCCACGCCCATAGCTGAACTAACATAGCCATGCCTCCAATCTCATGCCGATTATAATCTGTACACTTGCACAACTCGTGATATAAATAAGAGAGCACAGCTGATCCCCAGCTATATTGTCCAGCCACAATGAAATCCTCTAAAAATGGAAGAAGTCTTAAAGGTACCAAGTTTCCAGAATGATCTGGAAATAGGACTGACCCCATTAACCACAAAATATATGCTCGAGCGAACTGTTGAACTTGGACCTCATTGTCAATATGGTCATTTATATCGCTAAAGTGTGCATTTAACCACCCCATTTTTAGTCGATGACCATGAAAAGCGTTATGCGGGAGAGTAACGCATAGTAATTGTTGGATAATAGGTTGCCACGAACCAGAAGTATTGCCAGCAACTGGCATTCCATCAATACAAAGGCCGGTTTGAATAGCAACATCTTGCAGTGTAATCGTGCATTCCCCTGGAGGCAAATGAAATGTATGTGTCTCCGGCTTCCAATGCTCCACTAGAGCAGATATCAACGTGTGTTCAATTTGAAAAAATTCAAATTTTGCAACTTCAAGAAATCCTGCTTGCTCCAAGTATGGAATAATCTGCACAGGAATTTGCTCGTCCCTGTTATGAACAGAAGATTTTCCTCTAATAACTAACACCCGATCAAGATGTCCATTCCAAATATACTGTGAAGTGTATGTTTCTTACATTGTCAATAGTGATGCATCTTCTAGTCCGGGCTGTATGACACGTGATGAAGAAGAAGAAGAACTGGATGCCATTTGTTAAAAAAAATTAATTATTAAATTGTTTATATACTTTTCTATACATAATAGTAATATAATTATTTTTATTTAGTTTTTTAGTACTTTATTTCTTCATTAATATAAATTAAAATTTACTTTCTACATATGTTTATAAATATTATGTCTAGTCTAATAATTTTTTCAAAATTCTAATCTTGAAATAAAAAAATTAAATATTTTTTAACACAATAAGTTAATTACCACCCTAATTACCATTCTAATATTTTTTTTAATAAATATTCTAACAAGCTTCTAAATATCCTAATAAATTTTTTTATAGTTTAACTCAAAAAAATTAGAAACTATTATAATTTTCTTAAAAATTTTAAAAATTTTTTTTAAACAAGTAATAAACTCTTAGTAAAATATAAACTGAATGAATTAATTAAAATCTAAAACTAATAAATAAAATTAAAATTATTCTTATAAAACCTATCTACAAAAAATAAAATGATAAAAAGAAATTCTAAAAATAAAATCACATTACTTACAATTGGAAAAGAATAATCTGCAATAGAATTGAGGAAGATGAAGTGCAAGTGAAGAGGAACGAAGAGGGTGAATGAAAGGGGAGCAGCGGTTATATAGGGGTGAAGGCGGACACATGACGAAGCCCCATGGATGGCGCAACTCCAACCACCACCATCCTGGTGCCGTCTTTCATCTGTCACATCACGTTGATGCGGGAAGGGAGTGGCACGAGTTGAACGTGCGCCAGCCACCACTCCTTCCCATCCGTGTCAGGCCGATCAGCATGGTGGCGCGTGTCATTTTGCACTATGTTCTGCATACGTGGCCAAAAGTACCCCAAACAATGAAATTGTTTGTAAACAATCATTGTTTGGTAATTTGTTTCAAAAAGTGGCACAGCATGGACAAAAAACTTGATGATCACTCGCCTTTTATTCATTATTTTAGTAAATTAAATCTTAACAAGGCACATTCATGTAGAAAAGAAAAAATGCCAATGATGATCACTCAGCTTTTATTCATTATTTTACTAAATTAAATCTTAACAAAGGCGATTATTGTGGATTCTTCCTATTTGATCAGCTGTAAGGAAAGCGTGGGGTATATTTTTAATACATATTAGCAATGTCATGCTGTGATTAGAATCTTGATCACACATCTGATCACGTTCACATTTTTAACAAAAAATATCAATAAAAAATAACGTTCACATTTAAACAATGACAACCGAGATAATTCCCTTTTTATATTGTACTTAGCGATTTTGCAACGTGTTGGTCAATTCTGGAGTTCTTTCTATGCATTGCTTCACTTTTTGATGTTGTACTTGTATAACATTAAAAATAAAATTTAATTTAAATATATTGATAATATAATATTTTTTAATATTATTATCAAATTTTATCTATATTATTTAAATAATGACTTAAATATGTTTTTTATTTCTCTAAATATTCGATTTTTTGGATTTGATCCCTCAAAAAATTTTCGCTTAATTTTAGTTCCTTATTTTTTAGACGTTACCAATATTAGTCCTCACACAATCGAATACGCTAAGTCTATACGACAATATGAGATTTTGACACATGTTAATGCTTATTAGATCTCATGTTGCCATATCAGTATTTAATAACATTCAGTTGACGGCAAAAACTAATATTGGTAATGTCTAAAAAATAAGGAACTGAAATCAAACCAAAAATTTTTAAAGGACCAAATTCAAAAAATCGAAAATTTAGAGGGACAAAAAAATATTTATATAAATAAAAAAATATAATTGATTGATTATAAAAAATCTTTTACAATATCATTGTATCAAAATTAAATTAAAAATAGATTTTTCTGTTTTAAGATTAACCACAACAAATTAGGTAACTAAAATTAACTTTCCTGTCCAATTATTTCATAAGCAAGAGATTGCATTGCTTCGTATCCAGTTATCCCCCCAACTTTGGCTTTGTCTCTTAACGAGCAGACAGGTTATTCCCTATTCCCGACATGGCAACGCGGTTTTGCCCTAAGCCATCTTAAAAAATTGCTAAAAGACGCAGAGCGTGCATAGCCTTCGTCCTTGGTCGTTGATTCAATGATGCCAATCTGAAGTAACATTTTGAATATATATGTATAATGCCGGCAGCATCTGCAATGCACCAAGTTAAAATTGGTGCATGATACAATTTATAATTTGATGGTAAAGATCATAAAATATATCAATATACTAAACATAACAGGATGCATGATAAATACCTCTCTCTCATTTTCCCAACTCCACTATGGCCCCCCCCTTCTCTCTCTCTCTCTCTCTCTCTCTCTCTCTCTCTCTCTCTCTCTCTCTCTCTCTCTCTCTCTCTCTCTCTCTGTGTGTGCTGATTGTAGCTCGCCAGCATCTTAGAGTCCGCCACACACGATGAAGCTGAGTTGATGTCCAATGGCGACAATGCCGCCAAAGCTTCTATCGCGACTTAGGGTAGCAATCATCGAAACTAGTTGCTGTTGACTTGGCGTCGGATGAGGTTGATGCCGGTTTGGTGTCGGAGTTGGTGTGAAAGTGGCTGGAAAAAGGAGGGTAGGCGGGGCTGTTGTTCGCAGGTGGTGGAAAGGAGATGATGGTCACCGATAGATTTCGGAAGAAAATATTATGATAGAAATTGGTGTATAATACGCTATTGAAGTAAAGAACATAGCAAAAGGCATGTGTGTATATATATATATATATTAACTTAGTGGTGGTTGCTCTGGTGCTGATTTAAAAAAATTAGTACCATGAAGATAGTAGTTATATAAATGACATGTGGATGATCTATGATACAGTTAATCTCATATGGACCACCAAAAGCACTCCCTTGAAGACTCCATCAAGCACCCTAGTTCCGACCTTCGATTTTCGAGTTCAAAATTGGGTCTTGCACTAATAAATATCAATGTATGGACATCGGAGTTCGAGTTTCGAGTTGGGTATCACATTGACAAAAATATATAGACCCTTGTTTCAAGTTCCGAGTTGGATGTCACATTGACAAAAATATATAGCGGAATTTATGATATATCATATTTCATCAGTTATATGGTATACCCATTACACCTGTCATCTACTCATTTGATAGAATAATATCTTCACGGTTAGAGCAACGCCTGCAAATTACCATCTCTTTTTCGCCCTTTCTTTTCCTCTTTCTCCTTCTTTCCTCTTTCCTTTTTTTTTCTATGGTCTATGAAAGTTTTGGTAACGAATACACATTAGTGTTGTAGAAAATAAAAAGTACTTAACATGATTTTTCAAAAAATAAAAGCAACTATTATACGAATTATTAATTATCAAATGTATTAGTTCTTCAAAAAGTAATTTGACTGATGTCTATAATTAGTATAGTTTATCTTAAGGATTTTTTTCCTTACAAATTAATGTGTTTAAGACTATTTTAAATGGCAAACTTAGGGTTTAATTTTATTTTAATTTTAATATGCTAAAGCACTTAAGCATTTGAGAACCCCACAACATTATTCTAATTTTTAGAATAATGCTACAAACACATTACCTTTTGGATTTAATTATGATGTAGCGAAAAAAATTTATACTATTATTTAATTATGTATTGTTATATTATAATATTTGACTTTTATAATTAATAATCTAAAATTACATATATAATAATATATAATCAGATGACAATATAAATTATTTTATATTGACATTTTATCAAAATTTTATCTCTTATTTTTTTTCATTTAATTTGTTTTAATTTTTAAAAGTGTTTTTTGTATTAATTTTGTTGCATTTTTTGAAATTATTCTTTCTAATTTACAAAAAATATTAATATAATTTTTTGAATTTCAATTTTTAAAAAAATTTTTAATTATCTATTCAAAAATAGTTAATCACAGTAAAAATAGATTGCAACCCTAAATGAACTTTTTACCCATAGTGTTTGCTTCTAATCCACGTAACATCACAAATTTAGCTTGTTTATGTATTTTAGTGAGTAAAATATATAATTATAATTATTGATAAAAAGTTAATAGTTTATAATTTTATAAGTTACAAGCACTTGCGATAATCTTTTTTTTTTTTTTCAAATTTTCTTATCAATGATTAAGAATCTATAGTTTATTCTCTAAATAGTAATGCTATGCGACTCAAACTTTTTGTACAAATACACGATGAATACAGATGGAACAATTTCATTGAACAACACATGTCAAGGGTAGAAAAACATGGAGATAGATCGACAAAAATAGGAGAGTGTAGCATACAACACTGTTTGTGTAAAAGTGACAAATTATTTTTCGCGGTTAATCATTATTCCTCTCTAAATTATGTCATAGATTTTTTATTTTTTTTTTTATAGGGAATTATGTTGTAGATATTTTGTTTTTGAGTGGGAAAATTATGTTATAGATATTAAAAGAGTAAAATTCGCAGATCACATCTAAAAACTATTTACTAGTCTCAATAATTATTACTATAGTGCTTCAACTAGTTCAATGAAATAATTATTACTACAGTATTGCTATATGGTACAAAACTTCTTGGACGAACCTAAACGGAGTTAAATTTGGAGTGGTAAATTTATAACGGTTACTATTTTATCCGTAGCACAATCGCACAACCATGTCATTAACAAATTCGTTACATACCATCAAGCGTTTTTCTTATTATATTAGGCACCGAAAGAGAAAAAATGGCGCTCAATCAGTCATTCCCATCTCTTCTTCATTTGCATAACTCAAGCCCTTGATAGAGTGAGTTGAGACTTTCACATCTAACTTTGTATTATCTTTTGACTTTTGCTAAGAGAAATGCTAAATTCTCATAATTGGTGTGTCTACAAATCTTCCAAATTTTTTGATAAAAAAATCTTTGTAATCCAAAATTTCATTCATATGTATTAAATAATTCCTAAATATTGCCAAAGTTTGAATTAGAAGGAATTTTAGGTTAATTACTAGGATGATAGTTAAACACTCATTTCTAAATATAATACCAAAAGCCAAAAACTTCATTGTTTTCAAATCGTTTCCCTATATTTTGCCTTTTTTTTTTTTATTAAAACTGAATAATAATTTTTTTAAGCAAACACATACCATCAAGCATTTTTCTTATTATATTAGGCATAGAAAAAAAAAATGCTTAGTCAATCCGATCTCTGCTTCATTTGCATATGTCAAGCCCTTGATAGAGTGAGTTAAATGCATAAATTGACTTCCACATTCAACTTTGTATTGTCTTTTGACTCTTCCTAAAGATAATACCAAAAGCCAAAAGCTTAATTGTTTTCAAATCGGTTCACTATATTTTTTTCTTTTTTAAAAAAAATTAGAAATAAGGATTTTTTAAAGCAAACATGTCAGCAAAGTGGAAAGTGAAGGTATGTTTACCTTTAAATCAATAAAGTATCCTACTAAATAATTTAAAAATAAATACATAACCGCTTTCTCAATTCAGATACAGCAGTACATTAGATGAACCTTTTTTTCCTTAGAAATAAATAAAAAACTAATTGTTATCATACTTTACATTATTTTATATCTTTTGCCACTTTTGTCACCCTATTATGCCACCGCATTAACTAGTTTGGACAGGAGGTTTTATGTGGTCAAAATTTTTGATAAATTTATATTCTGTTGAATAATAAATCAGCCTTTAAATTTACATGGGTGAAAGTTATCCTATATTATATGAATAGTGCTGGTAGTTGATACACATTCTTTAAGTGCACATGCCACATCACCTTATATCAGTTACTGGTTGAACAGAATATAAGTGTGAAAAAAATAGGTGAAACTAACTTGTATCTAGATAGTATAGGAAGTGTTTACAATGATCCATGGATCATTATAAATTATAGTATACTAAACTTTTACAACCATAAGATATTAATTAAAATAATAAAAACGGTTTAGATTTACTTAAATAAATTTTATCCACCATAAAAAATTTTTATCACTGATCCACTATAGTTATCCCATCTCCCTTAACCTCAATACTCAACACCACTGCCTCTTCTCTCATCATCCACCCCATCGCCTCTTCCATCCGTTATTCATTGCAGCAGTTGCATGTGCAGCTGGCATCCGTCACAAGTCCCTCCTCACTACTAATTCCCAGTTTTAACCCCTATCTCCACAAGCAACAGTTTCAATGATACGAATGGAGAGGCTTGGTGGAAGAATGCTTGGCTATTAGGTGGAAGTAGTGGCTGTTAGACGGATAATGATGGTGGCTGCTGGACGGAAATGGTGGCGCTTAGCCAAAAAGGTGTTGGAAATTTTGGAGAAGGTACCTTCAAAATCATAACTGCAAGAAGAAAGGGGTGACCAATAAGAAATTTTGGAAAAGCAGTTGGCGGTGTATCGATGGATTTGTAGAAGAAAATTCTATAGTGTATCGCTGAAAAAAAAAATTTGGAGCATTAGTGCTCTATGGAGCACCATAAACGCTTCCGCTAGTATAAACTATGTAAAGATGAGCTATCGTATATCTGAACGTGTTAGTAAAATTATAGTCTTATATTGGTTCATGTAGCCAACAGTATGCTCTCTCTTTTTATTTTTTATTTTTAATGTTATATTAGCAAACCCTTTTTTTTTTCAGTTAGAAACTTGCTTGTTGGTTCAGACAAAAAATGAAACATGTACACGGTTTACCCACATTGGCCCATGTAACATGTTTAATGGGTTAACATTTGGTATCCATACCAACCTCCTGACATGTCTGGGTGGGCCAATCAACGCATTTGGACCGTTTCGACATTTCCTGTTCCTAGATGTGGTTGGTGGTTAACTCTCTTATTTGTTTCAGACCAAAAAAAAAACCCTCTTATATTTGTCCAATACACAAATAAAAAAAATAGCTGCATAGCCACGTACGTGCTGCATTAGGGGCTCGAATCCTACCCCACCCCGTTCCCCCCCGTTCCCCCTCCCCCATAACTCCCGAAAAAAATAAAAAATAAAAATGCACAAATAGTTAAAAAAAGAGAAATGCACTTTCTATAGTATCAATTTTAGCCCTAGAATATTCTCCATTGTTTAATTAAAAAACTTTTGTTTGTCAATTTTTTTTTGACAAGTTGTTTGTCCAATTATTGAACGCAAATAATGAAGCTCAAATTATTTCCAAGTTCTATCAACAAGTAACCAATGCAATATAAACTTTTTCACTTATGAGATGGCCAACTCCATCAATACCAACACTTATTTAAATCAATATAATTTGCTTCACTTTTTTTCAAATAGGCAAGACGGTTGCTTGAAAATAGTCACTAAGTTAATATAGGTTAATTTATTTATTTTTTGATAAATATATATAGATTAATTTGATTGATAGTTTTTTATTTATATTTTATCATAATTTGAAATTGATTCCAAAATCTTTTTATTAGTAGAATTTAAGAATAGGTTCCAATTTTAAATTAAGATTCTTAATCTGAATTTTTTTTAAGTTATTAAAATAAACTTCTATTTAGGAATGGATACAATTATAAAAATATTTGAGTTACACCTAAGTACTACAGGATATCTCGTTAGTCATTTCACTAGCTAGAAGTCACATCGAGATTGGAAATACAATTAGGTTACATCGATAACACTCATGTGATATCCAGTGCATCTATTCATCTCTAGAGTGTACGTGGGTATATTGAATTTAAATTTTATACATTACAATCATTCATTTATATATTATATTATTAATAAAAGTTCTTTATTATTACAATTATTATTTTTAAAATTATATATAATAATATAATTAGATAATATCATAAATTTTTTATATTAATAATGTACCAAAATTAATATTAATATTATATATATTTAGAGTGTGAATATCGAACACATACAATTAAACTCACAACAGGCAAGAGTATATGAAAAAACGATTTGATATTTACATTAAAATAATACATACTACTTGAACACATGAAAATTTATATATTAATTATTAGAGATTTTAATTACCTTATTATTAAATTTAAATTCATTGTAGTTGCGAGGAATTATACCAATAAATAAGAATTTTATTTATATTTGAGATAAAACTTGTAAAGTAATCTATTTATAACATATTAATTATGAGTCCTAAATTATAACATAATTAGATTTTAACACCTAAGATGCTCTATGATGGTATTATTTTCTCTCACATCAACCTTTTCATTTCCTCTTTTACGTTACTATTTTTTCTGTCTTCTCTCATATGAACCTCTTCATTTTCTATTTCACATAAATGTTTTCCCTCTTTACGTTACTACACAGCCCCAACAATAAAAATATGTGTTTATGACAGAGCACCCACATCCCACATCCAATGACCAACACCCATACCCGCATTCCCGTTGCCCCTTTCTCTTAACACCCCCCCCCCCCCCCCAAAAAAAACCAAAACAAAAAAATCAAGAGACATTTTGACATCGCTATTACTGGGACATGGAAGGATGTATTGGCCGCCTTCTATTAGTGCCACCACCTCTCAGGAATTCATGCTTTGTATCCTGTATTGGGCCATATTATTTGCATGACTTACGTTTCCAAAACCAAAGAGTCAAGACAAAATTAGCACATTCTTCCATATTGATACATGTAATTTTAATAGTGTAACCCTACTCAACACCCCTCACCCTCTTTATGAATAATAATTTTTTCATTTATTTACAAATTTCCAACAATAATAGATTTAATTATATTAGTTATGATTATATCAATTATGACTTAAAAGAAAAACTGATACATAAAAAACTTTCAATTTTCATACCCACAAACCAATTCATTGTCTTAAATACAATTTTAAGGAATATAACTCCAAAATTATTAAACAATTTTAAAAAATCAACTACATTATCGATATCCTATTTAAGTATAGAAACTTTCAATATTGTATATAAGTGTAGGTTTACCAAAATTAGCAAACATGCATATTACTTACTAATTTCTTACTCTCTACCTATCTTACATTTCCAAAAAAAAAAAAGATTGAAAAAAAAACACAACAACCAGCATAGAACACTAATTTTTAAAACCTCAAAGCCAAACGCGATGGATGGTTTCTTAAAAAATAAAAAAAAAAGGGAAGAGAGAGAGAGAAACAAAGGCCAAAAAAGAGACAAGTGCAAAAATATACCAACACAAAAATAATATAAAAATGATAAAGCACATTTAAATATTAAATATCCATATAATTTTAATACATTTCAAATGTCCAAAAAGACATGTACTTTTATTCTTCTAAAATTATCAAATTTTTATCTTATCATAAATAAATAATATTTTTATTTTATTATATAATTATTTCACTTATAGTTATTCCTACGATATTTACTTAATCATTCCTATAATTTATTTGCCCGCACAACACGTGGTTCTAATTCTAGTTAATAATAAATGAAGACTTGTTGAGCTTATTTTCCGGCAATCTAAATCTTCGTTTTGAATGATTCCTCGTAGCCATGCTAAACCCAGATTGTGCATAGAAATGACAGATGAAAATCATTTTCCTATGAGAAACCTCAACATTATAACCCTACATGCATAGATAACATCGTGCCAGAAAAGCATGGAAACCACTCCAACACGAAGGCCACCTTCACTCCCTCGTTGTCCTCGTGTTCGTGGCATGATGGATTCGGTGATCGAATTTTGCACAATTCTAGAAGGTTCTCAAGCCTTTGGAAGCGTTGGTATCGCTGCCAACCATTTAACACAACGTCTTCTAACACTACAATCATGGCTCGATGATGATCCACAATACTATTCCAAGGTTAAGGACTTGTCCTATGATGTGGAAACCTTGTTTGAGGACATTGAGCTTGAACACGTGGCAACTTCTCCATCTTCTGACCCTTTTTGGTCTGAATTGTTGGCTACCCAACAACACCACGTTCATCAAAGTTTCACTATCTATGGTATTACTCCTACCCTTTCTACTACACATAGGCTTGCTTCAATGCTGAAACTCATAGACCAACTTGTTCATGAAATCAAACCCCTGTCACGTTTAATGCCACTTCCTACCACTCCCTATGTTATAGTGCAAAAGCCCATGGTTGGAAATAACCATGATGGTCTTAAACAACTCACTGATAAAGGTGGTAGTGGTAGTGGTAGTGGTAGTAGTAGTGGTGGTGGTGGTTTTGCTGACCATGCTTGTGTTTTAAGGTATAATGATTGTTCCCTATACGTTTCTTCTTTGAGAAGGAGTTTTCCTCAGTGTTCTACTGCTTTCATGAACCTCAAGCTTCCTCCTCGTTGGACGGATTTTGGGTATCCTTGGTATCTGAAAGAGTGTGTTGAGTTCTACAACTTTGTTTGTTCAACTTTTCCTTCCAAACCCAATAAGGAAACATTGATGTTGTTGTGGATAGCAGAGGGGTATGTTCAGCAGGCACATGGAACAAGCTTGGAGGATGAGGCCTCTCACTACTTTGATGGACTTTTGCAGAGGGGTGATATAGCAAACCAGTTTAATCATCAGTTCCCAATAATACCTGATGGGTTTTTCTGTTTTGCCAATGCTGATAACGGTGATCTTCCACAGCATGAGCGTCATGTGTGCATGCCATGTTTCTCTGAGACATACATGGAAACAATAACCAACCTCCCCAATTCAAGTGTTTGTTGCTCTTTGTTTGTGTTCAGCCATAACTATAACCATTTTAACACAATTCTTGAGGAACACCACTACGACAAGTTCTTATTACCCTCTATTGTTTTTCTTAAATTAGCTAACTTGAGGGTGTTGATTCTCTATGGAATTGGTTTATGGATTGTCCCGGATTACATCTTTGGATTGCTACATCTAAGATACCTTGACCTCTCTAACAATCCTCTCAAGGAATTGCCTGATTTGTTGGTTAATCTGTTCCGGCTCCAAACCTTGAAAGTTCTTCAAACTTATATCAAAAGCCTTCCCAAGAATTTATATAGGATGGCTAACCTGCGCCACATATGTGTAGACTCGGGTGTCTGTTCTGAATCGGTTCCTCAATTCATTGGAAGATTGGTTTCTCTCCAAACTTTTGAGGATTTTGCTGTCCAAAGGCAGCATGGATACAAGATCAGTGAGTTGAAGGACTTGAATAACCTTTGCGGAAAGCTATGCATTCGCCAGCTTGAAAATGTGACATCTTGTGATGAGGCTCAACAAGCAAGATTGCATCTAAAGAGGCATTTAACTTGGCTGCGGCTATGTTGGTCTGAATCGGATATTCTTGATCTTGATGTTAACTTTGATGTTATTGAATTCCTTCAACCTCATTACAATTTGCAGGATTTGGAGATTTATGGCTACCTTAACTCCACATTCCCAGGTTGGATGTCAGATCCTTCATTTGAAAATCTTGGCTCTGTTACTTTGGATGAGTGTGTTTGTGAACAACTTCCAGCATTTGGTCTCTTACCTTGCCTAAAGAGCCTTAGAATTTCTGTAGTTTATGGGGTAAAGGATATTGGTGAAAGTTTCTATGGACAGGACAAGGTCAAAGTTGGTTTCCCATCACTTTGTACATTGTATATTTCCTTCATGAATGACTTGGAAACTTGGTTTGGATTCACTAATGGTGATTTACCTAAGCTGGAGAAGCTTCACATTAGTTGTTGTCCAGAACTAAAGCACCTTCCGGAGATGAAAACTTTGAATTCACTAACTGAGTTAGTCATTCAGGAGTGCACAAAACTGAACTCATTGCCAAGAAATGGGTTGCCAAGTAATGTTAACCTTCTGAGGATACATCAGTGTCCTGAATTGGCAGAAAAGTGTGATACGGAAGTAGGTGCAGAATGGAAGAAAATAGCTCACATTCCATCAATAGATGTATTGATATGACAAAATATAGAAAATATTTTAGCAGTACAAAGTTGTAGCCTTGTCCTCTTTTCTTGTTAGACCATTTTTGTGGAAGCCACAAATATGCTTTTTGGCTTAGCTTGTTATCGTTTTGGTTGCATAACTCGTGACTTGAAATTTATGTAAACTTTTCTTGACTTCAATGGCTTCCATCTTGATTTCATCAGGGTCTGGTAAGACTCTGCCGTATTATCTTATTTCTTTGCTCAGGACTCATTGCTGGTCTTTCAAAATCGTAGATTATTTTGGAATATTGTTGGCGAGGATGATGAATGAGATGCTTCTATTTGGTAGATAACCAACTTTGCATGAACTGGATGCCTTTGATTATTCTACGGTCACACGGTGGCATAAGTCTATTAAAATTGGATTTCATACAAGTAGTAGGTAGTCTTGGCTTGCTTTCGTAGGTTTGTTTCTGTAAATGAGATTAAACTCTTTAGCCTAGAGGTCTTTGGTTATAAAATTTTGGTTGTCCTATAAATTTAGAGATTGTTAAATAAGAGCAAAACAATTTGGATGCAGAGTTGGAAATTATGGTTCTTTATAGTTTAAGCCAAAAGACACTCTTAAGTATTAAAACTCTTATAAACTCATACTTTTAGTTGAAAAATATTATTTATATATAAAAAAATTTGACATCTTATAAATACTTAAAAGATAGATAAATATAAAGTTTTTTATTTTTTTTTTCAACATTCATCACTGTCTAAAATTGTGTCTTTTCTCTCTTTAATATATCTATAAAAATGTCTAACCTTTTATATACAAATAACATATCTCTTTCTATTAACTTACATTCTTCACGACATCAATATAACAAAAATTAATAGAAAGGTATTGCTGCGCATTTTTGACAACATAATATCTGACGAGTTACAAGAACTGCTCAAAATGCTAAGGCTCTGTGTTCTATTCTTCAAGATATTCAATAGTAGATTGACATAATTATCAAAATCGATAGTAATATATAGAGCCCCGTTATTTGAATCCCGTTTTTGGGACATCAAATGGGATGGAAAGAGTAATTTAAATTGTGAGCTAAAAAGCAGCTTTGCACTGTGAGATTAGAATATTGAGATGCATATCCTACTAGTTCCCAAGTGTATGATAGACAAAAGAAGTTTTAGCTAGATTACTGAAACTCACACTAACTATTTCAGCTGCTGCGTACCTCTTGATAACATCAACAACTTCAAGATTTAAACCTTTTCCTTGTTAGATTCATTAGTCTCAGAGATAACAAAGTGCCCCCTGTGCATAATTCAGCTAATATCATATAGTAAATACATTCATTATTCATCGATCATAATAGGAAATAGAATTAATAATGTTCAGGTCTAGATAAGAAACTACGTAACCAAAAGTTGTTTTGAGGATGAGTTATTATTAGTAATGCGAGGTTAGTAAATTATAACTAAACAGTAGCACATGCTCTAAGAAATCAAAATAATAATTAAGTTTCACATGAAAAATAACATATAATTATTCACACGGATGAAACTAAGAAACATTTAAACACGAAGAGGCATAATCATGCGAATCCGACTATATACATATCGTCAATCCAGGAATCTACCTATAGGGTCAATAGGTAGAACTTAAGAGCTAAATATAATCATGAGCCAATGAAGTGAAACGATGTCAGCAAGCAAGTTGTCTTTTCTTACTGTGTTCTTAGCTGGGTTTGATGAAGATTTAATGATAAAAGGGGCACCAACATACTGAATTACAATTGCAGCATTGGCTTGATCTGCAAAAAATTACTGCTGCATCTTGTTGGTTAGATAAAATTAGAAATGCTTACGGAGGCTAAAACTTCTTGGCTTACACTAACACAAGAATTGCATATCCCTCCTACACCAAATTCTACAAGCTTTCCATTGGTTCTGTAATGCAGTCCAGAAAAAGTAACAAATTATGCATATAGCCGTTTACATATCACGTTGAAAAACAATCACCATTGCAAAGCCAACAATGGTATGCAAGGGCATTTCAGTTCATCTATGCAATTTTTATTGAAAAAAAAAAAAACGATGGCTCTGTACCTGACGCAAGAAGCTATAGTGATGAGGATCACAGGCAGAGCTTGTTAAGTTTGCCACAATTTTCCCTTCTGTTCCTGCAAAATACAAAAACATCAGCGATTTAGAAGCAATCTGTATTTAAAATAGTCATACTTTGAGCATTTGCGCATCCAGAGTACTACAAATAAAGATAATTTTTCTTTTAAATAATTTCAATATTTTCTTCGCACAATAATTTCATAGTTGATACAAATTTGTAAATTTGCATTACAAACTTTTCCTTGTACCACTCTTGTCCGTGGCTTAATTTAACACCTTATAAAAGGATCATAAAATGCATGAAGTGAGCTACATAAAAGATGGCTTTAGAATGCAATCCTTATAAAAAATGCATATAAGCATCATCTTTTCATGAAGACATTGTACTTCAAGGTTCAAATGCACGAAGTAAGCTACATAAAAGATGAAGACACGTAAAAGAAATTGTTGGAAGAAAAAAAAAAAAAACTTAGGACAACATTCTCATACAACGACAAATCCTTGTCCCGCTAGACTAGAGAAGATTCTCATCTTTAATTTTGAATTGCATCACCAAAGTTCAAAAGTGGGTAAATATTGAACGAATAAGGACAATTAATAACTGATATGAACCTTAGTCAAATGGGCAAACATGCCAAATAACAATTCATTTGCTTTGTTAAGTAAATTAGCCTTTGATTATCACCATAATTACTACAAAAAGTTCTCATTCTCAAAGCTTAAAAGAAAATTTCAGAGATGTTTAAATTTACTGAAAGAAAATACAACAGCATACCATCATCAACGGTGTTTTAAAACCGACCACCAATTCCTAAAGCAAAAGTTGACCCATATTAAATTGGTTCTCAAAGTCATCACAGCAAATTTAAAAAGATGTTGGTCATTAAAGGCATATAAAAACTTTTCAGTGCAAGAAAGCACCAGAAGGTATTGCTATCTAGGAGTTTCATGTTTTCCAATTCGTTCTTCTTGCCTCTGGTCATGGGTGAACATGTATACTGCTCTTCCAAACTAAACAGAAAATAAACTTATTTTACTTTAAAAAAATAAAAAATATCATATAGCCAGCAAGGTAATACAAGAAATTGGTATGTAATGTCAATTGTGACAATCAATTTTTTAAGCATAGAGACATATTATGCACTATTAGGTTTTAGTTTCACATTATGCCAACGTTTATTACTTTATTTGAAGCTTCCACAAACGTAGATAAAAAGAACAATAACTAAGGGAAAGGGTTGCTCTCACATAAAACCTCCACATAGCCTGGCATTGGATCAATTACCCCATTTTCGGAGCATTGCAGATTCAACAATTAATACTTTGTAGTATGGAGTTCCGTTACAATGGAAAACAAAATTCCCATAATTTCGAAAAATATTTGCTTTAAATATATTTAGAGGAAGAAGCAGTAACAGTCTAACAGATAAAGCAAACACCAATTCGTGCCTGAGCGAGCAACGGGCTTGGTAACCAAAAATTCTTCCGCGGGGTTAAAATCGACGTATGTGGCCCATGCAGGTCTCGAACCTGCGACCTTCGCGTTATTAGCACGACGCTCTAACCAGCTGAGCTAATAGGCCAGTTGGTAAGAAGGACTTTTATACTATATATGATGTTATATACTCGTATCGCGAAATTAACTACTTTATCTTGGCAAGCTCGAATTAAATTCTTCATGAATTGTTTCTCTTTTTATATCTGTGAACAACTTAATTACATATTAACTTAAATCACAAGTAGAACCATCTTTATTAACCCAAAAAGAATATAAAAAAGAGCCACCTTTTAAGGATCTTTATGGCTTATTCTATTGATGGCCATATATATTTTTTTTCTTTTCAAACTTTGCCATTAATTTATCGTTTTTATAATGATTGCAACTTTACATTCCCCTAAAAATTTCAACTTAGGATCTGTTTAGCTGGGGGAAAATTTTTCATCGATGAACTCAATATTAGAGCGTTGTGCTAATTTCTCACTTAATATATAATTAGTAACATCTCTAAATATCATTAAAGGCAAAACAGTTTCTAAATTGAATGCGAAACATGTATAACTAGTAATATCTCTAAATATCAGACGGTGGTGATCTTCTCTAGAGCTTCCAAGAAGACAAAACAATTTCTCACGCATGACATGCAAAGGCAACAATCATTATTGGTGAACTAAACATATGACTTCGACTAATGATAACTTACTTCTTGTCACATTTACTCAAAGTTTAACAAATAAAAAGAATGCTATTTGTTATGAAATAGATTATATTAATTAAGCATATTATGATCAATAAGTTGGATTTGAAAAAATCCAAGAATTTCGGGGCATACACCTTCCATGACGGGGACGATTATTTCTTCACATGGCAACCCCCAGGCTGGTTGGAGCATGAAGTTGAAGTGTGAGTGTGACAGTTAAGTGCAAACTGCAACAAGCTAAGCTAGATAGTAGTGCGATAATATATATATATATATATGTTCTGCAGTGGTGCCACCCAAGAAGCCAAATCACACTCTTAAGTGTCTATTTGAGCCAAAGAGCTTATAAAAATTTGCATAACAAAGCAGAGAAAATGGTGGTGAAGGTGTATGGTCCAGCAAGGGCACCCTGCCCTCAAAGGGTGTTAGCTTGCCTCTTAGAGAAAGGGGTAGACTTCGAAATTGTCCATGTTGATCTTGAACAAGGAGAGCAAAAGCGACCTGAGTTCCTTCTCCGACAGGTGAAGTGTATACCTCAGTTTGGTCAATTAATATCTTAAGAATTTCCAGGCACATACAACGTTATTTGTTTAATTAGTACACACAAGCTTCCACTTGTTGCTTTTGTAAATTCTGTCGTTTATTCTCTTGCAGCCTTTTGGTCAAGTTCCGGTTGTGGAGGATGGTGATTTCAGGCTATTTGGTAAGAACCGCCAATTCTATTTTTGGCTTTTAACAATAAAAAAGAATGCTAGAGAGCCAGAATATTTATCCAAATTTATCTGTTAGAATCATGTGACATGTATGTAGATTTTTGAATTAATAAGTGGGTCATACTACTTTATTCCATCTAACCATCAGTCCTGTTTTCTGACAAAAATTTATACTATTCTTTTTGGCAGCATAGCATTACTCTTTAATAATTAATGTTATTCTATTTTTTCCCCATTCAACAGTTGATATTCTTTTTATATATACCTTTTGAGGAAAGTCTTCGGGTGAACATGTGAAACTAATTCATTATTCTTCCCATATTAGTTATTGCTTTCACATGTCTAGTGGTTCAACAATGATATGGGGTCCATTGTCATCCCATAGTTTCTTTTTTTTTCCTGATTTTGTATGCAGAATCCAGGGCAATAGTAAGGTACTGTGCAGCAAGACCATGGTCCTGACCTCTTAGGTACAACCTTAAAGGAGAGGGCTCTGGTAGACCAGTGGCTTGAAGTGGAAGCACACAACTTCAATGACTTGTGCTTCAATCTAATGCTTCAGCTTGTGATCCTTCCAAGGATGGGCCAGCCGGGGGACTTGGTCTTGGCTCACAGCTGTGAGCAGAAACTAGAGAAGGTGCTTGATGTGTATGAGAAGAGGCTCTCTAAGAGCACTTATCTTGCTGGAGATAAGTTCACTTTGGCTGATCTGAGCCAGCTTCCAGGGATTGATCATCTGATTGAGGAAGCCAAGATGGGGCACTTGGTGACTGAGAGGAAGCAAGTGAATGCTTGGTGGGAGAAAATATCAAGCAGGCCAGCTTGGAAGAAATTAAAGGATTTGGTGAATTAATTAAGAGATGTTTTTATTGTTCATCATATAAATGTAAGGTATAATTGTTTGTTGCTAAGGGGAAATAAAAGGAAAAAGATTAAAAAAAAAAAAAAAGAAAAGCGAGTGAGATGGAGAGAAATTTTTATATGCACTTAGAGCAAAAAATTTCTCTTGTTTCATTTCATTTATTGCATAACAAATTAATTTTGTGGTGGTTAAAAAAAGATGAAAATAGGTGATTAAGAAAATAAAAATGACCCACAAAATTAATTTGTCAAGCAATAGCTAAGATAGAGGAGCAAGAGAAATTTCTTGCTCTTAAAGTATAGAAGAATTGCTCTAAAAATGCCTTATCTTCGTTCATTTTTATGTTTGGATGCAAATGTGGTTGATCAATGCGTGTATGTGTGTGTAGCAAACAATAAAAAAATGTTGGTTGTTGTTGCTTGTCAACTTGATTTTCTTGATTTATAACATTTTGTAAAATATTTTCTTTAATTTATGTATAGATAAATATTATCTAGACAATGCAAGATACCCAGTTCAAGGGTCTGCTAGGACCACATAAGAGCACAAGATATATTCTTTCATATTTTAAATTAATTCCAAATTTTAGATCAAAATATGAAGTATTTAATTTCTAGCATTCTAGTTTGAGAAGCATTATTGGAAGAACTTTTAGTGTTTGTAAATCAAGGCGGAGAACATTGCAAAACATCATCAATTTTAAGCTTTAAACTGAAATTTCTATTTTACAAGCATGCTTTATTCTTCACAATTACATTAGTAGAATGGACTCATTTAGATATCCTTGAATATTTTGGGATTCATAATAATTTGAACGTAGAGAGTGAAATTTTAATAAGGAGTTTATCTCATTTGCAAAACTCATTGAAAAGGTAGGATGTCTTAGAAAGAGTTATCTCATTTGCAAAACTATTTGAAAAAGAGTGGCATTGTATAGAGTCATAATAAAAGACTACACAAGGTCAAGATATGTTTTTGTCTAGAGTAATGATAGAAATGTTCAATGTCATATTTTTTCTTGCATGTTGACTTATTTATTTTATTTATTTTGAAGTGGAAAAATACAAACATACATTTCTTAAGGAGAAATACTTGCATGATTCGAAAATACCACATAATTATGCTTCCGAACCAATCATGTAAATATATTTTACATGAAACTTATTACTAACACACAATCCTATACAAAATATATTTACATAATTGGCTAGGAATGTAGCTATGTGGTACTCCCAGACTATGTAAGTATTGCTCTTCCCTAGGATACAAGAGAAATGATTCAAGTGTACAACAATAATATCAGGGTCCGCTATTAAATTAAGGAGAGAAGCATGGTGCAAAATTTAAAGATAACGAAATTAATCCAATTGATGAGGACAAGGACAATAGTTATGAAGTTGGTGATAACAAACAAACTATGATGCCAATTTTCTCAAGAATGAACTCAAGAGAGAGGACGATAACAAGGAATGGAGAGGAAAAAGTTGTAGACATTGAGAAATTTCTACAACACTTACTAGTATTATTGATAGGAATATAGGATAGATAATGCTATATGAGCGTCCAACTTGGTAGAAACTAGAAAGAACTTATCTCAGGTTTTTCGCGACAAGAAATCTTGCAAACATATAAAAAAATGCAAAGCAACAAAATGTTTGACAAAAATTCTTGTCGGCAAATGGTTAAAAATAAATTTCTTTTGCACCTTACAACACCTTTAGGGTCCGTTTAACTTATATACAGCACGTTAGTGTTAACTTATCTACTTTTACTTTTGTAAAACTAGTTATATAACATCTTATCCATACCATTAGAGTTCGTTAAAAAACTTCTCTGCAAACTCAAACTTCTATTTTCCCTGCTACACTATCCTCTTTTTGGAGTTATGCTCGAAGGACTCGGCATATCATAATTGATTCTCTGTTTCCACCAGCTTCAAAACTATTTTCTTCATCATCTGGATTAGTTTGATTGACTATCTTCAAAATTCGCACCAAAAGCTTCACCTTCGTATAATGAATTCTGATAACGCATTAAAACAACAATCCAATTGCTATTGTATCCTTGAAACATCTCTAAAAACCAAAGCTCAAAGAAATAAACAAAATAAATATAAAAAAATGATAATAATATTTGTGTACACCAACTAATAAATATTTAGCTCAATTTTCAATTTCCTATCAACTATATAATAATTGGAAAATTGATGTAAAAACAACTAAAGATTGCTCCTAATACTGAGTATGAAGAAATATTAGGCTGACCAATTTTATAAGTTCCCCTCTAACCCGTATAGAATTAAGGTGTGAACCAATTTTAAAAAGCTCATACTCCATAAGATGTTTGTAACAGAAGAGCCAAACTTGCATTCCATAAAGAAAGTAGTGCAAGCATTAAACTTGTGTTTTCCTTTAATATTTGGAGTATGCAGTCTGTGGGCAAATGTCATACCAAAGTACACAACATTTCAGTGTCAAATACCCCTTTGCTTCATTCCTCCAATATAGCAAGGTACATTAATATATCCCACCCCTAGGAGTTGCAAATGTTTGTATGCAAAGATGGATCAGATTTATTTGGCTTGGTTTCTCTAAAGAGAAAAAATCGCACAGTATAATCAGCGTCGATCATCTGGGGAAATAATCATCACTTCCATCCAGGCAATTGCAACCCATTACTATGCACATCAACCAAATGTACACTAAATTCAAACCCAATAATCACCATTCATCACATCATGGCCCTAAGTAACACTAACATGTTACTACCATGTAGTGTAGACGAACTTAACAGTTAAAATTTTAAAGTAATGCGAATATAAAAATTAAGTTGGTAGGAAGATCAGAGTTCTGGCTTGGAAATTCAATCCTCATTATAGAAGACTGAATTGTATGTACAGCAAAGTTAGAATCAACTTCGATCATATGGGGAAAGTATCATCATATCTATTCCAACTCTTCCAATATCTAGATTTTAAACGACATTCTGAAACATACACTCGCATAAAAATCAAAATTTTAAATAAAAAACACAAAAACAAGCAAATTTGAAGAATTTTCAAGAACAGCAGAGAAATTTCCCACTCTGCAATAGGAACTGAGATGAAAGGGCTGAAATTAGCCCCAAACAACCAGTGCACAATAGATTGCAGGAAGGAATTGCTGTGGCGTCAGCTCATACGCAATGCCCACGTGGGTTAGGGCACCGGTAATCAGTAATTGACGCGGGATTTTCACACAAAGATGCAAGACCCCAGAACCCTAAAACGAACCCTAAATCGAAAACAACTACAAAGATTGAGACTTTGAGAGAGGAGTGCACAGAGCGTGGAGAGAAGACGTAGCTGTGTTTTATAAAGGGGAGAGAGTGCGCCGAACGAAACCCTAATTGAATTGCGAGAAACCCTGATTCTGAAAAGAGGATGCGGGTCATTTAAGGGAGAGTGACCCAGTGGGCCTCTGTTGCAGACCATTATTGGATTGGCCCATATCCAACCTCCCTGCAAAAAATTTCGAATGAAATAATTAAATACAAAATGTGATGTTTAGGTGCAATGCATTGATTAATTTAGGCTATCTTTATAACTGGCGGTGAATGGAGTACGAATTTCATTTTATGCTTGGATATTTAATAATGAAATAGAGGAAAGTGCCACTTAATTCTTTGAATATACTATTGGAAAGAAATGGAATGAAAGGATTATATATATTTTTTATATTAAATATATTACAATTCAAATGTTCTTATCTTTAAAAAATCTTGAATTATTTTATAAAACTTTATAATCTACAACAAACAGTTTGCTCGGCAAGGCTGAAAAAGTTTTTGCATAAAATGGTGTAAGTTATAGAACAAAAAAAATGGTGTAACTTTGGATGAAGTTAGAGAGTTATAGGAGGACACATATCTAACAGAGATCTTTTAGGTTAAAGGTGCCACTAATTAGTTTTAGTGTGTCACTTATCTTTAAAAACCTGAAAATCAAAGGTATGACAAGTTAATTATTGTTTTTTAGTCTAAATTCTCAATAAATCAAAACTAAAAAAAAAATCTAATATTTTTCTTTTTATAAAGATAAAGTAATTACTTTATTTGCGCGTCAAAATTGAATATCAAAACAATATTTCACATATTAACACTCGATATATCTATCCTATTATAACATATATTATAGGCTTAAATATATTTTTAACCTTTAAAACTATAACACTTTTTTGTTTTGGTTCTCAAACAAATTTTGGTTCCTAAAAAAGAAAATAGTTTGTGCTTAAATATGCTTTTAGTCTTTTGAAAATATACACTTTTCATGAGATTTAGCATTTTTTAATATTAAACAATTTAGTTAAACACATTAATTAAAGAAGTGAAAAACACAAGCAGTCAACAACTAAATGGAAGAAATTGACAAAAAAAACAAAGAATAATTGGGTTGACTGTACTGCTATTTGTTACGGAAATTTAGAGTATGAAAGTAACGAAGCCTACAACCATACAAAGGGTAGGTGAATTACCCATACATGGAAAAAGTGGGGATATTATCCAAAAAAAAAAAAAAACTAGGGTCATAAAACAATCACCAATATCATAATGATGCGTAATTTCATCTCAGTTTCGTATTAATTAGCATTTTTCTTGGGTTAAATTGAAAAAATAAAAAATTACATTTGGAGTTACTACTAGATATCCATATGAAGCAGGTTTACTATGATTACTAAACCGATGATGGTTATCTTGGTCAATCTTGAATGAGACTCAACTACTAGGTATCGTGCATAAGATCAGGAAGCAATTGCCTTGAATGTGGGAGCCTTCCATATTCTTTTTCTCGTGGCCACAACCAAACATATAGGCTAGCACCACAAAGAGACATAAAGAAGAAAAGAATGATACCTATAATTCTTTGATAGAAATACTATTCACATTGGCATTTGCAAATGTTCTTTTTCCAACTCTTGCACCAATCAACACCTCCCCTAGTGGGGCCAATTCCACCAAAAAAAGTTATCTCATGGTGCACACATAAATAGCAACGCATATAAATTGTGACAACATCTCATGATTACAGCAGAAATCAAATATACCATTTTCCTTCGGGTGTTTCCAAACCTTTTTTCTTCATTGTCTCTTTTGTTGAAATGGCTTCTTCACCAACCTTGAAGCGCACAAATTCCATAACAGATAACATGCCTGATGCATTGAAGCAGAGAAGGTACCATATGAAGAGGTGCTTTGCAAATTATCTTGAGAAGGGGAGAAGGATAATGAAACTTCATCACTTGATGGAAGAAATGGAGCAAGTTATCGATGACAAGAGTGAAAGGGATCAAGTCTTGGAGGGTAGCCTCGGCTTCATATTGAGCTCTACACAGGTTATTTTTAACTTGCCCTTTTTATTCACCTTACATTATGTGTGTTACAATGTGACATCATTATTAACCTTTAGATTTTAATGCTGTGCACCTGAAACTTGCAGGAAGCTGTTGTTGATCCACCATATGTTGCCTTTGCAGTAAGGCCAAATCCTGGAATTTGGGAACATGTAAAAGTGAACTCGGAGGACCTTTCAGTTGAGGTTATCACCTCCACGGACTACCTCAAATTCAAGGAAAGTGTATATGATGAAAAATGGTATGTCCTTTCTCTTTATTTTATTAGCTTCCATTTCAACCCTCCTGCGTTCTTTTCCCTTATTAACCTTTTTTCATCAATATCTACGAAATCAGATATCTTGAATTAAATATTCACATGATATACATGACTACATAATAAATAACATTTGTACAAATCAAATTACCAAAAAAAAAAAAAAAAACGTTTGTACAAATCAAAACTTGTGTACAATATAATTTATTTTCATCAATCTTCACTATGGCACACCAATCTCTAAGCAACAATTACAAGGATTGAGGGGGAAAATGGAAAGTTATGTTTACTTTCAATTATCTTAGTAAGTATATGTCTAATACTTGTTATTAACTTAGAGCCACTAAGCATACCATCGAATAAATAGGGCTGCAAGTAATGAAATATAATCATCACATATGAAACATTTTCTTTTGTGTAGGACGAGTATATCAATCACAATGGTCAAACTTTGTACCACACAACATGAAAATCATCTGTCCTAGTCTCTATGTCACCTACAAGACATATTTGCACCAACTTTGTTTTGATGGTTAACTTTGGTCTATGTCGCAGGGCAAACGATGAAAATGCATTTGAAGCAGATTTTGGAGCATTTGATTTCCCCATTCCTCACTTAAATTTATCATCTTCAATCGGAAATGGACTCCATTTTGTTTCAAAGTTCTTAACATCAAGGTTTAGTGGGAATTTGGCAAAAACACAGCCTATAGTTGACTACTTGCTATCACTAAATCGTCAAGGAGAAGTAAGTGGAAGAACATTAGATTAAAATCCATAAAACACTACCAACAAAAATAAATAATTAAAAAAAAAATCTACATATACTTGTTGACATTCATCTTCCATTTTGTCATCTACACTGACAGAGCCTGATGATAAATGACACACTGAACTCTGCTGCAAAGCTTCAGCTTGCACTTATAGTGGCAGATGCATATCTCTCAGCACTTCCCAAGGATACTCCCTACCAAGATTTTGAGCCAAGGTAAACTAACCCTTTATTCTTATATTAAAGAGGACTATGATTTGTAATTCATCACCAATGTCAATTTTCAAACGCAGGTTTAAGGAGTGGGGATTTGAGAGGGGATGGGGAGATGCTGCAGGAAGAGTGAAGGAGACAATGGGAAGTCTGTCAGAAGTACTACAAGCTCCAGACCCAGTGAACCTGGAGAAATTTTTCAGCGGAGTTCCCACAATATTCAATGTTGTGATCCTCTCTATCCATGGTTATTTTGGGCAAGCAGATGTTCTTGGATTGCCAGACACCGGTGGACAGGTAACATTCCTTGACTTTAGTTATTAAGGGCATTGTTTTTGGTAATTCCTTTAAGAAAAAGAAAAATACTTTTTCAGTATGAAAACGTGTGAAAAATTTCTAAGATAATGCCTTTCTCATAAACTTAGAATTGTCAACTTTTGACATTTGCTCTACTGCAATTTGGAACAGGTAGTTTACATATTGGATCAAGTGAGAGCTCTGGAAGCAGAGTTGCTGCTAAGAATTGAGCAACAAGGGCTAAAAGTGAAGCCTCAAATTCTTGTGGTAAGGTTCATGAAAAGGAATGATCATGTTTCTGCATATAACTTACTTTTTTACAAGACTAACGCAAATATACTCTTGACCCTGACAGGTCACAAGACTCATACCTAATGCTCAAGGAACTAGGTGCAACCAGGAGTTGGAACCAATCATTGATACCAAGCACTCCAACATTCTACGTGTGCCTTTCCAGACTGAGAACGGAGTCCTGCGTCAATGGGTTTCTCGCTTTGACGTTTATCCTTATCTTGAGAGGTTTTCTCAGGCGTGTTTATCTGCTTTAAGAATCTTTACCTGAGAGCTTTTTATTTCGATGAATTTTCCGACTGACCAGTCCTTTGGTTCATGATAATAGGATGCCACGGCCAAGATTCTTGACCTCATGGAAGCAAAACCAGATCTTATTATTGGAAATTACACTGATGGAAATTTGGTAGCATCTCTTATGGGTAGCAAACTTGGGATAACTCAGGTCACTATCCATTTATCTAAGTTTTCCTGTTCCACAACTTTTTAGATGTAAGGATGTCCTCCTTTGCCACATGTACTAATTCCTTGAGTTGCTTGAATACCAGGGAACTATAGCACATGCTTTAGAGAAGACTAAGTATGAGGATTCAGATGTCAACTGGAAAGATTTTGACCCAAAGTATCACTTCTCATGCCAATTCATGGCTGATACAATTGCAATGAATGCATCAGATTTCATCATAACCAGCACATACCAGGAAATTGCAGGAAGGTTAGAACTCATATTAAAGGAAAACAGTTATTCATTGCAACCTTTTTGTATAACTTGGAAATTTGTGTGGCATGCTCAAGAAAGTTCACTTGCATAGCTTAGAACCCAGAAATTAACACCAATATCTAGATTTGGGGAAACAAGAAAACCTAGAAATAAAAGAAGTAAAGAAGGAAAAAGGTAATTAGAAGTTTGTAACATACTAAGTTTTAAAATTCTTTTTTGCAGCAAAGATAGACCTGGACAGTATGAAAGTCATGCCGCATTTACGCTCCCAGGGCTCTGTAGGGTTGTTTCAGGAATAAATGTATTTGATCCCAAGTTCAACATAGCAGCACCTGGAGCTGACCAGTCTGTCTATTTCCCTTACACAGAGAAAGATCAAAGACTTACCCAATTTCATCCTGCCATTGAAGACCTATTGTATAGTAAAGTGGAAAACAAAGAGCATATGTAAGTGAATAGTTGTTACCCCTGTATAGTTAATGTTCAGATAAGAATTACTATATTCTTCCAAATGATTAATTTTCCCTGCTGAAATTATTATGGAAACAGTGGATATGTAGAAAATAGAAGAAAACCCATCATATTCTCAATGGCAAGGTTTGATGTTGTGAAGAACTTAACTGGGCTAGCTGAGTGGTATGGGAGAAACCAGAGATTGAGAAACCTGGTGAACCTTGTCATAGTTGGAGGCTTCTTTGACCCTTTGAAATCCAAAGATAGGGAGGAAATGGCAGAAATAAGAAAGATGCATGATTTGATTGAAAAGCACCAACTCAAGGGTCAATTCAGATGGATAGCTGCGCAGACAGATCGACATCGCAATGGAGAGCTCTACCGCTTCATCGCTGACACAAAGGGAGCTTTTGTGCAGCCTGCTTTGTATGAAGCATTTGGCCTTACTGTCATTGAAGCAATGAACTGTGGCTTGCCTACCTTTGCTACCAACCAAGGAGGTCCAGCAGAAATTATTGTGGATGGGATCTCTGGCTTCCATATCGATCCCCTTAATGGAGAAGAATCAAGCAACAAAATTGCTGATTTCTTTGAAAAATGCCAAGTAGATTCAACATATTGGAACAGCATTTCAGAAGCTGGATTGCAGCGCATAAATGAATGGTAAACAAGCAACACATCAATTTCATGGCTTCAGTGTAGTACAATTGTTATTTAACATTTATATTACACCTATAAATGCATTGCATGGCAGCATTCAAGAAAGATTCCCCTGTCTTGGCTTTGTTTTGTAGTTATACCTGGAAGATCTATGCAAACAAGTTGCTGAATATGGGAAGCATTTATACCTTCTGGAGGAGAGTGAATAATGAGCAAAAAGAGGCCAAGAAAAGATACATCAAGATGTTCTATAATCTTATGTTCAAGAATTTGGTAAGTCAATATATTTGGTCCTCGGAAACATATGCACAATAATAATTGTCATGTAACAAATCTCTGGAATGGCCAACACTTCTGATATGTCAATTTTACAGGTGAAGACTATACCTATTCCCAGTGAGCCACCTGAACAACCAGTGCCCAAGCAGCAGAGTATCAAGAAACAAGGCACTAGGTATATCACTCAATCAGCAACTCACTCAAAGCTTCACTTTGAAGTAACTGAAATGTTGAATTTCCTTCATTCTAACTTTTTCTCCTGATAAGATGTGCATCTTTTCACGTACTTAAGTTCATCACTTCATGTTGCAACTTCTTTATTTTTAGTTAGCATCAAACTATACGCGGTTAAGAAAATAGTTTGCTACTTGATCCAAGCTAACATATTTTTTCCCCTTTCCTTTTTTTTTGTTTCTGTGGTGTTTTTGCTGCTGCAGACGTTCACAATCCAGATTGCAAAGGTAACATTAACTATATAGCTCCGGAGTAGCTAATGATTTTCAGCTGTGTAACAACTAACTCAAGAAATTCTTGCTTTCTTTCAGCTTATTTGGAGCATAATGGTCTGAAGTCTTAACCACAAAGCAGGTCAATTGCCAGGGTGCATCTTGTCACAGTGCTGGATGTTGGTCTTTCACTGATGTGCATGCCTTGATTTTTTTAAACTTTTTTTTTTTTTTGGTTAATTCATTGGAAAAAAATAAGTTCTGCAATTGTTACAAGATCGAAACTGTTTCTATTTGACAAATAAAATGCTTTGTTTACGAGAAAATCTATTTATAATATATTAATTCTACGACTCAAGTTGTAGCATATTAAAAGATTGATATATAGATACTCTATAATATTATTACGTTAGTTTCTTATTAAAAATATTATGTTCTCATGTGTTCCTTTTAGTCTTATAAAGCCACATTTTTCTTATGACAAACTAGATCGGATTGAACCAAACCAAATTCGATTGGGCCAAATCAAATTAAATTGGACCAGGTCGGACCAAACCAATCCAAATTGAACCAAGTCAAACCAGACCAAATCAAACCAAACTAGACCAGATTGGACCGAACCAACCCAAAGCAAAACGAACTGGACTCGATCGGATCAAATCGAACCAAATCAGACCAAACCTGACCTGACCAAACCAAACTAGACCGGACTGAACCGAATTGGACCTTACTAGGCTTGACCTAACTGAGCCAATAGACCAAACCATATCAGACCAAAACAAAAAAACAACTTAGACTTATTTTTACATCCTTATTATCTTATTCTTATGTTTTATACTCTAATTAAAGAACTAAAGTGTAAGTTGTGGCATTAACACTTCATTTATCTCTCATCTTACAATATTGCCACATCACCTATTAAACAAGTTATTACTTAACCATGCCAATTTTCAATTCTCATTACTTATTCATAAAAAAATACACTAGCTACCAATATTAATAAAATTAATTATATATAATTTAAACTAATTATGGGTATGTTTGTTTATGATTTTTCAGCAAAAAATTACCTTTTTCATTAGAAAAAAAATTAATTTTCATATATTTGGATAATTTTTTAAAAATAATCATAATTTCAAAAAAAATATTTTCAAATTTTTTAATTAAATATAAAAATTTAAGTTTTATAATAATTTTTTTAAAAAGATGAAATAAAAGCACCCTATATATCATTAACTCCTTACTCAAAATTATTCAAAATTAATATTTTCAAAATTCAAATTTCTAATTATTCTTCAATAAACAAAAAATAATGAAATTAAATATCTATTTTTTGAATATTAAAAAATAATGTTTTACAAAACTATCAACCTCCTACCAATAGTTAATAAATTGTTTAACATATTACTTTTAACCTTATTATCCTTTTAATGATTTCATAATCAAATATGAAAAAAAATAATTTTATAAGACATCACAAATAAATAAAGCGCAAGTTACAGTCTTGACACTTCATTTATCTTCTATCTTATAATGTTGTCGCATCATTTTATTATGCAAATTGTCATTCAACTATGCCAACATTTAGCGTCCTACTATTTAATTATGACAAGATACAATAAGCCACCAATATTAACAAAATTAGTTATATATACTTTAAATAAATTATATACCGTTAATTCCTTACTCAAAATTATTCAAAGTTAATATTTTTCAAATTTTAATGTCTAATGATTCTTTAATAAACAAAAAATACTACAGTTAACTATTTATTTTAAATATTAAAAAATAATCTTACAAAAATATCAACCTACTAACAACCGTTAATCAACTATTTAACATTTTCCTTTTAACTTCAGTATTCTTTTAACGGTTTCACTACCAACAAGACAAAAATAAGTTTATAGAACATCACAAAATAGTAAAATTACAACTCTAAATAAATAAGAAATATCATATAAATTAACTTTGATATGTCATCAATATTATAAAATCTTTGTCATCGCACACTTATATTCAAAATAAAGATGAACAAGCACAATTTGAAAGAAATATACCTTTACAAAAAAAAACTTTTGTTCTAAACAATATTTTCAAACCCCAACCTTTCTTTGTTATTTCCAAAATAAAATAAATAAAATAAAAACAAATGGAAAGCATATAATTATTTTAATATAAAATAAACAAATTTTTTAGTTTTTAACATTTATTTTTAACATAATTTAGGAATATTCACCAATAATAATATTATCAGATAGGGAGTCCATATTTATACAAATATGAAGGAAAAAGTATCACAAGTAAACATAAAACACAACATCTTAGTATAGAAAAGACATTTATAAAAGAACAAGAAAGATATCAATGGAAATAAAATACACATCATCTAATCTTAAATAAATGGTAAAAATAAAAAGGGCTACAAAAATATGAAACTCATTTGAATACCATATATATATATAGTTTCATTATGTTTAAAATAATCATAATAGATGAATACCTTTGTTTTAATTATAATACCAAAGAATTATATAATCCTGAATAAAGAATATTTTTCTTTCATTTGACTTCAAATCATTAAGATAAAATTTACTAAATAATTTTTATATTAATCCAATTAATATCACTTACCACTTTTTCCTACTACTAAGCATATTTTTTTCGATGTTCATGCTAAATCTTGTTTAACACAAAGATGGATTAAAGTTTAATCTGGCATCATCTTTAAAGGAAGTTTTAACACGCGAATTGTGAAATACTGTATGATTGACTATTTATTGGCCTCGCTATAAAAAATAAATGAGTAAATGCCCATAAAACGTCATGTTTCTTAGCTGCTAAAGAAAAAAAAAAAAAACCGTAGAATGATCAAAACGGTTCAAGTTGGAAAAGCCTCCTAGTTATTATTTAGGTGGGCACTCAGCCATGACTAATGGCCAAGTTCTAAGCAAAATTGGGATTGTCGGTATGAACCCTGAGGGCTTGTTCATAGAATTGACTATAGAGACTTTGATATATTAATAACATCTTAAGAAACTAATTGTTTTCTAGAAGTTATGATCCTAACTAAGGGAGAGACCAAAAGCAATGAGTAGGTAATGTTATTCATAAAGAAATGGAATCCCTCGTTTAACCCAAGGCTGTGTAATATTTGTTTCAGACAGAAAGAAAATTAAATATCGTTAAAATGTTACCAGAAAGAGGAAGCAGTGTTACATTGTGTGTATAGAACTATAGATACTCATTGCTGAGTGCAAATAAAACTAATAAAAGAAAAGGTGTAGATGTTATATTCAAAAAATGTAATTTGAAAAGAATAGTGCTAATAACAGTAAACCTATTCGTGAAGTTGAATATAATCATCCACAGGCTACTATTGTAGGCTCCATTGTGGTGGAGGTGTCCCTGTCACACATTTCAGGACCAATATTTATAGGTGCATCTCCCTGCAAGATGACACGAATAGCTTGAGCGTTAAAGAATACTAAAAACCATATTGCAATTTCTTTAATTCTGAAAAATTGTAAACACACCTTTGCAAGGTTCCTAAAGTATGTCACATTGTAATTTCCAGTGGGAAATAAAACTTCAACGAGATCTGCTAGTACCAATTGAGGCTGGGCGAGTGCTCCATTATACCAGTCTTCACATGCAGAAGAACACACGCATCATACACAAACAATTATACAAGGAAAGTGAGTTATCAAGTAGCATATAGTTCATGCAAGAACAGATATGAACTCAGAAGATCAATTGGATTTTCTAGCCTATCATGATAAAGAGTACATTGTTTATCTTGCTTACTATTTTTTCCTGCCAAGAAAAGTATGAAATACATATTAAGTTGTTACCTCACTTGGAAATAATGTAGAAGAAAACATGTGTAAAATTACATATATAGTTTTATAACGTTGAAATAAGAGTGCTTTTGCCATCAATCACTATAAATCAAAACACTCACAGGAAAACGTAAGTAAAACCTACATATAAGATACATATGCATGGTAAATGCATGAAATTGGAACTACATACTTACCAAGGGCTGTATAATTTTGGATCCTTTTGTCATATCTCCATAGGCTTGTGTTTGTAAGAAAGGAAAAACAAGAACGATCTTCAACATTTAGATTTTGGATAAATGTTGATAACGTGTAGTTGACTGGATCAGAAGTTAATGTTTCATCAATGACTACTTCCACAGTCTACATGAAGAAATAATATTTACGCGATAAAAACTAATCAATAAGAGGAAATTTAAGGCAATGAAAAATTCCCAAGTATCGCAAATAATTAGTACTTTTTTTTGTAGAACTATATAGTTCTAGGAATTAATTTCAATATGATGATAGACCTTTCCTAAAATAAATTGAATTTTTTATATAGGAAAGAGGAACAAAGTTCTATCTTAGGGGAAAATAAAGTACATAAATTTCCAGACCCAAATTTGCTAGGAGAAGAGAGAAAACAGAGACAAACATACAGAGAATGGTTCTTAAGTTGAAGGGAAAACTGGTTAGCAGTAGGATTACATGATGTTAATGATGCACTAAATATTAATCTCAAATATCTTTATTTGTTGCAAATTTGAGTCATCAATTATTTCTAAATGGAAAACATAGGTGATAAATAATGAACTATATGTTGCTTTGAAAGCTTTCCATTTAAATAAGTAAACAAGTTCTGCTGAGTACTAGTTTTACACAACTATGTAAGCAATGATAATATTAGAGATTCAGTGTCCAGAGGTAGACTGCATTTAATTTTCTCATTTGATGCTGTATCATAATTTAACTTACACATAGGATGGCATGCAGTTCCTCTAAATCGTCAGGATTGGAGACATTGTAAGTGTTCTTGTTTATAGAAGAATCCACATTCTCTCCACCTGCATCTTCCACATACTGTATGCAAAGTTTGTATCAAAATTAAGAAAGTGATCAGGAAAATATTATAAGCACCAGATTAGGGATGATAAAATAAGAACGTGGTCAGAAAAGATGAAGTGTACACAATATCATATATTTACAATTCAAGCCTTTTGTCGGTGAGCTTGACATTAGGGACAAAAGGGAGAGTGGGACAATTTTAAAATAAACAGCAAGATAAATATTTTGCATGAGACACTGGTTGCTAATAATGATGAAGAAAACTGCTATAGTTTCACGTCAGAAACACAACTTACACCATGTTTATCTAACAGCTATGGTTTTATACCTTCAAATGATATGCTTCCTTTGTGAAAGACCAAACACCCTGCAAAGATGGCATTTCAATCGTTTAAGTTACACGATGTTAACTCCTGTTTTGTCGATAAACCATGCATCAGAAATTAGCTCCAGATAGTTTAAAGAGGAAAACAAAAAGAAAAACAAAAGAGTGATTTTGAAGTGTATAATATAGGGTTTATTATTATCATTATTACTATTATTTAAATAATAAAACAACACCAGATCATTACAGTTAACTGTCAATATGTTTTTGAGTTGAAAGAAGGCTCCAGGGAAGGCATGTGTAAATTTGTATTAAGATGTGAGAAAGAAGACAATTAAGTAATGGGATGTGTGCTTCTGGAGATACATACATTATCATACTTCATCCAAGCTACAATTGGCTTGAATGATGTCCGGTTTGCTGCAATTTTACCCAAGCACAAGTAGTTCTCCTTAACCTATACAATAACAAACCATTTTGTCAGAGTAACAAATATCATAAAATCTAGTCTGTTAGAAGGGGATTACAGCAGAAAATTATGAAAAGATGATTGTGTAATCTCCAAGTGCAACTTTTATTTTATGCACACAGAAAATTAATGAATTTCTAAGTACAGAGTTATTTAGAAATACTTTTATTCTAATTTTATCAGTCAAGGTAAGATGAGGAAGATATTTCAGCATAAAATGACATCAATTTGGTTGAGAAGTAGGGGGATGCTGCCATCCAGAATCACAAATTGCTGTAATACTGTTGCCAATGTTTAGCAGAAAGAAACATATGGATAGGTGGTCATTGAACGTGCTCTATTGCCATTTGTTGATGCATTCCACGTTCAGTTGGTGTGTTATTGAATCCTTATAATTAAGTGATGACAGTTTCTAGCTATGTTTGCCCAGAGCAACTGGTGCAACATTTTCATGTTCAATTTATTGGTGTGAAGATGTTCAAACGATGAAAGAAGTTGAAATTAATATGTATGATACATGGGGCAAACTGTTTATATAAGTACCTATAATGCCCACAAAAGTGGAATAAAGTTGTAAGTAAGAACTTACCAAATTAAATTTGATATTGTACCTAATTCTACTCTATTTATCTTTTGCTTTTATTCTAGAACACTAACTACGTTGCCACTTTTCAACTACATGATTCTCAATGCAATTCTCAGCGTCCGCCCTCACGCAAATAAATGCACTTTTTGTGCTTTGTCTTCTTCAAAATTTCAAATGTTTTTATCTTAGTGGTAGTAGTCAAATAGCTTAGAAGAAAGTTAGCAGTAAACTAGTAGGTTGAACCCATAAAGGACTAAGGGGAGCAAACTGAATATAGTCCTATAAGTTATTTGACTCTCGATCATTAATCCTTAGTATCAGATTTCAACATCTTAGCAAGGCCATAAGTGGAAATTCATCATAAAAATGCAGTCTGGACCTTAGCAACAAGAAGATCCTACTAGTTTACGGAATATTGATGATGGTAAAAGTTAATGAAAAAATATTCATCATAATGATATAGACATAGGTATGCCATGAGCCGAGTGGTGTTCTTACTGCAGTATACACTTGATTGGCCCTAGCTTCAACATTTCCAAAGGCTCCTATGAACTTGATCCACTCTGCTCTCTATCAGAGTAAATGTAGCAAATTGTTAATCATTCCAGGAACAGAAAATCCGCGACATGATAAGTACATATCTTTTCCATAGACAAGTATATAAATTAATATGCATCTCAAATATGAATTTTCCAAGTAGGTTCTTAATCAGTAATCAGATAAATTAGCTGGCAAAACTGGATTGAAATACACCAGTCTCCGAGAAATCCTGCATGGTATTATGTACCATTGTTGGAATTTTAAGTGTGAGTGATGAAATTCTCACGTTAGTTAAGTGATAAGTATATAAAATGGAAAATCCAGAGACATATTGCCTAAAGATTTTGGATCAAGATATGGCATCCAACTCGCTATGTGGTTTCTTGCTTAGTCGATTTAGATCTTTGTGAATTTTGAGCTCCCCTGACCACGTGTTTCAACAACCGTGTGATACGTGAAAGAAAAATTAGGATGCATGATGATAACTGCCCCCCAGTTGACAGCTAGGGCTATAAGGGTTTAGGATAACCTAACACTGTGGACTCTATTATAGATTAAAAAAGGAAAAAAAAAAAAAAAGGAATGTTAGGAATGTTGTTGCAAACCGTGGAGAATTAAGGGTCGAGACTAAATATTTTCTCTGCTTTATGGAGGAAAGATTTATCAGATAAACACACAGGAATTAAGGGTTAAGACTAGATACTGCAAACCGTGACTTTGCTTAATCAAAGATTGAATAAGATAGGAGGACTAGTTCTTGGTGTAACAATACTACATAAATCCCACAAATGAGGCCTAATCGAATATTGGCTTCAGAAACAACATGGTATCCTATGTCCACTACTCCAAGTTAAACAAATGTTCTGATGCTTTTGGCTTTTGAACAATTTACCTACAGTGATCTTCAGGTGCTTACCTGCAAAGGGTTATCCTCTGCAAAAGGAACAAAAGTTGCAAAATTGCAAGCAGGTTGTTGATCAGTGTCACTATAGAAGTGTGCTGAGAACTGTGCAAGTTTTTGGTAGTCACTTTTGTTGAACATTTCTATCTGTCCTCCTTCATACAATTTCAAGACACATGGAGAAGCCACCGAGTCTGAGGTTATGCCTTTCAAGCTCTCCAGCAAGCCCAAAAGCTGCTCAAAACAATAGTAGGAACAAATAAGAAGCCAAAGAAGGAATGATAACCCTTCTATATTGACCTTGGCAACACAACTCCAAATCCACACCAAAACCTTTGAAGTTTAATATGTAAACTGGCAGTAGTAAGAGATTCTCACCTCTAAGAAGGAAACTTGAGTTCCAATCCCAGGAGACAAAAGAAAGACAAAGAAAACGTTAGGCACAACAAGGGTGAAAGAAATAATTATTGTATTAATTTGCTGATGAAGAATAAGACATCCTTAATTTTATGACTCAAGAAGAATGACTAAATTGAATTGCCTAATCATTTGTTTTAGTATTGGCACATTGAACTGGTTACTGCATTGGTTTGGTTGTAAAATCAAATGCTTTGTGGTGTTGTATGCTAGAGTTATGATTCCAGAGAAAAAGAGAAGCGATAAGGTGAATGAGAGAACAAGGAGGTAGGAACATGCATGCCGTTGCATGACATACCTGGAAAATAATCCGTATCAACAGAATAGTTTGACAATGGAATGACAAATGATTTGATTCTTGAGGTGCAATATTTAGTCCTTGATGCCATTCTTGAATTATTCTGCCAATAAGAGGAATTGATGGAAGAAAAATGAGTTGGTGAGAAACACAGCTTAGCAGGGAAAACTCAGCAAACACGGGAAAATTAGAAAAAAAACAAAATGTAATTCCTATGTTTCCCAAATGAAAAGAAAAAAGGCTGGGCTATCCCTAATCAATGTCGTTGAAAATACAATTGGGCAGCTAGATAGGTGATCATAATAATGTATTGAGTCCTCTAAAGTAGTTTTCAATGAATATTTTGTTCACTTCGTCTCTTTCGCTCTTGCTTCAACTCGGGAGAGAATAACTAGCAATTCAGAATATCGAGAATCTGAATTGCAATTGTGTTATCACATGCCACACTTTCTATGAGTTCAAGTAATTTATGCAAATATTTAAACCTCCTAAACTTTCAGTATTCGCACATTCGGACATAGCTTTTTGGGGATAAATAACAACACACTTATTCTTTCGCAAATTTTCCAAAAAAAAATTAATTGAACATAAAATTGGCTGGTCAATAAAGAACATGAAACATTCGATTTATATATAAAAAATGTGACATCAAGTCAGTTAAAACATCATGAAACATTTTATTGACAAAGGGAAACTTGTTAATTTGACAGAAAGACCAAAGGCAGTCATATGATTTGATAACGGATAAAAGCTATAATACACACATCTTAAGGACCTCCATATCATTGTCCATTTCATTATTTACCTACATAAACTCAAAACCAAACAAATCTTAATTAAGGACCCCCCTAATGTATTAAAACCCAATCTTGCACAAGAATTCGAAGACAATGAAAAGCAAGTTGTTGACAACAATTTGTTAAGATATTTCTACCTGGAGAAGAAGGTAGCTCTGGCCATCAACAGCATTTTTAATGACTTTGAAGGTCTGGCCGTAATAAATATGGAAGTTTACAGCATCCTCCACCTTTGCAAAGTTGCTCACTTTTGCTGGAGTGGCCGCTCCATTAACACCTCCACAGTTGCAGAACCAAACCAATGCCAAGAGGAAGAAGGCTTGCAGCCAAGAAGAACAAGAATGAACTGAATCCATGAGCTGAATGAAGCACTTGTTGCTATATACAAATAATGTGAATAGTTGAGCTAATTATATTTACCATGTTGGCTCATTATCATTATTTTAAGTCACTTTTAGAATGCGATAAAAAGTTATTAAACTTTTTGTGGCAACTATCTGCAGCTAAACTGTGCCAAGTAATGCTTTCTGTGAGATAGAAAGGGAGGGGCACAGGGCAGCATGTTCGGGATAAATGGATTGGAATTTGGAATAGTGTTGAAATTATAGTATGAAATGAATTGTTGGCATGTAGCTAGTGGGATTTGTACTTTATAACAGTGAGTGACCCGTGAACCCATCTTTAGGTTATTTTGTCATGTTCTTTTCATCATATGTTGCTGTTGGTTCCTAAATTGATGGTACCTCTTGTTCCCTTTCTTTTTTTCTTTTACTTTCTTTGATACTCAGAATGTGAGTGATCCACTGATCATCATCCATGTGCCGTGCACTCACCTAAGCTCAACTCAACCCCTACTCATCTCATCTCTACACCCCACATTCAAAATCATTCATTCCCTGCTTGCAGCTTCCACAATAACAAATACTACATCAACATTAATTGATCACTATCAGTTTTATTATTTAATATCTTTCTCAACCATGGCTCACAAGAAATTAGCTAGTTTTTAAAGTTTTTAAGGAAAAAAAAAATACGGGCATGAAGAAGTTGTCATATGAGCTGTTCAGGAAAAGAAAAAGGTTATCTTGCGACTGAAAAAATAAAATTTGAAAACGGCTGTGAATACTTTGGTAAAACAAAGGGACCTAAGTCCTGTAAACAAAACATATTTTAGAATGTAATAAGGGATTCCAATAAATACAAAAGAAAGATACCTTTCTGACCAAATTTAAAAATAGAAAAAAGATACATCTTGAACCACATCATTATGATAATTTACGATTAATTAACCATCGTATCTTATAGCTTTTATCGATGCTGTCGGAGCATTTATTTTATAACCATTTAATTGATTTGATCATAGTTGTCTCTAAGTAATTTACTTTTCTTCTTTAAGTATATTGAGTAAAACAACAATACTGTCACAAAGTATATATAAAAGCTTCTTGAAGTGAGTGACGCATTTGACAAATGAAGATGATGATCAATTGTCTCGTGATAGACAGCTTCACGAGTCATGTGTGAATTGACTAGTTCGTGTTGGGTGACAAAATCCAACACAACAAGATAAATGTTTGTTTGAACTTCAGAGGTATAGACACCGTATGGAAGTATAAATATCATATGTTAATAAGGTATGAAAATATGTATATATATCAAAATAAGATCGATATATTATATACTTTATAAAAGAAATATTATATTTAATATTAAAAACTTTAATGTATAAATAACAAAACTTGTTATTCAGTGATGGTCTAATTAAACAACAAGATAAAAGTTGTATAAATTTAATGTATCCAACTTAAGTATATTAAATTAATAAAGAATCGGTAAATTATAATATATTAATTTTATTAAATAAAAATATTATATTTGCCAATATATTGGTGATGTCCTTGTTATTTCTTTAGAACACTCCAGTATAATTTATACAAAAATCATAAATTATAACAGACAGAATCACATGATGCGGAGAGCCTGTGTACCAGCATCCAGCGGCATATGCGGATGTGTGAGAGTTTGATCATTAATAATACTACTTATATTTTCAATAAGAAAATAGATATTTCTACCAGAAGAATATTATGATGCATTTGTTAAGATCAATGAGGACTTGATACTTGTATATTATTATTATGTACTTGATATACTTTTTTATTACATTTTATTCTTTATTAAGTGATTTTAATACATGATAGTACCGGAGAAAAACTTGCGCGACTTAAATGGATATATACACCCTACAGCCAAGATTTGGGCCGTATAGTACGTTGACGTCATATATGCTTTTCACCTTCATGCCCATGTGAGCATAGTTTACTGTGTAAAGAATAAAAAGTCGCTCATTTTTTTTACCCCGATAAACCGATACCAGAACACAATCCAGTCCCATATTTAAAGACTACAAAGAGAGATATGTTAACACACATATTAACTAGAGCCCGATTGGATTAATTTTCTTTTAATAATTACAAAGTACTTTTTTAAAAAATTAATAATATCCTGTTTAAAAAAAATAATATTAGAAGTAATTTTTAATAAAATTATTTTTTAAAATATTTTTTATTTTTATTAATAATTATAATTTATATCCTCCTCTCTTTTATCAAATCCTAATTCTTCCTCCTCTTTTTAAATGTCTTTTTTTGGTAATTTAATTTTTTAAAAAGTACTTTTGCTCTTTTTTATTCAAATAGACTTATAAATATTTTTAATAATTAAAAATATTTCTCAAGTAATCTATCTAAATATAATATAAATTTCCACGTAAAATTTTTTTGAGAAAAGTCCCATTTTTAGAAGTTTATTCAAACATATCCTTTAGATTTAGATTAAGTAAGATAAGTAGCTTGAAGATCTAAGAATTTTTCATATCTTTAATATGCATCAATTAGATGATAGTAAACCTATTGTTTTCTAGTAAAATTACAAATTTTTAAATCATTATTAGGAAATCATTTTAATTAGTGAAGATGAGAGCATTAATAGTGTAAAATAATTTTACAATATCAACAAATAAAAATTTTAAAAAGTAAAAAATTATTATAAGTAGTTACTTATCATGACTTGACACTTTCCAGAATTTATATTAATTAACAGTATAAAATAATTTTATATTATAAGTACATAAAAATTAAATCCTTATAAAAATACCCTTATAAAAAGTTAAAATAATACCAATTAAATACCGCGAAAGAATTACTCAAACGGAAGTCAAGGAACTTAAAATGTGAAGTGCAGAGAAATTGAACTTCGCATTTGTCCACGTTGATTCTTTTCTATGCTTGAATAATTCTTGGATTATTAAATGAAAATGCAGATCAACATTTTATTGATACAATTGAATACAATTAATTCTTAAGCAAATAACACATGTGAAAATACAAGTATTCTGATACATCAGTCTCCTACGTAATTTGGAGAAGTCCAAATTGAGAAGTTGATCCTTCTAAATTAAGTCCTTAAGTTAGAAGCTAAAAAGAAATTAAAATTAGTACGTTAAGGATTAACTATGGCGTGATTAGCCCACATGGTACAAAGAGCCAAAGATATGGAGAGGAAAATACCTATTTTCTTCAAGACCACACTAAATCCTTTCCCACTTTTGATGCCAACACACCAAGTTTTTTCTTGCTCATTCCATATGATTTTGTCAGCTAGTTGTCTCATTCTCTTCATGTTGTTAGCACCACAGCAACATTTCTTTTTCACATCATATGGGTCAGGTGTCCAATTTTCCACTTGTTCCTTCAAATGACCACAAAGCATCAACAATAGTGCAAAGATTAACACAATGGCACTTGCTATTGTGTTTGATGGCTTCATCAACTTCCCCATCACATAGGCCCTAAACTCCCTAAAGAAAGACTCTTGATTCTTCAGTATCATCAATGTCTCTGCATTCTCTGTAGAACAATTGTTACTCATTACTGGATTGAGTTGAACTTTGATCGTTTGTGAAGGGACAATTTGGTGAAAGAATGTGTCGGCTACTTGACGAGTTGCAACAAACATTCCATGACTAACTTTGGTTTCCTCAACCACCTCAAAGCTTGTAGAATTTGAATAATCAATGTTGCCATTATCTATGAAGTTCTCATTTGGATCACCATCATTGATGAAACCCAATGAGAAATTGTCAATGTCAGTGTCATTGAATTCTTTGTTGCTATTTTGTAGCTCAGATTCTGTTGCAAATAAAAAATATTGTAAATTTTGTTCAGATAAAGTAAATTAACATGACCAAGGGTCATTACAAAGAGCAATCATGTATAGAATTTTAATTAATACCTTGGACCTCATTCTCTTCTATGTTTGTTTGGAGGCTTGAAATATCCTCAATCGGCACAATCTTTTGCTCTTCCAAAAAGCTCTGATCCATCATATAAATTAATAATCATATAAATTCCAACGTTAGTTTATTAGCCAATATCTTTAGGGGGAATCTAGGCTAGCAACAGTACAGCTCTCAGTTTATACGTGATATTTGTGCAATTTGCCAAACATAAATTTAAGAGTAGTGATATTTGTATATTCTCTCTCTCAACACCCTCAACACTTAGAGACAAAGAGTAGGGAAAAAAATTGTAAAAGAAAGCAAAAAAATACATAGAAAATGAAAAAACAAAAGAGTTATTAGGTGTCTATATTTTTTGGGATACCAAAATTATTTCTCTAAATTTAAATCCATTTTTGGGCTTTTACCTAAAGCAATAATGGATTTCTTAGATTGATGCAAGATTATATTAATGCGCAAATATAACATATGTTATGTGTAAAGGACACCTTAAAATTTAATATTAGCTTTACAGCATACCTTTTCCAGATCTTCGCTTGACATTCCAAACCATCTTAAATTCTCTACCATCCTCTCTGCCTTGAATTCACTATCAAGATCTCCGATCTCTATTGTTCTCATGTTTTGATCTTCCCATGTTTTGTCAACATATCTCATGGAGTTCATATCATTTGCGTGATTGTAACTTGTGCCAACCATAAAAGTGAAATCGTTTTCACGAGGAGCATAATTTTCATTACTGCCACCCAATGCCTGTGAATGGTTGGATTGATTTATCAATTCATGGGAAGCATTAGCAACTGAAAGAATCTCTTGCAAGATATCTGTTTCATTCCTGCTTCCTCCACACATTGAACCCGAGGCTTGTGCCATCTTCAGCTCAGAGATTCCAACTTGAGGGAAGTCCTCCAACTCCAACGGAGGCATGGAAAACCTATGCTGCATCCTTGCACACTCTAGTGCTATATCCACCTGAAAAATCAAATCGTGTGTATGAGGGACAAGACCATAAAAAGGGAAAAGGTAACGTTTGACTCATAAGGCTAGCTTGTGAATTTAATGTACACATGAAAGAGCAATGTTATACAATAACTAGAAATAAAAGTAGTCAGAAATTTTAATAAAAAACATGAGAAGTTGTTAGATGGAATATATCAAGTGATGAGATTTACTTGTCTCTTCAGACGTTAACAAATATAACATTTTGATAAATAAATTCTTACAAAAAATTTGAATTTCCTAACATTTTTTCACATCAAATATATGCATGTACAAGAAACTTGCAGGTACCTTGGATGGAGGGTATGGTATGGCCCCGTAATTGGGAAATGAAGATGATGTTGGAAGGTTGAGGAATGGGTCTTGTGATAAGTGTGACCATTTCCCATTATCACTGACTAAAGTACCATTATGTCCTATGTTTCGGGTTGAGCACGCATCCCACGGCATCAAATAATTTGAGCTTTCTAATACTTCGCCTCTTCCTTCAGAGTACAGCTCAATGCTTGATGATTGATCACTTGAAATAAGATGATTTGCATGGCTGGTGATATTACCATAGTGCTCTCCAACTTTGGGGACTATCACTGCTGTCTTCTTGAACACACGGCAAAGAGCATATGCATCCTGAAATTGTAAATTTAAAATATAATTAAAAGTTATCGTCTATAGAATTTAAAACGAAAATTTAGTTATATATATAGGCCAAGAAAATTTACAGACGCCTAGGGATTCGGCATCTTAATTTAAATGAATAATTCTGAACTTTTAAGAATAATAATTTATTATAACAAAACTTGAATAATTCAAGTACTATATAAAAAGAAAGTTAAGACAACTATAATGTGTCATACTTGAATATGTTCTATAACTGAAAAAAAAAAAAACTCTATCTATTTTAATTTATATATTAATTTAAATAATTTGATATATTTTTAAATCAATATATTTAGATATAAAATTTGAATAATTCAAGTACTCTAGAAAAAGAAAGTTAAGACAACCATAATGTATCATACTTTAATATGTTCTATAATTGAAGAAATACTACCTTTATATCGATTTACCTATCAAGTTGGATAATTTAGTATATTTTTAAATTAATATATCTTGATATAAAATTTGAATAATTCAAGTACTCTAAAAAAAAAAGTTAAGACAATCATAATTGGATGAGATGTGAGTCAACACAGTATCCTAAAAAAGATAAATTCACCCAACATTTCTCTACTTGAATATGTTTTATAACTAAAGATAAAAGAAATAGTATATAGTTATATACGTCACTTATGTAGCAATAATTAATACATATTAAAAGAAGAGTAATGTTTTAAGAATAGAAATATTTTTTATTATGAGAAATTGTTAAGATTTAAGTATAATGATTGAATAAGCTAAAGAACTAAAAAATTATACTCACCCTCACAAAAGGTTAAAAATAATACTGTATCATTCTAAAAATAAAATTCTCATTTCATAGTATTAAAAAAAAAGTAAGAATTATATTAGTGGAGAAAGAACCCAAAAAAAAAAAAAGATGGAGAGGAGAAAGGAGAAAGTAAAAATGAGGAGGTGAACCTGTAAGCCTGAAGCAGTTTCACATTCCCTCTCATCAAGACGGTACTCATGCATAACCCAACCCGTCCGAGTGCCATGTGGAGCCCTGCCTCGATAATAAACTAGGGTTTTCTTCATTCCCACTGCACGATTCTGCGAATTCACCTTCCGATCTTTTCCTGTGGCCTTCCAATATCCAGATTTCGTTGCTCGGTTCGTTCTTGATCCATTTGGGTACTTCCTGTCACGAGGGCTGAAGAAGTACCACTCCAAATCCTTCCCTGGCAACAATGACTTCCCTATAACAATTGGTTCATCAAAATTCAAAATTCAACTTGGTTAGCATATAAAGCTTCATTACATATATAACCAAAATATTTTCACAAACAGTTATAGTGATTGATTTATATATTTTTAAAAGCTCAAAACTAACATCTATAAACTAGAAAAAGTAACCCAGAATAATAGTTTTTTTTTCTGTCAACAGAGAGAACAAATATCGAATTATTTAAATTAATCAAGCGATGATATAGTTATTAGTTTTTTTTAATTAGTCTTTTAATACCAAATTCCTTGAGTGATAAAGCAGGTGAGTTAAAAAGGAAAAAGGAAACTAAGAAACGCCAAGTATATACTGCATGGGAGTCATATAGTGATATAGAGAATGTAGCCCTTTTCTTTTGTTGACTGTTTTTGACTTGGGAATCCCACTATTTCCTCATTACTATGTCTTGACGTTCACAATAGGAACCCTAAAGTTGAAGGGCCATCCTCTATACAACGCTAATACATCGCTTTCCGCTATAAAGATTAACCTAACCACATGAAATATTTTATGTGAAAGCAGAAAAATATACTTGACCAATAAAGCAAGTACATATGTTTCATCATAGTTGAATAAACACCAGAAGCAAATCGTGTCTAAAGAAGAGCGCGTTCACTTTTTCGAAGACACTTTTGTTGGGTTCTGTTGACAGTGTTCGAAAGATAGCCATTAACGAATAGTGATTTGCCAATCAAAAGAAGATTGGAAAAAAATTCGGTGTTGTATATGTAGGCTTCTTCATGGTAAAGTGTGTGTCATGCATGGGATTTTCTTCTAATCAATATTCAAGAGTCGAGTCAACAAAAAAATTTTAAAATTTCCATCTTTTCCCTGGAAAAATTTTGCACTCCATTTAGATATATCCATGCGTGACTATGATGAAAAATTGTTGTATTAGTTATATGTTTATGTGTTTAATTTACCTGGCAAGTCCCATGGTTCACACTTGTAGAGATCAACTTCAGGAATGATTTCCAACTCAATCTTGCGGCCATTGATCTTTCTTTTGAGGTAATAAGCAACAAGTTCTTCATCTGTGGGGTGGAACCTAAAACCAGGAGGCAATGAAACAGGTGCCATATGTATAATATCTGAATCTAGCTGAAACTATGGACCTCCTTATTTGAACAAATTGATGTCAGAGAGTACTCTATATCTATGAGCAGCTATAGCTGCCTCGTGACCACAAAAAACTGGGCCACAAAGCCTCAATTCCAAGTGATGATCACCAAATATACAAATTAATATCCCTGCCATAAAGAACAACCCAAAAAAGAACCATGTTAGCATAAGCAAACTAAAACAGCCATAAAATTTCTCTATATGTAAACACATAGCTAGCAAAACATAATAGTTGTGAGACAGACCTTAATTCGGAAAGAAGAGGATCTAAAGGCAGAAAATGGGAGAGGCAACCACCCGGGAAGAAGAGAGAATGTTGGGATGCAAAGAGGAGGGAGAGGGTGGAATGTTGGGGTTGCTTGGGGTTTTGATAAAGAGGACAAAAAGACAAGAAGAGAGAGAAGAATTGGAAAAACAAAAAGAAAAGCAAAATGGGGTGCTGCGCCACTCCTATCTCTCCCTTGCTTTTTCTCTTGTAAGTACTTTTCATTTGTTTTTTTTGATCAAATGGAAGATTCCTGTTATCTTTGGCTTGAAGCTTGAATTAATGATTATTATTAATTAATATATCACATTATAACTCTTCTCCAATGATCCTATGCTTCCTGGTTGTCCTTTCGTGGATTCTGGTCTGCTGGCAATACATGGAATATTGGATACATTTCACACCTTCTCTTTGTAAGAAGAACCTGCATTGACGTGAGAAACAGTAGGAAACGAACTTTGGCGGCTGCTCCTAACCGAAGAAAACGACCATTTCACACTTCTTTCTGTTGATGTTTTCATTCTCTCGAGTTTCATAATCACCCTTTGTTTTGTTGTTTATATCTGTTTTCCCTTCAACTAATTCTTTTCTCGTGGTTTTATATGTACAGCGTTTGAAGTGTAAGTGAGAACTGTGAGTTGAAGATTTGTTATTTGAATCTCAATTTATTATGAATCAAACAATGATTATAATGACTGCAAGAACAAGCATATGTTGGTTGTTGATACATATGGTTAAACGTCCCAAATGAGTGTATGTTTGTATTATTATATGCAAAAGTTCATGATCAACATTTCTACTATATATGCATAAATTGTAAATATATGTTTGTATTGGTCTGTTATATATTCTAGAAAACGAGAAAAAATGATGAGTGTACTTGGATTTTGGATGTTAGGAAATCTTTTCTTTTGATTTGTCCACATAACTATTATATTGAAAAATATTTTCTTTACATAAAAAGACAACATCAAATGGAATAATTATGAGAGAATTATAAACTTTTTGAACATAAAAGTGTTTTAATCAAGTCGCACACCATTGAACCTCACACCTACTTTAGGTATCCCATTTAATTAATGTCTCAAAAAAGAGTTTAAATAATGAAACCATAATATTTCATCTTACAAACATGTTGAAGGTCAAATTGTATTCATACTAAGTAAATACGTTTCATACGGTTCAACTCTCTTTTAGCGTAGTGCCTTTTATATATTAGAATATGATAAATTAATTACAAACTTTTGAATTATAGGGACTTATTTAATTAAAAGCCAATAAAATTATAGAGGACAAAGATTAGTTTAAACGAAATTATATTATATTAAAAAAATGTGTGATCCATTTGAGGGGAACATAGAAAAGAAATTGATAGTAGAAACTAACTCTAGAGTAGTTTATTTTCCTCTCTCCAACTAAAAACCAAACTCTCGAATAGTTTTTGTGATGTATGGCATGTTGGTATCGAATTTAAGTTTTATTTTTAAATTTTTTCCTTGAATTAAATTATGATAATTCAATAAAAAAAAGCTAACTATTAAAAAAGAAGTTATTATCAAGAGAAAATTTTGCAATTAAATTTTCATATACAATTAGTCAGATAGGAATGGAGAAATTTCAATTCCTTTGATATCACCTCGGGCATAAAAAAATGTAGGATGCACTGATTATTTCTAATTATTAATTAGTTTTATTATGAGAATCATTAATATTTGTAAACAATTAAATCAACCCATTTTTGGAAACTAATTAAGTTGATCGTGTTTTACTTTTAATGTGATCAGCCAATCGATGATACAGCTAGCTCCAAGGCGGGACCCATGTGGGGCCAGCTTTTGCCACATGAAATAAATAAAGCACCAACGTGGCATGGCAGGATCACTTGTAAGATATCTCATTCTCATGCTTTTATGCCAAAGTTCCCTAGCTAAGTATGTCTATGTCATGCTTTCCCTTTCATGAATCCATCTTTTGGTGCTTTTCTCCTTTCTGAGTTTATGCTGCGATTGCTTTTTCTTGCTCCTCTCCTCCTCAATATTATAAACTACTTCCTTTTGATTCCATTTTTGTTTCTCTTGGCTTACATAATAATGATAGATATCAAATTCATCGATTACTATTTATTTCTAACAGCCACACACTTAGTTTGTGTCCCTTTCATGAATAAACTCCCAGGGCAATCTCTTGAGAAGTTTTTTTTTTTTTTTTTTAAATGTTAAGGACACCAATTGATGGTATATGATATGCATATATGGTTCCTAGGTGTAATTATAGCTTAAATTGAAAGTGAGATTTGGATAGTTCAAAATATTATTTATAGGGGAATTCTTCGCATGTACCTCAATTGAATTATTGGATTTTGTATGAATAAATTATTGATTATATTTATACTAAGTTTTTACGTTACTCATCTAATTTTGGTTCAATGAATTTTGTAGGAATGAATTATGAAATAAATTTAAATAGTTTATTATGAAATAATTGGATTTTGGAAAATTAACCTATCTCCAATGGGGGTTGCAAAATATACAATCAACCTAGAGGTCAAGGTCATGTTCCACATTCGAGAGGCGCCTCAACATTATTTATATCATAAATGTTTAAATTAGACAAAATATTCATTTTGATCCCTGATAAAAATTTTAAGAGATAAATTAGTCTCTCAAAATTTAGAAATCTACGAATAATCATTCATCATTCAAAAATGGGAGACTATCCATGAATTTTCAAATATGTAGGAACTAATTTATCCTCCGAAATTTTTGTCAGAGACTAAAATAGATATTTACCGTCAAATTATTATCCAAGTGAATACTTTAACTTGAAAGTAACTCAAATAACAAAAAAGCTTAAATATATTTTTAGTTCCTATAAAATTAGCAAATTTTGGTTTTAGTCCTTAAGAAAAAAAATTTTAATTTTGATCCAAATATTTCAAAAAAATTTTAGTTTTCATCTTTATCATTAGACTGTCTTTGTTAAGTGATAACATAGATGATAGATATTCAAATCACTTTTTCCATACTCAAGTACGGACTAAAATCAAAATTTTTGGAAATATTTGGATCAAAATCAAAAAATAAAAAAAATTAGGGATTAAAATAAAAAATTTTCAAAATATTTGAATTAATACTAAAAAAATAATTTTTTAGAGATTAAAACTAAAATTTATTAATTTTATAGAAAGCAAAAATATATTTAAGCTTAACAAAAATCTATAATCGAATTCTGGGGACTCGATCAAAGACCTGAAGGAAAATGCCCCGTAGTACATATATACTTTAACGTTTAAAATCAATGGCAAATTCATCCAAACTATAAAAATAAAATAAAATAAAAAGGAGATCAAGAGTTGTATGTAGGGATGTCAAAAAAATTCGCCCCCGCGGATACCCGTGGGTAATACTCGCAATGGGGCTGATATGGGGGGAAGATTTTGCCCCTCTAGGTAATGGGATGGAGATTTTAAATACTCGCATGTTAAATGGGGCCGGGATGGGAATCACTATCCCCATATCCGCGGGTATCCGATATAAAATTACTATTTTACCTTTAAGTTATTAACTTAGTTATACTAATATTGTTGTTATTTAAATTACTTGGATTAATATTTAAATTTATAAGTTAAATTTATTTATACTTATTATATGTTAGACTAATAGTTAGATTATTATTATGTGTTTATTTTTATTTTAATTATTGAAATTTAGGTTGAAAAATTGGATTATTGTGCTTATTTTGTGTTTATTTTATATGTTTATTTTTATTTTAAGTATATTAAGTTGTTAGAATTCCAATTGTAGAATTAAATTAATATTTGTACTTATTTTAAATATTTTATGATATTAGAATTTTTATATTTAATTTAAATTTTTTGAATTTTTTACATTCTAACGAATATCCATGAATATTTATGGATACCCATAAACCTGAGAAAAATTCAAAAATGGATACTCATACAGATACAGGGCGAAAGATAGGGGCGGGTATTCATCCATGAGACGGGAGATGGGGCTATCTCCTGCCCCATCCCGCCCCATTTACATCCCTAGTTGTATGAGAACAAGGATGATCAATTGATCAATATAGGTTTGACTGGTCAGATTTATTTACAGAAGGTTGACTTGGAAAGGAGATAATCATTAATGGCTTTATTTATAGAGTTTAATTGGGATGTACTGATATATTGTCATCCAATTAAAATCTTCTATTTATATGATCATTCAAATAGTAAGTGGTTATATTAAAATTTTTTACTGATATGGCAATATATGATTAAATATCTATATAAAAAATTTTTATATTGATAATATATTTAAATTAAATCCTTATTTATATATTATAATATATAATATATAATATATTTGATAACCCAAAAGAAATGTCGGTGTATTCTATATTCTCCCACATTGAGAAAAGCAATGTCCATTTGAAGCCTGAACGTACGCACGTATCATGGTTAAGAAGTTTGGCTTCTTTTTATTATTTATAAACCGATAATTGAATATTATATTTACTTATATATTTTATTTATTTATAAACAACGTAAATCTGTTAAGTATAATGTTGTTGCCGAAAGGAAACTCAATATGCATCTTTTTCAGCCTGAAATCTGAATGCCTAAAATAAAATACCTAGGGATAATGCAGGCCCCACATGATCAAAAGCTTCGAGTAGAAAATAGCAAAAAAGAAATAATTGAATAATTTAATTTGTATGTTTAATACGTTTAATTTATACATAACCCAACTCGTAAGTATCTGCCCATAGCGGAGCAAATCGATGCGAGGCAAGTTTTGAGTGTGGATAGAGTTTTGTTTGAGTTTAAGGCATTGTCTTGCACCCCATTTCTTTCACTCTCTCTCTCTCTCTCTTTCTATATATATATATATATATAATTTAATAATATGATTTATGTGTATAATTTTAATATTATATATATTTTTAATGCTTTTATTTCTAAATTCTAACCCAATAACCCTAACATTTTTCTCTTCCCCATCAGCCTTCACATTTAAAGTTGCCACCTTCTCTTCACAATCACAAAATACATTGACATTGGTGCTCACATCTCCCTCTTCCTCACCCACCGTGCACCACCTTGCTCACTGGGACAAGAACCAAAGCGCTCCTAGTTGCAGACGACAAAACCTTCCTGCACATTGCCCATTGTCGCATAACTGACGCTGCCCGTTGCTCCGCGCCGCGACCACGCCACCCACTACTCGCAATTATGCTCCAGCCTCCAGTAGCATTGATTAGTGTAAACCTCCACCGTCACCTCTCTAGGAATGAAAATTATTATAGTGAAACTGTTCTTTGGATAAAAATTTGAATATAGTAATTGTATTCTCTATTATGTGTATCATATATAAATTTTGAGTTTTGTGCTCGGTGATAGCTAACAATCATATAAAATTCAATTCTGGGTACAATGAGGAGTTTATCAACAGTCTTATTACGGGATGTACATTGATCACCATTCTCAAAATCCTTTTGAATTTGTCATTTCTTTTGGTTTGCTTGGTAATGCAAGACGCTAATGCAAGCTTGTGATGCATGAATATAGGATTATAGAACATAGATTTTGAAAAAATTAACCATTTGTAGCACACTCGTCTCAAAATGAATATGAGTCACTAGAACTTGGACTCCAGGAAAATCGATTTCTACAATTATCGAAGTGGCAAGATAATAATGGTATGATAACTGGAATAGAACAGAGCATAGGCAATCAACAATAATAATTTAAAAAAAATGGTATACCATTACTTTCATTAGCCATTATATATATTGTGTTTAATTGAATTTGTACATCTAGCTGATAACATATTCTAAGTTCGTAGCATCATGTAAAAGCAGAACTAGAATCTAAGTCTAAGAAACTAGCAAGTACTAAAATGTCAAAGCCTTTCTTGTAGTTTAAATAATTGTGTTAGACTTGTTTAATTTGTTATTTGCTGTTTTTTAGTTCCTCTTTTCAAATGTTTTGACTGGACATGATATTAGTTTAATTTTTATGACTGTTATGTTGAAATAATTATGTTGTGTTTAAGTGTTATGTTATATTATTGTATTTTAAAATATTTTTTTTGGAATTTAAAGAAAAGTAGAGGATAAGAGTAAGTAGGGTATGCGTTGAAATGTGTTTTTTGCAGATAAGATTCAGGTTTTGATTGTTAAAATCCACAAGTAGAATGTGGGTGAGTTGATGATAATTTATTAAGGTGCAGTGTGGGATTGGGTTGGGTTAAAACCTGCTCCAAACTGCACCACTACCAACCCTAGTTTTAGAAAAATTTGAGAAAAATAAAGCTCTATCCTAATTCAAGCTTTTGGAGAAAAGTTCGATTGACAACAAATTGAATGATAAAATATTATAAAAAATATAAGGTAAGTTAGCGAGGTTCAGAATCCAAAAGCATTCGTTGTCCAAATTTTTGAACAAGACAAAAAAATAAACCTTCTCTCTAAAAATTTTCTGTTTCACAATAATATCATAGTAACAACAACTACTACTTATTATTTTTGTAAAAAAGAAGAACAACTTCTATTACAACCCATATTAGTTAGTTAATGGTTAGGCCTCTTAGTTAGTTAGGATTATAAATAAAAGGATTATCTCATTATAAATCATTGTTAAATAATCAGGTAAGTGAATTCTTGTGAAATTTAGAAATTAGGCTTGAACTTAGTTTTATCAACTTCTAAATTAGGGGGGGGGGACCCCACAAAAAGTAGTAACTATATTTGTAGATAAATTTTTATTTTAATTCGTGAAATTATAACTACCAATCATATATTTCTTGAATTTAAAAATTTATAAGCATGCAATCCTTAAAAGTGAATTTTGTAAGTCAAATTAGTCCTTATGTTACATTCCATCAATTAAACCATAATACTTTGAGAAAAATTCAATATAAACAAATTAGTGATGCACATTTTTTTTTTCACAACCTTAAGACATACATAAAAACTTTTAAACTTGTGAACTGAAATAATATATTTTACATGCTCCTCAACAACTGGCCAACTTGGATGAAAAAGATGCACATTGAGTTTGGCTTCTTTTTATTATTTAAAATCCAATAATTAAACATTATATCTACTTCTATATTTTTTTTAATTTAGAGATACTATGTGTATCTATTTAAAGTATATTGTTGCCGAAAGGAAACTCAATATGCATCTTTTTCAGCCAGAAATGTGAATTTAGAGATACTGGCTTACAAATGGTTATGAGGTTAATGTGGCTTCTTTTTATTATTTATAATTCAATAATTAAATATCATATTATCTTCTATATTATACTGTTGCCCCTTCTGTTGGATCAAGTATTACACTTTATACTGTCAATTAATAGAAATGTAAGAAAGTGTCAAATCATATTAAATAACCACCAACTATGATGAGGGACCTACCATAATTTGGCACTTCTTTATATTCCTATTGGTTGACCATGTAAAGTTCTTTTACACTGTTAGTGTATACAAATTAATCTCTTTCTCTCTCTCTCTCTCTCTCTATATATATATATATATAATTTAATTTAAATGTACTGATAGTATAAAACAGTTTTATACTGTCAGCCAATAGAAATAATGAAAAGTGCCAACTCATACAAATAACTACCCATTATAATGAGAGATCCACCATAATTTCTCACTTTCCCCTTAATTTATTGGTTGACAGTGTAAATTTATACTATCAATGCATACCAATGAAAGTGTAAAACAGTTTTACACTGTCAGCCAATAGAAATAGTGGAAAGTGCTAACTCACACAAATAACTATCCATTATAACGAGAGACCCACCATATTTTCCCACTTTCTCCTATTTTTATTGGTTAATAGTGTAAAACAGTTTTACATTGTCAGTACATACCAATTAAACTTATATATATATACCCTCCCTGTTATTAGAGAAGGAAAGGGATATCTTTAGACATAATCAAGGCTATCCTTTCAATTGGTATTCTCTCCAAGAATCTAATTGAGATCCTCCTTGAGGTTGTAGTATACCTCTACTACTACACCAAATCCCTTGTTGATATCTATTCACTTTTCTATTGATGTGAAGGTCAGTGAGGTTAATTTTTTGAAAAATGATGTTCTAAATTTTAGATAGAGAATAATTTGAGAGTTTAAGTTTCATCATCTTTTATGTCTTTATGAGATTAAATAAATGATTCATGACAGTCGGGTAATGAATGACATGTCACTTATGTAATGAATGAGACTTGGAGGATTAGAGAGAACACAACTAAAATTTCATTTCAGACATATAGAAGCCATTCCTCTTCACAAAGCCCAATTTGACTTGATTTTATATATTCTAATAATTAATATGACTGAAACTTATGACTAAGGAAATTCCAGGCTTCATACTCCAATTTTAGAAATTGATACAATCGAAACCTATAATTGTAAATAATCAAATGATTGTTTACCCATATTTATAATAAATTAACCAAATCCGTAAATTCGCTTGTTCCCATAAAAAGTTGGAATACGAGTTTAACAATCAGTTAGTACAAAGTTAATGTAACTGATTTTTATTTTCTTAATGTCGGTAATTCATCACTAATTTTTATTTTCTTAATGTCAGTAATTCATCACTGGATGGTGTCTTTCTTCATTCCATACTAGGAAACTGAGATAGCAGAGGAGGATTTTGAAAGAGCTTTATAAATGGAATAGAAGGAAAAGTAAGAGACATTCAGTTATTGGTGACTGTACACAGGATGGTATGCCCCATGATTCTCATGAACAAAGGATGCTTAGATGCAAGAAGACTTCTTCATATTTTCTTTGCAGTAAGCCTCTCATCTAAGAGTCTGCCCTGAAGCCAACATCACCCCCTACCACCAGCAACAATAGTGAAAACTGCTAGAGATGAATGGCAAGCAAAAATTAGCCTTTCACCTGACTTTGGCTATTGTTTATATATCCTTCAATCTCATACTTACGGTACACTGTGGCTTGATTCTCTTCCCACCATCGTTCAGCTTCCTTTTCCGAGAATCGTTTCCGGCTGCAAACCGCAGATGCAATGAAGATTCAGACAAACATATTATGTAAGGTACTAGGGATGCTTTCTGCATTGAAATCAGCAAACAAGGAAGCTACCAAATCCCACATTCCATGAATAAAGAAATATATAAAGAAAGACAAAAAAAATATAAATAGTATAAAAATCATGATTAAACAGAAGCACAGCAAAGCACAGCATATTATAATGAACTGGATATGTTTATAAACTAGAGTAAGTAGACAGGCAGAAGAGCAGACAATAATATCCAAATTTCAGTAATGATACTTGCAAACCCCTCACAGACTTACATTTAAGCCATCAGATAACACCTTGGTCTAATTGTAACATTTTCCAAATGGTCTAGATGGGTGCACCTTAGAGTGTGTAAGTTGTTTGTGAGGATAATAAAGACTATGCATATATCATCATTACTATTTAGATTTATGTTGGCTAACTACAAGCTCGGAATGGACATTACCTAAATCTGACTCGCTTAAGGCCTTTTCTCCCACAAGGCAAGGTTGTGAATGTGATGTAAACACCAGGCTCATACTGTTCTACCCATTCAACCTTCAAGCTGTCCGCACTGTCTTGCTGAGATTCTGGTTTGGTGATGCTAGAATTCTCCATTGCTCTATCATTCTTGAGGAATATATTTCTTCCAAATTTTGATTTTAATGTGTCTGAGAATACTATAGGGGAATTAGCTAGACTGTCCATGTTGCCATCTCTCGGGCTATTGACATCTGTATGTATGGGTGCCAAATTAGGCAGACATTCATGTACTCCAAGTCCAACCTTTCCTTCTTGTCCAGCATTATGATCTTTTCCTGATATTGTATGAAGCTGCAATAATGATTAATGATAACTATATTAATTACTCTGTACAAGGAATGTAAGGGCAGAATATAAACATTACATAATTAAAGTAACATCTCATATCCTGCAGAAAATAAATATCCTTATTTTAGAGCTATTATGTTACAAATTATCGATTATAGAGCAAGAAGGGCATCAATAACTTCACTGCAGACATAGGAATAAGATAGTTAAATAGAGGAATTTCAAGAAAACTTTAACCAAACAATGCTAAAGTTTCAATGATAATTTAATTATCTGAAGCTAGCATCCCTTATATGCTACAATCTATAATAGTAATATAACAAATTCAATTGTCATATATGTATTATCTGTTCCTCTGCCTTACAGTTAACATACAATTACAATTAAGAAGGAGATTGAAAATTCAAGCATTCCAACCTAATCCGAAGTTAATAACAATGATAACAATAATATCAGTTGAATAAATAAAATAAATAACTTACCCTTAAAGCCAAAGCTTTTATGACCTCTTTTGCTGCCTTGCACTTAGCAGCTTCCTCCTTCGCTACAAACCAACTCTCCTCAATTTTTTGTTGACACTCTTGTATTTTATGGTTTTTGAGTTCGCACTGTTCTTCAAGTTTCTTAGCCTATCCAAAGATATGCAGTAATAGCATGCGTAAGTGAACACATTAAAAGCACAGTACAATGTGATTTCAACAAGCCAATGAACAGCACAAGTTTAATTTACAACTGAAAGATATAGGAAACTCAGAATGAGAGGCATGTAGCACTCTAAGGGCTAAAATGTGGAGCCATTACCTCAGCTCTCAGCCTCTGAACTTCTTCCATGAGCATCTTATCAGACTTTGTTGTATCTGTCTCTGCATTGGGGAAGTCGCAGACTGTAGATTCTATATTCAATGGTGAAACAGTAGCTACTTTACTTTTGCATGAAGAGACATGCACAGGCAAATTTTCTTTACAATTTATTTTAAATAGGGGAGGGCATGGAACTTGCCCCCATTGTGGCATCCCACCTAACATAGAAGAACTATCTTCTAAATGCTGCTGGCTTTCTTGTTGGTTTTTCCAGTCCTTCCGTCCACTTGGCATGCTTTTCCTATAACATGATTGACCGAGAGTCAAGAGAGGACCCTGTGTCATAGTTGTTTCTCCTCTATCTTCAGTCAGTTCAGGAAGTTTGTGTAGCTGCTGAGTGCTGTGAGTTCTGGACTTTGGTGCCATTGCTGAATGTGAACTTCCTTGCCGTTTATCAAAGCACTGATCACAAACCCGAAACGCCTTGCTCTTACTTGGGGCTAGAGATGCATTTATAACCTTTTTACTACTACAAGTGCGGCAGAAGAGAAGACCACAGTCATAACAGTTATGCTTCTTCCTTGTGAACCCAAATGGCAACCTACAACCACTACAAGCCGACTGGTCACTGATAGAAATGGGTTTGTGTAAACAAATTGCAGCTGTGAAGCTTGGTCCACAAGTAATAGTATCTACCTGCCTGTCTCTTAGAGCCTCAACAAATGAAGGTGTGTATCTGTCTTCAGTGTCACCTAGCCCCAGTTGACCATTTTCACCCTTGCCCCATGTATAGACACTCCCAGCAGAAGTCAAAACAGCAACATGATATGAACCAGATGATATCACCTTAACAAACTCTTGTTTAAGCTGTCCTTCAACCATAACTGCTCTATCCCTGGCATGTGGATTTCCCAGCTGTCCATGTTTTGCACTTCCCATTGCAAATACTTTGCCCATATTAGTAAGTGCTACAGTCAACATTCTTCCACAAGATACTTGAACAAAGTCATAGTCAACAAGTTGTGAAACACAAGTTGGTACAAGCTTGTTACCATTATCAGCAAGACCAAGCCTCCCTTCATCTCCATCACCCCATGTAAACAACTTGCCACTAGGAGTATTATACCTAAAACGGTCGACCATGACTTCAACAATTGCAGCCGTATGCCATGATCCACAGGCAACAGACCTCACCCTTAGACCACTAAGAGTCTCGACTTCTTTCGGTTGAGAATAGCTCCAGAGGTTCCCATGCCCAAGAACTCCAAATGTACCATCTCCATATGTAAATAACCGCCCACAACCAGAGACAATCGCGGTGTGCCATTCTCCACAAGCAACACTTGCGATGCTAATACCATCTAAAGGACCGGAAAGTTTATGTGGTATCCACTGACTTTTAATTCTCCCTTCATCAACCAAATCTGCACAACAAACATCATTCCCCCATGTATATACTTCACCAGAACCTGTCAAAGCACATGTATGATACTCACCACAGGCAACTTGTTTTACATGGATACCATTAAGAGAATCAACTATTTTGGGGGAACTAATGTCTATATCAATTTTTTGCCCCAGCCTTCCCCACTTCCCTTGACCCCAGCAGAACACTTCGCCTTGTTTTGTAACTAAGGCAGCATGTTTTCCTCCTAAAGCTATATTTTGTGCATCTAACATCATAGTGGATTCCAGTAACTTTGGCACCAAAGAATAAATTCCATGTTGGTTGATAAATCTTTCATTTACTATCCCTACAAGACCTCCAATCCCTCCACCCCATACCATTACATCCTTCAATACATTGTTATTTCCTACAAGCGGGGAGGCAGGAGGCATCAGAGACCTGCAGGACAAATTCTTGTACTCCTTGTCAACACGTGTTGATTCAATCTTACTAGGAATATCTGGATCAATGTATGGAGAACTTGGGACTGAATTATCAATTATGCCATGAGTTCCGGAGAGGAAAGATGCCGATGAATAATATTTATCGGATGTATATGACAAGCCATCAGAAAAGCACCTTTCCGAAAGTGACAAAGTAGGACTTGCACATACGCTGTGTACCTTCAAAATCATAACAAAAGCAAAAGTCACATTTTATTTCTATGAAAAATTACCTATTTATTTATTTTGGAGAGAGAAAGATCTCGCTGATTTAAGTTAACAAAGAAAAGAGAAAAGAATATGTGCAACTACTTCTAAGCTAAATTACTCGAGCTATATGATTGCATTACAGTATTATTAGTTAATATTCTCCGATGCTTCAATTGACAGAAAATTGTTGCAGATAGACACTTTACCACACTGATTTAAAAGCACCAGAGAAAAGAAAAGATTAAGAGACAAAACCTCTGACAGGAAAATCATAGGCATCTCTTAGCCCGTGAATCCTGTAGCAGAAAGGACTGTCTTTGATTAATCAGTACAGAATGAGTACTCATTTATCTCATGTAATATTATTGAACCTGTAGAACTCTCTGTTTAGCTTGAGTATTGCTTTTGTTAATCTAAATCCATTGACATAATGCTAATCATAAAAGTCTCTGTTTGCAGAAATTGAAACACGTATACAGCAACATACATCCATTTTTGCTTGGACGTGGAACCTATTGAAACTATACTAAGTCACAATGACCATAATTTCTTCAATAATATAGAGCAAATGTCCTTTCAAGCTGAATATTCTGAAATGAGATATCTTCGCAAGCCGCAACATTCTCTTCTACTTGTTGCTTTTATTATCACATTCTTATTAATTGGCTTTTCCCCACCATTCAGAACAGTGAGGAATTGATAATATAACAAGCTACCAACCCAAATTATATGACAGAGGTGAAAGAAATATTTCCACCATGTCAATACATGAAAACCTTATAATTTGTTTAAATATTGAACATAACTCCAAAAATGTCGTAGTTTTATTCTGTAACAATGAAAACTTAGGATTTTACTTTTCAGTATATGCACCTCATGTCAGATTATTATCAACCAGCAATTTGAGATTGATTTCTCACTCTTTATATATAGCTAAAGTAACAACGTGGAAGATGTATACAACCTGAGTGAATTGAGAGGTATCATCCAGAAGGCCAAGATTTTTCTTTCTTCGTAATATTCCGGCAGGACTACTGACACAACTCTGCACCCCTTTGCAGCTTCTTAAACTGCTAAAAGGTCTAGGATGCTGGCACCTCGAAATCACAGCTCTCAAGCCAACAAACCAAGAAGTGGCCTGTGCTTTGTCCTTGCATATCTATATTTTAACATAAATAAATAAATAATTCAAGCTATGGATATAGGAAAACAAATGAAGTTATATGCCATGTGTAAATCACAAATATTACCAGATCAAGCGAGCATTCACCATTAGCATAGATTAGTGAAAATGAATGGCACTCCTTTTCAGGTTCATTTTGCCTCTGGCACCTTATCTGAAAATTGCGAGCGGTTTGTTAGACCAAAACATTATTTGTATTCTTTTCATTTCTCTTTCAAACCTTCAGGTTCATGTGGACAGTGCATCAAGCAAGAGGGTACTCATGGATGTTTGTTACATACATTTCCCTTCCCTTGAATAATCTTTGTAACTGCACTCAATGGCAAATGCTTTTCCTGCTGTCCGGAGTACCAAATCAAATTTCTCTCATCCTACAATCAGAGGGTAAGAAAACATATTAGAATCTTTATCATAATTAAGACATAAATGAAATTTCATACATAGGGATGTTTAGCATTGCATGAAACTATAGATCACAGAGGACAATATAGTCTAATTTAGAGTTAGCACCATGGATGTAGCAGTTAACAGTCAACATCACAACAATAAGAAACAACAAATCTAATTTTCTATAACTAGTGTTTAGTAGAAAACAGCATTTCATTTTCCTCCATCAAATGATGCTATTATGCAAACCTTCAGAAAATAAAAATAGACAGTAGTACTCCATCAAAGACCAACTCACTTAAAACCTTCTTTTGAGAGAATAATAAAGATATAACCAAGCTGAAAAGCCAAAGACCAGGGGAACGAGATTTCGGAACATCCACAAATATGTGCCTCTAAATTTACTATTCATATAACAAATCTCAACAACAAAGTGTAATAAGAAACAATGGTCCACAGGCAAGATTCACAACCATAGGGAGTGATCAGAAAGAAGTGAAGAGCTTATTAAAGTAATTTGCCATCACACATATGCCTACCGGTGAAAGTCTGAAAGGGCAGAGCTTGGGCTTTCCTCTACGACCACACTTTAGTAAATACGCCCCTTTCTTTATAGATACAATTGCCTGAACAGAAATTAGAAAAAAAAAAAAAAAAAGGAGGTAAACAAACAGTACAAAATAGTCACAAAGGAAATTCGGAAACTAAATCAAAATATCAGTCAAATTGACAATTTCAAAAACAAACACTAGAAAAGTCTAGCATCCATAATGATTCACACTGACATAGGAATGTGTGCATATACAAAAGGAAAGAAGTAGAGAGAAAACAACAATTAAGATTATAAGCACATTAACATGCGTAAAGAGATTCTTATGGTCTAGGAAAATTACTACAAATAAAAGATGATTCATTCCATCCTAACAATGTAAGAACTGATCCCATGTAAGAGCCAAACTGACAACTGATCCCTCGTGTGCTTTTCTGGTCTTTGAGAACAAATAATTTGGAGAAAGAAAAGAATTCACTGCTTTTTTTTTGGTCATTTTTTAACAACAAGAATGCTACAATTGAGTATCACTGGCACTAGATGAATGAGCACGAGGAGCTGTGTTTTGAAAAATCAAGGGAATGAAGGAAAACTGATATCAACAAAATAAACCGGTAATACATATCAGAAACTCAGCCGGTGCCATTGCCAGAAAATGAAGAATTCACAATCAAGAAGCATAGAGCAAAGAAAGAGAAACAAAAATCTAAATTTTGAAGTATAAACAGTAACAACCTTCCAAAATTTGGACCCCCATTTCATAGTTTATGCATATTGCACAGAAAAATAAAAAATCAAACAACTAAAAAAATCACTGCTAGAAAGGAAGAAAACAATACTTCCTTGGCATGAAACCAACGATTTCATTTCATGGAAGAAAAGCTGAGTCAACATGTCAACATGTAAACAGAACTGGTATAATAAGAATCAAATAAAAACAAAGAGGCACAATTGTGCGTGTGCGTGCGTGAGAGAGAGAGAGAGACCTGTTCAACAGCTCTGTCAAATGGGACTGCTGCTAAGGACTCTTCTTCCATTGTCATGTTGTAGTTTCATGGAAAAGGGAATGGCAGACAAGCGAAACAGAAGGGAGTCCTTGGTTTACCCAAAAAATGATTGATGAGAAGGTAACAAGAATGCAGAGAAGATGCTTTCTCTTTCTCTCTCACACTCTCTTTCTTTCCTTGTTGTGTGAGTGTGTGTGTGTGTGAGGTGTCTGAATGAACAGAACAGAAGAACATAACATAAGAAACAGGTTGGACAGAGTGCAAGAGAGGTTCTCTTCCTTTTATGGGTTCCCTTTGTTTATTAAGTTTTTGGTGAATCTGTTTCCTTCTTCCATTCACTGTCTGTGTTCACTTCGAAAGTCGTGCCTTTGCAGTGTGAGAGAAAGAGAGAGAGGGCCTGCGACTGTGAGAAACTAAGAACTTAAAACCATATGCACGTGTACACCACATCACATGCGATTTCCTCTTTTTGTGACTTAAAAAGTAAAGATTACGAGAAAAGTAATTTGTATATATTTATTGTTGGTATATTTTGATATTTTTTAATTTTTTTCTTTTTTTTATAATTTTTTTTTCAATTTTATGAATGAATGTCTGATTAAACATATTTAAAAATATGCACAAATAACACCTTTTAAAGACTATTGCCACATGCTCTTATTGTCCTTTCCCTCATTGCCATTTTCCCTGCACTTGCTTTTTCATGTATTTATTTATTTTTATTTATTGTCATAAATATTAATGCTACAATTATGCATAGCAGCAAGAAGATGCCACTTTGGTCTTTGGACCGAACTAATTCCCAGTTGTCTTTCTCATAAAGGTAGCCTATCGTTTAGGGGTCAAAGCGTAATTACGGGAGCTCACTTTGTGGTACAAATGAAATTGGACACAGCAGTATCTTAAATTTTGAATTTTAAATGGCAGCATTTTTTTTTTTTTTGGGGGGTGACACCTTCCTAGTGACAATTAATTAATATTTATTACTAACCATGTGCTGCAAAACAGTCAATTTTCCTTAATGTATATGTATTTCATCTTGGAATTGGTCTCTTTTCAACCATAATGAACGGGACCTACTGCAAAATGTTTCGAAGGTGGAGTCCAAGCAAAATAGTTAAAAGGAGAAATTATTATCTTTTGTCAATTTGACCAATCAGCAGTGAATTTAGATAGATTTCTAGGGACAAGAGAGTCCACCATCATGCCGACTGTAATTTTCATTAGCATGGCAAATTGGTGTTCCAATGGTGGGCTATATCACCTTTAATTACTAGCCTAGATGAAATGTAACTTAGGATGCTTGTTCCAATTATTGCAGCTGATTAACAAATAACAAGTAAGTATTCATGGTCCTTGTGTTTGTATTGCTTCAGTTGAGTAATAGCAATAGCATGATCCCCATGGGCAAAAATTGAGAAATAGAGAGAAAGGGTAGTTTACCTGTAAATAGTATATGCAGTGGAAATGGTAGATAGCTGAGCTACAGTCGTACTGATCTGCATCAGTGATTTCCATTTGCTTCCAAAGCTAGGTTCACTAAAGTCAGATTAACTCTGGCAGTTTGTCTACCATGTAGGTCCCACGGACAGTTCATCTTGACCTTTGAGATTTTGCCATTTTTCTTTTTGTTATATTCTTTTCTTTTTATCTTTTGTGTATTTTCACATTTGAATTATCCTGTGCTTAGTCCTTTCCAAAATTCCATCCAGGAAACAGTAAAATCTTACTAATGTAGTAATGCTTCAGCCAGGAAAGAGAGAAGAGAGGAGAGGGGGGGGGGGGGGACCTGCTATTTTTTTCAGCTTTCGTCAATTCTTTTCTATATCAGCCTGGTCACCTTGCAGATTCTCTTTATACTTGGTTACATGTTTCCTAGATTTGATCCTTTTTCTCAGTGACACTAGGCCTTTCTTCTTCTTTTTCTTTTCTTTTTTCCTTTAAGAAAAAAAATTACCACTATATCTTTTGTTTTTGGGTCTCATGAGATGCCATTACATCTTACATAAGGAATATGTGCATGATTCATTCACCGCGTCAAACTGTCCCTTTTCAAAACAGAATGATAGATGACTCTGTTCAGTCAATGCCATAATGTACTCTATTAAATTGGTTACTGAATAATATTTGAAGGTAAAAACCAATCAAATGGAAAGTTGAAGGAAAATGTTCTATATAATATTACTGATTTATCTTGATACTGTTGCCTACTTATTTTTTGACAACTCACAAATATAACTCATAAAATAATTCACTCAATAAACCAGCATAATGTTTAGTTGGGTGATGCACTCATGCTAACTTATAGCATCCCAATTGAAATAATACAACTAGTTTTTACCATCACTGGTATATAAACTCAATGCTCGATGTTATAGCTCTAAAATATGCTGCACCAAGTAGATAATAATATCTGTCTAGTAATTACTGGTGGAAATATATGTAGCAAATTTGGTATGCATTCTATTGAAAGAATGTACACTTGTATAGTTGAATAAATAAATTCTGATACTCACACTCTATGAAGTTTATTCAAGGCGTAAAACTAACTAATAAGTTTTAACCCTTCCCGATTTAAGGACATTAAGAGACCACAAAAAAAAAATGATTTAAGGATATCAATTCACCAATGGTAAAAATTAAAAATAAAATATAGCAATCCATCACAAAATTGAATAATGAAATTCTCAGACTCATTGATTTTCCTTTCAGGACATTCAATCGATTGAGCTTGCCTTGAGCAAAAAGGAATAATAACTTCTATCGGTTACATGTACATGATACAAACAAGGAACATTCCTCCGCACAAGCAAGTAAAGGGAAAGAGAGAGTTGTGGGTGTACGTCAACCTACCCTTCTCCATGCAAGCATCCTTAAAATTTTGTAAGTATCATCCACCCTTTTAACTTAGTTGCGGGTGCAACCAACTAACCTACGGGACATCATTAAGGAAATGGACAAGGGTTTGTTAGCCAAAAGAAAAGTAGAACATATCTAAGTGCTTGATGCCTATACTATACAGGCTAGGGGAAAGAGAATATGTCGCTCCCAAGCAATTAATTAACAATGCTCAAATGGTTTCGTGTCAATAATTTATGCCTCTTCTCTTATAGTATTACTATAATATGGTTAACCTACATTTCTGCGCGTGGTCATTTTCAACCCTTCCTTTCAAAGAAAACGGCGGAACTACTTTGATTTTAGTTTTAGTGTCTTGAAATTGATAAAGTATTCATGGCTCCTTGGGTACGAAGTTAATTATATATTTTTATTTGTACAAATTCTGTTAATGTTATATATTATATGATCATGCTTGCCACAGGATACCCCTAATTAACTAGTTAGTTCTAGTAGACTATAGGTGTGTTTGGCATTTATTTTTGTCAAAATATAAAAAAATTAATTTTTTAAAAGTAATTAAAATATTAAAAAAATCAATTTTTAATTTTTTTGTAAAAATTTAAAAAAATAGCTTTAAAAAAATAATTTTTAATTTTTTTAATTATATATAAAATTTAAGTCTTATAATTATCTTTTTTTTTAAGTTGAAATAAATGTACCTTATATTTGAATATTTAAGTGAGGTGGAACTTTTTTGAAAAAAAATCTTATATGTTGAAAACGAAAGAAATTTTCATCCTCATCATATATATCTATTATTAAATTTTTATCTCTTTTCTTTTTCACTTTTACTCATTTAAAACTATGAGTTAATATGCTTCATAAAAAAAATTTATTCCTCTATTCTTAAAATTGAGTGAACCTAATTCAACCCTAAAAATTAGCTTATAAAAAAATTATTTAAGTATTTATAAAGATTATATTGAGATGCAACTCTAATATTTATAGAATATGAGAGAATGACTCCTTATACTATTACATATTTAGTTTGTAGCAATATTTAATAACAAACAGTATCGTTAAATCTCTATAGTAACATGTATTGTATATGAACAATATTACTAAAGAGTTTTAACCTTGCCCGAAAAAAAAAAAGGAGTTTTAACAACATTTTTTTTTAATAATTTTGTAACATTTTTAAAATGTTACTAAATTTCAATGATGTTGCAGCATTCTTTGGGCTCGGGATGGGGGCTGGCTCCAAAGCTTTGAGTACTTCCTTGTTCTGCTTTTAAACTTCCATCACAATCAAAGCTTGAATCTTTCCACCAAAATTAGGTCTTAAGCTATAACTCAGGTGGATGGATTGAAGAGAAAACTTCATCAAATTCCTGCCTGCCTTCTCCCTATATCTCCTAAACTTTTGGGTAACGTCCCAGCATGAGTAATTATATTGAGTGTTGACTATGACATATGGGAAATTGATGGAGTTTGGACGCACGAATTGGGGTGTTAAACTAGTCCTCCCTATGATAAAAATGTCTAGCAATGAGTTTGTAGGTCAATTGATATTGACCCAAATCTGTAAAATTAAAGTAAGTGTGAATACTAAACAGTATCAAAGGTTTCATCTTACATGAATCAAGGGACCGTCTTTTTCTCAAAATTTACACCCTCGCTAACAAGAGTTATTAGGTTGCACTTGTAAAAAAGAATTAAAATTAAAATTTGAAAGAAAATTATCGAGAGCGTAGCGTTTCCCAATTGCAACAATTTACTCTGATTAAATAAAAAAAATGCATATACCGCTGCTAATTAAAGTGAACGTGTCTAATATTATATTAAATATTAAGAAAAAATTATAAAAAAAAAAAAGGAAACAAGTTCTTGTTTATATATCTATTGAACTCTTTATACATCTACCAGGTTGATGTTTTGTGACGGCACCTGCTGTGGCGCCTCCAACGTTACCGACAGATTTATAAATAATAATATATACTTAACTAATTTTAGGTGATTTCTATAATACCCTCTCTAAAATAAGGGGTTTAGAATCCATCCTAGTTGATCCAACATAATTTCACCATTTGTTTAATTTTTGTCCACTTAAGCAATAAGGTATTATTACTCTTAAATTTATGTTTAGATCCACTTAATATTTTTTTCTTACAATTTAACCCCAAAGCCTACTCACAAAATTAAAATTTTATTAATTCCAAACATCTAATCAGCTATCTTACTCTAATCCCAAACATCTACAAAGAACTTTTTTTACCCCAAATTAGTAACAATAAAGGAATAAGAAATACTAATTCATTCCCAAAGAACCCTAATCCCCTCTCTAAATCCTAGTCCCTTTCTCAATCTCGCCCGCCTTGCAGTCTTGACATTGCAGGAAACACTCCCAATCAAGAACTGGAGGTGAATATGTATGCAAACCGATCATGAAATATCATTATGATTATGTAGAAAAGAAGTCCAATCATGATTGGTTATGTCGTTGACACTTGCCTTGCAAATTTTGCTGCATTCCCATTGTCAGCACTTAGCTCATTCACTACCCATACTCTTTAAACTAACATAAATGTTACTTAAATTCATTAAAATAACCAATACATAAGAATTTATGTTATTTACATATATAATAATTAATTGAACAAATTATTGTTAATGGACCTAATTCTTTCTACAAATGCTGCTTTTTTTTTAGGTTAATTTATAGCAAATACTCATATACGTTCGTTTTTAGCAGATCAACAACATCATCATGGAGGAGATACAAGGAGCAATAATTTGCTTTCTGAGTAATACAATTCTGATAATTATATAGACTACCTACATTATATAGACTACCTACACACTTAAATCAATATATAGTAATTTGTGTATAAATAAATATAAATTTTAAAAAGGGGCTAGGGTTCAAAAAGGGGATTAGGGTTCTTTGTGAAGGAATATAGTATTTTTGATTCTTTGTTTCTAATTTTGGGCAAACTTTGTTAGATGTTTGGAAATCACTACTAGTGTAAGATAATTAGTGGGATATATTGGAATAAGAAAATTTCAATTTGTGTATAGATAGACCATAGGGTAAAATTGTAAGAAAAAAAAAATAAGTGGGTTTAAATATAAATTTTAAAATAATGATAACTCATTACTTGAGTGGAGAAAAATTAAACAAATATTAAAATTATATTGGACTAACTAGGATGGACTTCAAACCCCTTATTTTAAAAAGGGTACCATAGAAATCACCCTAATTTTATTCACAGTTAGTGTGTATTTGGATCGAAGTTTGTAAGTTTGGTTGGCTTTACTTAATTAACGTCAATCTTAAAATCTGATGGGCTTTTTACATTAGTCTGTAATATTTGTAATAGGTACAACTCCTTATATTTGATATAATTTAAAAAATAAAAATAAAAATTTAAGAAGACAAAATTGCACTTTTATTAATAGCTATAATTTTTGATTTAGTGGACTAAAAAGAGTTGGCATAGTTGATAAGAAGCAGTTTGGCATCTTATAAGAATTACATGAGTTTGATTTTCATATTGATGGGAGAGCTTTTTTGGTGGACAATCTTATAAATCCCCTATAACTAATCTTTGAGCCCTAGGATTTTGCCCTTACTCAATAGAATGATCAGTGTCAAACTCACCTAAATTTTTTTAATAAAAAAGCAAAACTTTTGACTTAATGTAAATACTTGATCCAATAAATAATATTAAAGAAAAGTCATGGATTCGAATTCTCTAACTAATAATGAGAGGAAGATTGTTGACTTTATTTAGCCAACTTTTATCCAACACCCTCAAACAATTTCTCTTTATATAAATAATTGGTGTATACATTTTTCTGTAAAAAGGAAAGGTATAACAACTACTTTGAGAAATTAAGGGAAATCAAGGATCAAACCGGCAAAGACATAAAGTAGCGTTTGATATATTACTTATTAAGATTGCTAGTAATGTAAATTACCATTTAGAAATATTATCACTTTTTAACTTGCTGATAATATTAAATGCAGTGTTTGGTATGCACAGATAATTTAAGTAGTAATTCACATTCCTTGTTTAGCATATCAAAAAGATTATTAAGTAATATATATCTTAAATCAATATTATAATAATAATAATAATAATAATAATAATAATATTAATATTAATATTATTATTATTATTATTATTATATTAATTTCTAATAATAATTAATAAGAATAAGAGTAGAAAAATTTAATTATTAATTATAATTATAATAGTTAATGTCATTAATAATTAATAATTATTAATTAATAATAATACTAATTTTTAATTATAATAATGGGAGGATTACTATATTAGTGGTAATCCACATTACCATCCTAAACAGTCCATATTATTTTAAAAATCTGGATTGTCAGTAATATTGTCCAATCAAATAAAATAATATTGTGAATCCAGATAACATAATCAAACATTATCAATAATCTAGATGGATTATCCTATATCAAACATTACCTAAATAACTTCTTAAAATTCTCCTACAATTGTAGATCCTTTAGCAAAGAAGAACGAAGGGTAAATAAAACAGTTGTTAATTCATCAACCACCAGATCAAATCAAATTCATGGCATTTCTCATTCAACAGATTATTTATCTTTCAATGATTGAACCCAATAGCTTTTGACTGTTGACGAGGGTAATAATTGTAAACCCACGGGGATTCTTCGTTATGATGAAAACATTGGACTGTGTCTCTTTGTTTAGCTTCCAAAATCATACTTTATTTCTTCGAACATGTCAATTTAGCATAATTGTGTTAGCAAAAACACTCCAAAAAAATGCGAAACAACAACTTTATACATCACTCACCTTCTGTAACCAATGCTAAACCAAAAGAGATTAGTATGTGTATATATATATAAAGTGATTTATCCAAAAGCAACTTTATATTTTTTCTTTCTAAAAGGATGGCTATAATCCGCTGTTATATAGGAATCTTTGACGGTTGTACCAATGCTTAAATCCAAAATTAGAGACAAAAAGGTGTTTACTTTCCTTCTTTTTTTTAAGGTGAATAACAACAGTACATATTAATATTGTTCCAATCCATGGTTTTTATTTGTGAAATTTTTGTTGGGTTGCATCTTGCCAAGTAATTATACGATGGAAAAATAGATGTATCACAAGAATTGAAGTCTTTTATCTTTTGATAGTATCTTTAAAAGTAATTATCAAAATGTCCATGATAAAATTAATTAGGCACAATGTTTTTTTCCTTTTTTTTTTTTTTTTTGGGTGTCACATATAAACCTATTGTATTTTTTATCATTCATAAAGAGTGAATTTTACCATCTTTTAAGACTTCAAAAAGGTAATACTGATTTGAGACGTCAACAACACTAAAGTCTCATTATTTGATGTTTCTAAGAAAAAAAAGACACCAACCCAGATGACGTCCCCACATTGGTGCCTCTTATATGTAAGTACTTTTTCCTCTCTCTTTTATTCTATTTTTTTCTTTTCCATTTTACTCAAATCAATAGCCAGATTCAAGCTCCATTCAACTCTCTTCCCATATTATAGCTCTTACATCAGAGAGTGATAATGCTCATGGGAGAAGACGTTTATGATATCATTCACGTTAAAAGAGGGGAGTTGAGTTCATTCACGATGCATGGGCGTTGATAATTTCTAACTTAGAGTTCAGGCATTTGAAAAAGAGGAATTTTAAGCAGCACATTAAGAGGAAATCTTTTCTTACTCTAGGTATGACTAAATATACATTACTTTACTTATATTATTTAATAAATTTGATGCTGTAGTTTATTGTTAATTTATAATATAAAATTTTATAATAATAATAATGTATTGAAATTAAAGTATAAAAAATATAATTAAAATAATGATAAGTTTAAGTGCTAAAATGTCATTTGCAACTTTGTTTTGTTGGGTCTTTGGAGGTGAAGTTTAGGTTGAACACCAAAATTTTGAGTCTATGATGGATCTAATATAATTAAATGACTAAAAAGCATCACTAATTATTACACAAATGTAACTAATTGTCACACATAGTGACAAAATGCAGGGTCCATAGTGGACCTAGATCTATCTTAAAACGAGCCGTCTTTGGAACCACCGTTTAACTTTTAATCTTTTGTTTGCTTGAAATGATTTACCTTCACATGGCACCACGAAGCCACGAGACAATGGCTGGATGCCAGATTCTTTGCTATAGTTAAAAAATGAAAGAACAGCGAAATTACATAATCCCAAAGCACCATTACTGTGTTAATCCCTTGGCTCAAAACCAACAAAAAGATTATTTACTAATTAATCAATTAAGTAATGATCCTAAACGGTAACTTTCCCTTTTGAGGAGTGGTCCATGTAGGACATAAAGGCAAGTTTGTCCAAATGTAGCCAGCAGAACGGCAAGATGTAATAGAATTATACAACATAGTGTTTGATGCATAATGCTTATTTTATTCGTGATATCATTACGATTTCCTCGCCAAGCAGTTCATATCACTGTAAAAAGGATGTTCTTATTTCAAGTTATTAAAGAATTTGCTACGTACGGCAGGATTAAAATAATATATAACATATAAGTGAAATGGAATAAAAATAAAATAAAATATATAAAAGTTGCTCTATTTTTCATTTCGTGTACGTGCTTTTGATTCGTTTTAGGTCTGGACTTGACAAAAATTTAAACTTAGCCCAACTACACAGGAACTTAACTTTATTTAATCATGAATTTAGTTTATTTTTAATATCTAAATAATTGTCAATTTTAATATATTTATCATTTTATTTGTATTTAGACCAAAAAAATCATTTTATTTGTATGCTGAATAATGCTTTTTTTAAAAAAAAAAATAGAAATATTGTAATTTTAACACTAAACTTTTAATTTAAATTCGGGTTTTGGACTTGTGCGAACCCTTCAAATCTATCTGTTGTGGCTTAAAGAAAATCTATATATCTCGACGATTTGGCACATCTATAAATATAATCTTTATTTACATTATTTTTAAGACAGGAATTTTTATTTAGATATTTCTTTAAGTGATAGGGCATGCAAGTATGCTTCATGTATGTTTGTTTTCTTTGTATATGCTGTTGCCACCATATACATGAGATTGAGCTCTACTTATGAATTACCATTTTTTCCCTCGCAGTGGCATCAAGGCCAACCCCTACACAACGTAACTCACACATGATTTTACATATTGAATTACTAATTCATTATTTCATGAGTAATGTTAGCTACATAATAGTACAATTGACGTAAGTCACATGAAGGGAATTGTGTATTAACGATATTGATGTATAAAAGAGAGATAAAAAGACAAAGAAATATACAGATGATGGTGATAAAGGTTATGTGAATTATATGAAAAACAATCTATGAGTAACATTATTGTTTTTCCATTGGTACGTGTTTGTGGTTGCTAACATGTGTAGTTTCCTTGATCATTTTACTCATGATTTTATATGATTGATATGATTGATGTAACTTCATACTCTACTTGTAGTAAAATAGAAGACAAAATTTATATGAATTTTTTTGGTTTTTCACGTATTCTTTCATCTGTTATGTGCGAAAATAATTTTGTTCGAGATACCGAGATTGTTCAGGCCCTATAAAATAGCTCAAGGAAAACGACAGACGAACAGGACATAATGGTGACCGTGTATACATTGTATGAAGAATTGGCCACGAAATTCTGTATTCGAGCTGTTCATGGAGCAGTTTCGAATTCAGTATACCAAACACGACACATCCCCTTCCTCCCTTTTATTTTCTTTTTCAACATTTGTTTTTAATATTTCTTTCAACTATTTTTGTCGAAGAGTCCGTAAGAATATTATCAACTCAGGACAAGATTGACACAAGAATTGGGTAATACTCTTTTCAACGATTTGATAGGTCTCTCCTCCCAACCCGGGCCAACCCTATATATTTAACCATTGCCAACCCTCCATGACCAAGGGCTTCATGAATATCTTTGTAGCACACGGCACACCTACGTACATGACACTTGACAAACCCACATACACCAAATACTAATGACAAAGACACTAATGAGACTTGACGCATAGCATTCATGAGTCATGACCCCCCCAAAGTGAGTTATTGCTTGCATTGTAACTCTTGTGATTAACATTATCCACAGAACAAGAATAAAATGTGATCAGGTAAGTTCTAAAACTATGTATAAGGTAATGTCACGCTCACAATTATGCATACAACCTTAAATGCTATTGATTAGTGCTAGTGGATCCAGTTTGGATTCAATGCAGTGAGAAGGGAATTGAGGGAAGAGGGTTATGTTATGTCAAACCGATGAAGAGAAGAGATGGGTCATTATGTCCCAAAGGGGCATCACGGAATGGGCTTCAAATTTTGTTAATGTAACATAACATAAAAAATGGCCATATAAGGGAAAGGGCACGTGCCCTTGTTGTCATCTTGTCAACTGTCCTCTTGGGGGGTGGAGTGTCCTTATGCGTCTTGTGTTGGCGAACACATAACAAGCAATTAAAGACATGGCAGTGATTTGCTTGGATCACGAGCTCCACCATAAATCCAACCTAGGGATCTTTTACATTAATTGACGTGCCCAATTGCCCATCACAAAAATCCCCAAGTGGATTTTGTCGGTCACATATATACAACCCTCTCCCGTGTGTGTAGACTAGAGGGGTCCCTGCATCACCATGGATACATCTTCTTGTTCTACTTGTTTATTTGCTTTCCTCGTGCGATGTTAGATGATTTAGGGCCTTTAGGCACTTTAGGCCAAATGTTTTAAACTAGCGTTACAAGGGCATGAGGTAAAAAGATATAGAATTATAGAGAAAAAAATATGGGGCTAGGGAGTTTTTGTTGGCCTACATTTAATGGACTTATTATAATTATTGATATATACTATAAAACAAGGTGATAGATTTCAACATCCATTAGTTGAGCACTAATTCAGATGAAGGAGAAAAAGACTACAAGCTCAAAATCAATTAGGCAGATAAGTTGGACCTTTCAATTGGGATAAGTTTGGCAGGGGAAATTATTCATGATTTGAAAGCGAATGGCAACTACCTTGAAATAATTGGAAGAGTGTACTATGCAATTGATTTTTGGATATGATGCTAATCATTAATGGTACAAGGGAGTGGTTTGACATGTTTATCAAAAGTGCTTCCTTAGAGGCCAGCACAACCACTAAATTGAAAGGATATATATTGCACTTGGTGAGATATCATGCATGCATTTGTTTTGGACCCTAAGGAAGCACATAGTCTGAACTTGTCCATTGATTAGTCTTAATTATAACATCTAGCGGATTAAGGTCTGTACTTATCCTTGTTCTTACCCTAATCTACTATTTAAGGTGCAATTAATGATGAACGAATCTAACTTATCATTACCCAACTTTGACAAGAACCTGACCTCTCTTGAGAGCTCATGGTACCAATCAGTTGATCTTTCTCAGCCTGATGCCTATGTCTGTTACAATATATGATATGTTCTTGTGGTTGTTGATGATAGGGATGCAAAAGTAGTTTTGACTAGTCACAGCAGAGAAATTGGAATCTTTTATTGTCCTGGGCGATGAGAGTGCCAAGAAAAATCAGCCAACACTGCCTAACACAGATATAAGGAAATATTTATGGCAATCACACAAAGTGGTTCCACTTTTGTGCAAAGCCCTACTATGGCATTGTGGTTGTTCTTTTCCAACCTTTCCCCATCTGTTGTACATGGCCTATAAAGTAGCTTCACCAAAAGCACTTGTGAAAGGGATTGAAGGATTCATTGGAACTTAAACGGCACGGTTTGGAAGTTGAGGCCAATTAAGTTTTGATCAAAATTAATTAGTCCACCAAATTTCTTCAGATCCAAGTTGGGGGGTCTGGACCATATGTGAATGGCCTCATTGTAAAGAACATCTGTTGAGAGTGACACATTGAAATGAGGGACACTTGGGGGCATGTGGATATGCTTCAAACCAAAGGAAATGTTTTGAGTACCCCCCCCCCCCCCCAAGAGAGGGCCTTTCCTACTGTGAACACATGCAATGATATAATCTATAACCTATGCCACCACATGCCTATGGAAGATGTTACAAGACATTAGCTTTGTCCCAACTATAAGATAGTTGGGGACATGCTACAAAACTGCTCATTGGCCTCCACCCCATATGCCTTGTACTTAACTGCATGCAGTGCTATGTGATCCCCTTGTCAGTTCTCAACCAAGTCATTTGGTGGGATCCATATTTGTGGACCTGTCTGCTGCAGCCAGACATGATATGATTTCAGGTTCTGGACCATTTCTATGCTTTTGAGAGCTTTCCCCCTGCAGCTTCCATCTTATAAAAGCATACAAAATATTATTGGTTTTTCTTTATGTTAAAAATAGAAAAGACGCAAATCCATTCAAATTGTTCATCCCTTGCTGTTTTCTGAACCGTTTGGTGAATTTGTTTCCAAGTTAAAAGGTTGATTTGATTGGCAGCACAGGCAAATCTTTTAGATAAGCTTAAAACAAAGTACATTTGGGTGATTAATTAGTATGGGATAATAAATTTAAACCAAACTAATCTCCAACAGTATAGTGTTCTTCACTAAAATTTGCAGATGTTCTTTAAAAAATTCAGTAGTATTAAAGATTCGTCACCAAGTTTTAATTCTGGATCAAGTAGTATTCACTTCAATCATAATTTTTTAGCAATCTAGATGATATGTTCTCAATTTTTTCACTCACATAGAGCTAATATAGTACCATGCTATATTACTAACCACCAACTCTTATTAAAATGTTGATGTGGTAGGATAGAAAGAAAATAATCATCTTTACATTCTGATATCGCCTACCACGAGCATCTAAAAGTAGTACCCCTAACCAAAACAATGGTGATGAATTTTGGGTTTATGATATTTACACGTTACCAAATATAGGTTACTTATTTCACTTCTATATATAGTTAAATTTTATTGAAATTGCCTAATTTTATTCGGTACATCGGTGATAACAAAATTTAAACTTATAATCTTATGAAAACTATCTAAATTCATTACCATTAGCCTACTTCTAGAGGCTTGAACCTGCCTAATTTTAACAACACCGCTGCAAACAAAAGCTATTTATATGGGTAGATGAAAATTTAAATTAAAACACAATATAAAAAATATATAATCTATCTGTTACTCAGATAAATATAGTGTTAATATATACCTAACTTTTTACTTTTAATTAATCTGACTTCTATTTGTCGGGTCAAAAAAAGAAAAAAGACTTCTTGTGTAGAATCTGAAATAACGATGGCTATTTGATAAATCACGAAAGTAATGACGAAACTAATGTATTTATGTGTTGTTATATTTTCAATCTGTAAATGACAGAAATTAGAACTAGAGCATATATATATATATATATATATATATATATATATATATATGTATACCCCATGTCATTTCTATTACTTTTCATAAGAGTTGTTTTGGTGCTCAACAACGTTTTCCTTGTCTATCTGATTATCAGCAATGGAACTTGAGCGGCATTGTTAAGCTGTGTAAAATCCGCTAGTCAATCGTATTGTGCAGATGTAGTCATGTTGGTCTACTAACATTGTGATTGAGATAAAAGAAGGAATAATGTGGAGACAACAGGAAGGAGTGAGAAATTAATACTTTCTCCTAATTTAGACAACCAATGTGCATGATAATATGGGATTCAAATCAATCAATATCCTATTATTTGTTTGGGAGCGAAAATAGTTTATCTTTTTTTTTTTTTTTTTTTTTTGTGCGCTGAAGAAAGTAGTTTTCCTTTTAAGAGTTCATTTCTTCTCCAATTTGCTGGGTTATGGAGTATAGATTTTTTATTAAGGACAAAGGAGGTAAAAGGCCTAAAAATAATATTCATAAAATTATATCTTCTTAATAGAGTTGAGACTGGTTACACTAAAAGTTTAATCACGTAATTAATTTGTCATAAAAAGTTTGTCTCAAACAATACTCCACTCCAAATATATAATGAATGTCTCTTGAAGCATTCCTTTACACCCTTTTACTTAATTTCTCTTATCTCTTCAAATACAATTTAAATAGAAAGTTCATATTGTAAGATATAACTATTGAATTTGTGAGATCATGTCAGCTTAGCATTTTACCGCAAAACTATCAATTCATTAGGATTGTTTAAATTATAATTGAATCAAATAATAAATCGGAATCTTACATTACACCTAAATGTTTCTATTTATTTATTTATTTATTTTAAGGCCATTGTTTCTGTTTAAATTCAACTAGCATTGTTTAACTTACAGGGTTGGTTTCTGCTTTATCTTTTTGTGATGCCCGTGGAGTGAGATTAAAACATGTTTCCTGTTTTCGTCTCCTTCTGTCTTTTTGGGTCTTGGAATCAGTTTTTTGTTTGGGAGTAATTGGGTCTTGTAGATGTTTGCTATAACTTAATTGAAATCTAACAGTTTGGTGTTTAGCCCAAACCTAAGCCCACACTGTTCACAGTAAGGTGGTAGCTGATATGACTCGTGAGTCATGCCCCCAAATAAATATACCAAAAAAAAAAAAAAAAAAAGAAGATATCTTATGATTGTAATATTTAAGAAGCCTTTGATTAAAGGCTGTAATCAAACTGAAAAGACAAGATTAAGGGCTATGAAATTGAAACCATAGCTAATTTCCCCTTTTTGATCTTCAGTCTCATAAATATACCAGTTAAACACTGGCATTACATCTCTTTAGCATAAAACTAGAAAATGCATCCTAGCAAAGGAATAGAAGTCCCAAAGGCGATAATTATTTGATTTTTCTTTTCCCCTTTATTCTAATTTCTAGTCCCCTGGTGGTGAGTGAGAATTGACTGGCACAGAGAAAAGACCCGAAACAAGCAGCAGTTACTGCTATTAGGCATATCAGGCATGGTTCATTTCATTCACTATTCAATGCCTTGCATCTTCCTGAACTGGAGGACAAACTGGTACACCTTTTCTGGGTCTGGCAGAACCTTGGCCACAGTTAGCCTTTGGAAGCACCTCTTAATCCAGGCTGAAATTTTGGGGCAGTTGTCTTCAACTTTGAAGGCCCCAATCTTCTCATATGCCAAAAACCAAGTTGTAAGAGGGATTGCTATGACATCAACATAACCAAAGGCATCACCACCAAAGAAGTCCTTGTCCCCAAGAGCTTCCTCCAGTTGCTTTAGAATTTCAATGAAGTCCCTCTTGGCCACTTCCTGCTCTTCTTCTCCCTTGCTCAGCCAGATACCCTTGGCGGTATCAAACAACTAGCAAGCATACAAGTAACTGTCCAATGTCAATAAGCATGCACGAGTATGCAAATCTTCTTAGCCAGCAATTGTGAGATTTGAATAACAAACATCTGTTTAGTCTAAAACATATGAACATACATAATTCTTATATGATCTATTTTTGACATAATTTAGACCCTAAGTTTAAGTAGAGGTATTGATTGAGCATACATTTGAAATCTATAGAATTATCAACACAAAAAAAGGAGTCTAAGGGCCACAGCCCACAAAGCTTCCAATACTTGAAAGAATAGTATGGTACTTCTTTCAAATAACTGCACAGCATTTATATAATGAAGCAAACTCACCTTTGTGTCAATGTAATGAGCCCAGAATCGGGCTTGGGCACGTGCATGTGCACAGGTTGGAAGTAGTGGATTGGAAGGCCAGACCTCGTCAATGTAATTGACTATGATGGCAGACTCCAGGACAGGCTTGTCATCGTGCAGGAACACAGGAACTTTCTGGTGAATTGGATTGGACTTGAGGAGAAGCTCACTCTTCCCCCCAAACAAATTCTCCTCCCTTTCCTCATAAGGCACCCCTTTTTCTTCCAAAGCAATTTTCACTCTCCCACAAAACGGGCTTCCCCAAAACCCCAACAGAACATTACCCTTTGACATCTTAACTTTGTGGCCTCTACTTTCTCTCTATACCTTGACTTTGTTATAATCCTTTCTATGATGGTTAGGCAATGTGATAGTAGTTGTCAAATTTATAGACAAAATGGTTATTAGTTTATTATGTGAAATCTTGGAACTCCACGAAGCATAGGAGGTGTTCTTGTTCTTGGTTTTCTCCATCCCAAATTTTTTTAAAGCCTGTGTGTCAATATCTCTGTGTTGGTTTTAGAAAGCCTTGTGCGGCTCCACCTTAAGTTTGACGTGGACTGGGGAGCACATATTGTACCCAAGCCGGCCGAAGGGCATAGTGAATGAGCATCTTCTTTTCTCTTATTGAGGATTATTCTTTTTTTCTCTTGGGTTATAAGGGAAGAATGGTATTGGTAATGGTAGGCCAAATTATAGATAAAGTTGTCTGTTTCAGGAACTTTGCGTTACCTGAGCTAAGGCTCTAGTGCCCCTGATGATGAATCTCAACTTCAATTTGTCCTCCACTTACAAATTTTGTTTCAGTCTATTTAATTTTTAAGTGAAACAGAATTTGGTCAGAAATTATCAGTCGTTGGTTTAATATAAAAATTTAAAATCAGGTTGCCTCAACCCAGCCTCAGCCTTACCCTATATAAGGTTAGGTTTCTGTGAGGCCAATTAAAGGGTAAACTTATTTTAATTATTCACCAAAAACTACATATACAAGTTATATAAGCTAAAAATTTAGTTTCAACATCTAAAATAATGTATGCGATATTTCAAAGATATTTCTATTAAGCATAATGACGATTGCATGGATCTTTCGACTAGGCACAACAGGTTAAAAAATTGATCAGATCACCATGAAAAAAACGACATTCTCGGCATGCATATTTACAGAACGGCTAGACATATTAATATAACCATAATTTTGAACAGCCCAGCACTTCAGCCATTCCAGTGATGGAAAATATTAGAATTGGTAGTTAGCCATTTTTTCTACGGGGAGTAGAGTACAGTTGTACCATCTAATTGAATAAAACAATTAAAAAATAATCTTCTGAATTCATATATCAACCTCTACGTGAGAAACGAAGGAGCATGGTCCCTTGAAACAAGCTTTCAAGACTCAAATTGCTTGCCTTCAAAGGTTTGTCCAAAGCTCCAATCCTTGGGAGCAGCATTGTAAGATGTAACTGTTATCCCATCACTGCCAGTAACCTCAAATGAAAGAGGCTGGTTCTGTAGTAACGCGCTTACATGCCAGTTTTGGCCCCAGTTCCGACCCATAGGAAGCCAACCAGTTCTTGAACCCTTAACCTTCACAGCAACAACGTCTCCGGTCCCAGCCACATTGCTGATAAGCACTGAAATGAAGATACCAGAACCAGTGATCGTGAATCGGATTCCTCCTTCCCTTCTGCACTTAATCCTGCTCCAAACAGATCATATAACATTAGCATAAATAGCAGTAAGAATAAGAATGAAAAAATGACCAAGTTTACAAGTGTAGTTTGCTCATTTTCCACTTCCTGAAAGTAATTAGACCCGTGTATGCTTAATGACATAAATTAATCTACCAATGATGTGTTTTGCTGCCACATGAATTGAATATCTCGTGTAACTATTAACTTGGTAAAACTCATCATGAGAGGTTTATATATAAATAAATAATAATATAAAAAAGTTGAAAGGCATTAAAATTACACATTAATATAACTTTAATGAATTACCAGTTTCTTTTAAAAGGAAAAATTGTATAATTGTTAATATGTTCATGGACTTAATGTTGATATATTGTTAACGTAGATTTTTTAACTTTTTTTTTTTTTTGTCGTGATTTTTTAACCTTCGACTAACGGCATTGTCATAGGGGTGGCGGCCCCATATGTAACCCAAAACAATTTTTACTGTCACAATAATTAAGTAAAATGTCAAGTCTTAACTGATAGAGGAAAAAAAATATTTACTTTGATAACATCAAAAATAAATTTTATAATTAAACTCATTAAACAAAATGTAAATCTCATATAATTAAATAATAAATTTAATTTAAATATATTATTAGTGTATATTAATTTTACACTATCCATCAATAAAAATAATAAAAAATATCAACTCATATAAATAATTATTCATTATAATAAAAAATCTATCAAAATTTCCCACTTTTCTCTAATTAAGGAGTCCACTCTTAAAAGGGCAAAAAATAAAAAGAAAAAAATTCAATTATTTATAAAAGAAAATGAATAGAACAAATATCCTGACGTTTTTAATAAGAAATCCTTGCACTGTGGACATAGATGCACCGAGTCACTGGCATTTTTCGTTTTCGAGGCACACACTGACACTTTTTTTTTTTTTTTGGGTGTTGCACTGACGCTTAATTTTAATTAACAAGTGTCCTGACCTTTCCAATAGAAAGTGAAAAAAAATCCAGAAAAAAGTTTAAAATAAAATGTTTCCTAAAAAGAATCAGAGATCTAATTAACAAATAACACAAAAGCCCAAAAAAGGAATAAAAAATGATAAAGGAACAGAGTAACCACCTGCGATACTGTACTGGCAAGTTCCCTTCCTTCCAGATCGCGATCTTCTCGAACGCTTCAAGCGGGACCACGAAGTGCTGCTTCGGAGGGTTGCACCGCCCGCCACCGCTCTCACCGTCGGCGTCGAACCCGTAGTTAGGGGGGCAGAAGTCCGTCGCCGTCACGATCACCGACCTTCCCGGGATGCACCACCGCCGGTCGAAGGGAGACTCCTCCTCTGCGCACCGGAGCTCGAAGCACGCGCCGCAGATCTGCCCCCGCTCGAATAGAGCCTCGCTGAGGCCGGTCGCGGCAGCCGCGCCGTAACCGTGGGAGTGGCCGCAGGCGTCGCCCAGCGCGTCGGTGGAATCGGCGGCGGTGTAGTAGGTGGCGTGTGCGGAGAGCCATTCGACATAAGAAGACGACGAAGAAGAAGAAGAAGAGGAGGAGGAATCAGAGGAAGAAGAGTTAAATGGTGCTGCAGGAGGTGAAGGAGAATAGTAGAGAGAGGTGGATGGTGAAGTGAGGGTGAGTAGCGTGATGATGAACACAGTTAGTGCCATTTGATTCCTGTGTTACGAGTTTGAGGATTTGATGTTATAGTGAGTGAGGGTAGTGAAGTTGTGATGATGATAGATGCAAAATCAGATCATCATTTCCATCTGATCTATCACCAATCATTACCATTTTGAAGACCTTTTTTACCACTAGTTTCAAATTTTTTATTTTTTATTTTTAACTCACTGGATTCATCAATCACCATCCCCTTAGTATATTACCTACTGCAACTGCACGTGGATGTAAACTTATAATCTGCCAAAAATTGAAATGAAAATCCGATCTTCTAAAGTTGACTTTCCTGTCCAACCGTAAGGGGTGCATGACAGCCTTCACCAAACAACGAAGAGTTTCGAAATTAAAAAAGGAATATAATGTGTATATATAATCTGAACTAGTTTGGAAATACCCATGCTTTGCACGAGTACTCATGGGGGGAAAATATATGGGATTCCGATTATCGTTTTTAAATACTTATCCTCTGCTATGCATCAATTATCATCAAGATTTTAAATATGTAAAAGATTATAGATCCAAAAACTTCACTAAAATCTAATTGTTAAAATGATGTAATATGATTATAAATTGTTAGATGAATAAATAGGGTATGCTATTTTATTTCATTCAACAGTTATCATAATTTTTGTAAAAAAATTCTGGTAATTTTTTTTGAGTGTGTAAAATTGCTCCTTCAATATAACCTTATAATCATTTGAGAAAGTAATTACAAATTTACATGTTTCCATAGACAATGAAATTAATGTTATGATAAAAAGTAATATTAGCTTTTGTATTTAATATCGTAATTTCATTTTTTATGAAAATGTGGAAAATTGATTTATTTAAGAATAAACTCAAACTTAAATTAAAAAGGAAAATCAAAGGAAAAGAAATTAAAAGTTAAGACAATTTAATTATGTGAAGTTTAAAAAAAAAAAAAAAAAAACTCAAACTCCAGGCTACAAGGAAGTAACATAACCATTGCAGAAAAACTCATCCTCTTATATGCTCATAGAAAAATCCATGTCATTTAATTTAATATGTCAACTATAACACTAAAAATATTAGAAACATAAGAAATGACTTATATAATTAAGCGACATATAACAATTCCTCCTATCAATTTTTTTTTTTTTTTGGGGATTTGAGGAGCTCTTATGGAGCTAAGGAGAAATGAGAAAAAGATAGACAAGCGGGATCAAACCCGTGGCTCAAAACCGACAATTCCCTGAATAGTGAATACAAAGAACAGAGAAAATGCGATTAAGCTACAGATCGCTACCTATAGAACCTGTAACGTTTTTTTGGCGGAACCTGCAATATTTTCGTTGGGTCATCAACCTGCAATCTTTGTTAAATTCTGTAGACTAGAAAGGGTTAAGGGCTCAAGGCCCACATTAGTCCTCAGGGGCTGCATTTTGAGCCCGCCAAGCTGCGATAAAGGCCCATCCCAGCACCGGACATTCAGAATTTTGTTACTTTTCCTGAGCATGCTGTGTTCCTATGTACTTATGGCGATATGGAACTCGCTCAATGGTTGAAACCCCCCACCCCAAAAAAAACAAAAACAAAACAAAAACAAAAACACAAAAAAAAGAGGGGAAATAACCAAACTGTCTCAATGGTCTCATAGGCTAAGAAATAGTCTCAAGACCCGGCCAAAAAAAAAAAAAGAAGCGTTAAGAAATCACGCGCCTCTAAACTAGAACCTTTGTAAGAAATAACTCCGACATATCTCCATGACCACTGGCTTAGAATATAATTCTCACTGCTCCATTCTTCCAAATAAATTGAATTTTAACATAAGATAGGTGAAATGTACAAAAAACTAAGAAAACGTGTTAAGATATAAAATCAAATATATTTATATGCCTTTATTCAATGGCTTGAAAGATGGCTCATAACATTGACCTAGCAATCATTAAGATAGTAAGACAGCTCGATGAATAACTTTCGAAAAACAGAGGAAAAGTTGTCTCAAAAGAAAAAAACAGATGAAAATTTAAAAATAGGAGTTAAAAGTCTACCCAAAAAAATAAGAGAGAGCTTAAGATAAAGGAAACGTGTGTATATATCGAGAAACACCTGAATTGCACAAGGCCCATGCAAAGTGCGCCCTTAAGAACTAAGGTTGCAAAAAATCAACTTTAAATTTGTTAGCAAATGGCAAACAATCTCATGGGTTTGCTTTTCTGCCAATACTGTACGCCCTCTCCCATTTCACTTGGTCTATTAGGCTAATGGATCTTTCTTTCTCAAAAACCCACAAGACGATGCCCTGTCGGGAAATATGAAAACCTATGAACAAGCACAAGTCTGTGTACCCTAACACTATGAAGTTTGAACACTAGCATTAAAAGTTGAAAAACAGAAGCAATAGATAATTCACAGTTGAAAGTAGAAAAGTTAAAAATACTCGAAGAAATACAAAGCCTAACCCGGCCATGGTAAAATGAAAAAGAAAAGGTCATCCTGAAGCTATATATAAAAGAAACTAAAGGCAGGTTTGTGGATATGAACAGCCGGAGAATTTGCAGTTTCAAGCATGCAACACATGTCAAAATTTTCAGCTACCCTCTTCTTTTCTCCTCCCTATTACACCAATTCATCAAGCATCTGAAACAGCTATGGGCACTCTCAAAGGGAAAACTGCTTTGAATATGAACCCATTGGGGGAGCTATAACGAAAGCCGGATGCGCTTCCCTCTTCTCTGCATAAGACTGGTTTTCCCTCTCAGCAATGCACCTTTTATATGGCACAAAACCTCTCCCACAAGTTTCAGGTCTCACTCTCACCCTTAGCTCAGATGTGGCTGATGTTTCACTTGGAGTAATGTGGACAGGAAGTTCCAATTTCCCTCCCCCCTTGCTAAAGCAATCCACATTCATGTGTAGAGGTATTGGTTTGCACGCCTCAATTGTTGGAAAAGAGCGTCTGCATGTATCTGTTACCAATAGAGTCATCCCAAAAAGCTTTAAAGTCCGACCGGATAATTCTTCTGCTGCGTCTTCTTTGGTAGAAACATTTTCTTTCTCGGATTTCTAGACATTAAGATCAAAACAAAATATGACATTATATATCATTTTCTCAGGCCATGCTAGTGATGATATTGCAATCAACAAAATGAAATGGAATAGGAAGTACCATAAGAGGTTTCTCATCATAAGCTGAATCAGCATTTATTCCAGCTTCCTCAGATGGTGTTTTGGGTTCAGCAAGTGTAAAACCACTTGAATGCACACCGCTAATGGATGACATTGGGGATAAACTTCCATTTTGTGTATCTGAATCTGAGGAACCAAGGCTGTCCGACCCAACTGCAGCTAATACTGATTTGGGAGATTGGCTTTCTTGATCAAAATCCGATGACTTCAAAGAATTGGATCTTTTTGGATGTTCTTTGATAGGAATCACCCTGTTAGGGGTCCCTACTAGCTTACGGGGGTAAGGATGCATTGGCTTTCGTTTTGGCCTTGGAGGAGGAATTTCAATTGATTCTGCAGAGTTTGTAATGTTACCACTAGAGTCACGAAGAACCTGTCATGAAGTTAAGACAAAGGAGTCAAAGTGAATTCAAGCACAGATCAAGGAACCAACCCTTCAATACCAAAAAGTTACTACTTTGAATATCCTGGGGTCATCAAAATCCCAACTTACTTTGATATATAGCTTATGGTATGTTAAAAAATATGGTAGAGGAAGAATTGTTACTAGAATAGAGCAATAAACCTTAGAAAAAAACTTCTGAGCATGACTTCGAATCTGAACAGCAGTCTTTGTGCCAACATGTTCTGTGGTGAAAAATGGAGGATTCCAAAACTTAGATCAAGCACAATCATAGTCCTTCATTGCTTATTTATATTTTTCTTTAGCTAGAAATCCTGATAGCTTATTTGCCTAAGATATGGAAGTTCTAATTAATGATACCTTCAATACGTCGCCAGGCTCGGCCATACAGCTTTAAAGCCTCAAGGAACTTCTTATGTTCTTCGTCTGTCCATCGCTCTCTTTGTTTCGTGATAGTATATGGTTTCCTTACCTATTGTATTAGAGAGAAAATTGATTAAAACTAAGATGACACCAACATGTGAAAATCAAATTTTAAAAACATGCCACTGCCACAAATACATAAGAATCCAGGGTGAACCTTCAGAGCATAGTCATTGGTGCAAGAAGACTGATCATTAAGTTGAACATTTGTAACAGAATGCAGTCCAGAACCCAGAGATACTCCATTTCCTACGGGTGAACCACCCTGCGATGTAGTAACTCCATTTTGATCCTACATTTAATTCAAACAGGAAATAGTTATAATGTGATCATTAAGGACAACTCAAAACTTTCATATAATATATGAGCCAACTAGATTACTAGGCTAAATCATAACCGGAAATCATTTAAACACCAATCGATATCATTCATCTTTCAAGCGAATCTTTCAGTCCACGTGAAGGCACGTTCAAAAATTAATCACTAATAAAAATTTACATTGAAATGATCCCCAAGAGATTTATTTTTTAGGAAAAAGAAAAGGAAAGAAAGTAAAGCAGGCCCCCTGCTCCTAACAAACTGTTCCCTGAAGCGAATCACTTAAAATTTACATTTTCAGGAGTGAAAATTCAACCCAATTCTGAAATCCATGCATACATGGCATTTGAAAGAAGCAAACCAAAACAACATTTAGGGTCCTCTGTTTTCCATCTTCTTTTATCAATATAGTGCTACTAGAGTATGTATCTAGAAATCAGATAAACAAATCATAATACATGCAAAACACAGTCAACATTCAACAACAATCTCAGCGTCCCCATGAACATGAGAGTATAGTATGGTATCAAACAATTTACATCAAAGGAAAACACAACAGAAAATCATATACTACAATACATACCTGAATCGCCATAGCTGCAGGAACCAGTTCTCAAGATCCTCTCCTTGCTCTCTCAACAACAGTGTCAAACTCTCTTAAACTTTGCCGCTGGATGTTAGTACTATCTTCTCTTACTCACAGATCACAACACCAAATCTTAATAAAAAAAAATAAAAAAAACCGCTCTCTCTCTACACAATCCCCACACAAGAATAGTATAATTATACAAACAATCAAATCAACAAATCCTGTACAGAAAAAAGACCCATCTTCCTAAATTGTCATTCATACAAACACTGCCCTAACTCACCACCACTACATCAAACACCCATTTTTCGGCTCAGAATCAGAGAACCCTCTATGGCTATAAGATCCGGTGATCACACACTACGAAAGCATGGTCATGAAACAAACAAACGTCCAAATCTATACCCTTTTGCCTAGAGAACAACAAAAACTCATCCGAACCTCCTTTGCAAGATGGAAGACGTCAAGGTACCATTACCACTACCGAGAAGCAGCAACAAACAAGGAAATGGAACGGACCACAGAGAAAGAAAAAGAAAAAATTCAACAAAAGCCACCAGGGGAAAAAGCTGAAATGGTTTCTCAGCAAAAACAATAGGATGAGATATTCACAAACAACAGTTTTTTCCGATCACCGGAGCAACCAAACTCGACGTGAATTGTCACCGGTGATCAAAGGAATCAAGCTCCTACACGCTCTCTTTTGGGAAACAGTGTTAACAATTGTTGGGTATGAATCACGGTGAGAAAGTGCAGAACTTTTGAGAGGTTCGCCACGAAGAAGCGAAGAGAAGAAGATAGAAGTTACAAGTGAAATCTCCGACTCTGAAGAGTGCTTCGTGATTGTGAGGAAACAAAAAGAGCAAGAGCGGCTGCCACGTCAGATGTTGAATTTCTATTTTCATTTCATGATTTTACGGAAAAATTGGAGGCCAATTCTAACCAGCCAAACCTTGAATTTTTGTGGATTTTATATATATTATATAAAATTGTTAATATTTTTAACAAAATTATCAATATATATCATACACTAATAATTTTATTCAAAATATTAATAATTTTAAAATTTAATTTAAATATATTATTAATATAAAAAAATTTATATAAATATTTAATTATATATTATCATATTAATAAAAAAATTTAATATAATTATTTATTATTTAAATAATTATATAAATAAAATATTTTAATTAAATAATAATATAAAAAAATTCTATACTACCAACACATTCTAGTTAAATTCATAATTTTATATAATAGGTTAACAATTTTATTCAACATACATAAAATTTACAGTTTTTCAAGTCAATTCCCGAAAGTGAAAAACGAAACAGGAAATTTTCTTTTTCCATTTTTTTAAAATTATTATTCCGACATCGAAATCTCGAGAATTCGAAGGAATCTTGTGGCTCACGTCGAAAGTGTTCGGGGACAGGTGGCGTACGGTCGTCGCGTCTGTCTCTCGCTTTTTCGAAAAAAGGAATTTTTTTAATTCGGTGGGCGAAAGACAGCACTGTGTGGATAATTCTCACACTCGCGGGTGCGACTACGACATTATGCTACTCGCGGTTTGGGGGGTGCCACAGGTTCCACTTTATTTCACTGCACAATTAAATCGTGGCTCATGTTTTTTATCTCAATTGTAAAACGGATAAAGATATGTTTGGTTTAGTTTTTGGGAAAAAATTTTTAAAAAAATAAATTTTTTTAATAAAATTTTTTAAAAAATAATTTTTATTTAATTAGAATATATTAAAAATAAATTTAAAATAATAAATTTTATTTAAATAAAATAAAATAAAATTATTTTTAATTATTGATATGAAGATAATAATAAAATTTTTTTAAAATTTTTTTTATAATAAAAAATAAAAAATTAAACTAAATATTATTATTTATTATATAAAATTATTTTTTTCTCTTAAAAAACCTTTTGATAAATATAAACTGGAATCCAAACATATCCTAAATGTTATTATTTAATTCGTCCTTATCAAATATTCTTCTTGTCTCTTTTTTTTTTTTATGAATTTTGTCCATGAGTATAGAATATATGTTAATGAATATCTATTATCTATTATGAAAAAATGGAATACCTATTATTTATTATTTTTCTTTTAATCATACTTTTATTAAGGACATTTATTTAAGTATTTTAAATTATTTCTATTTCTTATTTAATTATTTTCTTTCATTTTCTTAAGATGTATATTAAATGAAAATGTGAACAAAGTCTTTTTTATTTTATTGCTACTTTAGACTCTAAGTATATCTTATCACAATGAAAGCCACCAAACCATTTCTGCAAAGTACCATTTTTTTCATTTTGATTTTTGAAATATACGTTTCGTGACGAGTACTAGTAGTTTGTTTTGATTGTCTTAAAAAAAACAATTTTTTTAAACTCATGGTCAAATGTTATGTAGAAGTTTCTTTTAACAGTTGGCTTTTGCAGCCAAACTTGACTCTGCTGAGTGGTATACTTATTTGATAAGTTATGATTACATCTTTTGCGGAATGGTCTGCGCTATATCAATATATCATTATATCAATATAATACTAATGTTTTAAATTTTTAAAGCTTATAATATACTATTACGAAATAACTCCAAAGAACAACGATATTTTATACTAAATTTCAAAATTTGTCACAGATAGCGTGAAAGGGTCGTACCCAGCTAGCTGGTAGGAATTTGATTGTATTTGACTTTGTGGTTAAATATTTTTTTAAGCCTCTATAAATCTTAAAAATAAACCCAGCAAAATGATGAAAAGTGCCCTTTTCTTAATGTGAAAAAGGTTCGCAAAAATCCCACCCTAACCCACAAATCAAGCAGGAAAAAAAAATAAAAGAAAAATAAGCTAGGAAATTGAGAAACACATAAGTGAGTGAGAGTGAGAAAGTGAGAATAAAAAACTATACAAGTGGTGCGATAGCGACATCACATCACATAGATAGATATATATATATATAAATGAATTAAAATCCAATTGGATTATATTATTAATAGGAGGATATTTGTGACTTGTGAGGTTAAAATATCTCGAGCCTCTGAAAAATAAGAAGAGTGTGGATAGGCCAAGCCATTAGTTGTGGATCATAAAGAGCGAGAGAGAGGGACCATTGCGCTTTTCGCCACGTCATAACCACTTGCCGTCACACTTAAGAAATAACGCCACGTGTACACACTAGAAAGGGATCGAGATCGTTCTACACCACTCGGTCTTTTTCTCCTTCTTTTAAAAAAAAAAAGTCGAAATTTTCTGACCACATGTTTTTAGTATAGGTTTTTATATGTTTTCCTATTCCAAAAGTGGAAATATACGAAAAAGACTTTAAAAAGGGCATTAGGCAGTGCCAGGTGTAAGTGAAAGTGGAAGGCTGCAATCACCATTGAAAATGTGAGGCCCCAACGCACTCTGCCGAACAAAAATTGTTATTCGACTAAGAAAACAAAATATCGTGACCAGAAAATAAAATAAGAAAAAAAATTCAATGTACAAAAAGTGGGGGGAAAATGGCATTCTTTATTATAATATTAATGTTGCTGTTAAAATAAAAAATAATGACTTATTTAATAATTAAAGTAATATATTTTTAATAATATCAAACAAGAAAAATCTTGATACCTCAAAAATAAAATTTTGTGTTTTGTTGAGCTATATTTTCATTTTCCGAAGCTAAGCATGCGTTTCTTTCAAATTTTTTTAAAAAATAATTTTAAAATTTAAACTTTTTGTATATAATTTAAAAAATTAAAAATTAATTATTTTTTAAAAATTATTTAAATATATACAAATTAATTTTTTAATAAAATTAATTTTTTACCCAAAAAACCCTAAATAAACACCCCCTAAGTCTTGCCATGAAATGGAAGGAAACATGGATGGGGTAAGTTGGGACGGACACCGAGTCTGACCAATGAAAATATATCGTCCACTCCATTGTTTCAACAAGATTTGGAGACGATGTTGTTGCTTACGGAAATTACAAATTCGTCCAATATATTAACAGCCTTTTACAATTTTACTATTTCAATTATGAATAAAAATTAGTTCCTGGTTTTTGAGTTAATTTATTGTACTTCTGTATGAATTATTTATAGCTAGAATGTTAACAAAAGCTATCATTCAAACATGACATAAAATCGTATAGACATCTTTAAATTTGGAAATAATAAATATCATTGCAATCTTTTATATGTAGGGAATCTCCTAATTTAATTTTTACATCGGGCAATATTATGCCTTTTTTTGAATAATTATAAAAACTTACCTTCACATGGACTTATTACGTTTTAAAACCTTAGCTTTTTTAAGTGTTAGTTAAGGATTAAAATTCAATAGTTAAGAAAGTAAATTTAACCAACCTCCTTGACACTGTTTCTCTTTTTTTTTTTTGTTTTTTTGAGCTGGAACATCCTTAACTGTTGAAGTCAGTCTGGCGTAGAGTAAAATGAAGGTAGAGATTTTACGCCGAAAAATAAAAAAAGGTAACAAGTTCATAAATAAGTTTTATTACTGAAGTTATATCGAAGATTCATTCAGCAAATTTTATCCCTCTTTTTATCTACATAATAAACTGGCCACTATGGCTGTGTATCTTACTCACGTGCGTTTGATGTTTGAATGTTTTACTCTTTAGTAGGTGATTTAATTATTCAAACATTCAATTTATATTTATATACACATAATACGAAAACTTCAGAACTTCCGAAACAGCATTCCCCCAAAAAAAAAAAAAGGAACTTACAAGACAGGTGACAACAATGTGAAAGGTCACATACAGGATTGAAGAAAAATATTAAAAGAAAAATGTCGGCATCTCGAGGAAATCGAGGCCACTGCCGATTGGTTAACGAATCTTAACTAGAACAATCATCCATATTATGATACTAAAAATAATAATTAGATGAAAACAAGGTGACAAACAAATACATGAGTCTAACATCTAACAAATTTCATACTTCATAATGATACATATGGAGGAAGGCAAATTTATCTCCCATTGACGGAAAGGGGGAGAGAACCAAACAGGTAAAAAAAATATGGATTCAACTCTTGTCATTTGTGAGAAGAATTAAAATGGAAAATTTTTTTCTTGTTAAACTAATTTACTATTTATACTGATCGAGAGTAGAAGAAAGGGATAGTGATCAGAGAGTTCCCTAGTTTTCTAAGAGTGTGGGTGTACATGTAATGGGGGGATACAAAATTGCTGCAAACCTCTCTTCCAAATGTGATAGGAATACCTATAATGACTCTAATATTTACGTCATTAACGATTTAAGAGATCCTAAAAAACGAATTTGAGAACTTACCTGAGCTTGCCGAGTGATATTCAGTACTTCCTCAAATTCAAAATATCCGTCATTTTAGTCTTTTACACCTTAATTAAAGAATTCAAAGTAAGAGTTGATTATAATAATATTTATTAAAATACTCTTATTTAATAATTAATTCAATATTTTAATATTTTATTAGCTATTATAATTAAAATTATGTGGAGATAAAATTGAAAATTTTATAATAAATATTTTACTAAAATATAAAAATGACAAATAAAATAAAAAAAAAATTTACTCAAAATGGCAGCTAATTTAAATCGAAGGAATTATATATACTTAAGGTTTGATTTAGTTGATATTGGGCTCATTTGTTTAAAATTTTGGAATAAGTATTTCTTTAAAAGTAAAATCAGAAACAGAAACAAAAGTAGAAACAAAAATTTATTTTATATTTAGATATAATTGTATAAGTACTTTTTATGAGAATCAGAAGTTATTAAAATATTTAGATGTGATAAAATAAAAGTATTTTTCTTATAAAATTATAATATTAGTATATAGAGAGTCATATTTATAAGAAAAAATTAATGATAGAATAGTAAAAGTGTGAAAAAATAGTGGATTCAAAATTTGATGACCATTTTTTTTCTTTTTTCTATTGTTTTTATTTCTGGAAAAATTCAATTCTCTGTTTGCTTCTCAAAAAAGTAGAAAAATTAATTATTTTCTACTTCTTTTTATTTTAAAGCACAAATAAACAATTTTAGAAATATCTTTTTTCAAAAAAATTTAAAAAAAAATACTTTTTTCCTTAAAGAAACACAAACAAACAGATTTATTAACTTGAATCCCATCTTTTATGGGATTTAGCTATGCTTATCTTCTCATTCTCACATTTCAAAGGTTGTCGGATTCGAGCTATAGGAGATAAGCGTTAATCCCCTTAAGTTCAATACACAACTTTAAATGGGATAATTTAATTATTGAAGCTTTCAATTTGGATCTATCTACTTGGATTTTTGGATCTATTTCATCTCGAGCCCTTACTCCTAATTTGTAACATATACTATGAATATAAATACAAGGTTAACTAGTGAATAAAACGCTGATATACTTTCAACCATTATAATTTCATATGCATTCCTTCCATTCTTATTTCACAAAACTAAGCATCTTCACAAATTTATTGACCTAAATAGCATTTTGATTTATATGTCATAAGAAAGCTTGGGTGATCTTTTAGGAAAAAAAAGATTCATTTTTCTAACAAAACGCACGCAAATAAGTTGGGGTATGATTAGTCAGTGACTTTTAATTCAATTAAGTAGATATAAGTTGATGTGTCATAATTTAACCTACATACTTATCTATCGTAATAGAAAAAAATATAAAATCACATTTTTTTGAGGTAAACTAAAAGTACTTAGTAGTAATGAGTTAGTGGAGTCGTGGAGAATCAAACTTTGGATATTGTCTTCATCATACTTTAGTCGTATAGTTTCAACACTCCTAGTTAAAAGATATTATCAATAATTATTTTTTTTAAGATTTAAACTAGAGTCATTCCCATTTTGAACATCAATCACACATGTCATTATGTCCAATTGTCATTAATTGTAATTGACAAATGGCTTAAATATATGTTTTAGTTCTGTAAAAAGAATCTTTATTTTTGGTCCCTCCTTTTTTTAATATTATATTTTTAGTTTTTGTTGTTCTAAATTTTAGTCCAAAAAAGTTTTTTTAAACACATATTTAATATTGATAAATATTTAAATTTTTATTTTATCCTTATAAATATTTTAATAATCTTCTTTTGATCTTTATAAGTATCATTATTCAACAGTGTTGATTAACGATAGAGACCAAAAACATAATATTGAAAAAAATGGCTAAAACTCCAAAAAAAAAAATAGAGGGACTAAAACCAAAATAACATATGTTTTCGTGGACTAAAAACATATTTAAGTTTTTACAAATTTACTTGTATATAGGAAAAATTAGTTACATAAAAAGGTAAAGCCAAATTTTTTTTCCTTATAAATATTCATTGAAAACTCAACTCACTAGAATATAGCAAGGAGACATCATGTTTACATCATAATCCAAAGAAGCAGGAGCAAGAAATAATTTAAGTATATTTTTAATAGTAATCCCTTTTTAATTTAATCTTATTACTATTATTAGCATGTTATTTGAGTATTTTTTTTATAGATTTAATTTTGATATATTACCAAGGTAAAGAAGTTTTATATAAAAATCAAACTATATATTATTGTTCATGTCTAGTTCAGAGGGTAAAGTAGACTAGTGTTTAGATTATTTGATGACTTGTTCTAAACCCCTAGTAAGAGAGTATATAAAGTGTATGTGTTATAAAGGAGAGGATTCTATCGGGGCATAGATTATGGGATTTGAGTGAGAGGATCAAGCTTGAATTGGTAGGTTCATATTCTCTATGTGCAAGAGGGGAGAAAGTTGTGATTTTTGCTCGTCTGCTAGTGGGCCAGGCAACTAGGCTAGCAGTCGTGCGAGGGTTGCCGAGCGAAAGGTCAAGCTAGAGGGTTGAAAAAGCTGAAGTTAGGAGGTTTGTCAATTGTAGATAGACTAGACCACAAGCCCCCTCCTTAAGCCCAAAAGGGTGAAGATGTTGAAGTTGGGAGGCTCGCCTATCATAGACCAACCATACCACAAGGGTTGAGGTCAAACGATTATAATTATGGGGTCAAGAACTGATTGGGTCAATTATCACATTAATAAAAATATTTAACTTAATTATTCACTACTTTAAAAGCTCTATAAATAGAAGTATATAATTCGATTATAGTGTAAAATTCTTTTATTTTAATAATGCATCAAAATTAATCTATCTTTTATTATATATTTTCATTAATAACCTAATTTATGAGTTTTGAATATAAACAAAATTATAATATAAAATGGGAAATAAACAAATAACAGTTAACTGAAGCAATGTATTAAGTAATGCAGATTATTTTTTTCACTACATAAACATGTAATCATTCTTAAGTCTTGAGAAGATTTTGTTTTCGTTAGAAAGAATAATAAGTCATAACAAATCATCACATTTATTTGAAGAAAAATATTCCCGATAGATCAATCATACTTGTTAGTTGTTACAAGGTCATGAGCCTAACAGCCAACAAGCTAATTTCCAACCACATGTTTCAATTTCAACTAAAGCTTTGCCCCACCCACTTCTAAACACTGAACTCAACCCAGCCCAAGCTCCTCCTAAATTGTCCTAACTTGCCTGAAATAACAGATGTCGGAGTACCAATCAAGATGCCTAACATTAGAGATGCGTGGACACATGAAAGTGTTGCATTAGTTGCATTCTTTTCTTAACCTGCAAAATAACAATAATGGAAGATGATGTGGGTACTTATAATATGAAAACTCTCACCTTCGATACCGCCAATAACCATTTGCCAAACATTTTCACCTTTTGATTGAAATAAAGATAAAAGCCACCCAACTTTGGTACCTTCGAATGACTTGTCGCACTTGCAATTCCACGAAATTGCAATTTTTAAATGATCTCGAATAAGCGAAGATGGTTGAAAGAGGGAGATTGACATGACTCAAATGGAATACACGAAAGCATACCAATCCTAGATAACGATGTTCGGTCATCTTTATTCGAAATCCACGAGCCCCTAAATTGACGTTTAAGTTGACAAAATAAAAAGTACCAAAAAAACTACAATTATAATTGTTTTAGGAGTAATGATAGGTAGATGCACAAAATTGCGGCATATACGCAATATATATGAAAAAAGTGAAGAAAACGACAAAAATACTTGAATGATGATTCTTAAATAATAATTGTTATTCTCTTTTTTTTAAGAAAATTATCAGCATATTATTAAAAAATACTGACAAATTTTGTATATAAAACTTATCAATATTTTTTAACAAAAAAAATAAATAAAAATAATAATAATTATATAGGATCCATCATTTAAATATTTTTTTCATTTTTCTTACTTTTTCTGTATACATCATATAATACGTCGCAAAAAATGTGTTCATCAAACATTATTTTTTGTTTTAAGAAAGATTTTTTTTTTTGGGTCAAAGTTTTTTTTTTTTGAGAAAAATACCTCTACATAAATATTCTGCCTTGTATTTTGTAGGACTTTGCAAGCAAAACTTGTGATACGAATTTTCTTGTCACGAGTTTTCATATGCTGTGTTTGGATAAAGAGGTATGTAGGGGAGAAGAGAACGGAGCGGTAATTAATGTTTTATTTTTAAGTCAATAAATATAGATATTTATAAAATAAATAATGAATAATTTAAAGATTATATGATGTTTTCTAATTTTTATTATTTTGGAAATTAAATAAATAAAATATTTGTTTGAAATGAAAATTACTTATTTCTTTCGTTCTAGATTTTCCCATCCAAATATACCAATAAAATCTCTATTTTTTCATGGGTATTTCCGAGCGTAGAAAATCTTTTGCTATTGATAAAAAAGATTAATTTTGATCATATGTTATTATTATCTTTTGACGGGGATCATATGTTATCATTGTAATCTATTTTACACTATTAACTAATTAATTTTTTATATAATTTTGATATTATTATGATAAGAACCAAACAAATTAAATGATGTGATTATATATAATTGAATAATTATATATAATTGTTTTACACTAATCATATATCAAAAATAAATCTTTAATAAAATTATATCATATTTGCTCACAAAATAGTTAAAACATGTAAAAGAGTTGGTTATTATGATGACGGTGGATTTATTATTATAAAAGGAAAAAAAAGCTTAATTACGACAGCGACATGGAACTTTATCATCACATATGAAGATTTTAATTGCATGTGGCACTTCAGTATTATTATTATTATTATTGACGAGGCATTTCATTATATACTACTCGAGAAAAATAATGATTTAATTTTGACATAATGTTAGTGTTGATTTTTTTATGTAGTCATTAAATTATGTATAGTTACATTATTAAAAATGTTTGACTAATTAATTGTTAGTGTAAAATAATTACACTAACAATATACCAAAATCAATTTTAAAAAATAATCTCATATTTACAATGAATCAAAATTTATTATGTCTTTGTTCCTTCTTGCGCATGTGCACGAGCCAACAATGCCCACCTCGTTAGTTTGCTTGAATCGTTCGTGCAAAACATCTTAATATCATCAACCAAAAAAAAAAAAAAATTCATCTCCACAAGTATTATTTTTAATAGTAAAAGTAGCAAATAGCAATTGCGATTCGAATGCTTCCAGAATCGTGACATCAACACTCTAGAAAAAGCCCACACCGAAAACAAACCAGAGGGCCCAAGTAAGAATCCAACATCATATCCAATGGGCTCAGCACAGGTTTTTAAACATTCGCGTCAAAGAGGCGACACTCTTTTCCAATACCGAACAAGCCCCAGGGCGCTAGTTATTCGACGTCGTTGTAGCATCCTCAGATCCAAGGATTTGTTTGGGTAGAGTTTATTGATTACAATTGATTGATTGATTATAATTTTAGGTTTACCCATTGTTTTATCAGATTGTGATATATCAGCTTCATTGTTGTGAACAAGTTATTGCTTTAGATTATCAATCAATAAAAATTTGTTAAAAAATGATTTGTTTGATTATGAAATGCGAAGAAATTTTTTATTTCATTATTTAAAAATTCGAAAAATAACATGATAGGAATTATAAATTTATTATTATTCTCGCTTAACTAACGTTTTAAAAAGAAAATAAAGAGATATGAAATGAAATAGAATCCTTCTAATTTTATTCCATTTTGTTTTAATTTCGAGAGTTGTATTAATAAGTGCATTAAAGTATTGATTAAAGAACATTTAATGACTTCTATCACAAGCTTCCGTTTTTTGGTACATCGACTTCTATCATATGCTTCTATTATTTTAAGAGAGAAATAACAAATATTTTTATATTTTCTAATATATTAATACTATACTTTTTACTATTGAATTACTTTTTTTTTTTTGACGTGTAACAACTTATAGTTTTATTCCTTAACTATTAACACGTTTCTATTTTCAAACATAAAACACCCTTTGGCCTTTACCATTTCGTTAATTTCATTTCATTTCCATCGTTTAACCATCGCACCAAACAAGGCCTAAAGCCTTGAGCTGTATAAATTTTGCGCTGCATATTCTGTCCGAAATCCATACTAGCGTTTTGCTCGGCTGTCAACCTCTGAAATCACCACCACACCCCTTGATCCCTTCACTCTCGCTTATAAACCACCACTCTCTTCCCTCACCTCGTATCTGCACCCACATATAAACTCTTCTAGAACCTTCCGCGCCAATGGCCACCGCCACTCTCAGCCCCGCCGATTCCAACAAGCTCTCCAACCTCAAATCCGCCGTCGCCGAATTGAGCCAAATCAGGTTCTACATAGCATTTCTCTCGCATTTCGCGGTTCCTTTTTTGTTTTCTCGCGATCTCTTATCTCGTTTGCATTCTCGTGAAAATCGCTGTTCGCGCGCGCGAAAATATTCTCCGCGATCTCAAATCGGAACCTGATTTTTGTGTTTTTGTTTTGTTTTATTTATTTATTTATTTATTTTGCAGTGAGAGTGAGAAGAACGGATTCATCAACCTCGTCGCTCGTTACCTCAGGTATGGATCGTTAGTTCAGGAAGCTTAGTTAATGGTCATTATAATGACTGCGATTTTCCTTGATCTTCAATTCTTCACTCACCTGTCTTGTTCACTCTGCAGCCATGCTAAGATGTTGTGGAGAATTTTTTATTTTATTTTATTTTATTTTGATTTTTGTGATTAACTTGATCTTTTTCAATGCATGATGGATCGCAGTGGCGAAGCGCAGCATGTTGAGTGGAGCAAGATCCAGACTCCTACTGATGAAGTCGTTGTGCCTTATGACAGTTTGGCTCCAACTCCTGAGGGTAATCTTCTTCTTCTTCGCGTTTTCTGTTTTGTTTGATTTGGTCGATCTGAAGATGATGTAACGGATCAATGTGTTTGACTTGTGAACCGAAATTGATGCAGGTGCTTCAGAGGTGAAGAGCCTCTTGGACAAGCTTGTGGTTCTTAAGCTCAATGGAGGCTTGGGGACAACTATGGGTTGCACTGGTCCAAAGTATGCTGAATGTGATTTTATTTCATTTTTTTTTTATTTTAATTCTTTTGTATTTTTTATGTTTACTCTAGATGGCGGAAGTTTCAATCTATGATTTAAGATTAAGATCATCTGTCTGATTTTGATTATGAATCTCTTGTATTTCTTGCTTCATTGATGCTTATCGGAATGATCAGTTATATAAACTTTTCTATGCCTTAAGATTGTTTCTTCAGCTTGGCTGTTTATTGATCAGCAAAAAGAAGAAAATTAAAAATTAATGTCCTCACAAATTTGACTTTGCAACATTATTAGCATTGTCATAGAAGATTGTAGATGCATATAGGAGAACAATTGTTGAAACTGTTTGTCATTGTATTGGAATAGAAATTGTGGAGAACTGGAAATTGCAATGAACTGGACTTGGGAAATCTTTTTTCCTTCTGGATAATTATCTTAAATCACTTTTTCCTACGCCCTGTATGTAATTCTTAATATGCATATAAATGTAATGCAGATCTGTCATTGAAGTTCGTGATGGGTTGACATTTCTTGATCTAATTGTCATCCAAATTGAGGTTATTTTCTGGTCCTTCCTTTGCTCGGCCTATATTTTGTTTTCACACTTCGTGTGGACTTACACTGATAATATATATCGCTGTAGAATCTCAATTCCAAATATGGAAGCAATGTTCCATTGCTCTTGATGAACTCGTTCAACACTCATGATGACACTCAAAAGGTACATGAGATTTTCCTTCTAACTCCTTTGCTGGCTGGAATTATAGGCCAAATTTGTGTGCATTCTAACAATTTAACTTTTTGCAGATTGTTGAAAAATACAAAAACTCAAATATTGAGATTCATACTTTTAACCAGGTTTGTACCTCTGATTTCTTGCACTATATATTATGGATTTTCTGGACTTCGAGCTTTGATTCCTCATTTGGTATTTGGTTTCACAAACTCAAATCTATGCAGAGCCAATATCCTCGATTGGTTGTTGATGACTTTTTGCCATTCCCATCCAAAGGGCAGACTGGCAGGGACGGGTGGTATGACTTCATTTGTGTATTTTGCCTCTGCTATATTATTGCAATGACATAACTAGTTCCACTGGAGCTATGCATCTCTCTCTCTTTGAGTTAGCACTTTAGCACTGGTATAACAATAGTTTATGGATTATTCAAGATATATATCTAAGGCGAAGAAAAAGATTTGATATTGCTCATGTTAAGAACTATTTAGCCAAACCAAAACAAAGCTTGGTAACTGTTTCTGCACATGAATCAAAGGTTCATTCAAATCCTTACGTAACATATATATCCTTTCAAGTTTTTATTCAGGTGGCTATTTAGACAGATATGAACATCCTTTACTCAATCTATGGGCAATCATGAAGCTTTTTGAGGCTCATTCTAACGACTTTTCTTGTTTCTGGTGTGCATATGACTTGTCTCCTGCACTTTGATATCATGTTTCAGCAATCTTGGAGATAACAATCTGAATCTAATTGGCTTTTCATTCTTGGGTGGAACATCTGTATTTTGTAGTATGCATAGGCTGTTTTGGCAATTGTCGATTTTTTAGGGACAGAAGTTACATGCATGCCATGAGTGTTGGGATTATTAGGGGTTATCTCATTAGTCACATAGTTTGACATACAATATCTGTCAATATTTAAGTAAAATCATATGACAAGTACGTCTTAGACACATGTACTATCGTATTATGGTTATGTTGGAAGTGGTACTCCTGCTTTGTTGTTGTTCTTGTTATTTTTAATCTGGAAGGTGTTATATGTGTTCATTAGTCAGCTAGTATAACCTTGGGTATGTCTCTACTAATAGATTTCCAAGTTTGGCTTATTAGTAATTACTTCATGCATAGGTACCCTCCTGGCCATGGAGATGTCTTCCCATCATTATTGAACAGTGGAAAACTTGATGCACTATTATCACAGGTTGACACCAGAACTCAATTTATTTCTGGATGAAATTAGTCTTTTATTTTAATTTTTTCACGGTCATAACTGTCGCTATTTTTTTCATTTTGTTCTATTACAGGGTAAGGAGTACGTGTTTGTTGCCAATTCAGATAACTTGGGTGCTGTAGTTGATTTGAGTATCCTTATTTAAGTTTTCATTCTTTTTCTATCATTTTTGGTTGTATTGCTTGTTAATTATACATGAAAGTGTACCTTTAGTGTCCAGTATCCTTGACTGATGAATTTAGAAATCCTAAATCATTTGATCCAGAACAAGAATGAATACTGTATGGAGGTAAAGAAAGATGGTTGTTATCAAGAAACTGTCTTTGAGCTGTAGACTTCACATGATTTTGATTTATATTTATTTATTTTGGTGCTTGTTATGCAGGTGACTCCCAAAACATTGGCTGATGTGAAGGGTGGCACTTTGATTTCTTATGAAGGAAGGGTTCAGGCATGTATCTATTGCTGACTCACTTCTTCTCGATCAAGATTTATCTGATTAAGGGCTTGTTTGGGTGCCATTATTTTGATTCTCTTTTTTTTTTTAATGATCTTTTTTAATGAAAAAGTACTTTTATGTTTTTTGCCATGTTTGTGTAAAATTTTCTAGTAAAAGCAGAATCATTAGAAAAAGCAGAAAAAGATATTTTTGGATAAGCTACAATTTTCATCTTCTAGAAAAAGATCTTTTTTATAACATCAAAAAGATGTTTAAGGATGAAAGAAAATATTTTAATATTAATACCCAAAAAAAAAAAAAAAAACTTTTACCTTTTCAAAACGTCTTTTAAAAGAATATTATTTTGAAAAGGATCTTTTTGGAAAAACACATCCAAACTAGCCCTTAGTTTATACTGTGATTATTGCAAATGTCTAAATTTATCTTTTAAAATTGCTTCTGTGTAATATATTCCATCTCAGAGTTTTTATCCCAAGAGAAAAGACAATTTGATTGAGAGTTCAATAATTGTTCTGCTCTGAGCTCTCTGCTTAGTTGGTTTCTTTGCCTTAAAATAAAATATAGGGAAAGTATATTCAGTTCAAATTTTAAGATATTGGTAATAACTGACTTTTATCTTTGATTCTTCAATGCAGCTCCTGGAAATTGCCCAAGTCCCAGATGAACATGTAAGCTACTAAATCTGTCTCATATTCTTTCTTGGATCATACCCATTTCCCAAGTGAAGTAAATTGTTTAAGTACATTATTTGGTTATTTTCTGTAAATAGAATGTTATGAAGAATAAGGATTGTGATTAGCTTTGTGGGCACTCTGCATTTATATGGTGACTGAGATGGCAATGACTTGCTTGTTTTAATTTTTTTTAATATTTTTTTGGGTGCAATCATGGACCTTTAACCCCACTTAGCAGGACAAAGTTTGGTGGTTGTTTTTTTCATGAAAAATCACACAAGATTTGTTTTCCGGTTTCCCTAATGTAAAAGGAAAAAAAAGGTATAAACCAGGATTCTTTTGTCATTTCATTAAAAATCACACAATGTATTTGGATCCTCTAAAGTGAGTATCTTTGTAAAATGAGAAAATAAGGAGTTAACCACCCAAATCATTTAGTGGGATCTACATATAATGGAAGCTATTGATCCCCTCACTTTCTCACGTAACAAGCATGCTCACTTTAGAGGATCCAAATCCTTGTTTTCTGTAAAATCTTTGAAGGTAGAAATGGTATGTACCACATTAGGAATTCAAGAGCATTATTTTTCACTAAACATGTATGCATTATCAGCTGTTACTTTGGTAATTGCTTCTTTGTTCTGGAAAGCCCAGTAATTTGAAAGAGACAAGGACCTTTCTTTCATTTCAGTGTAACTGCATGACATCTTTTACTGCCATGACTGTTGATAACCATTGATGATATGAAATATAACCATCAACTGTTAAAATTCTTTCTATCAAAATTATCCATTACTGACATTGATGGTATAAAATTTATAAGTTTCGCTTTATAATGATGCATACATTTGGAATTTTAGTGAGAACTGAGAAGTGAGTGGTATTATTGCAGAACAGGCTTTTTCAATTTTCTGTTGGTTCATGTTACAAATACCATAAGAAGTAACAAGGAGGATAAGGTTTATATAATATTGTAGTATTGTTAATGAAACTAGGCTATCCCCCTTCTTTTTCCTATGAATTCACCTTATCCTAAGTGATGCATACTTGATAACAGTGTGCATGACTTTTTGAGCAGAATATTTTCATTGTTGTTTATAAGTTATAGTAGCTGGAACATACTTGTAAGTGATGAAGATAAGTCTTAGCAATGTTGATGGAGACTTTACTATATAACGCTGTCTTTTATGCAGGTCAATGAATTCAAGTCAATAGAGAAGTTCAAAATTTTCAACACAAATAATTTGTAAGTTTTGTTGGTTAGTTCTCTGGTTATGTTAGATTATATACTCATTTGGGGTATTGACAATATATAATCTACAGGTGGGTGAACTTAAAAGCAGTTAAAAGGCTTGTTGAAGCTGATGCTCTTAAGATGGAGATTATTCCTAATCCAAAGGTGCGAATTGGGCATTCCTAAGAGATATGCCATAGCCCATTTTTCCCTTTTAGTTTTCTTTGATAGGGCTGCTTTATTGTGGGTTAGTTTTATTCAGTTGGAAAATTGCTGACACTTTGTGGATTTTAGGAGGTTGATGGAGTAAAAGTTCTTCAGCTAGAAACTGCAGCTGGTGCAGCAATAAGGGTACTCAATACATATTAAAATGTTACTAAAATGTTCTTAATGTTAATTGTCATTCTTGTGTGCTCTAAAATTCATATCTTTCAACAGTTCTTTGACAAGGCTATTGGAATTAATGTTCCTCGATCCCGCTTCCTTCCAGTGAAGGCAACTTCAGATTTGCTTCTTGTCCAGGTTATAAGCTTTTCCGATACAAGTCATGAGAACTTGCTTGGAAATTGATCTGTGTCTTTTGTTTAACATAATTACTTGTCTTGTTTCGCAGTCGGACCTCTACACTTTACAGGATGGATTTGTTACTAGGAACCCGGCTAGGGCAAAACCTGAAAACCCTTCTATTGAATTGGGGCCTGAATTTAAGAAGGTTAAGATCCATAATACTGATTACTTTGTGTTAGATGATGAATATGATCATTGATTTTCCCAATCTCCTTCACAGGTTAGCAACTTCTTGAGTCGTTTCAAGTCAATCCCTAGTATCGTTGAGCTTGACAGTCTGAAAGTGGCAGGCGATGTATGGTTTGGAGCTGGTGTTATCCTCAAGGTTTGGGATCTAATCCTAACATATATTCAATTTTTTGTTTAATTTAATTAGTGTTTTGTTTCGTTCTTAGTGTAATTATGATTTTGGTTACTTTATGGGTAAGAGAGATGCTAACTGCTACCAATATAACTAGTATTTATAAAATTTCTCTTTTTGAATGTTATTTTCCGCATTTTTAAGCTGTAAATGCAAGAAACCTTAGTATCTCCTTTCTAAAGGTTCTCCATCTGCCAAACAGCTTGTAGCTCAATTGTTATTGGCCCCATTCTTCAAGATTAGTGTTGATGTGATGATGATAATGGAAGTTTGATACTCCAACAGGCCACCTATCCCCACTTCCCTATTCATGGGCTTGAATCCCAATATATACCAAAGAAAATATTCCCCTTGCAATGATTAAAGTCAAAGTTGCATTGTATTACTTTAGGAGCCCAGAATTGTTTTTCTAATATTAGGTAGCTTGATGCTAAAATCTTGAAATAGCAACCACATAAAGTTGAAATGTTCTTGCAAGAAATCTTTGTGTAAGAATTTTTTTACCTGATGCTATGGTTTTGTTTTAAGTCTATACGCAAAATCATTAAAAAAGATTTAAATTTTAATGGTTTGACTTTAGATATTTATGATAGGACACTATGGCCTTGTCTAATTCATGTAGCTAACTCTAGCTAGTAGGACAAGGTTTGGTTGCGGTTGTTGTTATATGGTTTTGTATCAAGTAAACTACGACTGTCAGAAAGGGAGCCGTGTGATTATATTTTATTGATGCTCAAACTGACTCTGAACCCTCTTGACGAGGTTCCCTCTTTTACGTTCTCATTGCTAGTAATTCACCTTCATCTTTTAAAATACCCTCAGCAGTTGAGAATTTATGAAAATCTTATTATTTGGCTTTTTGTTATCTGTTATCTTCGTGGTTCCATAACAGGGGAAAGTAAGTATCGTTGCAAAATCTGGTGTAAAGCTGGAAATACCTGACGGAGCTGTGATTGCAAACAAGGTATTTTACTGTACATAAGAACGTTATTTGTTAGCGTGATCTTTTATGAGGTTGTCGTTCTAAGTAGGCCTAAAGCTTGAATTGTCATGCGCAGGAAATTAATGGCCCTGAGGACCTGTGAGGAAACTGATGAGTTTTGAAATGTAGCTGACTGTATACAATCTTGACAGTCTTCTGCTATTTTATGTACTGTTTTGAGTTCAACAGGAAAAGAAAACAAATAAGACGGTTTTTGTCGAGGATGTCTGAATATGGAGCTTTGCTGGTTATCTTGTAATTTTGTTTTGAACGTTTGACGAGGACTCGAGTAGGATCATGTTTTGTAGAATAATGTGTTTAATAATTTTTTTGGTTACATGAGGTTTCAAACTATATAATCTCTTCAGTTTTCACCACGAGTTCACTACTTCACACTTAATTGCTTACCTGGTGCTGTTTTACACATTATCTCCTCCTAATCTAATTTGTTGCGCATTTTCTTCTTGGCTTGCCGGTTGAGGAGTGATTTTCAATCTAGAATTATTTTGGTGTTGAAGTGAAATTAAATTTTTTTCCACACATCAAATGTTGAGTATCCATGTGGCAACTCAATTCATCGTTAGCCACTGGCACTCCCGACTACCGCAAAGGAGTGGAGAGCAGCTTGTCCTTGGTATGGTGGGTGGTGTAAGCTTTCCCTGAACGGGCTCAGTGCCTTCGTACAATTTTTTTCAACTTATCACTTTTAACAAATTGTTAAACTTCTCACTATTAATTCACTCTTAATATTTAAGGTCGTAGTAGTGAATGCATGTTTTGAATATTTATTTATTTTCTTTTGAGACTCAGATATGTTTATAGGTTTGGTCTATTTGAACAATTAATAAAACTAATTCTTGTTTGACTGGGATGGTATAAAAGTTATGCAGCCTATCTATAAGAACACTTTTCTTAGGATTCGAATTGGGTACAATCTTCTATGATGTCAAAATTATTTATTACCTCAATTAACTCTTTATGGGTTATATATTTATTTTTTTATGTTGAAGTATTTATATAAAAAAAATTATTATGTTTCTAAACAACAAATTTTGTTGGGTAACTTTTTTTTTTTCCCAATTTTTATGCTTCTCTTGCGTGTTCAATGAATCGACAATGTGAGATGTTGTTATTATTATTAGTAGTAGTAGTAGTAGTAGTAGTTAAAATTTAAATTAAAAGAAGACTTGTGTAAATTTAGATTGGGATATATTTCATTATTTATTGAGTGACTATAAAAATATTTATAGATAATCGAGTAAATATAATGATCAAAAGTAAGTCGGGATAAAATATAAATAGTCAAGTTAGCAAAGTGTACTTGCATACATATTTTTTTCATATTTTTTAAAAGATTAATTTTTATGCATTAACAATATAAAAATATTTTATACTGTGATTTGATCAAATATTTGTATTTTTAAGATTTTTAAGGTAGTGGGTAGTTGAGTTAAATAATTTTGCTTATATAACAATATATGATTAGATATTTATATAAAATTTTTTTTTACTGATAATATATATAAATTAATTCTTTTTTTAACGAGTATGTGCATGTATTTCATCTTTGCACCAATTATATTCTATTGTCATATTTTTTTCATTCTAAATTATCTTTATTTAAAAACTTCCACTTATGTTAATTCATGAATTAAATCAATATGTGATTCAAAAATATGTTTGATTTAATTTTTAAATTGTTCAAACTTGTTGAATTTGTACACACAATTTCAACAATAAATCTACATTGCATAAATATTTGAAAATAGCTGTCTTATTTGTATCCTATACTAGTCGTGTTGGATATTTTACAAATACTTTTAGATATTTTTAGTTATATTTTAAAAAATTTTACTTTATTTTTAGTATTTTTATACCTATATAAATAAAAATTCTAAAGCAATTAATAAAATAAATATATTTTAATATATTTTTCAAGAATTTATATTAATATTTAAATAACTATTCTTCTATCTTAATTTAAGATTTATATTTTTATATTGATTATTTTTATTAATTTTATATATCATACTATAATCAGATCTTATCCGACAATTCTTAAATATTGTCGTATCTCTGTATTTGTATCATACCGCTTCTATATCTTGTATCTATATCCATATTTCATAGCCATAAATTAATTTTTGATTTGCTTTTGCATTTCTTTGGGCCATAAAACAAAAGAATTTAATTTAAATACACTAACGATGTAAAACAATTTTATACTGTCAGTTAATATAAATAGTGAAAAGTGGCAACTCATATAAATAATCACCCATTACAATGAGGAATCCACCATAATTTCTCACTTTTTTCTATTTCTATTGATTGATAGTGTAAAACTATTTTATATTATTAATACATACCAATTAAACTCAAAACAAAATATCAGTACTACAATTTTCCTCCATTAATTTTACTCTATCTCTTTTTCTTTTTTTTTTTCTTTTTAATAATTCAATAATAACACGTATTACTTTGGCGCAATTTTTCCTTCCGTCCCGTCGCTCTGGTTTAAAAGTTAAGCGCGACCAGCAAATGAACCCTAAAATTTTCCCTCCCTCTCTTCGAGCTTCTTCGAAGAGCTCGTCTCCGTTCCTGTCCATTTTTCTTCCTTTCTCCCCGCGGCGTTTCCTCCACCTTCCCCAAAACACGCATATACGAATGCTCTGAAACTATAGTTAGTGATAATCACACCACCACACCCCATTCTCCTCCGTGCCCTTTAACAGTGTAACCCCACACCACACCAATAAGGGCGCGCAAACAACAAACAACTCCCCCAAATCGAGAGAGAGAGAGAGAGAGAGAGAGAGAGAAACTACAACCCCTTCCTCCGCTCAAACTCTTTCTACTTCACGGCGTCACAGCAACAACGACTTTCTCAAATCCCAGGCGCACGCTTGCGGGCGAAACGACCGTCGTTTGCCGCCTTCGACCTTCCATTGGGAAAGTCAGGTATTTGCTTCACGTAACCTTCCTCCTCTGAATTTCACTCAAACGATGCTTCCATTTTTTTCGTTCGCTTTTTATTTTCGGTTTTTTTGTTAATTTGTGGTGGATTTCGAAGTTTTGTGGTTTTGTGTTCTGCTGTGACGGAACCGCAAAAACGACGGTGCCTTGGAGTGTGTTGCATCCACCACACCCCGCCTTGATTGCTATTCTCGTTGGCGCGCGCAAATGCGGGGTGTTGTGGTTGCGGAACTGATTCTTTGCTCACTTTTCAAGACGGGGAAATAAAACCCTAGATTTCGTCTCGGAAGATAAAAGCTTATTTTTTTTGGGTAATTGTTTTTATACTCGATAACCATGAACTGTTGAGTACGGAAGTGGATAAAATTTGCGATTCATTATTCATCGAAGATTTGTAAATGGAGCTTGGTATATTAGAGATTTGGAGTCATGGAAAAAGTTTCATTCATTTTCTCTTAAGATATTTGAGCTTCACTGTCTCAATTACTGTTCCACATATCTGAGATTTTGTTGTTTTGGTTGTGAAATTGTATGCCAATTGGATTTGCATGACAAATTTTGAAGAGCATAGTTCATGTGATGAAGCAGGGAGGCTGCTTTTCGCATAGGAAGACACCTGCCATGTTGCTCTCATTATGTATGAGCCATGAGGCAATTGGCTTGCTAGTATTGAAATTCGTCTTGATTTCTTTGGGGACCTGTAAGTGTATAGTGCAAAACTGATCTAAGTTTTGTTTTGTTCTTTGTGTGAATATAGGTTCACTTAAACGTGAAAAAGGGCAGGCATTCTGTGGTTCTGGATTGCTGCTGCTGCCACAATTGTGTCTGGTTTCTGAATGCTGTGAACGTCCATTTGTCTTTTGCTTGCGAAACTGAAGTCTTCCAAATATTGTCCATTGAAAGGTACTATTTACTGAAGTAGAAATCTTTGTTCCTAACATGGAGGAGTAGGACTTTTTGTTCCTGTAGCCACCCACCCATATTCTCTGTTCCCCATCCCCAAAGAGAATAGAAAATGAGTTTGCCTTCATAACTGTTTGTTCAGCTTCTTATCCTAGTTACTATGTCTTGTGTTTTTTTTTTCTTTTTCCAGAGAGATAGCGGACCATGGCTGATCATCGAAATGGAAGTGCCCAAGCTGCCAATGGAAAGGCTAGTGCAACTGGAAGTGCATATTCTATTGATCTGAATGCATTTCAAACTCGACTGAAGACTTTTTATTTACACTGGGATGAACACAGAACAGATCTCTGGGGCTCCTCTGATGCAATTGCTGTTGCGTGTCCTCCACCTTCAGAAGATCTGCGATACCTGAAATCCACTGCTCTGAATTTATGGCTGCTTGGATTTGAGTTCCCAGAAACAATTATGGTCTTCATGAAGAAGGAGATCCATATCTTATGCAGCCAAAAGAAGGCATCTATTCTTGAAACTCTGAAAAAACATGCAAAAGAGGCAGTTGGCGTGGACCTTGTTTTGCATATCAAACTGAAAAATGATGATGGAACTGCTTTAATGGATGCTATATTCGGTACCATCTGCACTCAGTCAAAGGCTGATGGACGTGACACTTCTACCGTTGGATACATATCAAGAGAGGCTCCTGAGGGGAAGCTGCTTGAAAGATGGGCTGAAAAATTAAAGAATTCCAATTTTCATCTGAGTGATGTGGCCAATGGGTTGTCTACATTGTTTGCTGTAAAGAGTAACGAGGAGCTTACATCGATTAAGAGAGCAGCATACCTGACGACTAGTGTGATGAAAAATTTTGTGGTTTCCAAGCTTGAAAATGTAATTGATGAGGAGAAGAAAGTTTCTCATTCTATGTTGATGGAGGAGACTGAGAAAGTTATACTGGAACCTTCAAAAGTCAATTGTAAACTGAAGGCAGAGAATGTTGATATTTGTTACCCCCCAATTTTTCAGAGTGGTGGAGAGTTTGATCTCAGACCTAGTGCTGTCAGCAGTGATGAATTACTTCACTATGACTCTGCGAGTGTGATTATATGTGCTGTTGGAGCGCGGTATAAGAGTTACTGCTCAAACATAGCTAGGACCTTCTTGATTGATGCAGAGCCTCTTCAAAGTAAAGCTTATGAGGTTCTACTGAAAGCCCATGAAGCTGTCATTGGTTCTTTGAAGCCTGGAAACAAGCTGAGTGCCGCATATCAAGCTGCAGTTTCTGTTGTGGAAAAGGATGCTCCTGACTTGATTTCCTATTTGACAAAATCTGCTGGGACAGGCATTGGCATTGAGTTTCGTGAGTCAGGATTGAATATTAATGCTAAAAATGAGCAGATAGTAAAAGAAGGTATGATCTTCAATGTGTCACTTGGATTTCAGAATTTGCAGAGTGAGCGCCGCAAGCCTAAGAGCAAGCACTTCTCTCTGTTGCTTGCTGACACAGTTGTCATAAACAAAGATAAGACAGAAGTCGTGACTTCTATGAGCTCGAAAGCTCTAAAGGATGTGGCTTATTCTTTCAATGAGGATGAGGAAGAGGAAAGGCCTACCACAAAAGCTGATGCCAACGGTGCAGATCCCTTAATGTCTAAGACAACTCTAAGGTCTGACAATCATGAGATTTCAAAGGAAGAACTTCGAAGGCAGCATCAGGCAGAACTTGCTCGTCAGAAGAATGAAGAAACAGCAAGGCGACTTGCTGGTGGTGGAAAAGAGACTGGAGACAACCGTTCCTCTGTGAGGACCACTGCAGACCTGGTAGCCTACAAGAACATAAATGACCTTCCCTCTCCAAGAGAGATGATGATTCAGATCGATCAAAAGAATGAAGCAGTTCTCTTGCCTATAAATGGTAGCATGGTACCCTTTCATGTGGCTTTCATACGAACTGTTTCCAGTCAGCAGGATACCAACCGCAACTGCTATATCAGGATTATCTTTAATGTTCCTGGGACCCCTTTCAGTCCTCATGATGCAAACTCAATGAAGTTCCAAGGATCTATATATTTGAAGGAGGCTTCATTCCGCTCCAAGGATGCAAGGCACATAAGTGAGGTTGTGCAGTCCATTAAAACACTCCGGCGACAAGTTGTATTAAGGGAGTCTGAGAGAGCTGAGAGGGCAACCTTGGTCACTCAAGAGAAACTGCAGCTTGCTAATAATAGGTTTAAGCCAATAAGATTGGCTGACCTTTGGATCCGCCCTGTTTTTGGTGGGCGTGGAAGGAAGATACCCGGTACACTTGAGGCACATGTGAATGGGTTTCGTTATTCTACTACTAGGCAAGATGAGCGTGTGGACATAATGTTTGGCAACATTAAGCATGCATTTTTTCAGCCAGCAGAGAATGAAATGATTACACTCCTGCACTTCCACCTGCACAACCATATTATGGTAGGAAATAAGAAAACCAAGGATGTACAGTTTTATGTGGAGGTAATGGACATGGTCCAGAATGTTGGAGGGGGTAAGAGATCTGCCTATGACCCTGATGAGCTTGAAGAAGAACAACGTGAGAGAGAAAGGAAGAATAAAATTAATGTTGAATTTCAGACTTTTGTGAATCGGGTCAATGATCTCTGGGGACAGCCCCAATTTAATGGGCTCGACCTTGAGTTTGATCAACCTCTTAGAGAACTTGGCTTCCCTGGTGTACCTCATAAATCTTCAGTATTTATTGTTCCTAGTTCAGCTTGCCTTGTTGAACTGATTGAGACCCCTTTCCTTGTTGTCACACTGAGTGAGATTGAGATTGTGAATCTTGAGAGAGTTGGGCTTGGGCAGAAGAACTTTGATATGACAATAGTTTTTAAGGACTTCAAGCGGGATGTCCTCAGGATTGATTCCATCCCTTCCACTTCTCTTGATGGCATCAAGGAATGGCTTGACACAACAGACATAAAGTATTATGAGAGCAGGCTGAATCTGAACTGGCGTCAGATCCTAAAGACTATCACCGATGACCCACAAAGCTTTATTGAAGGTGGTGGTTGGGAGTTCCTTAATTTGGAAGCTACTGATTCAGAATCTGAGAACTCAGAGGAGTCAGACAAAGGTTATGAGCCGTCGGATATGGAACCTGAGTCAGAGACAGATGATGAAGATTCGGACAGTGAATCACTTGTGGAGTCTGAGGATGACGAGGATGAGGATGATTCTGAGGAGGACTCGGAGGAAGAGAAGGGAAAGACATGGGAAGAACTTGAGAGGGAAGCAAGCAATGCTGATAAAGAGAAAGGAAATGAGTCTGACAGCGAAGAAGATAGGAAAAGAAGGAAGGCAAAAGCCTTTGGTAAGTCACGAGCCGGTATTAGTAGTAGGATGGCGAAGCGGGCCAAGTTGCGGTAGATTTTGGTTTTTGTTCTTAGTCAGTTTGTGGTTTAGTGCAGTGCTTTCATTTTTTGGCTATTTATATTAGCTTTCGTGTTTGGAGCCTAACGATGTAGTTTTACTCTCCATAATATAGCTCAGCCTCCATTGGAATCCTTCAATCCAATGTATGTCCGTAAAATGTTTACGTGGATATCTATTTTAGCAACTGCTTCTATTCTAATTGCCTATTATTAGATCTAACTGATGGTTGTGTGCTTTTTGTTTACATTTTTGTTTAATTCGTTTTTCCTGCTGGAATTTTTTTGAGAGAATAGTTTAAGCAAGGTGGATGAAATATCAATTCAGGAATTTGCAAAACACAGCAAAAAAATTTTAGAAGTCTTCTTTGCTTGAAGCTTAAAGCCATTGTAATTGTTGTATCCTCCCCACAAATGAATTTGATATGAAGTCTGATTGGCTGATTTAAATGCATGCATTTTTTTAAAAGTGTTTGATAAAAATAATAAATATTGTAGATCAGGGTTTTTTGTTTCTCAAAATGTTAGATAAAATGGACCCAAAAAAAAATGCATTATTCTTCGAAATCTCTTCTATTAATTGCTAATAGAATCAATTTATGAGGGTTTGCCCTGTTTTGCTAATTGGAATGTATGCTACCAAAAATGTTTGTAATTACAGTATAAGTGGCTTGTGATTCTAGATATATTTTGGCACTAGTTGGCTGTTATTTCGTGAGAAGTCATCTTTAATAATTTTGAAAAGTTATAATATTAAGCTTATTAAAAAAATTTTTCTTACACAGCTTTCTAGAAAAAAGTAATACAAACTCAAATATGTATTCAAATACATAATAATTTATCCATAAGTTATTTTTTATATAAGATGTTTTATTAAAAGCTCTTTTCATAGGAATATCTTAATTAAATTAGTTATCCAAACAGGACCTTTGGCTATAATCTTAGAGGTGTAGTTACGAACAAGAGAAAAAAATATAAGTTCGGACTGGAAGACCGCACATGCCGTCCTTACAATTGGATTGGTTTTGCCGGAAATTGATTTGTTGCAGATTCATTTCAATTAAGAACATATTAAGACTGCGAGACAAATTGCTACATACAAGCAAACAACATATTCCAAGTGACAGAAAAATTGAAATGTGAATTACTTGTGAAATAGGTTTGATAGACAGTGAGAAATCCATTACGGAAAACAAACTCTTTCAAGTTATTTCTTTTAAGACCATATAGAATCATCATAGGTTCAATTTATTTGAATGGTCGTAAAATTAATCTTAGTTCAACTACATAAACAAAAGGATTATGTAATTTTCTTAGAAGAGTTATTTTTATATGATTTGAACTTATATTCTTATTTTGGAGAGCTGAATTCATTAATCATCCTTAACCAATTTAATGTAAGCTTTTTTTTTTCTTCTAAATAATAAAATAGTGAGTCATTATAGTTTTTTTTTTTTTTTTTTTTGGAACTAGTGAATCATTATAGTTATTTTATAATTTTACTTAAATAAAAATTATAATTACAATTTACGCGTAAGTGTGTAATTCATATCACATATCATCTATAATAATGCACATTCTTTTTTTTTTTTGTGGGTGATTGATCGAGAAAACAACCCGAAACAAAACAAAAGAAATTAGTCAAGATATAACAACCCAATCAAATCATCCCAAAGAATAGTCCCTGACAAGAAGGAGGAGATAAGTACAAACAAATCCTACTAAGATTCAAGGAGTGGTCAATTATTGCTAAATAATCAACAATCAAATTAGCCTCTCTAAAAATATGTCTCACATGAACTTGTCAATCCCTTTGCAATAAGTTCTAAACTTGAGTTAGCACCATGGCATGAGGGTGCTTTCTGTTTATGCCTTTCTAAATCAGATCAACAGTTGCAATGGAATTAAGTTCCAAAATCACCTATTTATAACATTTCTACCAAGGCATATGAAGTGAGTAATACGCTCTCCACACTTGGAAATGCACATTCATTTTTAATCTTGTCATATTGTGTAAGAAATTTTTATACTAGTTATGTATTAAAATTAAATCTTATAAGTATATATATAACTAAAGTTTTATTATACGTAAGTATTCAATTGGTAATTTTAGGCATTATTCAAAAAAAAAAACTTAGAGTTTTATAGTTTATTTATTTATTTATTTTTATTGAAATCATTGATATTCTTTTATCGAAGATAATCTTATTTAAGCATTTGAGATTTTGAAAATATAACCCTCCAAATACCAATTATTCCATATGCAGCACTTGAACCAGAGATGCATCTGTTTACCCAATCGACCATGTATTAGTAGTTCTATGGGTTATCTAACAACACAACTTTGACAACAAAATTACCCTTTCATGTCTAGTTGACGTTTTATTAATAATTTATCTTTTCCCACTTTTTCTTTTAATAATATTTTTATTGTCTTTCTATCCTGTGTCTGAGGCGTAGCTATAATGACAATAATAATCATCATCAGTAGCAGATGAGCCCTAATTCTCCTCTTCAAACTTGGAAGAGATCATCGTCTCTGTATTCCTTCATCTCTTTCTTCTGCTAGGCCAGTGCTCCATCTTCCTTCAAAACGCACCGCATAGCCACAGACACTATATGTTTGCATTCAAATTTCAAACTCATAAGCTCCGATCGGAAAATCGTACCCAATTTTACCGCCACGAATTAGGGCTCGTAAATTCCCAAATTGAAGGGAAAAAAGAGCTGACCTTTCACACATCCCAGACGCACAGGGAACGAAAAGGTTTCGACTTTTCCATTTGTGGGTTTAATTTTCGTTTTGCATTCTTCTCGTATGATTTTAGAACCATGAAAGTTGAAACCCTAGATTTTCGTCTCAGAAAGTGCTAGAGATTTTTCTTTTCCTTTATTTCTTTTAAAATATTGTATTTGATAATCAAGAACTATTGGCTAAATAAGTGGATACAATTTGTGATTTGTTCATGGAGTTGTAAAAAGGATCTATTTGAGAAACTTGTACTTTATTGCCCATTTGTCTCAGTTTGCAATAAAGTATTAATTGAATTATGTATAAGGCAATTAGGTTTTTTGATTTGAATCCCATCTTTGATTTATTGGGGTTCTTACGGAACTGAGGTTTTGTCTTGTTCTTAGGTGAACATTACATGTCAAAAAGACAATGTTTCATGATTTTTGGACTGCTACTGCTGCCCATTTGTGTTTAGCTTCTGAAATGCTGTGAAAGTCAGGTGGTTTGTTACTCACACAACTGAAGTCTTCCAACAACTGTTCATTCAAAAGGTAACTCTTTACTCGAATTGTTCATTGTATATGTAGAAAAATTTCATTATCTCTCAATAAGAGTTTCAGGAACATTTAATTGCCTGTTTGATGACCTTTATTCCCCACGTGTGGACAATGTAATGTGCGTTGGAGTCTAAAGAAACATTTCATTCTATGTAATATTTTTTAAGAGCTTTTCTAATATTTATACAATGAAAAGTTTCCCCTATTTTAATTTTGAAACTCAAATATAGGAGGAATATGACAATTAGAAAAATAATTCAAGTCTAATGACACGATGGAGAAGCCAAATATGAGAATGGCATACATTGTAATTCTTGGTTTTATCTCTTGTTGAGACCAAAATAATGTAGCACACCTTTTGCCTAAATAAGAATTGAAAAGGATTTTAAGGCACTAATTGTTGGCTCCCCTTGCTTATCCTTGGTACTGTGTCTTTTTCGAATTTTGTCTTTATTTCCAGAGTGGTAGCGAACCATGGCAGACCATCGAAATGGAAGTACACAACCTCCCAGTGGAAAGGCCAGTGCAGCAGGATCTGCATATTCTATCGATCTGAATGCATTTCAATCCCGATTGAAAACTTTTTATTCACATTGGGATGAACACAAAACTGATCTGTGGGGTTCCTCTGATGCAATTGCAATTGCATGTCCTCCACCTTCAGAAGATCTACGGTACCTGAAATCTACTGCTCTGAATTTATGGTTGCTTGGATTTGAGTTCCCAGAGACGATTATGGTTTTCATGAAGAAGCAGATCCATATCTTGTGCAGCCAAAAGAAGGCTTCTATTCTGGAATCTGTCAAAAAACCTGCCAAAGAGGCAGTTGGTGTGGAACTTGTTTTGCATGTCAAGCCTAAAAATGATGATGGAACTGCTCTAATGGATGCTATATTCCGTGCCATCCGTGCTCAGTCAAAGGCTGATGGTCATGATGCTCCCACTGTTGGATACATATCAAGAGAGGCTCCAGAGGGGAAACTCCTGGAAGCTTGGGCTGAAAAGTTGAAAAACCCAAATATTCATCTGAGTGATGTGGCCAATGGGTTATCAACATTGTTTGCTATGAAAAGTAATGAGGAGCTCACATCGATTAAGAGAGCAGCTTACCTGACAACCAGTGTGATGAAAAACTTTGTGGTTTCGAAGCTTGAGAATGTAATTGATGAGGAGAAGAAAGTTTCTCATTCTACGCTGATGGAGGAGACTGAGAAAGTTATTCTGGAACCTTCAAAAGTCAATTGTAAACTGAAGGCAGAGAATGTTGATATTTGTTACCCCCCAATTTTTCAGAGTGGTGGAGAGTTTGATCTCAGACCTAGCGCTGTCAGCAGTGATGAGTTACTGCATTATGACTCTGCCAGTGTGATTATATGTGCAGTGGGAGCCCGGTATAAAAGTTACTGCTCAAACATAGCTAGGACCTTCCTGATTGATGCAGAGCCTGTGCAAAGTAAGGCTTATGAGGTCCTTCTAAAAGCCCATGAAGCTGTAATTGGTCATTTGAAACCTGGAAACAAGCTGAGTGCTGCATATCAAGCTGCAGTTTCTGTTGTGGAAAAGGATGCTCCTCATTTGGTTTCCTATTTGACAAAATCTGCTGGGACAGGCATTGGCATTGAGTTTCGTGAGTCAGGGTTGAATCTTAATGCTAAAAATGAGCAGATAATAAAAGAAGGCATGGTCTTCAACGTGTCACTTGGATTTCAGAATTTACAGAGTGAGAACAGTAAGTCTAAGAAGAAGCACTTCTCACTGTTGCTTGCTGACACAGTCATAATCAACAAAGATAAGACAGAGGTTGTGACTTTGATGAGCTCAAAAGCTCTAAAGGATGTGGCATACTCTTTCAATGAAGATGAGGAAGAGGAAAAGCCAAGAACAAAACCTGAAGGGAATGGTGCAGAACCCTTTATGTCAAAGACAACACTAAGGTCAGATAATCATGAAGTTTCAAAGGAGGAACTTCGAAGGCAGCATCAGGCAGAACTTGCTCGTCAGAAGAATGAAGAAACTGCAAGGCGACTTGCTGGTGGTGGAAAGGAGACTGGAGATAACCGTTCCTCTGTGAGGACTACTGCAGACCTGGTGGCCTACAAGAACATAAATGACCTTCCCCCTCCAAGAGAGATGATGATTCAGATTGATCAAAAGAATGAAGCAGTTCTATTACCTATAAATGGAAGCATGGTGCCTTTTCATGTGGCTTTCATACGAACTGTTTCCAGTCAGCAAGATACCAACCGCAATTGCTATATCCGAATTATTTTTAATGTTCCTGGGACTCCTTTCAGTCCTCATGATGCAAACTCAGTGAAGTTCCCAGGATCTATATATTTGAAGGAGGCTTCATTCCGCTCCAAGGATTCAAGGCACATAAGTGAGGTCGTGCAGTCCATTAAAACACTCAGGAGACAGGTTGTAGCAAGGGAGTCTGAGAGAGCTGAGAGGGCAACCTTGGTTACACAGGAGAAACTGCAGCTTGCTAATAATAGGTTTAAGCCAATAAGATTGGCTGAGCTTTGGATCCGCCCGCCTTTTGGTGGGCGTGGAAGGAAGATACCGGGTACACTTGAGGCTCACGTGAATGGGTTTCGTTATTCCACCACCAGGCAAGACGAGCGAGTGGACATAATGTTTGGTAACATTAAGCATGCATTTTTTCAGCCAGCAGAGAATGAAATGATTACACTCCTGCACTTCCATCTGCACAACCATATTATGGTAGGAAATAAAAAAACCAAGGATGTTCAGTTTTATGTGGAGGTAATGGACATGGTCCAGAACGTTGGTGGTGGTAAGAGATCAGCATATGACCCTGATGAGCTTGAAGAAGAACAACGAGAGAGAGAACGGAAGAACAAAATTAACGTGGAATTTCAGAGTTTTGTGAATCGGGTCAATGATCTCTGGGGACAACCCCAATTCAATGGCCTTGACCTTGAGTTTGATCAACCTCTTAGAGAACTTGGCTTCCCTGGTGTACCTCATAAATCTTCAGTATTTATTGTTCCTACTTCAGCTTGCCTTGTTGAACTGATTGAGACCCCTTTCCTTGTTGTCACACTGGGTGAGATTGAGATTGTGAATCTTGAGAGAGTTGGGCTCGGACAGAAGAACTTTGATATGACGATAGTTTTTAAGGACTTCAAGCGGGATGTGCTTAGGATCGATTCCATCCCTTCTACATCTCTTGATGGCATCAAGGAATGGCTTGACACGACAGACATTAAGTATTATGAGAGCAGGCTGAATCTGAACTGGCGCCAGATCCTTAAGACAATCACTGATGACCCACAAAGCTTTATTGAAGGTGGTGGCTGGGAGTTCCTGAATTTGGAAGCTACTGATTCAGAATCTGAGAACTCGGAGGAGTCAGACAAAGGTTATGAACCATCTGATATGGAACCTGAATCTGATACAGAGGATGAAGATTCGGCCAGTGAATCACTTGTGGAGTCTGAGGATGACGAGGAGGAGGATGATTCTGAGGAGGACTCAGAGGAAGAGAAGGGAAAGACATGGGAAGAACTTGAGAGGGAAGCAAGCAATGCCGATAGGGAGAAAGGGAATGAGTCTGACAGCGAAGAAGATCGGAAAAGAAGGAAGGCGAAAGCCTTTGGTAAGTCGCGAGCCAGTCTTAGTAGAAGCATGCCGAAGCGGCGCAAGTTAAGATAGATTTTGGTTGTTGTTCTTGGCCAGTTTGTGGTTTAGCGCAGTTGCTTTATGTTGCTGCAGTTAGCAGCTTTTGAGTTTGGAGGAGTTGCCCTATCATTGTAACTTAAGTTTTCCTATCCATCATATAGTTCAGGCACTTGATAGGAATGCTTGAACCCAATGTATGTCCTTAAAATAGTTCTATGGCTCCTATTTTGACAGTTGCTTCTGTTCCCCTTCTCCCCCTCCTCCCGGCTATTATTTCTCATTCTAACTGGCTTTGTGCTTCTTTCATTTTGTTTGGAAACTAGGATTTTACTCTCTTTTTTTCCCCCCGATTTTTCCCCGCTGTGGCTGATTTTTATAAGAACATAAATGGAGGGGGAAAAAAATGAAAGCTCCTACCAGTAACTGTTAAACAGGAGGAAAAAAAAAGAAGGTCGTAGCATTCTTTCTTTGCAGCTTAAGCCAATAAGGGCATATAAAAATATTCCCATGAATGTGATATGGAAATTTAGGGTTTTTGTATTTGGTATAAGATTTGAAAACTTTTTTTTTTGAGAATATTGTATTTTTGGAAAAAAAATTCCTAAAAAATATTCACTTCTTTTAAGGGAATCTAACATTTTCATGCAAAGAAAATGTTGATCTTAGGTAAAAAAATTAATTACCTCTATTGCCACCAAGTGCTACTACCCCCAATCGTCATCCGCCACTGCAGACTGCTGTTGCCAGCCACCATCCGACTAGCGTTGGCAACATTTCGGCCATCATCGGCCACTATACACAATCATCGTTAGCCACTGTCAAGGGTAGTTTGGAAAGTATATACAATATTCTCAAAAAATGTTAATATCAACTAAACATAAAAGTTTTAAGATTCCTAAGAATTCAATTGGTGTTTCAAACGCATCTGAATGTCAATAATCGGAAATAATAGTTTCAGCAATGAAAATTTATTCTGCCTACCAAATATCCTCTTGGGTAGTGCCTTGATGTTATACATGAATATGGTGTGAAATCCAATCGTATGATTTGAATTCATTATTGTGCTGAATATATAGGACTTAGGCATACAATCATTCTAAGCTACAAAGGTTTAATTTTGAATTTTTTTTTAATTTAAATTTTTTTGCACTATCTTCTATAAAATTTGGCATATTACTAAAAGCTGCCCTGTGCTTGAAATTCTAAGAACTCTACAATTGTCTTTTGTGTACCATGCTTTTTATTTTTTTAGGTCATGTGTTCATCATGCTTTTTAACTAAGACTAGCATCTAATCCCTTTTACGTTCTAAAATTGGGCTAGGACTGTTTCAGTTTACGACAGGGCTGGCTCTTCAGCCCAAGGCCTGCTTTAATCCTCTTTAGTCTTTACAGAGTAAATGACGCCCCACTGTTTCGTTACTCGGTCGTTTAACATGGCCAGGTTTAAAATGGAAATGGAAACAAGTTATTAATTAATTATATTTTAGTTTAATTCTGTAAATATTTGACAATGTTTGTTCGTTTAAATTAAAAAAACTGAATTTGAAATTATATTACGTAAATAAACTAAGTTCAAGTTTTATAAATTTGACGTTGAAAGTTGATAAATAACTCGTTCGTATGTGAGTATATATTTCATAATAAAAAAATCATAAATTCATATAAGAAAAATATTAGATAATAATGATTTGTATTTTAATTTTTTAATTAACATAAAGTAGTCTATTAAATGTTAAATAAAAATTTTTTAAAATAAGTTGAAGGAAAGATTTGATAAAGTGAAAAATGAACTATAATAAAGTCGAACAAACCAAGTTTAAGCTTCATATTTTTAAATGAGCCAAACCCATACTTTAAACTTTATTTGTTTAAATAATTTTTTTAGGTGTAATTTGTTTAAATAAATTAGTTTGAACAATATGTTTATGGTGATTGCTCTGGTGCAGATTTAAAAAAATTTAAATCGTGTTGATTAAGACACAAAGGTGTTGGGATTAATGAAAAAAATGGTGGATCCCGCACTGGTAGATTTCATATGGCCCACACCTTTTGTGTCTTAATCAACACGGTATAGATTTTTTTAAATCTGCACCAAAGAATCATCCTATGTTTATATGAGCTAAATATTAACTTCAATTCTTCGACTTGATTTTCGTTTATGGCCCTAACTAGGTTCATAGCTCATTATAAGAGGATTATAATCATGAAAAATGTTGACATTGTACTGATTTTTTTTTTTAAATTACTAGTACTTAGAATTTATTAGAGTCTAATTAATTTTGTTTAAGTTGGATGGATTCATTACAAAGGAAAAACTTTTTTAGTATTTTTTTTTTCTATTTACAAGACTCGAATTCAAAATTTTATTTAGTAAAATATCAAATTATTTAAACTAATTAAATATTAATTTATATTAATTTAAATGTAAGCTACTTACAAGGCTTTAGAATGCGGGCTTGCGGCATTTAGAACAAGTCTTTTTCACGTGAATGTGCAAGCCATGCATTTTTGCCTCTACTGTTTTTTTCTTTTTTTTTTCTAATGATATATTTGGAATGACACATTTTGTAGGGGAAAAGAGACTGGTGATTTTTCCTTTGTGAATTAAGGTAGTTAAAAAATATTTATAAAACTGTATTTTGAAAATTACGCCGTGATCTTAGACAAAGAGAATGATTACTTGAAAATGAAATTTTCTCGCTTCTTTTTTCTTCAATTTTCTTCCAAGCTCCTTTGTTTTGTGTATGAAAATACTTATTTTGAAGTTTTTGTAGAGAAGGGCATTTTCTGCAATTTGTTTTTAGCAATTATTCTGTGTAATTTATGCTTAAGAAAATTTAATGCAATTTTAGAGGTATATTTTTGTATAGTCATGTCTTGTGATTATGAGTGAAAAGGTATGTGTATGTGTTTCTATGTTGTCTTTTAGACGTTATCTGTTTCCTTGAAGTTTGATGGTTTACCGAACGAATGAGTTCTATGTCTTGAAAATTTATGGAGTTGTGACCATGGTAAATATAAAATTTTGGAATCATGGTAGATTCTGGGATTAAAACAACTTGCCAAACCAAGATTTTTTTATTACACGCCAGGATGTCTTGCTTTTGACATGGTGTGATTGGAGGGAATATATGTGGTGTGTTTGGAGGATCATGAATTGAGATTGTATGTAGGATGTGTTACCTCTACTATAAAGTGAATTGGACCCCGGCCCTATGTAATGTGTACAAAATTTATTTGCTGAAATTTTATAAGCATTTGAAATAAGGGCAATTCTATGGTGCCCATTGCTAATAGCGGGTACCAATGCTCGATCTCTTGTAGCCAATCAACGTGTTTTATCTGGCACGGTAAATTACAAGTGAAAAAAAAGGTGAAAATGACATTTTTTAATGCTGTGAACGCTTCCTCATCTTCTCCTGTCTAATAATATCATCTTCTAATATTATTTTTCCCCCAAATTTCCAACCATAGTTCAAATCATCTTATTTCATTTTATTTATGTCGCGGTGGTGGTCGAGTTATCATTGTTCATCGTTGTTGCTTGTGTTTGTTACTTTTTTTTGTTGTTTCTTATTATGTCAAAGATTCTTGATTCTCGTTATTACTCATCTTTGTTGCCCTCCCAGAAAATTGCTTAAGTCAACTTCGACAACAACATCAGTATAATGCATTTTATGCAAGAGCAACAAAAAAAGAAGCAACAAGAATGGGTTGAACTATTTAAGTTTGGAGGTTGATGAGATCGGGATTCCAAATTCAAATGAGTAGGGACATTTATAACAGTTGCCAGAAATGAGCAATCAAGTTCAAAACAGCAGGGTAACGAGCTATCAAGTTCAATAATTGAAATCTGAGCAAAAATAATATGATTATCTACAACCAAAACACGCTTAAATTAGCAAACCACTAAATGAGTAATATTTCACACTACCAAACGACTAACTTGTTAAATAGTAGCTCAAATGCAATTGGATTAGAAATCTTTACCATTTAAAGATGAGTAGTTTGATAAATAGTAGCTCAGATGGAACTGGATAGCAACTTAGGGTTCAAAGGGAGAAGTTAGTGATTAGGAGGGAACAAAGAAGATGGGTGATAAGGGGAAGCATGTACAACATTGAAAAATGTCAATTTCACATTTTTTTTTCACTCGTAATTTACCGTGTCAGATGGAGTATTTTGATTGATTACGGAAGAGTGGTCATTGGTGCCCGCTATTAGCGGCAGGCACCGTAGAATGCACCATGAAATAATTGCATGCAAATCCTTGTAAATTGAACAGTATTTGGATTATTGATTTGGAAACCATATTATGAGTTTGCTATTATTACCGGATATTTTTTGCTAGTCAGGATTCCCATTTCAAGTATATGTTCTTCTGGTAGTAACCATATAGATATCCATTTTACTCCGTCTTTAAGCCTCACTCCTTTTGTTTCCTCTGTCTTTCAGATCCAGGAAGACCAAGACCATAATTGATCATAGATCTGTAGTTAATCATCTGTGGTTAGCAGCGAGCATCTTTGTGGTACTCAAATTGCAATCACTAGGATACATTTTGCTTGTGTGATATTGTTGTTGGAAAAGTATGCCTTTTGTGATTGAAACTGGGCAGTGATGCATCTGAGTAGTTTCACTATTTTATACAGATTTGATACATCCATGTTGGCATTTTTGCAGGTTTGCATACATTGGTATCAAGTTTTGGGAGCTCCTGTTTTATGAAAAGCTTTGCCAAACTTTAATTAAAATGTGAATAAAAAGCGCTGCATTAGAGTTTAGTCAGGCTCCTGAGACAAGGATTTTTCCTTTTTTGTGTCTCTGGTTGTCATGTCCTAAAATCTGGAGAGCATTCTACGAGAGCATTGCTTTAGTAGTTATTAACTGCAGGTGTAGGATAGTGGGGCATTACTGACCATATATGTCTTGTCCAGGACACTTGTTTGTAATCTATTATTCCTGTTTGTGTCTATCACTTAGAAGCTCGTGTGGCTTTGTTTGATAATCTTTTCTTGTGTTTCTTGGATCATATAACATGGTAAATTCTTGTCATAGATACAATGCCTCCCCGAACTCGTAAGCGGATGGCTCCCTGAGGTTAAAAGGGGATCACAGATTGGTGCTTCTCACCAAGATTCTTCTGGTCTTCAAGGTTCAGCACAAAGGGGGCAAGGTAGAGGTAGAGGTAGAGGTGGAGTTGGAGGTAGATCTGCTAGTGGAGTGGAAGCAGACTCTGTACATGAGCGTTTTATTTGAAAAACTGGATAGAATAGAACAGCACTTAGAAACTTTGGTGGGATTGGTAGCTGTGATCAACTGCAGCAGCAGCAGCAGCTGGCTCCTCTGGTGAAATCAGAAGCCATTCCTCCGGAACAGAATCCAAACCAACAAGGGAAATATATGGTGGTATGAGTGCATGAGTTCATGGAGTGTGACCCGCCTAGTTTCTCAGGCACATACCACTGAATTCTTGGAAAAATCTAACAAAATCTGTGTGGCTTTGCGATGTTCGCCGGTTAGAGCCGAGGAGTTAGTGAGCTTCATGTTGACAGACTTTGCCGATGACCGGTTTGCTTCTCTTATGCAGAGGAGAGAGACTAAAGACCCTCCTTCCTTTGGAGTGGCCAGAGTTCAGTAAAGCTGCTTTTCTTTACAGGTTCTTCCCTAAGAGTTTGCAGTATGCTAGAGCCCGGGAGTTTGAGCAGCAGCTGAGGCAGACTTCTGGTATGTCAGTGACAGATTATGATATCCAGTGTACACGTTTGTCTAGCTATGCACCGCACCATGTGGCCACAGAACAGTTGAGAATGAGGAGGTTTGTTGATGGCCTTGAGGACAATTTGTCTATGTATATCCCCGTACCGGAGACTTCCACTTATTGTCAAGTATTGGATGCTGCCCTCCGGCTTGAATTCGGGGACAAAGAAAGGCAGACCAGAAAGGAACCATATAAGAAGGAAGGCAAGATTTGAAGGCCAGACTTACAGGCAAATTGGTGGACCCGGAATTGATATGGGTGCCATGCGTTATAATAAATATTAAACTCTGGGATTATGGTATGTTCCTGGGTTAGAACAGCTTTGTGCACCAAGATTTATTTATGTTTCTATACTTCGTGATGGGATGTGGTTTACTGGCTTTTGGTGTGCTTTGATGAATTATATGGTCTGATTGGAGGCAATATATGTGTTCTACTAATGTAGTACATAAGAAAGTCTCGTATCGCTAAATTTTACCAATGAAGATCACAGGGTCTTAAAAAAACGGACGGTGTTCTAGTTGTATAATTGATCACAAAAACAATTGTCACACTTTTCCTCACCAACAATCGAACGGAATTGGACTTGGTTAGCATTGGAATCCCTAGCATTCAGTTGAAAATGCAGAGTAATTGCTACTCTTGCCTGGAAACAAGGGTTTGCCCGGCATTGCATTTTAGAGTTGTTTTCGCTTATATTTTTATTTTGAACTAGTGAAAATTATGTATGAATATGTATATTTGGATCTTATACCTGAAACGTAACCGTTTATCTGTATGTTGTAGATTGGTTGGCATCTAACAAGTTTTTTTAATAGGGATTTATTTTTTTAATCTGATTTTGCAATTTTTAATTACATGTGAATATCAAAACATGGTAGAGCGTGACTAAGTTATCCCATAATAATTGATGGGGAGTACCGTGCATGAGATCCAGTAGATCAGATTATAAGGATTCAAGTTGGTTAGATATATATGTCCATCTTACTATCATTAATATTTTGACTCATTAATTGGAGGTTTGTAATTATGATATTTTGATCATTAATTTTATTATTTGAGTTTTAATTAGGATTAGATAAGATTATATCTTTCAGCTAGAATTATATATTTTGAGATAATATCCAATTTTTTCTGGGTAAGTGTATGGGGCTAATGCTGAAAACACAACAAAACTAGGCAATAGCTCTAGGAAAAGCCACACCCCTATTATCTTCCTCTAGAATAGAGTAAATACCAATATTTTTAAATAGAGTAATGCTATTCTGGTAGAAAAGTTGCTAGAATTTCTATTAGAATACAAAGGTTATTGTTAGATAAAATAAAGTATTATGACCTATTTTTCCATCTAAGGGTTAATATACATACTATATCATTCTAGCAAATAAATTTAAATAAAAATTTTAACTATTTAGCATTTTCCATGATCAAATTTTTTTAGGATTTTCCATTTTTATTATCTTTTTCTTCTTTTCTACATACTTGATCAAATCTCTCCAATTCAATTTTTAGTTCAATAATATTGTGAGGCTTTTTATTTTTTTTTCTTTCTCCAGCTTTGTGAGACTTTGTTATTATTGATTCTTATTTCATCTATAAATAAATGATCAAGAATATTAATTTTTATACCAAGCTTCTCCATCATAGGTTGATTGACGATCGCATAGACATATTTCAAATTTCTTATCTATGAGTTGAGTAAAGCTTACAAAAGCTAATTTAATTTATATCTTTGTAGGGCTTTGTATCAATGATTTATATCTTTTACATGTTGTATCATTTTAATCCTTCGATTTCATCCACAAGGTTTAATATGTTAAACTCAATGAACCACAACAAAGTGTTCGTTTGGATTATCGTTGAGCAGCATAAAAGGCCTTCTACCAACAGTAAAAGGATTTTGTTCGGTGCACCAATATGTTTGATATAACTTAAATCCTTGCAGCATCATTTTACCGGTAAAAAAAGGTCTTTTAGTGAAAGTATAGTCACAGATACTTATTATTTTGAAGAAAGTGAACTAGAAAAGCAAATTACTAGCCTACTCTCATTTAACACATCTCCAACCACCCTTTGAAATAATTTATGCCCTTTTCAGTAATTTATGCCTTCAAAACTAATTTTTTTTATTCTATTCAAATAAAAATAATTCTATTAAATTTACTTTTAAAATACTCAAACCCAATACAAATATTTCTTTTAAAAAGTAATTTCATTGAAAAACATTCTTTCAAAAATAATTCTCTAAAAAATTATACCATACAAAAAGCCATCCTCATTATACTTTTAATATCACTATATTCAACTAGTTGTTGCCAACGTTAATCCTTCCGTACCCAGCAAAATCTGCTTCCACGCCAAGAAGGAATCTATAAGGGAAAAAGAAGAGATAATTAATTCCGATAAAATGCACTTTTCTACCTCCCCTGGAGTCCAGACCAATAAGAACGAGTTTGACGACGAAGTCAACGATCGAAACACAGATTACTTGACGGGCAAGTTGGACGAAAGCTTAAATAATAACCCGCTTCTCTGTTCCTAGATGCTCATCCTTTTTTCGTTTTTTTCTCAGTTTGACACTCAAATCACAAACAATCAACTTTGTCTTCTCGTTTCTACTGCTTACTGAAACTGAAGAAGTGATCCAATCTACAACCATAACTGACCCTTCATAGGCAACTCATTAAGGTATTTTCATTTTTTGGCTCCATTAAGTAACTTTTCCCATCTGGGGTATTCATCTTGTGCTATGATTATCGGTTTTGTTTGGTAGACTTTACTTTCTATTTCACATGTTTCCTCTTCCTTTCTCTCTTTAGTTTTTATATATATATTGGTTTTGCAGGGACATTAATGTTATGGCTTAGTCTATAATAGATATAGTTTATGATATGATGCAACGTCATTTGATCGATATAGTGTGAGAAAAGCTAGTTGTGTTATAGTTGTTGGTCCTCGCGGGACATATTGGTAATTGGATGATACTAATAATATGCTCAAAGTAAAGTGATTTATTTTTGTGTTGGTGAGTTTTCTTCGTCGTTATTTTTATACTTTAATGATTGTCTTGTCTATTCCTTGTTTATTTCCTGGTAATGAAGATAAGTGTGAAAGTGGAACACTTCACATGGAAAACTTCGTTCAATCTGGCTTTTCTTGGCTGGCACCAAATTGTAGATAGACTTCAGCGTTAGTTTCCGTGTAATTTCTTTGGAAGTTTCCAAGTTGTGCGTTAGTTTCCGTGTAATTTCTTTGGAAGTTTGCAACTTGTGCGTTCCTTTCACTAGAAAGGCCACAAGAAGTTTCTTTCAAATGTCTGAAATACACAAAGTCATTAAGTCAAGTCAATTTGATTGAATGATCAATGGTGCCTACTTCCTAGAAGCCTTCCCTTTTCAATAAAATTCCATTAGCCTAGAGAGTCAAGTCCTCTAACCAGCTTCATCTGCTTGTTCACAGGTCTAGAGAAAGTGGTGGAAATTGTTTCTTGTCTTGAGAAGCATCAGTTTCAATCAATGAACATGGAGCACAAGAATTTTCAAACTGTTTGCACAACCTCTCATGATAGGAGCCTTGGTCTTGTTTGCCACTATCAGTTTGAAAATGGGTCATCTCAGTTTCTCTTTTTGGATGCTGAGAATGGAAGTGGTGCTGTCCTTGACCATTCCCTCAGCTTCTTTACTGAAAACTTTGTGCAGACCCTTGCTTCTAGCAATGGCTTAATCCTCTTGTCTGGCTACAGCGGGGATCAACCCTGCTACTATGTGTTCAATCCCCTTACCAAGCACTCTCTCATGATTCCTCAAGCTAGCGTCCTTGGGCGTGTCGTTAGAGTTGGATTAGCCTATGATGGGTCCCAATTTGAGGTTGTGATTGTTGAAGCAGGGTCTTCCCAACCCAGTGGACTAGAATTGCATATATTCTCTTCTGGCACTGGCCAATGGAGGAGGCACCACCCCATCAACTTAACTGTGCCATCTTTGCCAGAATTTGAGTTCCAAGAGCTTGGCACGCCTCCTCTTTACGCGAATGGGGCAATCCATTGGGAAATAGGAGGGTATGTGTTGGTGTATCAAGTCCAAGGAAGCCACTGTGAGCTATATGAACTGCCAAATTTCTTTGATGATTGGTCTTGGCAATCAACAATGACTTACCGCCGCCGTTTGTGCGAATCAGGAGGCCGTGTATACTACTGCTACACTGATTTTGATGGTTTTCATATCTGGGATCTTCTCAAGGAGAATGATCATCTTGGGCTCTACTATGCTTGCTTTGATTCCAAAAGGTTTAGATGGAGATTAGTGCATAGTGTCATGCATGAAGTCTTTATCTCTAAGTACCATAGCTTTTATGGCAGCTTTTGTGACTGGGAGCCTTACAAGATTGCGCCCATTGCCTATAGTGAACAAGCACAGACCATATATTTGCAGCTTCCAGGAACTGTTATTTCTTACAATTTTGATACTGGAAATATGAGATCAATCTGCACCTACTCATACCCAGGCATTGACTTCAATTGTTGCTCATTCCTTCCTTTAACTACTTCCGGGCTTTCCAACGCCAAGAGAGAAAAGGTCTTGCTGGCTAATAGAGAAACGGAGCTAAATCTACCCATAGCAGAAATTGAAAAGTTATCCCTTTAAGTTTTGGTATAGAGATGATGGTTATTCTGATGTCAGTAAACCCCACATTTACTAGTATTAATTTTCTCATTTTGTTTGGTGGACATTTGTGTGGAAGCTTGTGTGTATATAGGGAAATATGAAACTTTATGCACCTGAGATGGTTATCTGCTTTCGTTTGCATTGAGTTTTATTAGGTCATCAAGCAGTTTCTTTAGTCAACAGCAATAAAAAAAGTGCGGTATGATAATTGCAAAATTAATAGAGAAAGGCCAGGCATGGACAGCCTGGGCCATTCCACAGGCCTTTCCTTGGGAAGCCCTTGCACAATTTGGGTTTGGTTGATGGGACAATGAACAAATTCAAGTTTGAACCTAGGCCTCAGACCAAAAAAGGATTAGTACCTAGGCCCAAGTTTGTCAATTGGATGGGTTGGACTGCTTCAGATTGGCACACTCCAACCAGAAAGAAAAAGGATTGCAACATCATTGCGTGGTACCATGCATAATATTAATTGCATTAGGAGTTTGTATGAGTAAATAATATCATTGTACCTAGTTTTACTATTAAAAACTAAAGAGAACAATAGAGTTAGACAGTTGGAGTACTGAACAAAGATATTACAGTGGGCCATTCTTTGTTTTGGAGGACCGGTGTGCATCAGCCCCTGATTTGAAGGGGCCACCAATTGACCAATCTACCTTGGCTATAGGCGGAACCTACAATTATTTAAATTATGAAATACATATTTACGTAAATTTAAATAAAAATGTATAATAACATACACAAAATATAATAGATTCTTTTAGTTTTCAATTTTTTTCAAAAAGTTTTGTATGCTTGCCTCGGCCTAACTCGACCTGATCCACAACTTGTTTGGGCCTACATTCAGAAAGGTTTATGTACCAAAAGAGAAAACTGTTTTGTTGGTCTTGCAAAATTCGCTTTGAAATTTTATTTTATAGTGGCTTCTTTTATGGGCGAATCGGGCAAGCTATTTTTAATAAATGTCAATAGAAACATGAGAGTGTACACAGGTTGGGCTGGGTTGGATTGGGTTGGGTTTAGGGAAAAAAAATACCCAAACCAATCAAATAGAATCGGGTCGAATTTTTGGCTTTTTTTACCCACAATCGAAAGACTTTCTGGTTGGATCGGGTTGAGCATTCGAATAGACAATCAACTTCTCTTTTTTTTTAGGTGAAAAATATATTGAAATACCCTATTTTGTGATATTTTGAAACCTTTAAATTGCGTTTTTGAAATCTGAATATAATCAAATATATTTTTAAAAAAATTACATACATAATTGATAATTCTATAATCATAACCATGAAATATATTATACATCATACATTATACAATATCAGTCATCAATAAATCTAACTATACACTAATATATTAACAGAGTTTGAGACTTAATATGTATAATTGTATTCTTGTATATCAATATATAAGTAAATGAGTCATTATTTATTAAAAAAAAAGTTGGGATTCGGATTAGATTGGATCAGGAAACATGTTTAATTTTTAAATCCATTACCCGAACCGAATATTGGACGGGTCAATTGGATTTTACCCGATTAGACTTGATACTTGAATCAATTTTTTGGCACAAGGGTTGGGTTGGGTCCTCGAGTTTGTGGGTTGACCTATACCCAGGCACACCTCTATAGAAACTTACAACATATCGAAAATAGAATAATAGTGGCTTTTAGGCACAAAGTGTTTTTTATTTTATTTTTTTTGGGCACGGATGCACAAGTTGTTAAATTCGTTATTTGTTTAAACTTTTAAGCCTAGTTTACACTGAGCGTCAGTTGTTCAGGCCTACATTTTTTTGGGTCTTGGTTCAGGCCTGCATTTAAAAAGGCTTTTAATATTTTTGACGGCAAAAGGGCTATAGTGGATTCTTTTATGGGCTAAACAGAATAGCCCATTGGCTTGAGTCCGTTTTGACACTATATTATTACTTGTAAGTATTTTGGTGACCAAAAACGAAAAAATTCATATCCTTTACATATGCATGTGCAAAGTATTGAATTTTTTTTTCACCCTAGTCCTGGTGTGTGAGAGTAATCCAATTCTAGTTACTGAATTTATTCTCCCTACATTGTATTTATACGTGCTCAAATTTCTAACATTGCTTAATTGATCAACCCAAATTGTTCGCTACTCGAACTGCAAATTTTTGTTGAGACTGCTCACTTTGGTGTAGATCCTGATAACATATTACTCCATGCTTATACATATCAATTTTTGTGAGTATAAAATCTCATTTTAGTGTAGATTTTGTTGTGATTATCATTTTATACTTTGGGAATTGCTCTCCCGAACGGATTTTCTCTGTTGTCACACTTATATTCTCTTCCCATGTCAGGTGTTTGTCCCCATTGAAAGTGCCACTCCACTCCATTGCAGCAGATTACATGTTTTCTGCATATGGTGAAGGGCCCAGCAAGGTGGAAGAAAGCTGCATTCCAATTTGGTAATGAGGGATTTGGCTTAAGGTGCATGCTTTACCTATTGCTTTTATTTACCAACATAGGGTTAATTAAGGTCGTAGGTGCCTTGATTCCTTAATTAAATATCTCTAGTTAGAGCTCTAGGAATAAAAAAAAAAAAATCTCACTGAGACACTTCTACCTTTTTTAGATACCTTCATTAGATCAGGCCAAATTAGTTGGGTTTCTGATAATCGAGCCTGAATATTAATGGTTTCATTGAGACTAAAAAAATTTGAAGAAAAAAAAAAACCTATCGCTTTTATTTTACCACATGGTATCAAAGCATGGTCCCTTTTTTTAAATGTTCACCTATATATCGTGTTTAAAGAAAAAGTTCTTCGGCTTGTTTTTACAATAAGAAAGAAAGAGTATATTTTATAGAAAACTCATTTTGCAAAAAATAAAAGGGGGTTCTATTTTGAAATGTATGAAATATATTAAAAACTAATTTTCTTTATATAGTTCAAATCGTATAAAAAATACATTCCCATATTTATACAATTATCACTCTTTTAATAATTATTATATAACTATTGTCATCGTTATCGCAAGATTTGTTACAGATGTAAGAGTACTAGTTAAGGAATAATCAAATAGCAGAAATTTTTATAAGTTTCTAATGCATTAATCAATGCATTAGAAACTTACTTGTTAATAAAATAATTTTTATTCTTAATTCCTTAATAAGTACTCTAAACTCTAAGAGTATTGCTTGGCAAAACCCTAAGGTAGCGTTTGGTATATGGGGTAATTCATCTGGATTACTGGCAATATTTAATCAAATTATCTGGACCCATAACATTACTATATTTGGTTGGGCAATATTACTGGTAATTCAGATTTCTAAGGTAATATGCGTTTATCATCAATGTGGTAATATGAATTGTTTCCTTGAAATGTGGTAATGTTTCCTTGAAATGTGGTAATGTGGATTACCACCAATATGGCAATTCTCTCGTTATTATTATTAAAAATTAATATTATTATTATCATAATTATTGTTGTTGTTATTGTTATTATTAAAAATAATAATAATTATTATTAATATTATTATTGTTAATATTATCATGATTAATTAATTAATTAATAATTATTATTATTATTATTATTATTATATTAATTTAATACATATATTACTTAATAATCTTTTTGATACACCAAACAGAGTAATATGAATTGCCACTTAGATTATGAATACATACCAAACGATATATTTAACATTATTAATAATTTAAAATGTGGTAATCTTTCTAAGTGGTAATCTACATTACTAACAATTTTAATAGGTAATATATCAAACGCTACTTAAATATTTATGTGAATCCAGGGTATCTACCACCGGAAATAGTGATTAGTCCCCTCAAGGTGAAGAGTTCACAAACGCAGATATAGACTCTGGCCACAAGACCCTTTCCATACACACCATTAGGGATCGATCCCCTAACTAAATGCTTAAGAAACCCAACTAACTACCAACTCTGGTAGGCCTCGAGGTTGCAAAACCCTAAATATAAAACCAAGCAAAATATTATTGATAAGTAAGTAAGAGCATTAACTTTTCAGTGTGAAAGATTTGAATGATGGTAGGTCAAAGTCAAGTGATGAATTCAAGTCAAATCACATGCAAGCTCGGTTTGGTTATCAAAATAATTTTATCAGGTCACCAAGAAATTCAAACGCGCCATTGCCAACGGACCACCGACCGTTCCGTAACCACTTTGTTTTCATCTAACAAATGAGCGGAGTTCAATTGATCCAAGCTATAGCTTTAAGTATATTTATATGATGGGAATTTAAGCAGTTCATACTTATGCTTTCGATTTTGAAATTGATACCTCAAGTACATTACTGGAATTTGAACGACTAATTAAGCTATCCCGGAATTGGTACATTACTGGAATTTTGATCCAGGCTATCATTTATTAATATGTTGAATTTGCACAAGTTTGTGTGGTTATATTCTCATCGGGCCCACAGCTTCTGAAATACCTCAGTATCACACACACACACACACACACACACACACACACACACACATATATATATATATATATATATATATATATATATATATATATATATATATATATATATATATATATATATATTGCATCTGTCACCACTTATAGAGCAAATGTCAAGTAATATAATATAAGATCACATGTACTTAGTGCATTTAAAAATATCTGACTTGAAGATTGTTGGTTGTTGATGAAGTGCCTAATTGGAAGTCTCCAACTCCAACCTTTTACATGCTCTGAATTAATGACCCCGCAAAAAATTCGATTATGCCCCTTATCCTAAGTGAGAATGTGGAAGCTTCATGTGTGTTTGCATTAATGACTTTCTAAACCTGACCTTCTATTTTGTAACCAGTGCGTGTACCTAACAAGTGGGAATGTGGGGACATTACTCAACAGCAGAAGAAAACCAGACCCAACTGTACCACGCAATAGGACTGCAAAATGATAATGTTTAGACCGAGAATAACTGGATATTTTCAGTGGCGATTTGGGTTCAATTGTCGTGTTTAATTCAAATCCGTGGTTATATCATTGGTTTTAACCTTTTAGAAAAAATCAATTCATATAATTATATATTCGTTTTGGCTTAAACATATTGTCATATTTGATCATATTGTGAATATTCACTATTCATCCTTCAATATATGTTATTCATATTAGCCATAAATAAAGTATTGTTTCTCAAATAAAGAAACTTATAATTCAGAAGAGAAAAGAAACAAAAGTAAAACAAATATATATATATATATATATATATATATATATATATATATATATATATATATGTGTGTGTGTGTGTGTGTGTATCGAGAGCATATCACATGAGATAAGTGATTTATTATGAAAGTGAGAGGAGCAAATCTAGATTGTATAATTATATATGGATAGTTAAAATTTAAAATTATTTAAAGGTTACATGACTTTATGTTTTAATTGTGACCATTCATGTAAGATCTAATAGTCAATATTTGCTCCTTTTACTCTCATAATTAACCACTTCTTTCACTTGATCCTCTTCCTATATATATATATATATATATATACACACACACACACACACACACACACACAAGAGCACCACACCTACGTCCATATCAATGTCATTATTTCCTAAAAATGCGATTGAGCCTATAGTCTAATGGTTATTTCTTATATATATTTTTTGAACCTGTGATGTCCCGTATTCAACTTCCACCCCTTCCTCTAAAAATATTTCCTAAAAATAATTCTTAGTCTCACTATCTTCAATAAAAAATTAAAAAAAAATCCAAAAATGAATGCTTACCCATACATTTAAAAATTAATCATTCCATCGAAAGGGTCTTCATCGAATCTTGACATCTTGACCAGATACGTAGGTTTCCCGCGTTCCGCAAAGAAAATTCCACATATATAATAAATGCATGCACATTTTTTTCTGGTACATAAATGCATACACATATACTAGTATAAAGGTAATGAACTAATGATGTTAATGCCAGAGTTAGTATAATGTGTGTTACATGACTACAGTCCAAATTCTAGTTTGTTAAGAAATATTTTTAAATCATTTGTCAACCATTTCGTCGCTTTGTGCGTGCAGAGCATGATCGCGTGTGCCAGCACAGGGGCCCTACAGAGGATAATGATTCCTGAAAGGGTTTGAGAAAACAGTATGAAGATGGTGAATATTGTTTTCTTGTCCCAGATTTCATGGAGAGCTAGATTCTTTATCAACGATTTATGTAAGCCAATAACTTAATGAAATATCATTATATGATCAGAAAAGACAATGGTATTAATTTTATACAATCATTTGATGCAAATTTAATAACTTAATTAATTCAGTAAACTGGGTCGATTTCTGGGATCTGCGATTTAAAAGATGCAGATTTTTGTTCAAAAATATTTGTTTTGTATATAGAAAGAGCAAAAAGAAAAGAGCCATGGAATCTCTTTGGAGACAAATTGAGAAAAATAAAAAAAAAGCCGCCGGGGGGGAGCAAATATGATGAGATGGTTTACATGAAAACGGGAATCAGTACTGATGGAGGCTAGCTATGTGTCTGTTTTGTTTGTTATGCGACCCTATTTTATGATGCTGTTGTTAGGCTTTTATGTTAAGATATACTGATACAGATACGAGTGTTCGATACAATACAATATGAGTACAGTATAAGGATATGGTATTTTTGAAAACTTAGGATACCGGTATATTAGAGTACAACACAACAAATATATATAATTTCATAATATATATATATATATATATATATATATATATATATATATATATATATATATATATAAATATATATATATATAAGAAGACCTATATTTATAGAGATAAAAATATATATTTATGCCTATTATTTATTTCATACAGACATGAGTTTGATTTCTGCTACTAATATAAAGACTCTTTTGATGGATCATCTTAAAAATTCCTAGCAAGTGCTCTTTAAACCTTTGCTCTAATCCTATCGGATGACAAGTCTCAACCCACATAAACTTTTGTTTATAAAAAAAGGCTTGTTCTACTGTGCATCTCATGAGGTATGGTGTGGGGTGCACTTGCACCATTTTTTTACCCGTATTCAGAAAATGTGGCTAAATGAAGTTAAGAATGTGGCTAAATAAACCTATGAATGTGGTTAAATGAAGTTGTAAATGCGGCTAAGCGATATCTTCTTCATCTCCTCTATATCCCTCCATCGATCCACCCTCCGGACTCCCACTCTATGCCTGGCCACCGATGGCCCACGGAACTTTGCTCCGTGGTTCGATGATGCCGTTTCACCGCTCCCACAAGAATGAAGGATCATCATTGCAAACCAGCCCCGACATGGCACGTATTGGGAGCTCCATTTCTTGGTCTTCAACTTCAACAATAGCTTGTACCTCTAGCTCAAGGATGGTTTCCCTTTCGATGTGGAAGTCCTTTACATCGGTTCCCTAAAGATCGACATCGACCCTTTTTAGCAAGATGAGGTTGCGTAGCTCCTCCTTAAGAATTTCTGTTCTGTTCCAACATTTTATCCAAGTGAAGCTTGGGTTATTACATAGCCATGCTAGAACCGATATTTCATAGTGTTTGCCAAAGCCATGGTGGTGAGGTGCGACGACATGGTGGTGTGGGTAAGGGATTGTAGCGGTGAGATGATGGGTGGTGGTGTTTGATGGCTAGGTGGTTGATGGAGGTCGCAGTTCGACTGTGGTGGTTGCGTGGCCACTGGTGGCTAGGCATAGAAGGGAGAGCAAAGAAGTGGGAGTAGCAAGGCTGGATCCATGGAGGGAAAGGAAGGAGACAAAGAGAAAGTTGTTAGCTACATTCACAACTTTATTTAATCGCATTGATAGATTTATTTATCCACATTTATTGAATGTGGGTTAAAAAAAGGTGCAAGTGCACATTAGGAGTATGTTTGGTTGAAGTGATTTAGGAAGGAAGGAAATAGGAAGGAAAATAGTATATTTCTGTTGTCTGGTTGAAGGGAAAAGTTGAGAAGAAAATGTTGAACAGTATCCAAAAGTCAGTGGGCCCGCATGAACAGTAGACAATTTTTTTCCATCTGCTACTAGCTAGAAAACTGGAGGGGGGATCGGCTTGGGCTGCTCTTTCCCTTCTTACCCTTCTGTGCCGCGAGGGAGGGACAAAAAGTGTTATGATGATAAGGAGAGATTTACAGTGTGCGACATCATTGAAGGTGTTGCATGGTCCCTCATTGCTTTTATCCCTCTTTTTTTTTTCCAAATCAACACTTTTAAAAATTCTATTTAAATAATTTTAATTCTTCTATCATTATATTATTAAAAATAAATACAAAAAATATCCAAAGCACAAGTAATATATAATTTTAAAATTTTTCAATTATCAATATTGTATTCCAAAGCACAAGTAATATATAATTCTAAATTTTTCTTTTGTGCTATTATTTAGTTGGTTATACATATTTTTAAGTAATATTTTCAAAATATTAGATAAACTGAAAATATTAATTCTATTTTAAATAATTTTGAATAATTTATTTTTGTTAAAATTAATTTAATTTAATATGTTGATATTCTTTTAAATTGTTAAATAAAAATAGAAAAAAATTTATTTGATATTAATTAATATAGTTAAAATTTCTTTTATAACAATATAAGGGTAAAATTATTATTTAATAGTATTTCCTCTTTCTTTTCTTTTATTTTTCCGCACAAATAAATAACAAAAAATTATTTTCCTTTTATTTTCCTTTCATCTAAATATATCTATAAAAAACACAAATTCACTTTATTTCTTTCCACTCAACTCCCTTTCCTCTCAATTTTTTTCTTTCATCCAAACACACTCTAGAACTGGCTATAAAAAATATAAAAGAAATCACATGCATAAACTAAATTTCGTAATTAGTGCCACATAAAAAGAATCTCGCCAAAAAGAACACAAAAGTACAACGCACAGCACAGAAAAAAGTGATGCGAAATGCAACCTTACTGTGAAATGGAGAGAACATGATGCCCCCCTCCATGACTTGCGTCCTATTTCCTTATCTTATTTTCAAACCATTCTATGCTTCTTTACTCAGATCAATGATGTGATGAAAAGAGAATGCTTCTTTCTGTGAAATGATGATTTCTACTGTTTGAACCACACAACTCGCACTGGCCCATTGATTTTATCGTCATTAAATTTTTGTAATGCAAATTAATAATATCTGACATACGATAAATATTGTGTATAATAAACGTCGTCGACACATCATCGTGACAGGACCTAACAAAGTCCGCATCAACATGAAGAAATATAGTTAATCAAAAACAAAAAATGAAGAAATAGATCATGGAAATAAAATTCCCACAATCCTAATAATTAAGCAAAATTTGAACATTCGGACAAAGTGAACTAATTTATTTTATTATCTTGAAAGGTCAGATAGTGTAGGATGAGCCATATTTTTTAAGCATGAAATTTAATGTTATGATTAATCATTTTATATATGATTCAACCATATATTTTGTTCCTTCTCTTCGCCATGACATATAATTTACTTACAGTATATCAAAATTTTATATAAGTATAATATATAAGAACAAAATTTAAATTTATCAGTGAATTCTATAAAAAAAAAAAGTTTTTTGGTCTCTCTTAAAACAAATAAAAATAGTTTTTCAATAATGTGAAATGAATATTCTCTTGTTTTAATCACCCTCGTAATGAAAGTAAATGAATTAGTTTAATAAAGAAGTTTCGTGTTCTGATTTCGTTTTCGCTCAATGAGGAATGACGGATTAGCTGGTTGTTGACAACCAAAAAATGAAATCGTAAATTAATCCTCAAACTTTGACAACACGTCATCTTCTTCCTTCAGTCTTCTCGGTGCGGCTGCAACTTGTGTGATGTATACATTCATATAAATGAATTTTTAGTGTACAAGAAAGTTCACTAATTCTATTTTCGTTTTCGTTCAATGAGGAAGATGGATACGTGGGTCTTTGATAATAATACCTTAAAGTAGTATATAACACTCTATATATATATATATATATATATATATATATATATATATATATATATATATATATATATATATATATATATATATATGTACTTTAATGAATATAACTAATGATTTAGTTGACTTTGTTTTCGCCTCGAATAACTACATATAGCATCATTTATTTTGATTTCGTAAATTACGTTAAAGTGATAATATTGTATGTATTACTAGATTATTCATTTTATAGTTATTTACTAAGTTAACAATCAAGTATGCTTTTTGATTATTTTTTCTAGCTCTAAAATATACTTGAAAATAATTATCTCATCTATTTTGACTAGAATATTGATAATCGTTGTATACATTTTGTGTATCTAACCGTTTGTTTACCAATTATGTTTAAAGTCAACGTCATGTTTGAATATGTCAGTCAAGTAAACAAATATTTAATTTTAATACATTATTAATATAAAAATATTTTATATAAATATTTAAATATATATTATTATATTATTAAAAATATTATTAAAAATATTTAACTTTTATGCTAACTACTTCGTAAATTTTATATATAATATTATATATTTATATAATTATTTAATAATATAAAATAATATACCAAAATTAATCTTACAAGCCATAACAATACCGCTGATGTTTACTTGTTCCAAAAAGTCTATTTGCAGCTTGTTGATGTTTTAGTGACGGAAGACTACATGAAGGACACGTGCATGCATGTGCTGCGCGGCTACTATGATGCTGAAAATGCTGGGTGTCTGCCTCTTTCTCGTCTGGTATCTTTTGTTTGATACTCGTGTTATTCATTAATACATAAGTATGATTCTAAAATTAATTACTAGTACTAATATAGTAGAATTTATTAGTATATTTGTTGAGTTTAGTGATGCATCTAGAAGTAAATTATGGAGGGGACTGGTATTGTATAAGTTATTATATTTAAATAAATCTTTCTATTATAAGAAAAGATTTAATTTGAATATACTGTCAGTATAAAAATTTTTTATGCAAACATCAAATCATATATTGCCACATCAGCAAAAGTCTTTGATATAACCACCCACTACTTGAATGGTCATACAAATGGAAGGTTTTGATTAGATGATAGTGTAAAAAAATTTTACACTGTCAGTGCTCCTCAATTAAACTCTATAAAAAAATAACTTTTTATTTTTAGGCTGAAATGTATTATCTTTTGGGTTTAATTGCTATACACTAACAGTATAAAAAAGTTTTACACTGTCATCCAATCAAATACTTGTGTTTGTAAGATTTTCAAAATAGTGGGTGATTAAGTTAAATATTTTTACTAATATAGTAATACATGATTAGATATAATCATTGCAAAGTTTGAAAAAGAGCTTGGTATAGCTGAATTGGAAATGGAAAATGATGGAGCCTCGGAACTGACAATGGCTCGGACCCAAGCAATCAAGGGCCAACTAAAAATATTGTACAACAGAAATGTATTGGAAGCAGCTTTCTCGAGATCGCCATATCAAGCTGGGGTATAGAAACTCAAAGTACTTTCATACGGTGGCTATTGGTAGAAAACACCACAAACAAATCCTTTAGTTGCATGTGGGGAATAGGACGACCAAGAACCCAAGAAAGATCAAGAGGGAAGTTTTGGGCTTTTATAGAAGATTGTATAGCTAAGAGGAACTTTCGCAAGTTTCTTTACCTACAAGTTTCCTTTCCATGATTTCTCCAGAAAAAGCTGATGAGCTTGAAAGGATGCCATCAGAAGAAGAAATTGAAGCAGCCATGAAGTCTTGTGACCCGTCTAAGGTTCTGAGTTATGATGGATTCAATTTAAACTTCCTTCAGAAAATGTGGGAATAGTTTGAAGAGGAGATATGCAGTTTTATTTTTAGTTTCTTTGCTTCTGGGAGATTACCACCAAACATCAACCAAACTTGGGTGGCCTTAATCCCGAAGATTGATAATGCAGTGGAAGTGAAGGATTTTCGGCCCATAAGTATGGTAGGTTGTTTGTACAAACTTATTGCTAAAATTTTAGCTGGCAGGCTGAAATTAGTGATGGGGGATATTGTTGTGGGTGAATCTCAATCGGCTTTTCTTAGTGACCATCAGATCCTTGATGGAGCATTAATTGCTATTGAAGCAGCGTGGTGGCTAAAGAAGACCAGAACCAATGTTGTAATGTTAAAATTGGACTTCCAAAAGGCATATCACACAATTAATTGGAGGTTTCTTGATCATCAAATGGAGTGTATGGGTTTTGGTTTGGATCTTGCAATGCATGTCCATAGCTTGGATGTCAATCCTCATAAATGGCTCCCCGTCAACATCTTTCAGAATGCATTGTGGGCTGAGGCAGGGGGATTCGTTATCACCGTTTCTATTTCTTCTAGTTGGAGAAGTGTTCAACAAAATGGTGGTTAAGGCGAAAGAATTAAATTTAGTAGACGGTATCAAAATTGGCTTCAATGGTGTAGAACTCTTTCATTTGCAATTTGCATATGACACTCTATTGCTTTGCCCTAATAATAAAGACTGATTGCTGAATTTTAGATATTTTATAGACTATTTTTCAGTAATATCTGGCCTTCACATTAATTATGGCAAGTTATTCTTGATTTCTTTCAGATGTGATGAGGCTTGGGTTGAAGGCATTAAAGTGCAACTGAGGTGTTTGGAGGCTCAATTACTAGTCTGTTACCTTGGTATTCCTTTGGGTGCAAACCCCACAAAGGATATCAACTTGGCAACCAGTTCTGGACAAAATTCAGAAGAGACTAGCCACATGGAAAGCAAAATTCCTTTCTAGAGTGGGGAGGTTAGTGCTCATAGAATTTGTGCTCAATAATTTGTCATTGTACTACTTGAGTCTTTTTAAAATTCCCAAACTAGCAGCTAGAAAAATTATTAGTGTGCAGAGAAGTTTTTACTAGTATCTAGTAATAACCAAAAGGGGATTCCATTGGTTGCATGGAAAACTATCCAGAAAGCAAAGGAGTTTGGAGGCCTGGGAGTTGGTGATTTGATTGTTAAAAATGTTGCATTGTTGCTCAAGTGGTGGTGGTGTTTTAATGACCGTGGTGACCCCCTTTGAAAAAGGAATATCCAATCCGATCACTATACTCAATTAGGTGGGCGTGGCCCGAGTGCTACTAAATTGAAGGCTAGTAGTTTGTGGAATCAACTGATAGATTTGTCTGATTTGGGGAAGTTCATTCATGGTATTGTCAAAGTGGGTATTCATAGAAAGGAGGGTTGCAGAATTCAACAAAATTCTGGTGTGACAATTGGCTTGAATTTGGAACTTTGAAGGATTTATATCTAAGGTTATTCTTCTCTATTTGCCTACAACAAAATAACTTGATCTTAGACATGGGATATTGGCAGCAGAATGTTTGGCATCGGAATTTCATTTGGAGGAGGAATCTCTTTGCTTGGGAAGAAGAATTTTGGCAGCACCTCATACAAGTCATTGAGCCACAGAATTTTGTGGAGGATCTTGTTGATGAGATTCTTTAGAGATTTGATGTCTCCGATAACTTCTCTGTTAAATTATTTTCTTTGTAGATTTTCAAATGTGCAACCCCATTTACTTCCAATTTTTGATCATATGAAAGTGGTGTGGAAAGGATTGGCCCCACCGAGAGTGGAACTACTAGTTTGGTTAATCCTTTTGGAGAGGCTAAATACAAAAGATTGTCTTTGCAGGTTCAAGTGCATAGCAGAGGAGAATTCTCAATGCATGCTGTGTTTGGGTGACAATGAATCTATTTCCCAATTTTTCTTTTCCTGTCTGACAGCGTGGAGGTTCTGGTTTAATTGTATGCGGTGATGGAATATTAGCTTTTGTTATCCTAGTAGATCCATGGATTTCTTTGCAGCTTAGGTTGGTGCTCCTTTCAAAGGTTTGGACAAAAAACTGTGGATATCTATAATGTATGTGGTGTTGTGGTCAACTTGGAAAATTAGAGACAAAATTATTTATGAAAGTTTTTCTCCAAATTGGGAAGTTGAGATTCAGCAGTTAAAAACTCAATTGAGTTATTTGGCCAAAGCATGGTGCAAAGAGTTCCCATTTTCCCCTAATTTTGTTGCCCATAATCTTCATGCCGTCAGGAATTGGCATTGTCATCCAAGGAACAAAAATGAGCACTCATGATTGCACTTCGAGTTGAGTTCCTACTAGAGTTTCGTTGATTGTTTTTTGTTGTTCCTTTCAGTTATCGATGCTTGTATTTTCTTTTGGCTTAACTCACTTTGATCTTGATGTCTTCAACTATATTGGACACTATGTTGCTCTTACCTGCCGGTGATTGAGTAATTTTTCCTATTAAAAAAAATTTATAATTAGACGTTAGTGTAAAATTTTTTTACACGATAGTGTATACAAATTAAATCTTTATTTTTTTATTAAAGTTAAGCATTAAACTCTTCTAAAGTATGGAATTTATATATGATTAAATTAAATTTAAATTTTTTAACAACGTTTTATGTAATACAAATAATTAAATAAAATGATGTCATATTTTGAAACTTTTATAAATACTTTCCAATTCTTTGTCTTGTAATATTATGCTCAAATGTGTGAAAAAAAATCAAATTTATCATGGAATCCAATAAATAAAGTAGAACGACTTTTAAAAATAACCAACAAATTGAATATGGTGCACATATTAACCGATTCTATTCAAATATCCAATAATTAAGTATGTTAATTGGAGTTAGTTTTAAAAATTACTATGCATATAAATAATAATAAAGATTAATTTTAATACATTATTTATGTAAAAAATTACACTTATAATTTTTCAAAATTAAATCTTTTAATAATTAACTTGCTTCTTCGTAAGTTGAATGGAATATTCTCGGAATATTATTTACTATTTTGGATTTGGATTGAGGGGGAAAAAACAACAGTAATACAAAGTCAACTATTATATAGTGAAAAGGATGGTGCACTTTATTTAATTACTATTTATAATTGAATATCAATGAGCTAGCTATATATTCGTAGAAAGCAAAGGCATTGAGGGAAGCAGACTAACCCATGAAAAGAAATTTAGGTGGTTGCTCGTCTTGATCTCATCCAAGATCCGTTAGGTTCACAATTGTAAACTAATGATAATCATATTAACATCAGGGACGCTTATATGCAAAAATTTAATTGTTAAACAGACATACAGCAAGGGTTTATTGGACCCCATCGAAATGCATGAAATTTCATTTAAGATATATATTCTCTCCATTTCATGATATCTATTCAATTTTAGGTTTTTTTTTTATGCAAATTATCAATCTATTTTAAATATTAAAAAGTTAATAATAAGTTTTTCTAATTTTATTCCTACATTAGTTATGTTATTACTTATAGTAAATGGAAAATGCTCTATTTCGTCGATTTTATTTGTTACATTAGTAAGATGTACATAAACTAAGAAATTAAAGTCAATGCTTAACTATTAATTTTTTTTTTTTTTACTCAAATACTCTTATTCAATTTTCAACATCTAATTACATCATTGATCTATTAATGTTGCATTATATTTTTTTAATGAACCATAAATTGTGAAGGACAAACGTAGAAAAGATAACCATAAATTCTTCATTAATATGTGAAAAAGACAAATATTATGAACTATATGTTTTTCCAAAAGTTAAATAAATTCAAAAGAGAAGAAGTATAAATATAGTTGTTAATTTAATATAAGAATAATTTTATAAAATTATTTTATCTTTTACTATTATTAAAGTAATTTTACATATAAGAAGCTGAGCAGAACATAACCTATGCCTTTAAACTTTTGGCTAGCTCAATATCCTTTGATGGTAGTGTTATACTTCATCGTTGATATCAGGAAATAGTATAATTATGGTGGTGAAATTGATGATTTATGCAGTTTTTTCTCTTTTTATTTTAATGAAGTTGGCAAATTCGTAGCTGGTGCAACAGTATCCAGCGAAATGCTGCATTAATTCATTATTATGAAGGACTAGTTTGGATCTTTTGTTTCGTCAACTTGGTGTTGTGATTGCAACGTACAACTTGATGCTTAAAGTAATGGTTCTATGGACATGTTTCTTGGAGCTGGGTGTATAGCTCTTCAGCTTCATTGCATGCATTCGATGTTCCTCTCTATAAGTACTAAATATGGATAGAAATACCACGGTCAACCAATGTAAAGCCCTTCGGCGTTATTAATTAAACAATCTCAAACAACCTCTAATTTGCCTCAAGTTGTAATAACATCAATTGCTTTTAACTGAATTAATAAAAGATGACAACATAGATAAAGACACATTTAAGTCAAAACTACCCCAGAAAGAAAAACAAATAATAACTGGTAGAAAAATTAATAAATCTCATTACTTTAATCCAAGTTGCTTTTTTTGGATCTCCAGGGTTTCAGATAAGCACTCTAACACTGTGTTTGGATTAATGGAATGGAAAGGAAAGGAGCTAATAGGAATGGATTGGATTGGAAAGGAAAATGAATGGATAAAAACAAAATTATTTTCCTTCTTGTTTAAAAGATTAATAAAAAAATGAAATGAAATTTTATTAATCTTGTTTAAAAATTATATTGTAAAGAAATAGAGTAGACTATTTATATTATTTAGAGATTATAATAAATTTTAATTCCCTTAATATCATTCAATTCTATTTTAATTTTGAGAAAAAAAGGAATTTTATGAGAGCTCTCTCTCTCTCTCTCTCTCTCTCTCTCTCTCTCTATATATATATATATATGTATATATATTCTAATTTTTACTCTTACCTAAAAATTTAAATAAAAGTCACAGAATATGAAAAAAAAAAAGAACATTTCACAATCATAACTTAAAAGACACATCTATGTGCACAGTATATTATCTATTTGTAATAATTAAACATGTAATTAAATAAGAATAAACTAGCAATCTGATCGCTCAAAAATACATATAACATAAGTTTCATCTCTAAAAGATTTTTGACATCAGTTTAATTTCTGAAAAATATATATAATATCAATTTAGCCTTTAAAAAATATATGTGATATTATTTTAATTCTTCAAAGATGCAAGTGACACCAAATAAGTTCACAAATTTATAGAAAAAAGGGGATCAAATAGATGTCACGTGTATCTTTAACGAATTAAAGTGATGTCATATATATTTTTTAAGTACTAAATTGATATCAAAAATATTTTAGGGACTAGACTAATATCATGTGTTCAACACACACTTTTTGGAATTAAGTTAATATTAAAAATTTTTTAAGGATTAAAATAATATCTTGTATATCTTTAAAGGATTAAATTACTAGTTTAGTTGTTAAATAAAGAGTTTATAAGAATTAATTGAATAAAAAATTTTGAAACGGACCAAATAATATATATATATATATATATATATATATATATATATATAATATATATATATATATACGAAAATTAAAATTTTTGAGGGAAGCCACCGCCTCCTTGCAGCTAAGGAGGAGCCGTCCTCGCTCTTCCTACATATTTGCACCATAAACGTGGACAACCAAGCCAATTAATTTTAAAGTTGGAAAATGTCTTTTTACCCTATATTATATCCGCACACTGTATATTTATAAACAATATTTTGCAAATGACTCGAGATATTTATAAGAATTATTGAAGTTTGGCTTTGAAGATAAGAACAAGCAAACCTAGCGATGGTTGGAGCCGAACAGGGTAGCGTCCATTTGGATATTTTCGGGAAGATTAAAAGGCTTTTCATCGGTACGGAAATGAAAATATATAGTAATTAGTATGTTTAGATATGTTGAAATCTTTTTTAAAACTCATTTTTGGAACTCTTAAAAAAAAGTTTTCTTAAAGTTACTTTTTATTTTAAGAAAAAAAATTTTGAAAAGAAATTTTATTATTATTCTCACATTAATAATAAATATTTTTTATTTTATCTAAATAAAAATTATTATCTTAAACTTATTTTTGATATATTTAAATTAAATAAAAATTATTTTTTTAAAAATAAGTTTTTTAAAAGCTTTTTCTAAAAATAATTTTTCCCAAAGTTAAACAAAACATACTTAACATATGGTTAAAACTAAAAAGAGTCAAATTCTTTATTTAAGAGGAATGAATACTAAATGACATAAATCATGGAAAGTCATGCCCTTTGGTTTAATTTTCTGCAACGATTTAAGTGTGATAAATTGAGGATAATTTCATAAACCAAATTAGATTAATTAAGTTCTAAGAATTAAATATTGAAGTTATTTAGAATGTCATATAAAACTGACGCAAATTTTTTTTTTGTTAAATGATACGAATGCACGAAAGGAGATAAGGACACATCAAATTGGCCTATAAACAATGCAAAGTTTCTAATTTACAATTTGAAGTTTCTTTTCCTTGTTTTTCCTCACAACCTATTCTTATAAATTTTTTTTTAATGAGCGTGACAGTAATTCTTAGGTATTTGATAGCGTGTGACTCTGATTATAGGTACTTGTAGTGAGATCCTTTTTTCCTCACAACCTATCACATAAAACCTTTTTTTTTTTTTAAATACTAAGGCGGTGTTACCATTAACTCCGAGCGTTTGTACACTCTGAGCTGTAATCGGTTAGAATATTAATTTATGGAGTTTTCACATTTTTCAAAAAATAATTTATTGAAAAACAAAAAACAATTTTGTGCAGTGAATGCTCAAGTGTTCAACACTCGAACTTTTTTGCAGCATTTTTTTTTTTGGTTGGAGCTATTAGAACTTTCCTAAAAGGCAAAGCACAGGAAGCAGATGCTACCAAATGAATATAAATAAGGAGTACTGGTATTCGGATACTAATATTTTAGACACACAAATAATTGTTGGATGGTTTATATTTTAATATGTCTCTCATGTAAGAGTCTATTTGGATTTATAGTATGGATAATGCATAAATTCATTATATTTTATATTGAAATTTAATTTTTATTTTTAAAAAATAAGGATAAAAAAAGATTGATTTCTAAATTGTTTAATCATAAAAATTCTGATATTATGTTATAAATTATTTATCTCAAAAACTTAAATTATTGAATAGAGATACATAAATAACTTAAGTTATTGAGTAAGAAAACATGAATGGTTTACACCTTAACATCTAAATCATGGATTTAGAAGAACATTTCTCATCAATAAGATGAGTTGAAATTAATCAAGCATGGAAGGGCAGTGGAAAAGAAAAAAAGGGATGGAGAAGGAAAGGAAAAAGGTGACAATATTAAAGTAAGGCGAAGAGAAAAGCGTACAACACTAAAAGGACTCAACATTAATTTCCATGGAAAACGTTGTCCACCTTCTAGATCTTGGAAATTACAAACAATTTTCTCAGCCCAGAATTAATCACCATTACTATCATAATATGTAGATAATGCACCCAATTCTTAAAGTAATCTCAACACATGGCTTTCTTCTTAACTTTTCCATATGGTTCTGCTGTGGTGCTGTCCAATTAAGCAGAACAAGACAAAGGAGAATTTCCAGGTATTAGGGGCTTATGTCCAGCATTACGAATAGTCATGGTAGGAAATTCAGCAAGACTAGTTCAAAAGTTATAGAATCGATCAATATTCAAACGTTTACTAGCTGTTCTGCATTTGCAATATCATATCAAGACAATTTCCTGGAAAAATCGGTGGTATGTATACTTTGGAATTCAATTGATTCTACTTGTTCTAGTTAGAAACAATTAATATTCAACAAGACTAGACCAAGACTCCGAAAGATTTAAGTTGGAAAGATTAAATAAGGGAAAGTGTGAGTCTGAATTAGGTGCAATTGGATATAAGAAATAGTAATTGCTAAAGAATTGTCTTTACAAAAACTGTTTACAAGTCACATAGTGACTTTTTGTTTTTTGTTTTTTCTTAATTTACTATTTGGCATTTGGATTGGTAGTTGAAATGCAATAAAATAGTTGCCACATCAGTTTGTACAATGTTTCGTAAAATTGAATTCGTACTATATTTATTTAAAAATGGAAAAATATTATTTATATTTATTTTTTAGATTTATTGTAAGTACATAATGAAAGAGAAAAATATATATAAGATGATAGATTGTATCTTTTTCTCTCCTTGTATGTTTATATTAAATTTAAAAAATAAACATAAATAATATTACTTAAATAAATAATATAAATAGGTAATTAATTTTTTTACTGAACAAAAAATATATAAATATAAATAGGTAACATTACTCAAATAAATAATATAAAGGATGCATGAATGCAAAAACTAATTGAGTTGGAAATCTGTTACATTTGCATGCTGACAGCTGACTCTGGTTTAAATATCATAACATTTTTTTTATAGGTTAAATATCATAACATTTAAACAAAGGTTTTCATTAAATGCACATAGATTATTTTTTTTAACTGAAAAAGTAGGTTTTTAAAATTCTTAATGTACAGAACGCATTAAAAAATAAAAAAAAAAATTCAATTTTTTATTCTTTAATGGATATCTTAAGAACAATGATTAACAAAACCCTTAAACAAAAAATAGCAGCAACTTGATCGGTTCTGTACTAACTGGCGATTATAAGTTTATAGCGGCTCAGAAAGCTCTTGAAAAAAAAGTGCAGCCACAGATCCAAAAACCAGATTACAAAACAAATTAAATATGAGAGACCGACAGAAACAAATAGAAAAACTTCAATTCATACGACTGTGGGGCTACTCTCCCTTTACTTGGATGGCATTAAAATGAGAGGAAGAAATTGGGAAAGAGAGAAAAATAGAGTTTTTTTTTTTTTTTTTCTGTCTGGATAGCAAAGAAAATAAAGAAAAAAAAAATATGAATCCAATAGTAAAAATTTTTTCTCTCTTTTTCTAAAAATAAAATGAGAGAGAAGAGTTGTGGTTTAAATTTATCATTTTATCTTTTAATTTTTTTTAATTATATAAAATAAATTGATAAAATTATTTTGTATATATAATTATATTTTTTCCTTTTTTTTAACCAATCAATAAAAAATATTTTTTTCTTTATTTTCTTTCTCTTTATTTTCTTTCTTTTTATTTTTTCTTTTCATCCTATCAAAGGGTAAAGACATCCAACCCATGGCATCTAACATGTATTATCTATACTATTAATAAAAGGGATTCTCCTAAATAATTATCTTTTAGTCTATCCTCATTATATTTAAATATTTTTCAAGTCCATATATATTTTTCTATAGTATTTATAAAACAAAAAGAATATTTATAAAAGTAAATATATAAACAATTTAAAAATATATAACTACCTATCCTTCTATGAATCCCACTTCACCCTACTTCTTTCTCCTTTTCTCTCATTACTTGCACCCATATTATAATTTTTTCAACAAAAATTTTAGATAATTAAACAACATAATCTAATTATTTACACCTATAAAATTATATTTTTTTAATATGAGATAATAATATAAATTATTTTATTCTATTAATATATATAATTAATATTTAATTAAATTAATATAAAAAAAATAAAAATGTGGCTTGACTGGCACTTGTGAATGAATAGGCCATATCATTTGATATCATATCAAAGCCAGCAAATGGTAACAGTGGGTACCGCATCCACCTGAAACCAGATCCACACATGATTAGAGCCAGCAGCATGATCAGAGCCCAGCACACTCAGATTAACTTAAAATTAAATTCTTTTAAATTTTTACAAAAAATCTATAATTAATCCAAACCGAATATGCTGCTAGCCTGCTACTGCATCTCCTGCCTAATGTAATGATTCCAATGAGTAGTTCGTTAGCAATGCAGGGTTGCTTAACCTCGATTTGATAACATATTTGTCTCCTTGTCAGCAGCATTATTCACATCCCGTTCCCATAAAAAGACCTTCTCATAAATATCAGAGTACAAAATAAAGTTCTATTTTACTGCGAGTCAAATATCAAATTTACACTAAATTAGTTAGCATACAAATGTAAAGGAGTTTACATTTACATTCAGTAATGTAACATTGAGCTAATATTTCAGCTGCTTATTAATATAATGAAATTTATTAATAGATTTTAACATAAAGATTGAATGATAATATTAAGATATCAAATGTGACTCTTAAGACTAATACAAAAAATACCAGATTAACATTTGATAAAAACAGTTTTGGTGTGAAATAGCATTATTCTATAATTTTTTCGCTTTCACCCATACTTTTGTTTTAAATTTATTAAATAAAATAATATATTTAAAATGAATGTTTGGAAGTAATTTAAGCTTACGTCTATAGACTTCACAGACAACAATTTAAAAGAACAAAAATATTTCATTAAGATAACAAAAAATAATTATTAAAAAAATATTACATAATAAATAATAGTTAATATAAATCATAATGTATAAAGAACAAAGTAATTAATACCCTTAAAATTTTTTATTACAATATTTATATTTTAAAGAAAAGTAGTTTGTTAACATTAACCATGAAATATTAATAAAAGTTATTAACATTGTCATTTAAAGCATGTTTGGAACCTTACAAAACAGGTTTTTTTAAAAAACCTATTTTGTAAAAATTTATTATGTTTGGTAAAAGTAAGAAAATATATTATAATCAAAAGTTAATAATTTTGAGTTAAAAAATAACTTATAATCATAAATAATTTTTTAAAATTTTTTATTATAAGAAAAAGTTGATTATTTTATAATTATTATATTTTTATTAAATTGACATAAGTATCAAATATTATATAATATAAATAATTATTTCATATCTTTTTTAGTATATTTACAATGCAAAAGTAATTTTTTTATACAATTCAAATAAAATAAATTATTTTAAAATCCCTTTCAACTAAAATATCTAAATATAAATTGATTATCACATAATAGATTATATAAAAAAGTGACTATATAAATAAATAATTTTTGAATAAATTTAATTTTATAACTTTCCAAAACGCATTCAATAGAAAATAGATTAATACATCTTGCATTCTTTTTATTTTTTTATCTAGATTACTAATATTGGGAATTTATTGGACTTCAATTAACTTAATTGGAATTGAGTTGACTAATTATAAAAATAAAGCTTTCTCAATAATAATTTTTATTTTTATTCATAGGAGTCAAATTTAAAATTTTATTTAAAAAAAATAAATATCAAACTATTTCAGCTAACCAACGTTGACTGGTTTATTTAATTTATTTCTTATTTCTTATTTCTTATTTCTTACGAAGTTGACAAAAAATAGTTATCGCATGCGTATACCTGTTTCATTCTCGCTTTGCACTGATAATAAGAAGAAAAAATTATGCAATACTTTCATTGGTTGCAGCAATAATTTGTCGTTTTCAACACAATGGAACTTTTTGAAAGAAAAATTAAAAAAAATGTTACCCTTCTAAATGGCTGTGATTTTACACGGTGCACGACAAAGTGCAACAGTACATCTGCCTACAGTTAGGTTTTGGAGTGTCATCAGAAATTATTTGAGTGCTCCATAGTTATTATTCACTGTCGCTTTAGCAACAGGGATAGAAATCCTTGTGTGCATCATGCATGTAACTCGAACAGAAAATTTACCCTATTTGCATGACTCACGATGTTAAATATTTGTGAATCTTCAAAATAAAATCTTCTGAAAAAGACATCACAGGCCGCAGGAATATCTCTTCAAAGTATGACTATTATTATATTATTACTACGAGGCACAAGAAAAATAAAGATAAACACAAAAGTACACTGACAAGAGCATTTACCCTCAGCCCCTTAGAAATGTGTTGTTTTCTTTATTTTTTAATTTGGCTAATCAGTCACAGAGGCCTGCACGTTATAAGTATGAGAAAGTTGATGTGATAGTCGGATGTGTCTCATTTAGGATGTGTTTGGATGAAAATAAATAAATAAATAAATAAAATTATATTTTTTTATAAATATATTTAAATAAAAATAATAATAAGAAAAAAATAATTTTATTTATTTATTTGTGTAAAAAAAAGAGAGTTAATATTATTAAATAATAATTTTATTATTATATTATTTACAAAAGTATTGTGATTATATTAATTAATATCAAATAAAAATTTTATTATTTTTAATTTAATAATTTAAATAATATCAATCTATTAAATTAAATTAATATTAATAAAAATAAATTGTGCAAAATTATATAAAATAAAATTAGTATTTTTAGTTAATATAATATTTTAAAAATATTATTTAAAAATATATTTGATCAATTAAATAATATAAAAAATATTATTTAGTTATTATTTAATATTTTATTTAAAATAAAATATTGATAACCAAAAAATTTTAAAATTTTACATAATTTATTCTTTGGATATGTTTTATATTTATTTTTATTAATATGTGATAGAAAAATTAAAATTATTTAAATAAAATTTTTAGAAGTATTGATTTATTAAAAAAAAAAAAGTTAAGAGAGACCACGTAACACCTTTAATAATGTTGCTCACTCTAATCCTCTCCCTATCTAAATCACTATCTCACGTCACTCTCACACACAGAAGGGCAGAAATGAAAAGGCAAAAAAATCACCCTTTTCCCTCCGTTTTCCATCCATTTCAAGAAAAAAAAAAATCTATTGTTCATATGAACCCCACAAATAAAAATATACTATTCAACTTCTCCCTCTCATATTTTTATCTTAATCAAACAACAGACATTAATCTTTTTTCACTTTATTTCCTTTTCCTTCCTTTCCTTCCACCCCAATTCCTATCAACCAAACACATTCTTAAAGTTATTGGATGATTTTAGAATATTATATAAGAATATATTCATTTTATTTAAAATGTAATATTTTAAAAATATACAATAATTTTTTATGTGAAAGTGGATCAATCACTCAATTGAGTGTGAAACTCCCGTTTCATATTACAACATGTACATAACAAGGAATTAAAAGAAGGCAGCCATACTGCTTTATTGATTCAATATTTATTTATTTTAATTAAAATCTTATATTTAAATTTTATGGATAGAGAGAAAAGCTTAATTTTAATATATTATTAGTATAAAAAAATTTATACTGTCATTTAATTATATATTTCTATTTATAAGACCTTTAAGATATATTTATAAATTTTATTTCAAAAGGAAAGGAAAAGGAGCAAGAAGAGAAGAGATTTATAGAGTAATCGTGATTCTATTTTATTCTTCAAATTCCTTCCTTTCTCTCTTTTTCATTCTAAAATTTTAAAACTCACAAATATAACTTTAAGATAATAGATAATTGAGTTAACTATTTTTATTAATATGATAATAAATTATTAGATATCAATATAATTTTTTTCACACTAATAGTGTATCAAAATTGAATTCTAGATAAAAAAAATTGATTTTGAAAAATTTTACCTTTATGATAAGAGATTTATTTTTAGAGTAAATTACATCCCCTCTCCCAAAAGATGTTCTTATTACATAACTATCCTCTTTGTTTTCATAATATAGACTTACCTCTCGTAAAAGATGAAAATGTGCTATATTTTAATCTATTTTTAATTTTTTTTGTTAAATCTCTATTATTTTATGTTTGTTATCTTATTTTTTTGACCAAAATACCTTTTATTATTAGTTATATATATTGAAATCTTTTTTTAATAGTAAAAGATATGTGACTAATAATAATATAATGATATTGATGTATATTTATCGATATTGTATTTTTAATTTTTACGTATTATTATATTAAACAACAAATTAACAATAACAATAACTTATGATAATTTTTTTAAAGAAAGTAAGAATATATTTTTCAATTTTTAAAAATATTTTTATGCTATAATTTGTGATAATTAATATTAAAATATGAATATTTATAAAATATTTTTTTACTAATTTATTAAAATAAAAATAAAAATTTCAATGTTATATTAAATTTTGTATTTTTTAAAATCACTAAATAAGGATTAAATAATCTTAATAAATATAATGTCATTAATTAATATTAGTATATCAATTCTCAAGAATTTATAAAGATGGAAAATTTTAATAATGTTGAATAATAATAATTTTTTAAATATTAACACTAATTAATAAATTACTTTATATATAATGGGTAGTTTACTGAATTTACATATATTATATAAATTAATAAAATATTTTGGTCTAAAGTGTATATTTTAAAAATAGAGGAAATAAAACTTCTCTTAGAAGAGGAAAGTATAATTTATTCTTATTTTTATATATTATTAATATAAAAAAATTTTAAATTATTTTTCAATTATATATTTTTAATTATATATTTTTTATAAAATAATAAATAATTAAATTAAATATTTTTATTAATATAATAATATATAATTAATTATTTATATATAATTTTTTCACATTAAGAGAGTACATTAAAATTAAATTCTTATAATAAACCGATCACACTGAAATAAGGTTGATCGAGACCCAACAATCTTGGGTATATTAACGCTATAGAAAAACAGGGTCAACTTCAGCAGTCATGTGTTCAAACTCACACGAGTCACATACCCATTTGGCAGTATCAAAGCAACTTCGTGGATGAAAATTCCACACACAAGCTTCAGCGCATCTTCTCTTCTTACTTACTCAATGGGCCCCACACCCATCCTAAATAACGTGGCCTTCAGCAAATCTTTCCCCACCAAGCCTGTTTTCCCTATATAAATGAACCCACAAGTCTCCACGGAATTCTCATTCTTTAAGCAAAACAAGCCCTGTTCTCTCTTTAATTTCCCCCCTCACAACCCTTTTATCAATACACCAAGTGACTCATATATCTATATTTGGTCCTAATTGGCTAGAACCTCCAATGGATAGCCTTCCAAAATGCCAAGCAAACTTCACCTCACTCACCCCTTTAACCTTTCTGATAAGAGCTGCTGCATGCTATGCCAACAGAACCTCAGTAATCTATGAAGGAACCCGTTTTACATGGGCACAAACTTATGAGCGTTGCCGCCGCCTTGCTTCCTCGCTCCGTGCCCTCAATATTGCTAGGAATGATGTTGTAAGTAAACAATTTCTTCAACAATGTAAACTCGTGACACAATTATTTTTTTATTATATAGTATACAACTCAAATTGAGAAGTCAAAAGTTCCTATATTCATGCATGCATATATATGATGTTCATGATTTATACTATTTAACTGGTATACTAATGATTTGTTTATGCTAATTAATTGGACAGGTATCTGTGCTGGCCCCTAACATCCCAGCAATGTATGAGATGCATTTTGCAGTGCCTATGGCTGGTGCTGTGCTCAACACCATCAACACCCGTCTTGATGCCAGGAACGTAGCCACCATTCTGAAGCACTCTGAAGCCAAGATCTTCTTTGTGGACTATGAGCTTGTCCCCAAGGCAAAAGATGCACTCAGATTGCTCATGGAGGGTGCAAAAGCAATGACAACACAGCATCAATATTCATCACTTCCACTGGTCGTTGTCATAGATGACATAAACTCCCCATCTGGGATCCGCCTAGGTGAGCTTGAATACGAGCAAATGGTTCACCAAGGTGATCCACACTATGTCACCGAGGAAATCCAAGACGAATGGGCTCCAATTGCATTGAATTACACATCAGGAACAACTTCAGAGCCCAAAGGTGTGGTCTATAGCCACAGGGGTGCATACCTCAGCACCCTGAGCCTAGTACTTGGTTGGGAAATGGGCAGTGAGCCAGTTTACCTCTGGACACTGCCTATGTTCCATTGCAATGGCTGGACCTTCACGTGGGGCGTGGCAGCACGCGGTGGCACCAATGTTTGTCTTAGGAACACAGTGGCATGTGACATATACAGGAACATAGTCCTCCACAATGTGACACACATGTGTTGCGCCCCTATTGTGTTCAACATCATCCTAGAGGCCAAGCCTAGTGAGCGTCTTGAGATCAAATCCAAGGTGGAAATACTCACGGGTGGTGCACCACCACCGGCATCATTGCTGGAGAAGATTGAGTCACTTGGTTTCCATGTGACCCATGCTTATGGCCTCACCGAGGCAACAGGGCCAGCACTTGTGTGTGAGTGGCAGCAGAAGTGGAACAAGCTTCCAAGGCAGGAACAGGCACAATTGAAGGCTAGGCAAGGTGTTAGTGTGCTGACACTTGCTGATGTTGATGTGAAGGACCTTGACACAATGGAGAGTGTGCCAAGGGATGGGAAGACAATGGGGGAGATTTTGCTTAGAGGGAGTGGTATCATGATGGGGTACTATAAGGACCCGAAGGCAACTTCAGAGGCCTTTGGGAATGGATGGTTTAGAACTGGGGATGTTGGGGTTATACACCCAGATGGGTACTTGGAAATCAAGGACAGGTCTAAAGATGTGATCATATCAGGAGGGGAGAACATAAGCAGTGTGGAAGTGGAGAGTGTTCTGTATAGGCACCCAAGGGTGTTGGAGGCTGCAGTGGTGGCAATGCCACACCCAAAGTGGGGTGAGAGCCCTTGTGCCTTTGTCTCCTTGAAGAAGGACCCATCAGGGAAAAGCGGTGATGATGCCACTGAGGCAGGTATAATTAGTTACTGCAGGAAGAACTTGCCACACTTCATGGTTCCAAAGGTGGTGAAGTTCATGAAGGAGCTGCCAAAGACTTCGACCGGGAAGATTCAGAAGTTTGAATTGAGGGTCAAGGCAAAGGCCTTTGTGGTATTGTCAGAGAATTTACAGTCCAAAGCCAAGAAGCCTAGCCAAGTCAACGAAAAGATTGGTGGGTATAATGAGCAGATTTTGGCTATTTCCCGTCTTTGAAAAGTTTGGAGTCTTTGTTTATTTCAGAATGATGAAAAAAGAATTGTGTGTAAATATTGAGAAATGGGCTATTTGCTTGAATTTTGTTTAAGTAGCTCCAACCTTAAAGAATTCTGAGGATTTATTTTCTATGTTTCCAACAACCTCATCTTGTTGTGTAGCAGAGTGCCAAAATATAAATAACTCTTTGCCATCTTCTTGTTTCCCCCTTTTGTTTATCATTCCAACTTCTATGCTCCATTCCATTTAACTTTTTGAGTCAATATTTTTTCTCTCTGTTTAAATTTTACAAGTAACCAAAGCTAGCCATTGGAGAGTAAATGATCCTTCTCACAATTTTTAGCATGTTTGCATCTGCGTTTGTGGGGAGTGGGGTTAGAATTGATTTTGACTTCCAAAATTGATTTTGCTAATTTTTTATTAACATGTTGGATGCCCGTTTAGGTATTTAAAAAATGATTTTGAGAAATCAAAATCAATTCTATTCTTTTTTTGTTCTTATTTGATTTCTTATGTCAAAATCAATTATGGTCTCAAAATTGATTTTAGTTACAAGTAAAATTTTTTTAATTTTTCAATTCCACTAGAATTAATTTTAAATATTTCTTTATAAATTATACATCTAAAAGTAATTTTTATCAATACTATCCGAACATAAATCACTTCTCATATCAAATTATCAAACATAAATTACTTTACCTCAAAATCAATTATAACCAAATCAATTCCAATAATATCAATTCTATCTAGAATCAATTCTACAAAAGTAGAATCAAATACGCTAGATGTTGTTTGATTTTTAAAGATCAAAATCAATTCTTATCTCATAGAATTGATTATGGGAAGTGCAAACTTATTATTTTCTATCAAAATCACTTTTAGAGGACCTATAGCATATTTGGATCCCCATTTGGGCATCCAAAAATTGATTTTGGAAAGCCAAAATCAATTGTGATCCTTTTTGTTTATGTTTGGTTTCTCATCTCAAAATTAATTATGGCCTCAAAATTGATTTTTGGTATAAGTGAAAATTTTTCACTTCTCAATTCCACCATATTGATTTTGGACATTTCTTTATAAATTATACATCTAAAAGTGATGTTGATCAATACTATTCAAATATAAATCACTTCTTAGATCAAATTATCAAATATAAATCACTTTTTTTCAAAATCAATTCTATAAAAGTAGAACCAAATACGCTAATATATTACTTTACTTCAAAATTAATTTTATCTAGAATCAATTCTATAAATGCAAAACTAAATACACACACTTTATATTATTGCTATGATGTTGATAAGATGGGTTCACCGAAGAAAATACAAGCTATGCCAACATTGTTTGTGGAGTATATTGATGCCAAAAAAAAGGTTATTTTGATATTATTTTGGTCACTTTTCTATTTTTTCAAAAAGGATCATTTTAGGCCTTAAAAAGACTTAAAAGTGATTGTTTCAGAATTACATTAGCAATATGTCATATCTATGTCAGATCCTATTAGCCAGTTCAACAAAAATTAACACCGTTAAGTAATTTTCTAATGACAGAGACTAATTTCTTAATGGAGTACTGTTACGGGTATGTAAACAAAAAAAAAATTTAGTGTAGGCATTAAAACCAATATCTATAACGCATAACAAAAATTTCAAAATATTTGTAACTTTTTTTTTTGTTTACATCAAATAACTTCTTTTTTTTTTTGTGCACTTCAATAGTCAATACAATACTACAGGGAAGGTGATAATGCCCCGTATTAGGAATCCAAACACAATTAGGATGACTACAAGTATAGTATACTGCCACTTACTGTAGGCTATCTGGAGGGAAAAATATTTTTTAACCATACTTGATAGACACTTATAAATACCATATATTAAGGCGAATTCTGCTATGCTCTACGACAAGTAGGGTGTGTGGCACACTTGAATCACCATTTTTTTACTCTCTACTAGGCTATCCATGGGCCATCAACTTACCCACTTGATTCTTCTTGCTACCATCCCTAACCACAGCCCACCACCCGGCTTCTACTCCCCCTCGCCCCCAGAAATTTGGTCATCGCCCTCTAACCACCAGCTCGATCACCACACCAACCCCCATCACATCCCTAACTCCCCTTCCCCCATTCTTTGATGTAGACTTCCGATATAATATAATGATTGTATTTTATAGAGTTTGTTGATCTAAGAATTTCATTCAATTCTAGCACTCTATTATTCAATATCTACCTTCATATTGTTATCAAGGATAATTTATAGGCACTTTTCAAACCTTTTCTACATTTATTTATCTCAAGGGAATGAACCAAATGTCTTCATCAATAAGCATTATATAAAGGCTTGGCTTCTAATAAAAGTTGGCCTTAGAGTGATGATGGCCTCTATGGATATGTTAATATGAAAGCCACATATTTGGATTCTTGGGTATGAACAATTCATATACTACTAATTAATGTCACTTAATTAATTGTTGGCATTAGAACACATAGAACAAAAGTACAGTTAGTAGCAGGTAAGATCATACTGATTTTGCAATTTTTCTAGGTAGGTAAGGTCATACTTTAAAGCACCAAGTTCCCCTTCAAACTTCCACCATCATTAGTAGTCAACTATGTCAGGGGTGGCGAGGTCGATAACGAAGATGATGGCGTGGGCAGTAAGAGGCGTGGCCTTCCTGTTTCATGAGGTGCTGGTAGACTTCAGCCGGGAGTCCTTCATCGGATGAGTGTGCCAACTGCCAACAATGATGACAACGGTGTGATGCTATCACCAGCAGCGGGTAGGAGGACTTGCATCTTGTTGAGGATAGTGGTGCCGTCGTCGATGCTGTGAGCAACGGTGGATAGTAGCTATTGATGTTGCAACTGTAAAACGCATGGATGGCTTCGACAATAGATGGAGGATAAGGTGTGATGGTGCTAGAGTCGCGGTTGTTTTCCATGGTCAGCATTGAATATGTGGAGGAACAGGCCGAATGGAAAGAGAAATAGAAGAGATGATCTAGTGTGCACCATTAATTGATGGTGTAGAAATGTTCCAAACATAATCTTAGCCATTGATATTAACATAAGTGCAAGTGTGCCACACCCCCTCCTTGTCACATAGCATGGCAGAATCTGCCATATATTAATACGAGTGTGAGGAAATTTCGAAATATATTAATTGTTTTACACTAAAAATGCATAAAAATTAAATTTCTATAAATTAATGTGAAAAAAGTGTTATATTTATGATTTAATTTTAATATACAAATAACATGCTTCTATCTAGAGGACTCGTTGATATCCTTGTAGGGATGTCACCCACATGAGGCGAGGGGCGGAGAGTGCCTCTCCATTCCCCATCTCTGCAACCCCAAACCCTCTGCTTCGGTCCTCGATCCCCATGGTGGGGGGTTTTTTTTCGCATCCTCGTTCCTTGTCACCCAGTATGTCCCCACAGAATCCCTATTTCAAGCAAAAAATGGGTGAAGAGCAGCCTGGCTAAGGCGCAAAAGAGCAAAAAAGGAGGCACAATTGTACTAGGTGGTGCTTCGATGGTGGCATGATGCGACCTGATGCTCTGGTGGTGGCCGACATGATGAGATCTACTACAGTGGATTGGTGTGATGTGATTTGCTGCTTTCTGTTGGCTATAGCGAGGTGGAAAGGGGCTAGGGAAGAATAAGGGAAGGGGAATGGCACTCTAGAGTTGAAAAAGGGAAAAGAAATAAAGAATTTAGGGTTCAAGTTAATATAGAAGTATTTTTAATTATTAAATTAAATAAATATGTGTGAAATATCGTACATGTATATGTGTATATAGGAATATAGTAAGTATTTATTAAGAATAATTTAATCTTTTCACATTTGCAGGTCCTGGAAGGGTAGGGATTCGAATCTACCACGGGGGACTTTTATCTCCATCCTTATCCCCACAGAGATCCCTGCGAGTTGGGGAATTTTGACATCCCTATATCCTTGAAATGGTATGAGATATCTTAGCAAAGAAATGGCTACCAAGTATTAAGGCAAGATTTTAGCACTACAAGAAAAACACGTATTTGTGGCCGATTTTTTGTAGCGAATGCGAGCGCACGCAAATTTGCAACAGATTTGCAACGAATTTCCGCCTCAATGAACAAATTAAATGAAAGAAATTGGAGAGAGCATGCGAATGACTTGCACAATTATGAGAAAAATAAAAATCGTGGACATTAGCAGGGGAAAATCCCATGCTAATTATCATTGCAGTTAGTGGGAGATTTTCCAACGTTAATATTCAAAAGAAAATATTGTGCTTTTGAATTAGAGGCAGAAAATCCCCCGCTAATATGCAAGAACACTATTTTTTTTTAATTTTATTTTCAACATTTGCTGCAGAATATCTGCCGCTAAATAATGTACTGGGTTCCAATATTAGCGGGGAAAAATCTCATACTAACAGTCATTGCATTTATTTAGTGGGGGATTTTCTTTCAGAACTAGCGGCGAAATCCCCGCGAATGGTTATCTTAGTTAGCGAGGGATTTTCCCTCGCTAACAATGTTCTCATATTAAAAAAAAAAAAGCATTAAGACATATTAGCTGCAAATCCCCCACTAATAGAAATGATTAAAAAGTTTTGAAAATTTTAATTATTGTTGCGGCAGAAAATCCCTTGCTAAGTTTACCGAATTTTAAAAAGAGAATTCATACTAATCCATTGCAAAATTTAAAAAGTCGCTGTAAATAAATTTTTATTAAGGAGGTGTCAGAACTTTTCCTTCTCCTTTCTCATTGTTCTCTCATCTGTCTCTTCTCCTCCCTCCTCCTCTTATATCATATCCAATCTTCCTCCTCTTCCCACTCTTTTTCTTTCACTCTTTTCCTTTACTCCTCCTCCTCCTCCTTTTCTTTTTCTTCTTTCTCTTTTCTTTCCTTTCTCTCTTTCTTTCAACACTTCCCCAACCACCTTTGCCACCACTGTGCCATTGCTGCAACCAACTGCTGCCACAATCCTTTAGCAATTTTTTTTTTAATTATCTTACTAATTTTAATTTTTATATAACATATTTTATTAAGACATCTCTCTTTTATATTTGTATGAACTTGAAATATTTGGATTGAATTTTACTTTGTTAAATAATTTTGAATCTTTTCGGCATGTATTTAAATATGATGATTGAATTTTTTTCTTCAAGTTGGTCATTTTCCACCGCAAAAATTAGAGGGGGAAAATCCTACACAAAATTAGAGTGGAAAAGTTTGTCGCAAAATTTGAGGGGGAAAATTCCCACAAATTAGAGGGAGAAAAACCACCACACTAGTTAGAGGGGGAAAATCCGCTATAACTAGTTAGTAGCCTATGTTTTTTTGACAACCTGACTTTGGCCGCAAATAGTCATTTAGTGGCGGAATCGAGCAAATCAGTGGAGGACTTTTTTCTTGTAGCGTAATGGACTGACTCAATGCCATGGAAAGCACTCTTTCATGACCAAGATTCCAAGCGGGCTGGCAGTATTTGTATTTTGTAACCTTTTTCCAAAAGAATTATGACTTTTTCAAAATTGCTTTTAAGTTACAAAGGCATGCTTCATGCCAGAATGTCTACTAGTGCATTAGTGCATGTTTATTACTGACATGTTCGAAAGTTAAATGTTATGACCAATTTTGCTGAATTTTTATTTGAGTTGTACATCGTCTTAGTAATCAAGTTTTTTAATTAAAAATTTAATTGCTTTTAAAACTGTAGCAACGTGTGGTTCATATATGAGTCAAACTTAAATCAGTATGGAAATGCTTATTGATACATCAAATTTATTACATCTATTTTTGTACGTAACTCTTGTATGCAAGATAGGTTATTTGGCCCCACCTTCCAAGATATTGGCTTATGCAATTATTCCACACTGCACCTTGAAAGATATTGGCTTATGCAATTATTCATGAAGTACCCTTGTGTTGGGTCCAGTTCTCCGTGATACGATGGCAGAAAACAAAGACTCTGGTATGGTGGGTGGTAAGGGTGTGGGGATGGTGGTTAGTGGGGAAAGAGGTGAAGTTTTGTGATCTTTTAGAGGTCCCCGGTCGAGTATGCAGCCTCGTGTAAATATATATAGTGAATTGTACAGTACTCTTTTAATTTGAAGGGGTTTGAAATTCTTCTTATATAGATCAATAAATATTTGCCATATATTTAATGATTATTCATGTGTCAATTACTATTATTTTTATTTTTTGGGATTCTAAACTTTATAATTGTTAAATTAACCCCAATGTCCATATTTTTTCTTTAAAAAAAATGAACAAATTTTATCTAATATTGAAACAATTCAACTATCTCGCTTATAATTTATCAAGAACCCTAATCCCCTTTCTCCTGCATGAAGAACACCAGCCTCATCCCAACAATTACCATCCATCGTTACTGGCCACCACATCACTTGAGAATCTGAAACCACAAGATGAATTCCAAGATCAAATTGTTGTTGTCGAAAAGGATAAATAACAGTACACAAAACTTGGTGCAATGGCATGTCATCTGACACAAAAAAATTATTTATTTATTGTTTGTTTTGGCAAATATTTAGCATTTTTATAATCAATTCAATTGTTCCTCTTTTCCTATTGAAGCATTGAGTATCAAGATAAGTTTTTCTGGAAAATTAATGGCCATCACTGGTTGGCCGAATTCTTTGCCTGAAACAATAAATAAGAAAGAAAAAATAATCAATAAAGTAGTAAGTGATATTGTGGTTAATAATTAAACATGTCTTCAGGAGCATTGTGGATGATAACGGCTGGACTGTGGCTATAGTTCTTCTCGAAAATAAAGATAGGGTTCTTGATGACTTGTGAGTGAGATAATTAGATTGATTCAATACTAGGTAGGAGGTTCAATAAAAATTTGTTTAATTTTTTTAAATAGGGATATTGGGGTTAATTTGATAATTGAAAAGTTTGGAATCTTGAAAAATAAATATGATAATAGTTGAGATATAAATAATGACTTGAACAATCAATAAACACATAGCTAATATTTATTGGGCCACATAAGAAAAGATCCAAACCTATTCAAATTGAAGGGGTATCATAGAAATCACTAAGATATTATTGCGGCACTTATTATGCCACACAAGACTCAATAAATCAATAACAAATAAAATTGCTATTAGGTATAATTACTGACAAATTCTGGACAGAAAGTTAGGAAATTACATAGTATTTTTTTTATAACGTTTGAAAGTTCATACATAATTTTAGAAAGATTATTTTAAAATAAACTTTTAAGAAAAATAAAATATATATACATACATGTAATTTAATAAAGCGTATTGCAATCTTAACTCATTAAATAATTTAAGAATAAATGTATTCTTATTTACTTGCAGAGATAAGTTCATTTTAAATTTTTTTAATATTCATAATCATAATAAAAAGGGAAAAAAAGGGTAAAAAACTATTTTCGAATGGTGTTAACTTGGTAATTTAATTAGTGTCTTGGATTCCTAAATTAATGGTAACAGAGTGCTTCTAATGATCAGAGTAGTTGGTTTCCTCAAATTATCACACAACCCATTTGCACAGTTATGGATATGGTACTAATACCGGGTACAGATATGGGTAGGGGTAGCGGAATACAAAATTTTGCAAATATTAGGATACAAGCACGTGAGAGTATATTATATAAAAATATAAAGTTATAAACAATAAAATAATTAAATCATAAAACAAATATAAATTTTATAATATTCAAGTAAAAATATCTAAAAAGAAGCAAGATATAAAAAGATAAAAAAAAGTAGTTTGTATCATTTTAAAACAAATCAAACAGTTTAACGGCAGAATTTAATATTTTATAAAAACTAATTTGTATTTAGGTAATATTTGCTTATTGTAATACTTGACCAATAAGTATCCATGAGTATCCAATTATGTGTTAAAATGATGCTATGCATGCTAACTGTGGACGAAATGATTTACCACGTTCACTGCAAGGAGTTCATTGGAAACCATACGATATTTGATAACCATAAACCAGATTGGAATTTGGAAATGCACCAAATTAAATTAAGGTTAGGATTTTGGACAAAAGGCTGATACCATGGCTTCCGTTTCAGCCTAGACATTTTGATAACAAATCTGGAGGAAATTACAGAGACAAATGCTGTTATTCTTATCCGTGAAATGCGCTCTGGTTGTAATAATGATCGATGGGAGTGGCTTGCTTTTTTCTGATTATGATGTAAAACTGATGCAGCTGTAGCCATTTATAGCTCGTACAAGTTTTGGGGTATTTGAGCGTGTTTTATCATAAACAAAGGGAAGGGGGTTGTCCCCCATTATCATCATCATCATCATCATCATCATCATCATCATCATCATCACCATCATCATCACAAACCACAATTTGCTAGATTTTGTAGGACCTAAATCAGCTGCTAAAAGATAACAAACAGTGTTCGATTAGGTGGGATGTCGCTGGAAAAGATGTTTTGAGGCCAACCATGGGAGGACCCGGCTAGGGGTAGCCCTTTATTCACTTTCTTAAGAAATAGTAAGCTATGACCCACGGACATGGTGGTGTTTAACTAGGAGGGCACCTTGAGCATCTCTAATGCGGTGGCCTCATATGAACCTAAAAAAAAAAAAAAAGAAAAGAAAAGAAGAAGAGAGTTTATTTATGGTCCATGTGATATGGTCTGCAGGTTAAGTCCGAAAATGAGACAAATAAACGTGATTTTTAGGAAACTTGGCAAATAGATAATAAACAGAGAGACTCTTGTTATTTGCACCACTGTTGATGATACGGCGAAGAACGTATTTCTCACGGTTAATATCTATACTGCTAATACAACAGAAAATATTACATAAAATTTTTTACACGTGTCAAAATGCGGTAAATTCTACCTAGTTGTATTTTAAAAAATTTCGATTAAGGAAATAAATTGAGTATATTTATAATTAAAAAAATGAAAACATTTAAACAATTGGTTGGATTACAATTTTAGTAAAAAAGCGCATGAAAAACACTAATAAAAGAGCAAATAAAGGACACATAAAGAAAATCAATAAATTGGATTTATTTTTTTGATTTAGTCAAATATGTTTCAATTATGGTTAAAAAAATTCAAAAACTTACTATATTTAAAAATATTAAATATAATTTTTTTTACTTAATACTAATTTTCATTTTAAATTTATATATATATGATATCAGATTAATAGAATATTGATGGGATATTTGATATATTTGATTAGTGGAGTATAGTGGGACATATGTCTTTGCTTTCCCCAGATACAATTATCTTTAAAAATTTGAATTAACCAATCAGTTTAAACAAGTGATAATGGTCAACAAATATAATAAATGCCAAAAAAAAATTAAATTAACCTAATGTTGTTTAACCAATCAATGATTTCTGTCTCCTTTTTAATCCATCCCTTTTTTTTTTCTTTCTTCCTCTCACTTTAATAGCTATATTTTTTTTTTTAAATCGGTAATAACCCCTTCCTACCTCAAAAGATTAAAAAAAAACATTATTTTTTGATTTGTGCAATATATGGGAATAAAAAAAGCAAATAATTCTCTATATCAAAGAGGGAATTCCTTCATGCTACCATAGCCACAGCGGCTGCAGTAATATCCTCATCCAATACGGATTCAGTTACTACTCTTTGCGACATATGTTTAAACTAGCCTTTGGATGGAATACCTTAAATTAGAAATAAATACAATTTATTTCAAATTAATAAAAATGGGGAGGGGGAGAATTTTTACAGATCTATAAGAATTTTTAAATGAGATCCATGAGAATTTTCCCTTATTTCTATTTTTCTATCAAACACACCCTAAATTTAATTTATTCTAGCTTCATTATTAATCTATCTTCTTGATATAGCTTTCTTTTTGTTTTACCCACTAATTCAATTTTTTTTTATATTGCAATTTATTACTTCCACGTCTTATTCTTTTTAATTTAATTTAATTTAATGTTATTCTCTTTTTATCTTATGCTAATTGAATTTAAATTTATTTTAAAACTTCTAAATTTATTTACTTTATTTTAATTCTTAATTGAATTAAATTTTTTATTTTTTATAATTAAAGTAATATTTGTATCCTGTATATTGTATGGATCAGAAAAAACTAGCAGGTTAAGTGCTACTAGTTTGTCAGAGAAATCAATGCATAATTTGAAACACCATAGCTTTAGCCTCTTTTTTCTTTTTTTCTTCTTTTGTTTTTTGTGGGGAGCGGTTGTCAATCCGTTTTCGCCATCAGTACTGCAGCACAACATAGCATCAAAATGACTCTACGGGGTGTTTGGCAGGGAACGCTCCCAGAGTTTTCGCCATCAGTACCGACCATCAAGATGACCCTAGAGGGTGTCCGGTAAGTGGGAATATAATTGATTTTGCATCTGGATTTTAATCAAAATATTTCTATTCCACGTATGAGATTACAATATTTATGTGAGATAGAAATTTTTTTTTATAAAAAGATTAAATTATCTCTATTATCATCAACTATCATCCATATATAGTTACCCTCCACCGCCACTCTCCGCAGCGGAATTGTTGCCGAACCACTATTGGCTGCTGCCAGCCATGGCCCTCCGCCAAGGGTATTTTAAAAAATGTGTAAACTATTCTCAAAAATTTAATATATCTACCAAATACTCTAAAATATATATATATATTATTTTCATTAATAGCATCATTAGAAATTTTATTTCCAAAAATAAAAATTCATACCTGCCCTAAAGTATTACAGTTACACCCCTTTTGATGGCTTGATCTTAAACACTATGGCATTGACGTGACCAGTGATCCATCAGTAATCAACATTATCTTTTCTGCTTGTTAGTGAGCTGATGAGGATATATACAGAGACAACAGACAAACGTGCATCTCTCGTTTGTTAAAGGTTTCGGAATCTTAAAAGCTAGGTTTGCATATCCCTTTCTATAACTTTATTAGTTTACATATCCCTTTCTATAACTTTATTCTTAAAATTGATATCATCCCTTTCTATAACTTTATTCTTGAAATTGATATCTTTTGAAGTATGCTAATAAGGAGATGTTTATAATGCTCCGAAAATTGTATGGAGTATCCATTCTCTTGAATTGTGATCCATTGATTAAAATCAGCGGTTGTTATTGTAGGTGTAGTTTGATGGAGCTGATCCTTGCGTATTACATTTCCAGACCTCACCTAGTTGGTGGCAGTAACAATGGCTGTAGGGAATAATTCAAAGATCAGAAGTTGCCATGGTGTAGAAGATGGGGAAGAGAGGGCGAAGAGTACTTTAATTTTCGATATTTTGAGTGACCAATTCTTATAATTTATAGAAGAACAATGACCTATCATAGGGTTGCAAGCAACTAATATTAACTAGTGTCTAATTTGATCCACCCCATATTTAGGACCATCACATGGTCCACCTTTAAGGGCTGTTAGATTCGATTTTATGGTTGAGATAAAATATGTGCATAAATGGATATTAAATGATAGTAGGGAATAAGTTAAATATTACAAATATATCCCATCTCAACCTCTTCGATATGATAGCCTTGCTTCTCTGGTTCATTAACAACGGCGTGACCATCGCTGTCCAAGCAATGAACATCTTGCCTGCACGTGAAGGTAGGAGCTTCTAGTTGTACAGTCCCTCTAGCATTAGAAAATTTCACTCTCTGATCTTTCTTTTTGGCCCATCAGCCAGTACTACATGAAATACATATAACAAAGGCGAGGGGGAAAAAAAAACATGAAAAGGGAAAAATTCAAAAAGAAGAAAGGTTGCATTTTCCTCACAACTTTTTCAAAATTGTCATTTGAGGATTGATTCAATGTGTTTATATCCCTAACTTCAGCTTTACTAGTTTTATATGGGAGACAAATGTGTGACCTTGTCTGATATTTTAGATATAATGATATGCTTAATTATTAAATTGCCACTTATCATTTTTTAGCCTGAAATGGTAACACAATGTAGAACTTAGATTTTTAAAGCTCTAATAGCAAAACCCAATTCTAAAAGTCAAGCACTTTTTCTTGCTCGAAATATCAAGTCAATGCTTTTAGTGGATGAAATTCAAGGCATCTCAAAAACCTTCTTATAAATTTGAGCAACTAATCCTACAAGTGTGTTTTAGGGTAAAAGATGTTTCATTCTTAGAAGATGTAATTTTTTCACTTACTGCAAGTTGGACCTCACAACAATGGGGGAGGATGGGAGGCTATTGCCCTTGAGTTCTAAGACACGGAGCAAACAATAGCGCAAGGGAGGAAGAAGGTGGTGGTAGTGGTTGCGGTGGTGGGCTGGTGAAGTGATGTTGTTGGCACAGTGAGGGCCAAGAAGCACAAGCTTCTAAAGATGTTGAGAAGTCTACAAAATTTAGCATACTCCCTATTATTTAATGTCTATTTATGCACATCTTTTATTCCAAACATAAAATCAAATCTAATGGCCTTCAAAGATGGATCATGTGATGATCCTAAACATAGGACGGATCAAATTAGACACTACCATATTAACCGTGGTTGCTATGAAGATGGAAATCAACGGATCACATTTTAAGAGAATGGATGCTACAAGAACTTTCGTGAGCATTGTAAACGCCTCCATGTTAGTAAATCTAACTTCTGAACCATGGTAACCCAAAAAAAAAAAAAAAAAAAAGAAAAAGCTATTAACATAGAGGAAATAGCATCAACAAAAATAACAAACTACTGTCAGCACTCTACTGATAACCTAAACACTTTAGTTATCAACATCATATAGTGAAAGAAGTGCGCAAATAATATCATTCTTAAATTTTTAAAAATATGTGTATCTTTTCTTAAGCCACTTTTTCGTGTTCTTTTTGCCATGTGTAAATAGCTAGTCATGTCACAAGCACCACAACATGAAAGATATTCTATGGATGATTTGAACCAGAGCCACAATGAATACTAAAACGGTAAAACCTGCACCGGTACTTATACATGCATTTCAAATGATATGTTGAAAATATAAATTAAACCTACATTTTACTAACTAACTATAACCACATACTAAGAATTATTAAATTGACAATAATCCTTTTCATTTTATTTTATGAAGCAAAGTTTAGGAAGAGAGAAAGTTCTCTTATTCTAACGTTAGGAACATACTTGAAGCTTCAACAATGGCCTACGATGATATTAATGATTTGTCAATGACACACTTCTAATAGAATTTGAACTCAAAGCCGTACTTACACCAATAAAAAATAAATTAAACATCTTTATCAGATACAACCGATTTAAATTTTTTTTTTTGGTCGACAGCCGATTTTACTAATTAAGTCAATTCTCACATACCTTACTCTATTTGAAATTCATTACCGTTTCTCTTATCAATTCTCATAATAATCTTCTTAATATTAAATAACAAATATTAAATGTTCATCATGTTCTCTAAATATTCAATGTATCTACTTTTTCATGTAACAGATAACTATTAAGAAAGTAATTTAGAAAGATATAACAAAACTTTTAAAAAAAAAAAAAATAACACAAGAGAAAGGATCACAACTTGATGGAAAGAAAACGAACCTAAAGAGAACGCAGATTTTATTTTATTTTTTAACCCAAAAAAAAAATCCTATTTCGGTCAAAAGGGATTGTAGATATTTTCCTGCTGTCCTTTTAAATTAAGGCTCAAAGATATTCAAGGTAATAAAGAGTGCTATATATATCCAAGGAAATATATTTTGCACCATCAAGTTCTGTTTTGCAAATTCTATTCATTAACTAGGCAGCCCATTCACTGTGTGGAGCACCACATAACAGTGCCATGAGAGTGTTTAGTACATACAAACCACAGAAAAACAAGATTAATTAAGGAGAGAAAATACGGCCCAAATACTCTTTATGAACAACATGATGCAGCTCTAGATCCTTCAGCAGGTCTATCAACAAGAACCATCCCTGCTGGGTTTTGAGCTGGCTGAGCCCTTGGTAACCTCTTGGCTGTTTACACAAGCAATTCAAAGTCAAGCAACATAAAACAAACTTCAGCAGTTCAAGGCAAAGGAACACAATTCGCTGATGCAAAAAATAATACAATCATAAGCCCAGTGTGTGTGGTACAATTTGCATACTTCCACAACATTAGCTTTGCTAGAAAATAAAATAAGTCACATGCCACAACAATAAACTGGAAAACAAAACGATGCCTGCTAGGCATAGAAGAAACTTAGTCCAAGAATGTCGCAATAAACTATAATAAAGACATAGTAAAAAGGGGAAAAAATTATAACATTATACAGACCATAGAGAGAGGTTAAGTCTTGGCACAACTATAAAGTTACTGCCTTGTGATCGTAAAAGGTTATAGGTTCAAATCTTGGAAATAGTCTCTTTGCTTGTAGGGGCAAAACTATGTATATCTACTCTCCCCGGGTGCCATCAGGTCGGAGCCTCATGCATTGGGTTGCCCTTTTATTATACAGACCATAAAGATAATAGCAATTTCTTGGCCTGGAAAGTGAGGACAGATATTTCCTCTAAAGGAGAGCTTTTCCCAATTTAAATTGATATTAGCCTCAACTTTATTTTCCTCCAGTTAAGTTCAATTAACAAAATATAAAATATAAAATCCTCATCAAGCAGCCTAAGGTATATAGAATAGGCATGGACTCGCACCTATTTCATAAAATATATCATTAACATTGGCTGCAGTTTTGGCAGATGTCTCCATGAAAAACAGACCATTTTCCTCAGCATATACACGTGCTTCCTGCAATACCAATGAGTCAAAACAGATGAACTGGTAGGTCCAAGAAATGTCACTATGATATATTATTGGGTGCATGAAATATGAAACTACACAAACAAATGCAAGTTATCAATCATAAAAGAACAATACAAACATGCTGCAATGATAAATTACACATTACAGCATCTTTTGAGTCAAAAAAGTTCTGCAACACTGGAAAACTATCAAGGTAGTACAACTATCCTACATGATAAAATCAGAGTCACTGTAAATAAACTGTTCAAGTCAAACAGTTAATCCATTTTGCACTTTGCAAAGAGGACTTTATAAATTACATCAAGCTTAAAACCATTATTCTTTTTTATTATATATATATATTCTTTGCCAAAATTTCACAAATACATATCATTTCCCAATGCTCTGTTTTCTATAGTTTAGGACTGGAATCAATAATGTCTCCCACTGTTCTTTTCTCTAAAAATTATGCACACAACACAGTAACACAGCATTGTTGAAGATTATAAATTTTGATAGCTAGCATGGCATAAAAGGAATATTGGCAAAAAACAACAATACTTACTTCAGCTGTCACTTTCCTCTTATCTTCCAAGTCAGCTTTGTTACCAGCAAGAGCCATGACCATGTTAGGATTCCCTGTAACAACACCCAAATGAGTGCATTATTTCAGAATCTAGTTAAGCAACTACAACTACCACAAAGCCTGAATTACAAAGTTTACTAGAGAAAGGGAAACAAAAAAGTAGCCCATGTTTAATATAATACTTTAGAGCAAACCCTAAAGTGTTATTTTTCAACACAAGTGTTAACTTTTTTTTTTCCTTTCGATATGACAAGTATTAACTATTATTTATTGATCAAGAATGTACATCATTGACAGCTGAGTCCTTCTAACAACATGAAAATAGGACTAAATATTAAAAACAAAACATTATATATCATAAGTAACTTGTTAAATGAACTCAACGTGTAATGGGTGTCTGCCTCGTAGCAAATGGAACCTCAAATTCCCCTGACTATTCAAAAAATTCTCACTCAGAGAATCATTCTCACATCATCTCATGCATAATACTTCCATGTATGTGTTCTTCTATTATAAAACATGACTTTAGAGTTTCATTTAACAACCAAGTTCTAATTAAACAGAAAGAATGAATTTCACAAAAGGAATATCGAAGGATGTGGAGAAAATGCTTTACCAATAGGTTGCATCTAGAAGTTTTTAAATGATTAATAAGTAGTTTGATCTCACTTCACAATGTATAAATTATTTCTCTTTAGAAAAAAGAAGCATAAGAAAGCTTAAGAACCAATTAGCTAATACCTTGCTTCTGAAGCTCTTGGACCCACTTCTTAGCTCGCGTAAATGAGTCCTGTGCATAGACAATAGAAGTTAACATATTAAAACATATACACACAGACAATTTAATTGTTAAAAGCATAGTATCAACCCTCCCAAAAGAATACACAAATCAAAGGAAAGAACCCTGCTAGTAGATTTGATCTACGCCGCTTTTAGGAAAAATATGACATTTTCTTTATAGAAACTGAAAATATGTTTGACCCATTATACTCATTTTTCAACATTTTGCACCAATAGTAATTCAATGTTCACCACAAAAACTCAAAATCTGCAAACATATACTTTACCAAATTTCACAAGCCTTGTGACAAATTCTCTTAAATAAGCTCCTATCATTCATTGGTTTCTAAAAGAAGGGACAGCATTGATCAGATTAAGTGGGCCATATGCATACAACGATAATGACGATTATTCTGCAATGTCTTGCAAAAATTTTTTGGTTAAAAAATTAACGATCAGCTTTCCATGATAAGAAGCATATAATGTCTTAAAAAACTGGACACAATTTCATGATAAGGATTGTTCTGGACACTACTCACAATTCTGTTAAATAATGTTTGATTAAGGTATACTCCAAACACATACATTCCACTGAGTCGGAACGCTTTCAAAGTTTTTATTTTTTTTCAAGCAATACAAAGATATGAGGAGAATCATTTAAGATACTCTAACTTCGGTTCAGAAATACATTTTCAGCGTCTAAGAAATGCAACAAAAGAAGGACTAGCTTATCCACACAATTCAGCACAACAAAGCTCAACAAGATTTACCATTTGTGTCATGATTTGGGACCTATCATGCATTATTTTATTTCCACGTCAATTACCTTTCTCCCATCATTTTATGTATTTTAGTTATAGCACAAAAAACAAGAAAGAAGTAGCAGAGTTAAATTACATGTCAAAAAACAGAAATTAAAGTATACCAAATATTACCGATTTAAATAGGTATTCGGAAAGATACAAAGGGAAAGATATCATACAGTGCTTGTAATGTCATAGACAATGATAGCAGCAGCAGCGCCTCTGTAGTACATGGGAGCCAAGCTATGGTATCGCTCTTGCCCTGCTGTGTCCCAAATCTCAAATTTCACTGTCGCATCATTTACAGCCAATGTCTGAGAAAAGAACGCTGCCCCTATTGTTGATTCCTGTCACACACACAAAAAAAAAAAAAACACATAAATTCAGTGACATAAACCCCCCCCCCCCTCTCTTTTCTCTGCATTTAAGTCTTCAGCACAAAATAGAAGCCCTCAGAACCCAAGACCATCAACATGCACACAATCACAAAGAGAAGAAGATATACTCTCTGAATCTCTCCCTACCACACCCCAAACTATAATTTCTTCTTGGGTATGATTTTAAGCTTCAAAACTATAACAAATTGCCCCTACTAGTCACCACCTTCATAGCCTTCATGATCAAATTAAGCTGTAGCTTTTTGCAATCAGCTGGAGTTTCCCACATCATCCATCATAATTTCCAAAAAAAATCTGATTCCAAACAACATAACCCCACTTCTAACCGATCAACACATGCCCGTGATGAACAACCTCTAATTCATGATATATTTTCGTCATACACAACACACCCAATAAAAAAAATTTCAGCAAACGAAGCAAGGAAACCCTTTAAAATTTAAGAATTTCCCGATCCAAAACGAAGAAACCCAAAAAAAAATGGAGGGTTTAAAAAAAAAACCTGAAATTCCAGAAATTGACCCTTGACAAAGCGCAAAACGAGGCTGGATTTTCCAGCACCCATATCCCCGAGAAGAACCTGTTAACATATATTCAGAAAAACAACAAAAAATTGAAATTGAGGGGCATTATCGGAACGGAAAAAAAGGACGGAGCGAGAAACGAAGGGTGAGGGGTGAAAACCCACCAATTTGGCATTGAGATTGTTGTGGCCGATCGTAGCCATTAGGAAGATAATTGGATCGATCGGCAAAACGAAGAGAGAAACCCACGACCCAATACCCGAAAGATTCGAGCTTTGCACTCTGCGAATAAGCTGAGGGATTGGAATGATCAAAATCAATGAAAAAAGAAAGAGACTCTCTCTCTCTCTCTCTGAATAGTATTATTATTTTGCTTTTCGCTTACGGTGGGTTTCCTTCGTTTTATTTGTTTTTTGTGTCGTTTAATCGTTTTTGTCTTCTCTTCCCTTCTTTTCTATATATATATATATATGGTGGCGTGATTATGACCTGCAAATTGCAGATGCGAAATTGCTTTTGCTTATAACTTGGGCAAGTCCAATAAAGAAACACATCCCACGTAAGCAACACCCAAAATTTTGATCCCTTTCCACTGTGTTAATTAGGCATGTGCACATAGTGTTCTTATGTTGTGGAGAATATATAGGATTCTCTGACTGTTCCAATGTTCCGTTTTATGAAAATCTTTGAGAATTTGGTGTTGAATTGTTGACTCTTGATGTGAACGTCGTGTGTTATTTTTAGACGAAGGTTATTTTAATATTTTTCATTTTAAAATAATTCAGGATAATCCATGACAAGATGCTTTGGATTGTTACATTAGCGTAGACATAATATTCAAGAAACTAATTGCAGTGAAACATCCTAGCGACTAGTGACTCAGTTGTGTGAATATGGACGTACGTGTTTGTAAATAAATGTTATATACTTTCATCGTAATATTCCAACACACTTTTTGAAAAGCCAATATCATACTCTTTTAACTTTTCTGAATGAGAAGATAATAATCAGTGGAAGTTTCAATGCCCATGGTTATCAGTGAAACAACAGCTTCATTGGAAAGCGTGAGAGCTCATTCCTACGTCTACATTGCAATCATTGTTGAAGACAATTTTTCAACCAAAAAAGACATATAATCTGTTCACGTATTGCACCTTAAGCTTGCAGTACGTCGGTGTTGTTGACTATCTATCTATCCCCAAGGAAACTTCGTGGGGAGGTATGTGATTTGTACATCTTCCTTATATTTATAATCACAAGAGGGTTAGCCTCTTTGGTTTGCAATTGAAACAGACGTTTGTCCTTCTTTTCTCATTGAGCCCCACATCCATCAAATACGTTTGGATGCAAAAAACCAAATGGTCAGAAAAATAATTTTGGCTGTAGAATTGAATTTGAGAGAAATATACATTTTAACTTCGTTGAAAGCAATTGATTTTAGATGTGTTATCCACAACATAAGCCAAATAACAAAACCGCATAACCCATAGGAATTACATTACCTTAATTTCACGCATGCAGTAATCTTATAGTCAACTTATGTCGGTCTCAAACATAACATAAACGAAACCCTTTCTCTGGAATAAGTATAACATGAAATGGCTATCACTAAAGAAAAGTTAATTATTATGTCCAATTGGCTAATCTTGTCTTGAATAATGCCAGGAATAGATTATTTCTAAGGTAATGTTTTCATTATCAAAAATAAGCAAATGGGCACAAGTTACATCCTGGAGATCTGAAGAGGTATGGTAGTTTCAAGTATTTCATGCCTAACAGAAGCTAGGGGCAGCTTTACCAAGTGGCCTTGTTTCTCCAAAATGTATCTCTGACAATTTTCAGCAGCCATAATACCAGCAGAGTAAGCTCCATGCACAGATCCCTGGTTGTCCAAGCTTACAGCTTCACCACCAAAGAATAGATTACCCAAGGGTGCACGAAGCTTGTCATACACATCATTTGGCTTTCCAACTAAATCATATGAGTAACAACCAAGAGAGTTTGGATCTGTTCCCCAACGTGACACAAGATATTGAACCTGCGATGATCCAACAAACAAAAATTTAGGCTCCTTAGAGAAAGCAAAGTTAAAGAGAAGGGTACTATGAGAACAACATGAGAGGTGGACTTACTGGCTCAGAAGCATCAGGGAACATCTTCTTGAGCTGTAGCATTACAAATTTTGCAGCTGACTCATCAGACAGCTCCTCGAGGTCATAAGCAAACCTGCCAGCTGCCATATAGACAAGAACTGGATGGCCGGTGGCTTTGTGGAGATTGAGAAAATAGCCACAGGCATAAGAGGTCGGGGCAACAATGCCCAGGAGTTCGACATTAGGCCAAAACACCTTGTCAAATCTTAGGGCAATCTTATTTTCATTGCCCACTCCAAGATCCGAAATTGCAGAAACCTTCCAGTCAGGCAGTTTCGGTTCAAATTCAATCAAATTGGCTTTTAGGATTCCAAGAGGTACGGTTATGATAGCAGCGTCGGCAACAAAGTTCCTGCCATCCTTGACTGTAACCATTACCTTATTGTAACCACTGGATATCTTGGTCACCCTACATGGTGAAGTTTCACAGAAGGATCAAAACCTTAGTGCGTCATTGATGAACCAACAATGAACTACCAAATGCTACCATATGTTTCAGATTCAATCCAAAATCATATCAGTCACCCAAATACATCCACACATATCTACAAAAAAGCTAGCAAAAGGACTTATGGTATATGTTTTAAAAACAACATATTTCAAATTAGCAGAAAATCCACTTTAACGTATTTACATTTTCCAATGCTTAGTATTGGGTTCCAAACATGGCATCAACAATATTATTCATCACTCTATCCATTGCATGTTATGTCATAAATCATGAAAAATGACAATGCTGTTCAGTCGTGTATTAGAATTTGAAGGCATACCTGTGGTTCAAGCGTATATCAATATCTTTTGCAAGAGACTTTATGACAGCATCATATCCTTGCACCATAAGTCCATGACCACCAGAGAGGACATGTTCCTATAATCAGGAAACGCAACCATGTAAGCAGCTAAGCATTAATTTGGATATTAAACAGTGCTAAGTTGATCTTCCACATTCAGATAGAATACAAAAATAACCAAAATCAGCAAACAAAAATGTAGATTCATTCAATCAAGTTAACAAGGAGAATAGTTTTATAAAAGAATTGCAAGAGAAGCCTTTTCCTGATAACCTAATGATATAACTGACAAATTTATTATGTGAAGCACATATGTCAAATAAAAAATGTCAAGTAACTAATATCTAATGAAAAAAAATTATTATATTATTAGTTATTTATTTACTACATTATCTCCATGTTTTTAATGAAGTTCACAACATATGAATTATATAATGATCAGTATGAAACAATACTTTGTCAATTTTATAAAAACTAAAAATGTTTGGATTTCTGCTTATCATACTCCAACTCACAGAACTCCATCATTTATGTTCAATAATCATCTAACCCAAGCATGGTGGCAAACTAATGTTTATAATGGCACTTGCCTGGTCCCAGGTTTTCAGTGATATCATATCAGCATCAGCAGCAAACCAAGCTTCCATTCTGCATATAAACCATTGCAGCACTTCATGGGCAAGTCCTTGTTGCCTGCAGAAAACTTTGTCAGTTACTCTTATAGAACTTCAAGCCTCGATACTGGTAAATACTATTCTCTTCTTAGTAAAAAATACCTTAGTTCTGGATGTCTATCCAACACAATTGAAATTGCTTGGGAAACTGACATGTCATCAGGATGCTCATCCCTCACTTTCCCTGTCTGTTGTCACAAGAAAGCCATTAGATTCCAGATTAAGATAATCATGATTGCATTCATGACTGAAAACACCAAAAGCCACATGCTGCAAAGCGAAAAGATTAACCTCTTCCAGGATTCTCTTAAAAGTGTCTCCAACTTCAATTACTGTCCGTTGTGGAACTTGATGACCTTCAATATTAAACAGCATATAACTGGAAACACAAAATGCAGTCAGCCAGTTACTATAAGACACTAGTAGTATAATTGCATAAGTTTTATATATTTATTGTTTTAGACATATTACTAAATCTTGTAAACATGATTCATTTTCATGGAACAGAGTGATCCAAGGGCAGTCCATACACAAATAAAAGGTTAAGGCCCACGAAGTTATTAATTTGGTAAATGTGTATCAAATCATGTACGGTCACAGGTCACTTAAAATACTATTGCTATTAATTCTAAACATTGCATTGTAAACCTTAAAATGCATCAACCTTGATGGAATTGCAGAAACATGCAGGATCATTACCTTTCCAAATCATGGTCATATAAGACAGAGTTGTCACCACTGGTACGGTATAATGTGAGGCCCAGACCACGTATCAATGGAGCCAAGGGATTCTCGTTGCAAACTCCATGTAGCCTGGAACATAATTAAGAAAGAACTAATACTATTAAAAACCCATAAATTTCTTATTCATTCATTTTATAGTTCCTTATGATTAAGAATAAAGCATGAAGACAAATAACTAGAGGCAGCACATTTGACTTATCAGGACATAAGCAGTGTAAACCATCCCAATCCCAAACACCATACTTCTAAGGAATATTTTCCAGTATATGTATTACGCTCTAAGAAATTTCTATCAGCATATGAAAGAAAACTGAAAGTTGAAAAGAAATTTTTAAACCAATAAAAAGTCAAAAAAAGAGAGCAGAGCCTCGGGATAAATAAATTCCCCACTAGATAACAATCGAAGCAGAGCTTTATGCTATGAGAAAGGTTTAATTGTTGCTTAAAGGTCTAAGCTTAACATTTTCAAATTACTTGTTATCTATATCTAATTATGGTGGGAAAGCCTTGTTTTAAACGATACCAAACCCTGACTTAAGCTACCAACTAGCAAGTTGCCATGCTAAGATTAAGTATAAAAACATAGCACATGAGTTAGAAGATCATGAATAGTATCTGCACAAATTCTGTTCATCTTTCAGCTACAAACTAGTGTGTGCAACAAAAACTATCTAACTGAAACAAATTGAACTTACCACGAGGCTCCCATGTCAACTGGACAACCAAATGAGTATTCAGTATGAATGCGGCCACCAAGTCTGTCCCGTGACTCCAGTACAGTCACCTACCCAAATTATGAGAACATGTTAAAGCAGAAAGCAAGAAAAAAAAATTCCTGGCCTAAAAACAATAGACAGAACAAATAAAGAGTAAGGCAAATCATAATGATATGACACCTTAAAAGATGCATCATAGAGACTACGTGCAGCAGCAATCCCTGAAATTCCAGCACCAATTACAATAACCGAAGGGAGAGGTCTTTGTTTCCTCTCGAAGTGTGAGGCAATGGTGCCTGCTCATTGGACACAAAATCAGAATGGGAAAATCATCATAAAATAATGAGAATGGAACTAAACAAGCCACATAATCCAAAATCTCTCTCCTGTTTTTTAAATTCATGATAGGACAACTAGTCTAGGAGAATGAAGAAAACATTAACACAACAATTGCCACCCAATTCTATTGTAAACAATTACATCCCATTATATATTTGGGGGACAAGAACACTCCTTGAATATCCTTGTGTTTGCCCCCAACACAGAAACAAAATCATTGCCAAAAGCAAAGTGATGTGACCATCCAAGAAACACACGCTAGTGAAAAGCAATCGTGCCATGACAATTATATGAAAAGCCACAGCCTAGTTCGCTTTATTATATACAAATGGATTGTTTATGCAGTAATCATCTACCGTGTAGCTCAATTAAGACATTAGTTATTCCCAAACCATTTTTCAGAGGCAGACAGGTCTTATCACCAGGATGCCACTCACAGAGGTGACAATCATTATTACGAAAGGTCATCAATTCATACACAACATTATAGTGATATCAACACATAAACAAACCAGCATGTCCCTAAACTTCAACCAATCAACCAATAAAATTAAAAGGAAAAAATTCCAAACTTTTCAACCAAAATAATTTTTTTCAAAAAAAGTGAAAAACGAAAAACAAGCAAACAGGCAGCTAAATGAGCTAATAAAACCAATAAACAACAAAATCCGAACTTTCTAACCAAACACTGAACCTTTAAAAAAAAAATGGGGAGCTAAAATAATAATTAAATCAACAAATCCAAAAAAATTAATATAAAAAAGTAAAAATTGAGAGCACTAACCATCAAGTAAATTGGTGGAGAATAAGTCTTTAGGGTCCATCAAAAACAGCAAAAAGGGCAGTCAAACTGTTGAGACTAGAGAGGAACCAATGAAATCAAGAGACAATTGAATTGGAGAGAGAGAGAGAGAAAAGGACAGGTTGATTTGGAGAGAGAAACGAACAAAAGCTCAAAAAATATCAAACTTTTTTCAATTGGAATTGGAATTAAGGGTTAAAGGGTGTATAGGAATTGGGAAATTGGAGACTAACTGGAACGAATGGTAGAAAATCAGGATGAGTATGCCGGCAATGAAGCGGCTCAGGTTGGAAGAGAAACGCGGCTTCTCAAACCGGCTCATAAGGTTAACCCTTTTACCACAAATTCCAAAAATTCAAACTTTTTCCAATGAAGATCGCCGGAGAATCAACGATTCTTGCATAAGATCGACGGAGAATTGGGAAGGGACTGAGGGAAAATTGATGGGATGCACTTTCTCTCTCTCCCTTCACTTTCTCTCTCTAGAAAAAAATCCAGAGGCACTCGTAAATACGCGAATGGCAATTGCAAGATACATGCAGCTCGGGTCTATTTATAGTTGATTTATTATTGTGGATATTTATTAATATTTTTTTTGAGGGGTGGTCTTGTCATTTTGTATGATGGAGACAGTAACCTAACGAGGTCTGGCTCTTTCTGCCCTCACTTGCCTTGCCACATGATTGGGACAGTTTGGGGATTTCACAAAATCTAGAAAGGGTGAATAATATTTATTTAGGATTGCTTTGGTTCTTCTTATTCAGGAAAGGTTATAATTTTTCAGATTTTGTTTCCAGAGAATGTTTTTCCTTTGTAGAAAAAAGGTTATTTGGATTTTTTTTTTTACTTATTCTAACAAGTGGAAATTATTGACTTTTTAGGATAAAACTACTCCATAAAATTTTTTACATTATTTTCTTCCTCATATCAAACATATTTTTAATATAAATGATTAATATACTATGTTAACTTCTTTGTTTTATTAAGATTGCATTTAAACACACTTAAAAATGTGTGTGAACAATTATTTAAAAAACAAAAAATGAAAACAAATATTTCTTTTGGAAAATGAGCTTATCCGAAGTGGCTCTTGTTCGTCTACCATAAATAGTTTTCTATTTTAATTTATGTTGGTAGCATGTGTACTTGTTTATTTGACATTATTGACATTAAAATGTTTTGATTTGATTGTGTTAATATTTTATTACAAAAATAATTTAATCTTTTAATTGAATGCTTTATTTAAAATTGAGTAATATTATTTGTAAATAACATTTATGAAATACTATATCGATATACTTTTATCTATTATTGGATGGGGTGTGGACCTACTTAATCTAAGTTCTACAAATATTATGTACAAATAACATTTTTCTTTAAAATTTTAGTAACTATATGATAATGTGAAAATTTTGTGCTAATTATATATACTATAATTTTGACAAATCGTTAATATAAAAGTTACATGCAGTGTATTTTTTATACATTATCAAGTTAATCAATTATATATTATCTTTTTATCGAAAAAAATTACTTATTACCTTTTGATTAATTTTTAATAGAATAATTAAAATCAAATGCTTTTAATAATTTATTAATTGAATGAAGGTGTAAAAAAATTATTACCTATAAAAGTTAAATTCTCATATATAAAATAATGTATGAATATTAAATAATTTAAAATTCAAGTTATTGCAAAATTGATGAGTAGTTACAAAAGAATACAAATGAAACCATTTTATTTTATTTGCTCGAAAAATTAACGTCTACTTTTAGAACTCATTATAAAAACAAAGTATAAATTTATCTAAAAAATATAAAGTTTAAATAAATTTTAAACTACATAGGAGTTTGTTTTATTCAATTATTTTACTTCACTTTGCTTATTCAAAATACATAATTTGAATTATTAATTCAAGTAGTTAGTGCACGATTCTTTGGTAACTTCTAGTTTGATAAGGGAACCACAAAAAATGAATTTGCTAATGAAGATTATATATTGGATTAAGAGGAAGAAACCTATAATATTGTAGCTACATTGAAAATAAATCAAATTCAACTAAATTTAAGTAGACATGTGTATAAATAGGCCTGCATAGACTATTATTTATTCATTCACTAAGTTCTCAATAAACAAGAAAACTCTCTCTCTGTTTCTAATATTTATCTAATTTTAAGATGGTATTAAAATCTATTTTGTGATTGATATTGAATCACTCACAGATAACAGATGCTCAGTCATAATCATGAAAAAAGTTTATTAAAATTCACATTATTTAAGAATATAATTAAGATAACTTTTATAAATATCTGAATATCTCTATCCGCTCGAGCTAACTTTGGAATAGGTTTAGGCTCACAATATTAAAAATAAGATAATATGTCATCTGCTAAACCTAACATACAACTATTGTATCCTTTTTGCAACAATAATCTAGCATGAAACACAACTTTTTCACCTGGCCCTTGTGTGTTTCCACCTGTGTGTTTCGAGCTTCCCCCATTGCCCCCTATTCTGCCTTCTAAGCTTCTACTTTCTTATTCAACACCAACGGTTATTTGTTTTTTTGTACTTCTATAACTAAACTTTTTGTTTTTACTCAATAGTTCATTAGTAACTTTTTCTAAGTTTTGTATTGCAAGTGAGTCATACCAAGCAAAGAAGTTGTAGTGTCCTAAAAACCACACTTTCCACATCTAAAAAAACCTCCTATTTGGGTCCTTCTATCAATGACGTATGAAGCATACTGGGAAGAATGCAACTACAAAGTAGCGGTTACCGTTAACATTTGATGAGTTGTTGCTCCCAATAGACCCATCATTGTTCATGACCGCAAATGCTTTGCTCCTTGTAGATTGCTCAAATTCAAGCTCCTTACAAAATCCTTGAGGCACACACTTTTTTTTTTCTTTTTTATTTCAAACGACTTGTAGATGTGTTAGGCTTTAGGTGGAGAAGGGACTTGGGTTAGGATCATAATTGGCGGACATGTTTATGGCTATTGGTTTAGGATTTTAATTGGCATTGTTGAATTGGTTAGTGAGGATAATTTTGTCTTAAAAGTAGACATACGAACAAAAAGTTAGCGCCAGCTAAAATACACATTTAACAAATGAAAAACTTAATAGAAGAGCTAAAATACACATTTAAATGCTTAAGTATAGGTTACAAGTTTTTTTAGTTTAAAGAATAAAGTTCATATGCCCATAATTTATGAAGAAAAAATTAGTTCTCCCTTATTTTCTATTAGAAAAGTGTACTTACGAAGATCACTTCGTTAATGTCTGGGAGAGCACTCATGGAATACGATTAATCGTATCCCCAATAGACATCATATATTTTTCAATTACCATGCTTTAAAAGTTAAACATATCTTATAAGTCACTAAGAATAAATCAATGATAAAATAAAGATACTACGAAAAAATTAATATAAATTCAATTCTTAGTGCTGTTAATTTAAAAAAAAATAAAAAGAAAAGAAAACTTCACATATCAAGATAAGTTTTTGTATTTCAGTATAAATCAAGATGCTTGGCCTTTTTTTTAAATACTTGTCCTTTTGCATAAAAGGGTTTGAGACGGTGACGTATATATTTTATACAGGAACGTAATGAATAAGTTATTTTTATTATAAAATTTTTATTTCAAGAATTAAATTATGACCCTTTTTCTAAAGATGTAGACCGCTACTATGCGCCCCTATCTGAGTAAGATGCGTGAATCTATACTAGGATGCTTTAATTTTCACAAATTTTAATTTATGTTCTCCTAAAATAGGAAAAAAAATAATTTTGATATATTATTAATTCATTTTCTCTTGACTTGCTGTACACTTTTGCTCCTTCCTATAATTTGGGAGTTGAGAGCCTCTTTTTATTTATCGAAAAGAAAAATATATTATTAATATTATATTTTATTATATGTGATATTTTTAGGATAATTATTGAAAAAGTCGAACACTTTTAATAATATAGTAATATATGATTAGATAATTGTATAAAAAAATTTTACATTAATAATATATTTGAATTAAATCCAAAAATTCCAGTAAAAAAATAATTAGATCCAAAAAGAAATTTAACGCAACTTTAGAAATAACATTGCCAACATCAAAGTACTGTTGACTTGCCAAAACTTAAAATAATTTTAAGAGCGCGGTGTTTTTTCAAGTTTAAAAGGAATAGAGTTTGCTTAAAAATTGCAATAGTAGTAAACTGTGATCTCAAACGAAGTTTATATATAATGTTAGGGGTTCAACATCAATTTAAAAAGAGTTTCTCCTAATTATTACTTTGATTCAAAATTACATGAATAATTTTTAAGATGAAATAAAGGAAATATAAACTACAAAATTGATAATCAAGTTATATCATAAGCTTTACATAAATGAAATTGTTTATTAAAAGAAATTGTTAACAATGATACTTAAATTAAAACCTTGCAAGAAATTCATTCCACTACTATAAATTAGACCAACACCGTCAATAAAAACCCAACTTTTCATTTTAGAGTGAAATTAATATAGATTTGGGTTTATAACGAATCATATACATGATTGATCCACTCAAGTTTTCGATCCACTTTACTGCGGGCACCCACCAACCCTTTACTTCAGGTAATGCAAGTTGATCAGATGCCTTGTTTGCCAATTAAAGCCTCTTTGCTCTTTAGAGCTCGAGGCTAAAGAGATTGTGATTTATCTGAATTTTCCATTTTTTTGACCTAGGCACACTTCACCACCATATGGGAAAACCCTCTATTTACACCTAGATTCATCTCAACTTAGGTTTTAGACCCTCCCCAACTCTTAGTATCTCTAGTCGAGACAGTAACATTAATAAAATAATAGATATTATGAATCCAAATATTTCCTTTCACTCTCTCTCTCCTTTAGGAGTAAAGTACATATAACTTATAGTTTAGAAGTAAAGTGCATTTTTTTCTATTTATATATTTATAATTTAAATTATATTATAAATAATAAAGATATTATCATATATTAGATTTATTATGAGCCCAAATATATATTAATATATTTTTTCTTTTAACCTAATTATGAATTCCCAACTAAGATATTGTGATCAACTTTGTTTTTTTTTTTTTTTTTGGGTTTATTCTTTTGTTCTTGTTACTTCTCACAAATTATTTAAGAGTAAGAATATTATTCAATGCATATAATTTTGATGTTATATTAATATTGACAGTGCACAGTTAGAATAGGTTGACAAAAAAAAAGGGATTTGGATCCTCTAAAGTGAGGAGACTTGTAAAATGAGAAAATAAGGGGTTAATCATCTTTAAATCACTTAATAGGTCTCACTCATAATAAAAATTATTGATTCAATGGTAATTAACTCCTCACTTTTTCATTTTACAAGTCTTCTCACTTTAAATGATCATAATCCAAAAAAAACTATTGTCAGACATACCTGGCAAATTCTAAGTGAAAGAACAAAAAACATGAATGACAAAAAAGCATGAGGTGTCCGCGCATATCTTGTCCCATAATTCAACCATATAGAATTCTTACAAATTTTTTTGGTCCCCAAACATTTTCCTTATATTGATATACAAGTTTTTTTTTATTATTATTAGATTTGATTATGTATGATCATATTATTTAAAGCATTAAGTTCCTACAATAATTATTTTAAATATTATATAAAAGTAGTCAATATTTATTTTTTATAAGATAATAAATGTTTAATTAATAATATAAGAAAATTTACACTAATAAATTCATCAAAATTTAAACTCTTAACCAACCTTAGAAAATTAACAATAATTTTAGGAATACGCTTTCCCCGTGAGGCCGTGACCCACTTTTTCATCTGGGGTGTCAAGTTTCGTCCTTTCCTTGTAGCTGCAGTTGTGCAACTTGTGTGTTCCACCCTGGACATGCCTGGTAGTTAAGCGTACCAAAAAATATCTGTGTGCTTTTCTCTGTTTAGTGACGAGCCCACCACCGCCGCCAGCTGGTCCAGCTCGAAGCTGCTTTTGATTTTGCTTCTTATGCTTTTTTTCTACAATACAATTTGATTCCTTTAATTAAGATACGTACACGTTGAGATTCGTTTTAAAAAATGGATCTTTGACTAAATCATGCACCAAGGTCCCACTCCTTCCCTCAACTTGTTTGTATGCATAATGAGTTGAAGAATGAAGACCTCATAATAATAATAATAATAATAATAATAGTAGTAGTAGTAATAGTAGTAGTAGAATAAGACGTGGACTAATTTTGATGAAAAACATTGTCAAATTCAAAATATGAGTTTGCAAATTACTTATCTCGTGTGAAGAAATTCTGGTCAAATGATGTTGACCTTGATCCAGCTCATTTGCGGAACACTTGCAGTTGATGAAGTGTTCGTTTATCGTTATTGCTCAACTTGTTCATTAAAAAGAGGGGGAATAAAAAAATTTGTTCGTCCCCGTGACATTAACACAATCATTCCTATCTTTAAAACCCAATTACTCCCGTCAAAAATTAAAAAAACAAAAAACAAAAAAGAAAACCCAATTGCTGTTTCATAAAAAAATAAATAAATAAAAACTCAATTACTGAAGCATCTTTTTCATCTTCTAAAATTCGAAGGCGAGTTTTGTTATTGGCCTTTATTCTTTTTTATTTCGGGCAAGTACTCTATATTCTTATTAGAGATGAAGGGCAGACGAGTTGAGCCAAACTTATTAAACTTGACTTGATAAATTAAATAAGAAGTGAGTTTAATTTCTAAATTTGAGCACAACTCAAAAAATAAAAAGTAATTAAAAAAACTCATGTATTTTGAACTAACTCACAGATCATTCAAACTCGATAAGATAGCTAGCTTGCGTACAAAACAAAATTCACTACTTTTGTACAACTACTATTATATATATGCTACTCTTTTCTGTTGTTTCACACTGTACCCTTTTTCTACGATTGATTTGTATTTCTTCTCAAATGAAATTGTTAGTGTTATATTTGTCATGTCTCTGTGCAAAGAGTTTTCGAGCCGAATTACTATGGCTTGAATTAGATGCAAATTATTATTATTATTTGGGATGAGAGATACAAATTAGTTCTTTTAGGTTTAATAAATTAAAATATTTAGTAATAATAATAATAATAAGTACCAAAAGTGTATATATATGTGTAGAGAGAGAGAAAGAGAGAGAGGAGAGAGAGTTTGGCTCATCTAATAAATAAGCTAAAATTTGATTTATGAGCCAAAGTTATTGAACTATTAACGAATCAGGTTGAAAATAATTCACAAGATTACTTGATTCACTTCTAGTCCTACTCTTGATTTTTTTTAAAAAGAAAATTTCACTTGACATATATTATTTAGATTTTAATTTAATACATTTAAAATATAATTTTTTTTATAATATTAATCAATCACATAATATTATATATAAATACGATTTTGAAGAGAATTATTATAAAAATAAATTAATTTTAATACCATAGTACATGATTAAATGATTATATATAATACTGAAAATATATTAAAGTTAATTTTTAATATGCAATTATGCCACTTACTTTTAGATAAACATTAGTATGAGTTTTCTAGCCTCTGCATAAATTATCTGGCTTTAATTAAACTAGACAGATAAGTTAAAAAACGTAAGCACGAGTTGACCAGAACATAAATCTAAATTTTTTCAAAAGAAAACTATGGGCTAGGTTTAAGAATTGCACGTCAAGTAACACTATGTTTCTTTATCTATCATATATTAGTTTAAGAATTGCACGTCAATTATGGGCTAGGTTTATTTATTCTGAAACCAAGTCGTACTCATTGTTTTGCACGTATCTCTATCATATATTAGTTAGTATTTCATGTATTGCACGGATATTTTAAAGTTCAAGTAGAATTTTTAAAAACCAAGATTTCTAGTAGAATTTTAAAAAATAAAAATTAAAAAAACAAAATCTTGAATTATAGGAGAAATATTTATTATGCATTCAGATATAACTTAAAATATAAAATGAATTACAAAATTAAAACTATAAAAATTATATGTATAATTAACTTAAAATAATCTAACTGTTTGATTTTTTTTTTTTCATTTATCAGAGTATCCTTTTATCTGACATGTAAATGACTGATCTTACAAGGTATAGTCAAACACTTTAATGGGAACTCCTCTCATAATATTTTTTTTCATACACATAAATATTGAAATCAAATCCATGATTTTATATTTAAGGGATATAAGCCCCTTCCACTCATACCAATATCTTATTAGTTTGATCGTTTGATTTATGAAGCTATAGATTGACAGCTGAATTCGTGAGTCCTATATTATAGAAATGGGCAAGGAGTGACGATTTGTCCTTGTGAATTAAGCCCATTGAGCAAGTCATCACACCTCGCCCGATGTAAACCTAGGAAACACTCAAGGAAACACCCAGACAGTCGGGCGAAGAACTAATTGTGATAACTGATAAGTGGGGGCAAATTAATTTGTTTTAAATGTTTTATAATTAAACTATTGTGGCACTATCAAAATCGGTTTAGTAGAATCCAACTTAGCATGCCTGCATAGAAACAGGTAAGCCCAGTGTAAGAATTAGGTAACAAAATATTTTGGTCTGGTCGGATCCCAATCAGTATCCACCATCAACTAATACAATTGAGGAAAACAAAATTGTTCACTAGAGATTCATTCCATGGTGTTTGATCCTGCGGGGGCATACTTTTAATAATTAATATTTAGTATATAGTTAGTATCCGGAATATATTATATTTCAAGAAATCTGATACAAATCTGGTCAATATTCATTATAAGAATAAAGTTTTCCCAAATTTTTAGTATTAAGTCTTTCTATCTCTAAAATTTGAATCCAATTCTTATAATTTTATTTTATTTTTATGAGAAAGAAAATTTCATTCATAAAAAATCTAATAGTCCTTATAAATTGAAAAGGATATAATAGATCTAAATTTAATATGAAACAAATACATTCTACATTATAAATTAACCAATGATTAGTGATTTTGCTCCTTATCTAAAGATTATCGATATTTAAGCATTTTTTATATCAGAAAAGGTTTTTCTATTAATATGTGGTTTAATTATTATTTTTTTTAATACATCAACCATAATAAGATTTAAACCTATGTGGTTTAATTATACATTCTCATTGAAGGAGGAAAACAAATGGTCTCCTCATCTCCTAATCTTTATGAGTTATAATTTTAATATATTATTAGTAGAAAAAAATATAGAATTAATTAATCATATATATTCAAAATATTTGTTTCTCATAATGATTTACTTTACATAATAATATATAATTAATTAACGATATAAACAATTTTGTGCTGGCAATATATTAAAATCAAATGTATATTTTAATATAAAAATTAGTTTAAACTAGCAAATATATAATAAAATTCGATCGCATCCTTTTAATAAATTTAAACATAAGTCATTAATTAAGAGGATAAGTAAATTCCCTTATATATATTACACTAGCAAATTAATAGACCTATTTGTCAATTTATTTTAAATAAATTAAAAGAAAAATTTCTGAATTACAAGTATAATTATACAGTAAAAATTTTTAAAAGAATACTTAAAGATAAAAAGTTAGAGAACAATAAATATTTAAATAATTGTATTTATATTCAGTATTTAATTAAATAATTAATAAAAATTATATTTATGGAATTTATAATTATATTGATATAAACAATTTTTTACTGGTAATATATTAAAATCAAATATATATTTTAATATAAAAATTAGTTTAAACTAGCAAATATATAATAAAATTCGATCTCATATTTTTAATAAATTTAAATATAAGGCATTAATTAAGAGGATAAATAAATTCCCTTATATATATTACTGGCAAATTAATAGTCATTGCCTATTTGTCAATTTATTTTAAATAAATTAAAATAAAAGTTTCTGATTTACAAGTATAATTATACTGTAAAATTTTTTAAAAAATACTCAAAGATAAAAAGTTAGATAATATTAAATATTTAAATAATTGTATTTATATTAAGTATTTAATTTCAATAATTAATAAAATTTATATTTATGGAATTTATAATTATATAATTAATTAACAAGATGTATTTATTGTTTTATTACTATGATATTTTAATTGAAATATTTAAATAATTAATTAATAATAGTAATTTAATAAATAAAAATTAGATATTAAAATAAATAATCTTCTTTATAACACGAATAACTAACGAAGGAAATAAACCTTTAGTTTTTAATTTAAATAATTTAAAAATAGTTATAGTTTTCGTGTTATAGAAAAATATTTATAAGTAATGCTTAATTAGATCAAATTATTTGATATTTATTCTCTTTTTAAATTTGAGTCTTGTAAATAGAAAAACTTAATACTGTGAGAATTTTACTCATAGTGGGGCAATTTGGATAAAGGCAAATTAGTTGAAATCAACTGGATTTTGGATACTAGCATTTTAGAAAAAAAAAATCTAAAAACTGTGGAAGACTACTTGTTATTTGCATAAGAAATATAAGTTATATATGTAGACATTGATTTGTGCATTTATATATTAATTATATATTAATAACCAAAATATCATGTTTCTAAATTAAAAAGAGGATTCAATCATTTACTTATAAATAATGGCCTTAATTTATTGTAGTTTATATTTGTCCAGTACCCTCTTACCATTTTTACTGCATCTGTATCTTAATAAATGTATCTATTAGAAAAAAGGCTCGCCTGATTAAGATTAAGATAAAGAACAGTTGGCCCAATAATCCATTACCAGCATAGGCATACATACACACACACACACATGCAATGTACGTGGACAATTATTATTTTGATCGTATTTTAACAATTATCTACCTTTTAAATATGACTATATATTTGAACTTGCAACCTTTTTTATTTTGGTCAACTTGATCTTATAACCTTGAGCAGTTGAGCTCTGCTCCAGTTGCAGAAGTAATGACAGCGAAAACAAGAGAACCCTCAAACCAAAAAGCAGAGCCCGGATATTTAAAAATGGTCCATCTGAATTTGGGTCCCCATTAATTTCATAGTTCAGGGTGATCTTAAATTGACCTTTAAAAAAAAGTTGTGGACATCAATTTTAGATTTATAATATCAATTTACTTTTTTGAAAGAGTGATGAATCAGTTATTGAAAATTTTGTGGCATTAATTTAGTCATTGAGATTTTACTCCTTTTACAAGTGTAACAAGTCTACAATCTTTTGGAAAAAAAAAAGAAAAAGAAAGACTAGTCTACAACCTGTAATTAGTCATAGAAAAAAAAACCTGCATTAAAATTGCAAATCAAAATTGCATGTGTGAATTACAACTGTAAAATAAAATTTATATTAAAAAAATGAGATTAGATGTATCCACATTCCATGGTACGCCAATTTTCTCTCTCTCCCCACCAGTTTTCCTTCGATGAAACTAATGATTAATGAAATCTACATATATCACATGGATCCTCCGCATTTTATCACAACAAACAAAACTCATTAAGGAACGAAAAACAATATCACATAAACAAACGCTTTCAAGCAAACAATGCGGTTTGATCGGGGATGGTGTTTGTGCTGGTGGATCTATGAGGTGGGATTGGAGGCTTGCTTACCATGAAGTTATTAGCACTGCCCCTTCTTGCACTCAAAGAAGAACATGAACCCCTTGAATGAATCCCCCTCTTAGGAACATGCCTTGACATAGCACTAGGATTGCACTTTGCTTTCTGGCTCTCAGCTAACCCTCCTCCATAGCTCCTAGAATACTTCAACTTCTTGTTGTAAGGGTTCTCTGCCTTGGCAAGATCCTCCAAGCTCCTCACATTTGCTAATGATGTGAAAGATTGTGACTTCCCTTGGTAGTACTTTGAAAGCCCCCTCCTATATAATACCATAAAAAAAAATAAAAAAAACTTCAGCAAATTCACAAGCAAAAACAAAAACCCCTAAAACACAAATCTCAATAAACTAAAACAAAAAAAAAAGGGGAAGGAAAAGAAAAAGAAAAACTTATTATAATAGAACATATAGAGAAAGAAGCTTACTTGATGGGAAGTTGTTGAATAAGAGAAGACATGTCACTCAAAGGATCTTGTACAAGCTGCTCAGCTGATGAGGATGATGAAGGAGATGTTACTTCTTCAAAAGAATCAGATTCCAATGATGACCCACATGAAGTTGAAGACACAGAAGAAGATGAAGAAGCAGAAAAGGAACCAACAATATCATACTCATGAACTGGTCCTAGTTTCTTATGGACTTCAACCATGTTGTTGTTGTTGAGTTGCTGCTGCTCCATATCGATCTCTAGTTTTAAGCTTGTTCTTCAAATACCCTTTTTACGTTGCCTCAACCCTTTCTTTTTCTTCTCTTCACAACCAATAAACCCCCAGCAACGATTTATACCTTGGTTCTTGCTTACGCTTTGCGACTATGTGCAGTACATATTCTTTTTTGCTCAGATCTATAAATGGAATGGAAGATTTGGAAGATATGGATGACTTATATAAGAAAGAGTAATGTTATTTTGCCAGCTTCAAAATAGTGGATAAGATTAATGCAATTTTTTTATTTTCTCCTATCCTTTATCCTAGACTTTATTGTTTGATATTCCTCTTTGGAAAGAAACAGTAAGATTCGAGTCTATCCGAATTCGATTTTTCTTGTCCCTCGCCCCTATACAACCACCCTATCATCCTTCTACAGAGCTAAAAATGGCACTTCACATTTACTGGGGATTCAAAGCTCGACACGTCTCTATGCCGCGTGACCCATTTCCTCACATTCCCTTTTAGTCCACAAAAATTGGCCTCTTAAAATTTTCTTTCAAGAATAATGTGATTACCTTTTTGATATCAGGAATAATTTACCTTTCAAGACTCACATGAAAATTCAAAACTATGGGCGTGACAATGAAAGATAAATCATTACAATCAAAGTAATAAGCTTAATTTAAAATATTATTGTCTTATAATTGTTTGTCTCAAAAGGTTATATTATGTTTTCCATCTTAAAAGAAAAAAGTTGTATTATCTCTAATATTTTAAAGAAATCCGCATATGTAAAATAACATCATTGGAAGTTACTATAATAACGAAATCTAAAAACAAAAAAAAAAATGTATAGAAATAGTTAATCCTATGCATAAATGCGAGAATTTAACAATTAATTTTGTTGTTTGTTCTCATCAAATTACCGGTTCTTAACACGTATATTAGCAAATTTAGCAACATTGGATATGAAATCTTTATCTTCGAAAAACAAAGGGGGGAATAAATTGGGGGAATCAAGACCCTCTGGGAGAGGGCATTAGAGGAGCGCGTGGAGAATGAAGCTCCCTAGGAGTTTGGATAAGGTCGAACTCAGTGTTGACATGGAATGGAAATGTACAAGATGTTGCAAGTTGAGTTGTAACTCAGTGGGAAACGAAATGGGACTTGTGGGGAATGGTTATGTTGTGTGCGGCGCCCACTGAGTTAAATGAAATTCGAATTTTAAAAAACACACACCCAATACTGTTTTGTTTATGTGATGCGTAGTCCTTCTTTTGAGGGTAAATAGGCCCCACCTTGGACCCTTTTTGTTCCATTGTCCTCTCCTCTATTCTTCTTCTGCCACCTATTCTAACCACACATCCATCTGCTCAACCTCCTTATGTGGAAATATCTCTATTAAAATAATTTTGCATATGCACTTTAAAAAATGCATGTCGCTTTCACATCTCTTTTGGTATGCATTCCTTCTTCGCTGGTGTTGCTTACATTACCTTTTCAAAGTGCCCTTTATTACTTTTTGTTTTCGGTGGATGCATCTATTCTTTCAAGTGTTTTTGCACCTCAAGTTATTTGCTAAATTCAAAACCCTATCACATTACATTACTTGTTGATAGATTTTATAGTTGATACTGTTATTTATATTTTCGTGCAAAACAATTCTCTTATATGCCGGTCATATTTTTTAGATAAAATAAAGTTGACACTAGTGTACAAATTTTTGGGTGCACCATTTGTTGAATAATAAGCATAATAATATTTAATCCTCCCTTGTAAAAAGAAAAAAATTAATCCTCCAATATATAGCATATGTACGTACTTTAATATTATCTCGCTTGGAACTAAGGTAGCTTTCTAGACAATAATGTTACTCAGAACACCGCTCAATTATGGTGCATAAGTAGATTGAAATTTAACATCAATAAGACTTGGAGTAGATTATTGAAAATAAAAAAAAAAAAAGAAATTATTATTACTGGATTCATTTTCTTCACAATTAAAAAGGGTTCTGTGTCCCCTTAAAAGTTTGACTCAAGTTCTGCCACTATTAGTATTATTAAAATAGCTCAAGATGACAAACCACAATGATTAGTGTTAGATATTGTTGATTTTCAAGTTAGATAAAAGCTTTGCCAATAGCAAATATCAGGTCAAAATTGTCTTAATCATATAACAATGATACTGAATCAATGGTAATTGGACTCTTCAATACAAGAGACTATAAATGGGCAGGAGAGACTCATGTACTAGCACCACATACATGACATCGTTTATTCCAAGTATCTCCTCAATGGATTCATTTTTGTTTATTTTCTACATATTTACTCACATTGATTGCATTTACTGAGTTTAGTTTATTTTCTACTTAAATAATAGTATCTGAATTTTATTAAGCTCTAACTAATTTAAATTGAGTTGGTTGATTTACTATTAGAATAAAATTCTCTCAATATTAGTTTTTAATTTATTTAATTTCATATTAAAAATAATAATTTTTAGAATTTTTTTGCTTAAATTGTCATTATTTAAAATTTATTAAACTTCAGCTAATTTAATCCGAATGAGGTTGGTTCATTATAGCTAGAAACTCTCTCGGTGCTAATAGTTCATGTGATGCAAATTTTGTGGTGCAAATTTAAATCATCATCAATCCAAATTTATTGAACGTGAATAGTTCTATTTACATAATTATTTGGTGATGCATATAGTTTAGACCTATCAATTTTGTGCAGTGTGTATACTCAAAAGTGGTTGGTAATAATACGCATAGATTACAACTTCATAAACTCTATTTATAATATTAGATATGAATCTTAAAGTTGCCATTTTATGAAAGTTTTAATTACAACTCAAATTCAAAATTACATATACAACTTTTTAGATAGAAAAAATTGTGTAGTGTGTGAAAACGAAGTCTCACGCATTGTAATATTATTGTCTAAAAAAAATTGAGCTTTTGTATTCATCATTGGTTGTATAGATACAAACATTTGATTCAATTATAAAAAATAATTTTTTAATAAAAAATTGTCAATTACTTAATTGATGTGAAAAGAATGTCAAATTTGACTTTAGGTCTGGGAAAAGCTTGCCTTTCCTTTTTTTTTTTTCAATTAACATGAAATTGAAAGTTTTTCTATTGGGCAAAAAAAAGAAGAAAAAAAGTGAATATGTAATTTAGTTTTTAAAAAAATTTTGTGATATTAATTTAATTCCTAAAATATTTTAGACATCAAATATGCCCTTAAAAGTTAACATGTGACATTATATTAGTACTTGAAAATTATTTGACTTCAAATAGATCCATAAAAGATAAAACTTGATATTATTGTGATCCTTGAAAGATGCATATAGCATCAAGTAGATCCTTAAAAAAAAAATTTGAAAGGACTAAAGTGATATCATATTTAAACTTTTAGGGGTCTATTTGATATTATATTTTAACTTTCAATAATCTATTTGATATTAAAAATTTGTAGGGACTAATATGATGTCAAATTTGATCTTTCAGGGACTAAATTGATATAAAATATCTTTTAGAGACTAAATTTATGTCACATGAATCTTTTAGAAAATTAATTGCATATTTACTCAAAAAAATATTGACTTTTCTAGTGATTGTTAAGGTGGTTCAATATCTCTTTTTTTATAACCATTTGATCTTATTTGAGCTATTCAAATTTAAAGTTATAATAATTATATAAAATTTTAAAATAAATAATAATTTTTAAAATTAAAATAATAATTTTTAAAATTACAAAAATAACCTTCACTGAATTCCTAATTTTCTTTTCAACCCTTCACTTTTCTCCCTTTTCATCTCACCTCACCACCATCCACTCCTCGCCACTGTCCATTGCCATCATCATCCGCTTATCTCTTTTCTTTCTTCAGCCTCCCTCAACATCCACAACTCCTTGCCTATTAGACTTTTGCTACAACAACAAAATGGCAGATATTCAAATTTATTTTTTGACTTCTAAAACTGGTCTAGTAAAAATTATTTAATGTAATTTCATTTCTACAACAACTAAATCTTAATTCAAACCATAGTTATTAAAATCGGACCAGATTGGCTAGTTTGGACCGGAAACTGGTGAACCAGTCACTTGTCCGATTCGATTTTTTATTTAGACCGAATCTGTATTTGAATCAGTCAAGCCCGGTATAAATTAGCTATGAAATGGTTGTGTTATAATATACCAATAATAATATATATTATATATTTATTTGAATTATATTGCATTTGTATATATTTATTTAATTAAATCGAGTTTAACCGGTTCAACTAGTGACCCACTGGTTGAACTAGTACCTAGTGCCTTGACTGGGTTGATCATCAATTTGAGTTTAATAGCTATGATCCAAACACATTTGTTTTTAATAGTTTCCAAGAAAACAATATGCAAAGATGCTCATGTAGCTAAGCTTTTACAAATTCCAAATATGTTCACTGGCGATGTCTCCTCTGCACCTTAATTCATAGGGTGCACTACACGCCTCCTCATCTAACAATTAGAAAACAATAGTGTATAGATGTTTCTCCTATTTGTGGTAAACCTTAAAATTTTCTCTATCTCCCTCTTCACCCCAAATCCACTATCTTCAACCTCTACTGCTTGCCCTTGACCTCCATTTCGTCACCGATAGCCCCACCCGCTGACCTGGTCTAGCCCCCCAAACCCATAAACTACTCAACCCCAATCTTCCCAACCTTCATCTCTCTCTCTCTCTCTCTCATCACCCACTTCTTCATCTTCACCTTTTACCCAACACCCTTTGCTACCGTTACTCCAAAGGCCACACCATTCAAGGTGCAGCCATGTGTTAACGAAGCATCCATCAAAGTTTTTGCCATTGAAGAGGGTTCGAGTCCATCAATGTCAGAGAATGTGGTGTGGTTGCATCGCGCCTCTCGCTGCCTTGCACCTAGTGTGGTCGTGCTCCTTGTCGGGATCTAGATCATGGCTGTGCAGTGGTTAGCGTGTCTTATTGCGGTGGCGCTCACAAAACTCACTAGTGGTTGGAGGATGAGATGCGACTTTGACGATGATTGGTCACAGTCGAGTACGTGCGGTGAAATGATGGTGAGTGATAATGGTCATGGAAGATGCTGCTTCTAGTCACAATGTGGGCGGTTCACGGCGGAGGAAACTAGATGATAATGGTGGAGCACGAACGAGAGTGAGAGATAAGGAGGGCTTGAGATGAGGGATAAAAGTTAGGAGTTACTAAGGTGCACCATCAAAGTGAAGTGTATAAATAGTCTATTATATTGAAACCTTTAGATGAGGTAGTGTGCAGTACACTCTACCAAATAGAGTGCACCAGAGCCTTTGCCTGCGTTCACTTGTGCATCTAAGGGTATGTTTTATTTAACTTTTGGGAAAATTATTTTTGAAAGAAAGTCTTTTAAAGAAATTACTTTTAGAGGAATTACTTTTAAAAGAATTGATTTGTATTTGGTTTGAGTATGTCAAAAATAAGTTTAAAAGAATGATTTTTGTTTAGATAGGATAAAATAAAATTACTTTTGGTTGTTGATATGAGAGTAATAGTAAGATTTCCTCTTAAAAGGCATTTTTCTTAGAATGGAAAACAACTTTAAAGATACTTATCTCAAACGGCTTTCTGAAGTTCCAAAAGTAAATTTAAAAAATGGCCTTTACACATATAAACACATTAGTTACTGTATATTTTTATTCTCATGCCAATAAAAAAACTTTTGTCCCTCTACAAACTACAATCCAAGTGGGCTCTAAATAGGCAGGACAACTATCTTCCACAATTACTTTAGGGGAGCAGAAAGAAAGGTTTTTTATTTTAGTAAATATAGAAAAGGGGCATAAGTAGCCTTTTTGGTTATGATTTTGATCTTAGGGTCTTGGAAGGTCAAGGTAAGGAGAGGTTTTTGTGGTGATTTTGGTTGAGTGGTGGTTGGGGTGGTTTGTCGAATATGAGGAGTTTGGGATAAGGGTGTGTGAAGGGAGCAAAGAGTGGGGGGTAAAAGAGAAAAATGGGTAAATAGTTAAAATGAAAGTCTAAAAAGTAAAAAAAAAAAAAAAAGTTAATTTGGTAATTTTTGGTGTTAAGAAAAGGGGATTGTGAAGTGGTGCAAAACATGTCTTGGACCATGTTTTGACACTTGACTCTTCTTCCCTATCTCTGAATATCAAATAGAAATAATGGAACCATGTTAGGTGCTCTTCACAAGTCAATGTGCATAGTGTACCTCGCTATCTAACGGTAAAGATTGTAAAGCATATCGATACACCAATAATTTGTAATGCGCTATAATAATTCCTTAATTTTAGTTAGACTTTGAAAATGTGATTAGATGCATTTTAAAGTTGGCCAAAATTGATCTATGTGATTTTGGAGTTGTAGAGAGCATGTTAGGAAAATTCTATTTAACTTCAGCATAATTCTATTTGGTTCAGGATCATGCAAATAAATAGGAAAAATATTTTATGATACTTTAGAATTGTTTAGAACATTTCAAAAAGAAAAAAGTTTCATTTTAGGATCCCGAAAAAAAATTGGTCATTTTTAAAATGCATCTAACCATATTTTTGAAGAAAATTAATATAATGTATCACAGGTGATTGGTATATCGATACATCTCATAATTTTACCATCAGATTGCGAGATGCACCAAACATATTGCCCCCTTGAAGTGCATGACAAAACTCGCTAAAAATAATTTTTCTATCTTAAATGCATTATATACTAGTAGAATAAGTCAGCATTGAGCACAGGGACAGCAAAAAAACCCGTTTAGATAGGCATTCGCAGGGATTACCCACGATGGGGGCAGATACAGGGACAATTTTAGTTCCCCAATTTTAGCTCCCATGGAGATGGGGAGAGGGTCCCCATTTACTGAATGGGTTGGCAGCAAGGGATGAGGTCCCCGCCTCATGGAGACTCACCAAGTCCCTATTTATATGTAATATTACCTAAATAACCTTATATTTATACACACATTAATACTAGCATTAGCAAATGGGTCAACCTACCCTACCCTACCCTGACCCAGTGCAAGTCAAGCCTTAAGTGAGATGGGGCGGGCCAACCTATATTAGTAACATGAGTTGAGTATGCCAATCTACCTAGCTTATGCATGAGTTGGCGCATTAGCAGGTTGGCCTGAAAAAAAAATCTTATTTTAAGTTAATTAATTCATCTAAATTTTTATTTTAAAAAAGCAATGTTCGCTTAAGTACAACAAAATAACATTTATACAAACTTACAAAAAATTCTTAATCACCTAATTTATGAGTATCCTACTCAAAAAGATCTAAAATAACTATAAAATGTTGCACTATAAACATTATTTAGTATTACAATATGTCATCAAAAGACATCTACTAACTTACCTGTTAATAATTCAATATTAAGTTACCTATAATACATATCCTATTGCAGCCATTCAAACATAAAAAAGTATGCCATTGTCTTTCCATTTATTTTAGAGTGTTGAATTGCTTATTCTATGACAACTCATAAAGTATTAAACTATTTATTTAACTCTAAATGGGTTAAAAATTACAATTCGTAATTTTGAACATGTGTGTGGGCTAGCAAAAGGCCCAAATATTGAGTGTGTTGTGTGTATAATTAAAAAATATGGAGAAAAAAAAAGGGGGCAACCCACCTCGCTTTACCTATAGGTCAAGTAGGGCGGATTATATGAGTTTAAATTTTTTTGCGGATTGAAAATATCAACACATCCTACAAAAATTTGTGGGTTGTGCGGATCAACTTGATGTGATTTAACCCGTTTTGCCATCTCTAATGCACATATACAAACCTTTGTGGAGATATGCATAATTTGAATTTTTGTAATTATCATTTGTGATTATAATTGTTAAAATTATTAAATTTTCATTATATATTTTTATTATTAATTTAGATTGTAATGTGCTAGTAATATTTTAGAAGTATTATTTATAAATATTTTCTTTTTTAAATATTTTTTTTTTAATTTTTGCATAAATCCATAGACAGCCATGGAGATTCAAATACCCACAGAAAATGGGGAACGAAGACCCATAACAAAAATAGAGGTGAGAACAAAAGGTAAGTTTCTAAATTGGGAGATAGGATGGGGGAGCCTCGCAGATTTCTATTGCCATCCCTAATTCAGCATCAATTAGGTTTGGGTATTGAATTTCGTCCACAAGCGTTGGCCAATACTTATCCATCTACACAACCAAGAGCAAGTCTTTGACAAGGAAATAAGTAACAAGAGCATTAATGTTTCGGGGGTGAGGTGGGAGCAGGGTAGACGGACATGGATGCAACAAGAACGCATGTTTTTTAGCGTATATTTTGCATATTACGTAGGATTAATTGATCAAGATTTGTCACTTTCGTGGAAATATGACATGACCTGAAACCAGTTTTCATCCTTATAAAACTTGTTTCGATGATTGTCTTGAATTATTGCAAATTATCAGCCTTGTTTATTTCAGATATCTTCCAGCATCAACAAGCTTTGGAGAAAAAGTAATCTTTGTTTTCTTTTAGAAAAAAAAGGTTCCTTTCACAAAAGCTTTCTAGAAGTGTGGACTGAGCTCCTGAGTTATAATATTAAGAATAATGATCTATAATTAGAAAAAATATTATCAAAATCTTTTAATACAAATTATAACGATTATTTAACAAAATAAAGTAATATAATCTACATATTTATTCAAAATTCAATAAACATGTCAAATTAAATTATGAAAAAAGGTAAAGGTAGCATTCATCCATGAGAAGAATCTAATTCAAAGACCACATTTGACCATTAGAAGTGCTCATTCATAACACTACCCTATGTAGACTTTTACAATTCACCTTCCGCATTGGAGAATCTTAAAAGATTAGCTTATTAATTAGGAGGAAATATTTTTAAGAATTCATGGCATAAAATACCACATTAAACTACTTCTATCACATAACACGTGCTTCATATTGGTTGACCTGCTTATTGCTCACTAATCACGAGTTTTGCTTTTCGTTTAATGAGTTTTTTTGGGGTTGGTAATTAACTGTCGATGGTTGGAACATAAGGCCATCACTTATCTTTAGCTTAAAGTAAATATTAGTGAACTATTTTAGGATTTCAATTAAACTATTCAGATTTTGGATTTTTTGCATTTCTCTAGATAGAAATTACGTACGTCTTTTCAATCTCATAAGGTTACTCCCCTTGTGAATAAATCGATCAACAAAGCAAATAGTGTGTACTTGGAATTGAAGCTTAGATAATATGATGTTGAAAATAGCCGAAATGACTTTATTATTACCTATCTTTATCTATTTCGTAATGTTTTTACCCAAAATTGACGTAAAGAGCAGGTTGTAACTTGTAACTTATGGTCATGGAAGTTGAATCGGGAAAAGGCAACATAATGTATATAGTTGTGGAAAGTAGGGGAAGGGCTTATTAAATTTCCTTGGGAATGTGTGGTCAGCAATAAAGACATTGATTGCTGGTGGAATCACCATACCTGCCTTCTACCCCTCTCTTCTTCCAGCTAATTAAACACCCACATGCCAACAATAAGAAATTATTGTACTTCTATAATGTCATTTAACATTGTATTTATTTTATTTAGGATTTAAATTTTAATTACTAATATTTAACACGTCAAAAAAATACTACTAATATTTAAGATAAATTTTGTTATTAGTAATTTATATATTTATTATCTAAATTTGAAATTTCAAGTTATGAATAAAATGATTACAATCATACCTTGAAATTTGGTAATATCTAATAAGAGGCCATGTGTACTTTGCTTTTCAAATTTCTAAAATGTTTGATAGAGTTCCTAAGCTTTTTAAACTGTGCATTTCAAACTTTTTATCTAATTTTTCGTTAAATATTCATAGAAATTCTCCCAGTCCAATTTTCTACCAAATTTTTATATAAGAAAGTTTAATTTGCTTCTTTCAACTTAAGTTTTAATACATTCTGCTCTTGAAACTAACAAACAAAATTTCAATAGAAAGATTAAAATAAAATACACGCATTATGCAATTTAAATATCATATGGTACATTCAGTTTGACAACTAAAATATAAATGCCCCTTAAATAAATTAGAACTTTAACTGGGTAATAATTTCTCCGCATACTAGTACTACCCCAGAAGCTTCAGTAGTTGGTGTAGTATATGGATCTGTGGCCTTAACAACTCACCAAAACTAGTAAGCCATAAGGGTAACCAACCACATAGAAAGAGAAAGAGTGACGATGGAGAAAGGAACTGCAGTTGCAGCTGTAGCAGCATCTCCTATGGGACTACTGGCATCTGGGGATGAACTGGAAGCCAGCTCCACCACCCTGCGTATTGCTGAGACCTTCCTGCGTCTGCTTCCAATTGGTCTCTGCGTATCTGCCCTTGTACTCATGCTTAAAAACTCTCAAGAGAACGAATATGGCTCTGTTGCCTACACCGATATTGGTGCTTTCAGGTATATTTTATATATATATATGTATGTATATATTAAGTAAGCACATTGAAAATCAATGTGGGGTTAGCCAAGATGTGCCTTGATCCCTTAATCAGAGGTTTTGAATTCAAGCTCTGTGAATGGACCTCCGTCGAGTAGAGTCGGATTCTTTCTACTAAGCAATGTTACAAAGACTCGAAGCACAAGTGGTTTTGAGAAGTGATTGATAGCAAGAATCATAGTTTGGTTGAACATGTTTGTTAAAACTGCACAAGAGGTTTTGAGAAGAGATTGTGATAGCAAGAATCTTAGTTTGGTTGAACATGTTTGTTAAAACTGAGTTCAATTGCATTATTTTCGGTCTTAAATCATGATTTGTGCATGAATGAAAGAAAAGAAAAGAAAAAAGAAAAAAGGAATGGTTTTCTATTAGACGAAATCATGATTTACAAACTATAAACCAAAAACACCCTAATTCTTGAGATCTGAATCCAAATATATGGAAATGAATAACAAACTAAAGGCTCGATTTTATTTATTGGTGTTGCAGGTATTTAGTGCATGCCAATGGCATTTGCGCAGGTTACTCACTGCTCTCAGCAGCAGTCACTGTTGCTCTGCCCCGCCCTTCCACTATGCCTCGTGCTTGGGCTTTCTTTTTCCTTGACCAGGTTCTGTTTTATTTATCTTGCTTCTTGCAATGAAGTTTCTTTTTTTTTTTTTTTTTCACTTTCACAATTAAATAAAATAAAGAACATAAATTTTCATATTTAAATTAGAACCTGGAAGTGTTAAAGAAGCACCAATATCATGTATCATCTTCATGTATTTAATCTTTTATGAATTTGAATTTGACTTTTACACAATCTTTCATTTATGCTAGAGTCTTGCAAATTGTTTTGCTGGTTTAATTTTGAATATTTTTAAGGTTTTTTATATATAATATCTTCCATTCTTATCTTGTTACATTATTGAAATAGTTTGCTTTCTTAATTATTTGTTATCATAATTAAGTCTTTTTAGTAATATAATTGAATAATAAACTTTTCTTGAGGCTGACCCATTTCAGGTTGTGTCGAGCGTAAACTATCCCATTACTTGAAATGTTAATTTGTACTATTTTTTAGAATATTTAAAAAAAAAAAAAAAACACCTTGAGGTGTCTTTTCAAAAACATCATAAAAAGCAATACAAATAATATTACTCTTTACCCTCCTGTTGTATGTTAAGCATACACAGCGAGGGTCAGTAATTTGTTGGGTCAATCTAACTTTATTCAAGGTGTGGATTATTTGGATTTGCCTGTTAGCCTATATTTCTTTATTTTTATATAATCAAACTATAAAAATGTTAATTTTTAATAATTTATATAATTAATTTATATTCAAAATATTTAAAATTATTATTACTTAAAAGTATAAATATTGATTGTAAAATAATATTTTAAAACAAATTTTAGAAAAAAGTAATTTTAATAACTAATTTAACATTTTTCTGTCATTTTTATTTTTATTTTAAATTTATAAACTAATATGACTTATTGAGGGCCAGCGTACATTGGGCTGGATCAAAATTGAACTGTTCTTCGTGTTAGATTATTTATACCAACCCATTACTTCGGTCCATTTTCACACCGCTGTTCTGGAGTTAGATAGGTTTATTGTAAGACTTTTTACTTTCTATAGCCTATTGGTAAATAATTCAATGCAGAGACCCTGATGATGGTTCAAGAAGACAGAAGAAAGTGATGAGCGAAAACGCAAAGTTCTTATTCTTCAAATTACTTTTATAATCAATGAATAAATAATAATGACTTGAAGGTTTAGAATAATTATGGCCTGGTTGAGTGATGATATATTTTTTTCATATAAAATTATATATACTATAGACACAGGACAAAAAAAAAAAAAACAATATTGAAGAAAATTATATTTAGTTCAGAATTTTCTCATCTGAGCGAACTTCGAACTGATATTGATCTACCATAGATGCGTCTGAAGATGAACATCAAAGATTGGTATAAATAGCAAAACCATAACATCAAAATTGAGGATCCTATAAACATTGGATAGCATTTATATGTCTATTCACATCAACTGCATGACATTATGTGAAAAATTAGGGAAGAAAAAAAAATGAAACAGTTTTTGCATTTGTATAACTAGGTGCTAACCTACATAATTCTGGCGGCTGGAGCTGTGTCAACGGAGGTGCTGTACCTGGCTGAGAATGGAGACGCTGCAACAACATGGAGCTCAGCATGTGGCTCTTTTGGTCGATTTTGCCATAAGGTCACAGCATCAATAGCCATCACATTTCTAGCTGTGGGTTGCTATGTGGTGCTGTCTCTCATTTCATCCTACAAGCTATTCAGCAAGTATGATGCACCAATTAGGAGCCCCAGTACAGGGATTGATGTTGCTGCTTTCCCTGGCTGATCCAATTATTCAATACTTTGTGCTTGTGATGTGTGCCTTAGTGTGCTAGAATGTAATAACGTATAATGCTATGTTTATGATGTCAATACTATTTAGGACTTTACATGCCCCATCATTGTATAAACCTGAACTGGTTCTTCGTGTCATGTTTCATGAACAGCTTTGCTTAATGCTTTCCATTGATTCTCAGATAAAATAAATAGATAAATAAGAGGGGCACTCGTCCATGCTTGCCCAGTGAAGCACAAGCTTAAACATGCTTTTAAGTTAAATATAAGAATGTGTATAAATTAAGTGTGAAATAAAATTTATTTTAATAATATAATTAATTTCTTACAATTGATTATTTGAAAATTAATTTTATCTTAAAATATGTTAAACATAAAAGTAATTTTAAAATACTTCATTTTATTTGATTTGTATAAAAAATTGCTTTTATAATGGTAAATTATTAAAAGTGTATGAAATAATTTATTTATATTATATAATATTTTATGCTTAAAGTTGATTTGATAAAAATATCATATGTCCAAAATAATTAGTTTTTAGTCATAATCAAAAGTTTCAAAAATATACTTTATTAAAGAAATTTATTTCTAATATAAATAAATTGTAACTAATTTCATCTACATTTACCAAACATATCAGATTATATTAAAAATAACTTTTTTTGAAAAATAAAATAAAATCATAAGATCCCAATCATGCCCTTAACTTAGTGCATTTTGGAAAGTTAGATTAACTGGAAAGTTTAATTTCTGTAGTGTAAAATTTAAATATAAAAGGTACTCTTTTAGAATTTAACAGTTACAAATAATACTAAAGTTTTTGCATGTTTATTTTTTTTTTAAAAAGAAACAATAATATTATTCATATACATTCGTACTCTATTCATTTTATATATTTAAACATTTCATCATTTAACTATAATAAGACCTGTCTCACTCTTTCACACTTACATTTTAATTTCTTTCACAAAAAATAAAAATAAAAATGAGATACACATTCTCAAAAGAATTACATCTTTTAGAAAATGCTAAACGCACAATTCAAAAGAAAAAGTGGAAAAGATGACGACAAGCAATTAAACAATACTAAATAATTATTCAATAATTCTGTGCGCTTATATTGACCAGTGAATCGATATTAATATACTATTTTCACATTATATTAATATCTTATTATTTTATATATGTTGTCGTCTATTCATAACATATAATTTTTTTTTCCCTTCTATCTCTTATTTTCCTCACATAGAGTAATAAAAGTTGAGTATAAAGTATATTTCTAAGAAGAGGAACCTTAAAAAGGTAATTGTTATAAAAAAATTTTAATTACAACTGTATCAAAGAGATTAATTTTATATCAATACTTATGAAAATACCCTAGTAAAATACCAAAAATTTTACTCACATAGTTGTTCCTCACCCCTCATTTTATTTATATAATTTTGTCTACTATTTTCTCGAAAAGGTAGAGAAAGAAAATTTTATGACCCTAATAAATATATCAAAATTCTTAAAAATTAACATATAATTCCTCTGTATTATGAAGCACAAAACTTATGATCATCACATGCTCCTATTATGTGTTATGAGCATTGCGGAATACTCAGGATGGATCTATAACCATTTAGTTCCGCCATTCCATTATGCCATTATCTCACATTAATCATCTCAATATATTTTTAATTATTTACTTACAAATAAATTTATAGTCAAATGTTGCCATAAGAGAAAAAAACAATGTAGGTAAAAATAATTAATTTGTCTTCTTATTTATTTCTTGTTTTTAAGTATATCTTTTAAATTATAAAAGTTTTAAATTTATCCTCTAATTTTTAAAAATTAAATACGTTTATATTTTTTATAAACGATATTAGTTATATTAATAAAAAATTTCATTAAACATATGAATTAATTAAAATAATATATATTACATCTTATATGATAAATTATATTTTTAAATTTATCCTCTAATATAACAACAATATTTGTAAAGAAGTTAAAAAAATAAATATATTTAATTTTTAAAAATTATTGATAAATTTAAAATATTTATCATTTAAAAAACAACTCTGAACATTTACTACTGAAAGGATAAATTTATCCAATTAATTTGGCCAAGAATGTAATAGAGACGTACGTGTGTACCTTACTCGTAGCATGTTTAGTATATTTAATAAGGGTTTGATTTGAACGTATAAATAATTTTTATATATATATTTAATTATATATTATCATATTAATATAAATTTTTGATATAATTATTTACTATTTAAATGATCATTTAAATAAAATATTTTAATTAAATAATAGTATAAAAAAATTTTATATTATCAATTAAACTCATTTAATAATTAATAATAAATTTTTAGGAGACTGTTTGTATGTGTGTTTGTGTGTAATTCCTACTTCCTAATAATTGTGGTGCTAGTGTCATGCACGTCCCACCAATCTAACTCAGGCCCCTGGCCTTCCCCGTTTTTCGTGCCCAGTACTTTACTTCTTTGGGAACGTTCGCTTCCTCCTCCTCCCACTAACCACTACCCTCTACCCTCTACTCTCTACCCACTACACTACCAAGCAAGTAACTTGTAACCATCATACTCCCCAATACTGCAACGAAGAAGGAGCACATTGTGCAGAACCAGACCGGAGATTTGGTCCATTCGCGTTTCGACAAAACTCACCCTTGCTCTGCAGGTTTGGTTGGAACAACCCCATCTTTCATAATGTGCATTCTTCTTCTGGGGTTTTCTTGTCATGCCCCCACTAATTCATTCCTGCTTATCTTTTTCCTTTACAACCCATTTGCTGAATGGCATCACTCACATTTGCATGTTTCTCAAAGATTCAAACTTTCTCTAAAATCATCATTGCCCTTCTGATCAATTACTCTCTCTGTGTTTCTTTTCCCCTTCCTCTTTTTTTTTTTTTTTTTTTTAAAAGTGTAATGCATTCTGTGAGCTATCCATTGTTGTTTGTTTGATTCTTTCTGGCAAATGTGTCCTTCATATTTTTCCTACTTTATTTTGGTTTTTTCCAGCTACAGGATTGTTGAAGAGCACTCCTGATCAACTGAGTGGGGGTTGGACACTTGGAGGGTCTTTAAAAGCTAAAGGTGTGGTTTGTGTTGTTTTCTAAAACAAAATGGGGAAGAAGAACAAAATAAACAAGGAAGAGATTGCTGAAGATTGGTGTTTTGTGTGCAAAGATGGAGGAATGATCAGGGTATGCGATTTCGGGTAAGTTCAGCAACATGAATATTCAGATGCTGTTTCAATTTTGTAAAAATAAGAATTAATGACTCTGCTCATTTTCTCTGCACTTGGTTTTTCCATTTAAGTGGTGAACCAAATCAGAGTTCTAAATGGTCATTTCTTTGCTTAAATAATTTGGAACTTTAAGTGGCTAACGAATGATGTTCTAGGGTGCGGGTGGGGGGCAAGGGGGTATTAACCATCCTCACCCAGTTATTAGCTCTGTACACTTGTTTTCAGGTAACCATGATATTTGTTGTTGCATATACAATGTGGAGATGATGCTACTGGTTGCATGTTTGATACATCATTTATAACTTAACGTGTAATTTGCTTCAAAGGATGGAGGGAGCTATTTGTTCCCAGCCCCAGGACATAGTCAAGATGAATGTGAAGCGAACTCCTGATTGATTTTTTTTATTTTTTTTATATGCTCAATTGAGTTTCTTCTCTTTTTTGGCAGTCACAGGAGAAAAATGTCATTTCTTACTTTATTTCAATTTTAAATAATAAACTTTGGCATCCTAGTTTACTCAGAAATTTCTGTGAGATTGTTGTACCCAAGCCTGGCCATCACTATCACTAGTATGCTTGTTAATGATGGATTTGGATTAGTATCATTTTACAAAGGTCCAATTTGTCCTGTGAATGACTTTCTTTTTTATCATTAACTCATGTTTCTTAAAGGGATTGCCTTAAATCTTATCATCCTTCTTGTGTGGGAGAAGACGATTCCTTTTTGGAGGCTAGCAGTGATTGGACTTGCGGTAAGCTGCTTCAGTCTATCTCTTTACCATTATTGTAAGGCATTCAAATACATTTTCTTTTTGTAATGCACATATTTATGCAATTGATTCCACCATGAGATCTGATTTCCCACCATAATATTTCTAGGAAATATGTGCAGATGCCCTACTCTAACTCTCAAACACTCTTTACCATTCTGAACCTGCATATCTTGGATATCTTGAATGTACTTTAGAAATTTGGTGTAAATATGTCTTAAACCCTAAGAGATTTCATCTATGGTGTATTTTATTTTCTTGACAGCCTTGTTGAAAATATAGAACATGTATTGGTTGCCGTGGGGATATTCTGTTTGCTTTGTCAGTTCATTTTTAAGAGATTATGCTAACATGTCTATTAAAATCAGTTTGACATTAAATGACTTATGCACAAATTCTTTTTGCAGCTTCACATATTTGCTCAGTTTGCTGTAAAGCCTCAAAATTTAAGTGCTTTTGCTGCCCAACAGCTGTTTGTAGGCGCTGCATCTATGCTGTCGAATTTGCTGTTGTGAAAGGGAACAAAGGACTTTGCTGTGACTGCACAAAACTTGCACTACTAATTGAAGAAAATGCCAATGTTGATTCTGATGGGGTAAGATTGTTTTCAATCATGTGTTATATGCAGCAAGAGAAAGAGAAATAGCCTGTAATAGTATTTGGAATCCTAAATTTAAAAAATAAAGTAACAAATTACCATTTGTTTGCTATTTATGTATATTTACATATTGGAAATTGTTGATACAAATTACCAAAGTTAGTGGGAAGATTTGACAATTAATACAATGCAGGATTGTTATGCTGAGGCAACAATAATGATACACAAGCACTTGTTTGCTGTATTTTTAGGTAATATCTTAAAAGTATTGAGTTATTGACTAATTGTTTTAATGTTTTTAAGACAAAAAGTTCTATTTATTTGTAAAAGAGAAATCTGCAAACACATTCTGAAGCAGTTTCGGCCATATTTTTTTCTTCTTAAAGGTGAAAATTGTTTTTGCAAACAGGAACCTAATTGGTACTATATAATTTACATTCATATGGCTTGTATGAAATGAGATTTAGCAAATAAAATCTTACATTTTGTAGAAACTAGAAAAGAGTCAGACTTCTTTTAAATTTTAACTAAGGAATCATAATAATGTAGGTCATGAATGTTGGATGCTTAATGGACTCTGAATTCTGATGAACAGAAAGTTTCATACCAGCTGAATAAAATTTCGATGTAAGCCTAGTTTTTTAATTTAACTTCGTAAACTGAGTTTGATATTTTTCTCTCAGAGCATAAAAAATGTTTTATTATTTTTTCTTGATTGGAAACTTGTAATTGAGCAGGGAAAGTTTTCTCTCTGTGGGCCTTCTAAAACAATTTCCTTTTGCTTTTATATCTCTTTGTTCTGGCATGCTTTTTCTTTGGTGTTTTGTTCTTATATGCTTTTTTGTTAATAGGGACAGATAGACTTCAAAGATCAAGACACATATGAATACTTATTTTCAGAATATTATGAAATTATCAAAGAAAAGGAAGGGCTGAATTCTCAACATGTTCATTCCGCACATAACTTCTTGAAGAGTGGTAAAAACTACAAGTGTGACTTTGATCTAGATGAAATGGGTGAAGGGGAAGATGATACTGGAGAATCTGAAGATGAGAGTAACTTTATAGTTTCTGATTATGATGATCTGAATGACACGGCTGGAACTAAAGCAAAAGCAGTGAGGAAAAAGAAGAGGTGCAACAGAAAGCTGAAATCAATAAAAGGAAAGCCGAAAGATAAGAAAAAGGAGTTTATTGGATGGGGTTCAAGAATTCTCATAGAATTTCTTGACAGTGTCGGCAAAGACACCAGCAGGGAATTTTCCGAACATGAAGTTACTGCAATCATTATGGATTACTGCAAAGAACACAAGCTTTTTGACCCTGAGAAGAAGAGAAAGGTGCTTTGTGATGCACAACTAAGGTCCTTACTAAGGAGGAAATCAGTGAACAGAAACAACATACATAACCTTCTGGCACAACATTTTGCTGAGAATTTTGAGGAAATGGAGGTTGATATCAGTAATAGTTCAGAAGATAGGGATGATAATGAATCATTCAAATTTTCAACGCAGAGAAAATTGATCTCGAGCATACAATGTCATCAGAATGTAGCTTCTCAAGAGCAGCATAGTTGTTTTGCAGCCATAGTTAGTTCAAACATCAAGCTTGTCTACTTGAAGAGGAGCTTAGTGGATGAGCTTTTGAAGCAACCAGAAACTTTTGATTGCAAAGTGATGGGAGGTTTTGTTAGAGTCAAATCTGACCCATATGACTATTTACAGAAGAATTCACATAAGCTCGAGCAAGTACTAGGTAACTGTCTTTGTGACGACCAGAAGTTACTGCTCATAAAAAGTCAATCTTACAATTTTTTATTTTTATTTTGATGGAAGTATAGTAGTTAATTTTGCTGGATGTAAAAGCTAAGTACACTACCAATGTTATTGTTTGATGATCTTTTTTCTAGGATGCTCTCGTATGTTCAGCTGTTAGCCTGTTAGTAAGCAATCCTTGTTTTACCTAAGTCAGCATTATGGTAAAATGTGCAAGTAAAAGACAACTGAACACTTAAAGAGCATTAGCTATTGAAATAAATAACTTTTGTAATAAAGCACATATCTGGAAAGGAAAATGAAGTATAAAATCCATGTCTTCAATCACAATATTTGTTCTTTACTGGCATGGTACATTGCTGCAGACTTTAAATTTAGATCCACACGAGTAATGTTCTTTTACTGGCTACCAACTTTTCCAACATGTATACATTGACTGTCTGTCTTTGCATCAATCACAGGAATAGACAGATCAAAGAATGATGAAACCAATAAAGAAATTCTGCTTAAGCTTTCAAATGTGCCAAAGAATGTACCTATCTGCAAAATTTCAGATGATGACTTTACTGAGGTATTAATGCTGTTCTAACAGGATCTTCTGCTGCTATTTTCCCCCGTTTCCAGATATATTGGAGCAAAATAAGTAACATTTTTCCAAGTAAAATTGGATTATTAAATTTTTCTAAACCATATTTTGCGTAAGATGTTGGTTATGCAGTATTGGTATTCATCCCAAGAACGTTAATGGGCTTCTAAGTGATCATCAGTTATACTCATCAAAGTTTATTGTTAATATCTCTAATGTATGATCTGCTTGTCTGTACACTTCAAGGAAATTATGCCTAGTTTTCAGGATTAAGCTGCATATTCTACAATGATCCCAGTTGTTCATTATATATTTTCTGTGTATTCATAATTATAACATTTGGCATTATCTGCAGGAAGAATGTAAAGATCTGTATCAGAGAATGAGAAATGGCCTGCTCAAACAGCCTAATGTAGTAAGTTTCCTGTGTATGAGTCATGTTAATCATAGGGAAGCTGGAAGGGGCATTCATACCCATAGTTTCCTGAAAATAGAAGCATGCTATAAGTTTAAGGCCATATATCTATGTATTGGTTAATTTCTAGTTATGGGTTGGGCTAAACATATTTTTTTTCAGCCGTTTTTCATGGATTGCGTGGGCTTTCTCTTGTGGTGTGAGCAGTATGGTTGTTACGAATAAGAGTTTGACTCATAGAGTAACATAATTGCTGGATTAATAGAGTAATGTGAACAGATGACAACCACTTCTTTGTGTTTCACAGCTGGAGCTTGATCAGAAAGCCAGAAGTCTGCATGAAGATATAATAAAACATGTGTGTATCATATCAATATTATTGTCTAAATCCCTTTCCTATTATAGCAATAGAATTCAATATAATTCAAAGTGCAATTTCTTGTAGTCTAGCAATTAAACATGGTCTATGCATTTGTAAAGGAGATAGCACAGATGCTATGCATGCAAAGAAATGTAACAAAGGCAATAGTTGACTTACTATTTCCAAAAATTGAATGGTCAAAGCTTATGATACATGCATAGAAGGTAGAATCTTATAATCATGAAACTCGTATTTAACTTAAGCACTTGCCAGCAGGCACTAAACCTATTAGTTAAACTGGAAAATTTGAAATTTGCCCTTTTTTTAGATCATCATGTTAACTTTTTATGCCTAATACTTCATTTGTCTAATAGCATGTTAACGTTATTTTACACTCCTGATTCTTTAGACTATAAAAGAACCTCAGACCTATCACTTTCTTTACTGATATTTGTCTTCCTATTCTGCTTTATGTTGCAGTGGATCCCAAGGGAGATAAAATTGTTACAAAATCGCATTGATCAGGCCAATGAAAAAGGATGGAGGAGAGAATATCCTTTCATGATTTAGAATTTTAGATTGTTACCTCAGATTAGTAGCTAAAGGCCAAAGAGTTATGCATTATTACCCAACTTAATGCCAGATCAAGCACACCCAGATCTCCTGATAACTTTCAAGTGATAGAGGAGTTGTAAACAACAAGCTGAAAGTTTTTTTCTTTCCCAATAAAATATAAGTTGAAACATCTTATTATCGCTTCGGTTTGAATACATTATTTTGTATTCTTCTCTGCATGGAATTGTATAAATATAATAGCTTTGAATTGGCAATTTGGCCCTTAACCATATTCCTATACACTTTTTGAGTACATGGACCGAAAAATGAAGCTTGAGACTCTATCGGAACAATTACGTTTATTAAGTGATATTCCAAAAGTAATTCCTGAAATAGTTGATGCCAAACTGTCACCAGAAGGTTCCCCAAGTGAAGATAACATTGAGCAAAATGACTTGCTGGAGTTAGCCATGGCAGAGACTTGTAACTCTGTTGGACGCAATTCCAAACACACAGGTTTTGCTTGTCACCTGAATGATACAACAGATGTTGCAGGTTTGCCAGGCTTTCCTGTCTGTACTCCCTCTTTACTTTTTTATGCCTATTCTGTGCTTGTAACTTAAGCATTTATATTTTGTTTAAAACTTTCTCACAATGTAGGGTTCTTGAAGTTGCCATTGTCTTCTGTATTATACTAACACTCTTATTCATGCTGTGGTTTGTCATTTCATCAAGATCCTCTACAAATTTGAGTAACTTTCTGTTTTAGAAAACCTACTCCATGTATGATTAATTAGAATGTAATGTGTCATTTGTGATATTTTCTATTGTTTTGTTCCTATATTTAATCCACTATGTCCACTTCATGGTTGAGCAACCTTTAGATCTGTATGCCTTTTACCATCAAAGTGACTTTTGCTTGCTTCATTATAGATAGCAGAAATTCGAATGCTACTTGGAATGCTAAACAGACAATCAAGGAAAAGCAAAGCATTTCAGTTGCTGACCATATTGAGGCAAGTATCAATGGCAAACAGGATACGAGTATCTCAGCAAGTCCAGTGACAGAACACAAAGTTTGTGTGTCAACTGCGGATGTTATTGAGTTGAGTGACAATGATGATGAAGAGGATGCAAATATTGCAGACATTTTAGCAGGAAGAAAGGTAGTGGAGAATCCTGAGATTCCTGTTTGGCATTGTTTGGGTCCTTATGGTGAAAGAAGAGGGCCCTATTCAATGTCTGTACTCAAACATTGGAGTGAAACGGCCTCGTATACTTTGGAATTCAAGGTGTGGAAGACAGGTCAGAGTGAAAAAGAGGCAATACTTCTCACTGATGCTCTCCGCCGAATTTTCCCCAGCATGTAAGTAAATGGAAATGAAGGGAAATCATTTCCTTATTTGATGTACATCACCAATGTTAATATATAGTTACATACTTGGGATCTGACCAAATAGGTGCTTGTGTGGAATGCTGCAAGTTAAAAAGTTGTTTATGAGAGATGAGGGTAGCAACTAGCTAGAGAAAGATAAGTTTTTTGAAATATTGAATGGAAGTTTTGTACATATCTTGCCTATAATATGAGGCCATGTTTCAAAATTGAATTATGAAAAAACAAAATACAAAGACTTTAGAAACCAAATATTTAATTATGCATTATAAACACTAACAGGAAAGGTCCTTGAAGTTCAAGTTTGGCTATATAAATCTCATTATAACATAGTAATCAGCTCAAACCAGAATGCGCATCTCAAACTCGAATCATTTAGACACAGGTATCAAAATGATTACTTAGACTTGACAGGGTATTAAGTTTTCTTGGTTATCTTAGTTAAGTAGGAAATGCTACTGAAAGTTTCTTGGTACACAGACTTGCCTTTTGTTTCAGAACTATAAGACACTTGTTGTGAATGAATAAATGGTTTGTGCGCCACGAGTACTTGTATTGGTAGAATTAGAAACAAACACCTCAATTGGTACCATAATCCTCATTGCCACACTTAGATAGGTTACAGAACTCCTGGTTGGTAGCCTGGTATTGACAGTGCATAACTTGCCGAGTTAAAGCTCTCTTCAAGAAAATATATTTGATACAAATATCAATAGTTTCTCTCTTCCTCAGTGTGCGAACGTCAAGGATTGGAGTTCTTATCAGTGGTCCAAGGATAATGACGATTCTCATAGTTTCATTGAAGAAAAAAGACGTGGCAAAGCCATCTCACTTCTAAATGAAAGCGTTTGTTTACATTTTGAACATGTTTCAACTTGGACCAGATCACCGTGATGGTGGATTTTAGTGGCGGGTACTCTCTGTGCATGATCATATGTGTAAGATGCTAGGTAGCACTTATTTACTCTATAGAACTTACATAGTATATACCACACTTGAGCGCGTATGAAAGGATTCTTGATACATTTTATGCCGAAATTTTCAATGGCATGGATGACAGAATGGAAAGAATTTATAATCCATCAATCTTGGGTTGTTCTTGCACCCTACTTTGTACATTATTAGCATTGTTCAGTGTCCCATCACTTTTCAAACCTAGCACTGCCATTGATAATCCTCATTGTAGCTTCTTTAATATTCAAATCAAGAGGTACTATGTTGAACTAGTATAAGTGCATAATAAAGGTAACTATGCTGTAAGTCCTATTATTTTTTGATAATCACGCAACTTAGAACCCTCATTTTATCCCCAAAAAACGGTGATATAAACGATCACCCGGCACTATTTGCATACCAAAGGCAATGGTCATCATCATGGATATCTGCTAAGAATGAATTGGTAACATGTGACACAAGAATCAAAATATATTCTTACACCCGGGCCAAAATCAAATCCCCAATTTGGGTAATTGTATCTTCCTTTCCTCTCTCTCCTTCCCCTCACTATGGCATGGTGTTGATGTTGAGGAGTCACTAAATAGCTTGAAATATATACATATCAAAAGTAACTGTAAATAGTTGCAGTCGCCAAGATTCCTAAACTAAGAAATGTCTCTCTGATTAGATGTTCTATGAAGGCACCTAATATGTCAACCTCAATTGTCATCAGCAACATCCACATGGCATTATAACATGTCAATTCATTATCCGATCAGAATTTTAACTCTGGAGTGGAATCTATACAAGATGTTATGCTCCTGGTCAAAGTAACAGCAAAAAGGTGGATGCCTATATAATTGGTTATAAGTGGGTGTTCATCCTTGCCTGATTAACGTAATACAGTTGCTTATAGGATCCCAACTAATTTTGAATTTCAGCATGGTGCTCTTATCATTTATGAAGAAACATGAATCTTAGTTTAAAACAATTTAGCTACATCCATATTGATTCATCAAAACAGCAAGTGAGCAAAATAGAAGACAGATCATTGCCAGTGATAGCATCAGACATACTCCAAAAAGTATTGACACATCATATATTCTTGCTTGATGGCGGCAAAAAGCATATCAGATCGAGTCGTTGCAAAGTTATGTATTACACTTTGCAGAACAGTTTGGGCTTTTTCAACATTGCAAAAAATTCTTCTATTGACTGCTGCTTGCGGCATTTTCTTTCCTAAAAGCTCGTAGTTGCTCCTTAAACTTCTTGCTCTCTTCAAAGTTGGCCTTTCGCTTCAAAGCTTTCTGTTGGAAGGAACACGTCGATGATTATCACAAACCAAAGGGGGAAACCAGAGAAGAACAAGGAGACAACTAAAAAAAACGAATATGGAATGAAATGCTCACTTCTTGTCTGAAACAGCGATCCAACTTTATTTTCAAATCTGTACATTCACCAAAGAATTTTGCAATAGGGTGTTCTACATGACACTTCTGAAACTGCTCAATAATCTGCACGAAAGCACAGTCCACAATTAACGGAGGCTACAACATACTGCCTAAAACATGGTTTCAAGCAACCGTCAGTTATCATCACCGTTTGCAAGGCCAATAATAATAATTTTCCTTCAGTACCAAAGTAAAAGAGAAATGATCTAAAATTCTAAATTCACAACATGAGGAGGCTATTTAAGCAAGAATCTAAGCAATTTTGCTTTCTCTTCCAAAGTCAACTGCAGACTGACAAGGCAAGGCAAGGGAAAGGTCATTGAAGAATGACAGGGCAACAAATCATCCTTGGCAATACCTCTTTGTAGCTCAAGCCACATTCCATTGTTCCATAGTTAGGTTACACATAGCCATTACAAAGCCAGAGTCTTCTGTTTAGGACCATATATCCTACAACTAACTAGCTATCATCCCAAGACATAGGAATTGACATATATCAAATTAAACATAAGCAACACGCACATAGTAATACAATAAAATATACAAAACAACAACAACAACAAATTAAAAAAACAAACAAACTCACTTCAGCGCACATTGGGTGCTTGTGTAACGTTAGAGGAGGATGCATCTTCCCACAAACAAATCAATCTGCAGCACCCACCCACACTGCAATGCAAACACCCCACTGTTATGCTCCTTCCTACCGAAGGAGTGCTATAAACAGAATATTGGAATCGACCCAATTGAAATCAATTGGAAAAGAATAGAACTTTGAAACCTACAACTAGCAAAGATAAGAATGTAATGAGAACCAGCAAGAATCAATAGACCAAAGTGAAATCCAATTGAAAAAAAAAAAAAAACTTTGAAATCTAAGTGCCACTGAAGACTAGAATATAAGAAGTGACGCGAAAATTGAACTCACGAATCCCAAATTTGCGCGCCCGAATTGGTGAGTTGGAAGGCTCAAATCAGAGTTTCAAAGGGGCGGTGCCGTGTGCGTGCATTGGGGAAGATGGACGAAGAAGCATCTGCCCAAAACTGTCAAGTTGTCATTTTTTTCCTTTGAACAATAGATAGTTAACCTTTTGTTACTTAATTATCCATATATATTTCAATTATATTGTTGTCGTATTTTTTTATAGATTTATTTTGCAATTAAATTTTGATGTATTGGTAATATAAATTTTTTTTATATTATTATTTAATTAGATATTTTTATGTAAATTTTTTTTAGAATAATAGATAATTAAACTAAATACTTTATTAGTATGGTAGTATATAATTAAGTATTTATATATATTTTTTTTATACCCACACATGCACTCTCTTTTTTATTTTGAATTTAATAAATTATTATTTTTTTATCTTTAATTGTTTCCATATCTTTTTTATCTTTAATTCTTTTTTTTAATTGTTTCGTTACCTTAAGTAGATTTTTTCTTTTTTTGGTGAATACCTTAAGTAGATTTATCATATATATCCTAAGAAGCAGTTCGATTTATAAATAAAATGTTAGATTTTTTTTTGGAATAATTGAACCTTGTATTTAAATCTTGTAAGTTGTAAAATGATATTTGATTTAATTTTTTTATTATATATATAAAGAAAGTGTATAAATTTATGTTCATTTAAACCAATGACAAAGTGTTAGTTCGAATGAAAAGGACGTAAATTATTTAATATGTGGTCTTAAATTCGGTCTTAAAATTTATATATATGAAAATAGAGAGATTGCCACTTAAGCACTTGAGAGTATTCTAAAAGATTAGTTTTTTATTATTAGATGAGAGGATACTTTAGGACACCAAAAATATATATTCATTTAATTTTAATTAAATTCAAAGAAAATTAATTTGATATTAATTGCTCAAATTAATATTTATTTTTTTATAACAAACTTATATTTTTTAATTTTTATTGTAAATAATATTCTATCCCTATGAGTTAATTCTTTTATTCTATTAATAAAGTAAATTTTGTCCCTAATAAAAGTATATTATCAATATAAAATCAAGTTAATTATCTTAATTAATGTGCTTCAAATATGTAAACTAATTTGTAAATCAATTTAAGTTTTATTTCTTATAACAAGTTTCAAACTTCAAATTTAATTTTCAAGTCAAATCAAATTAATGCTCAAGAATTAAAAAATGTTGGTCACAGAAATAATGAATTGCAATTTTAGATAAATTTTGCCTATTAGTTATTTATTTTTATTTTATTAATTCAGCATTTTATTCATATTCATTCATGAGGCCCTTTGTCACGGCGCACAATGAGCCAATATATATCCCAACGAAACGTAAGCCTCGAGCGGTTTGCCGCTCTTTACCTCGTCGCTCCTTGTTTTTACTGTGCATAGTACAGTGTTCAAATCCTATTCCTCTGCAACAAAAAATTGTTCCTTTTTCTTCAACACCCTTTTTGTTTTTTCATCACCGTTCAACTCAAAAAGCTCATTCCTTTTTATCTCTGTGATCACTCAGAACCTGATTGAATTTTCTTGGAAAGGGAAACCCAAGTGATGGAACGGCGTCGTGGCTTGGTGAGCTTGATTTTTTCTTGGTCTCTTGAGGATATACTCAACGATGATCTTTATAGAGACAAGGTCTGATTCTGATCACTCATGCCCCATCACATATCTATGCTTTGTTATGCCCCTTCCACAATGACCCTTTTCTTCACACTGTTATTAGTTCTTGTTTACACTATGAAGTTTTCACCTTGGCAACTTTGAAGTTTCGTTGCATGGAATTTGGTCAAATGTATGTGTACGTTAAATTAAAGAGAGAATTAGTGTAGCGCCTATTACAGAAAAAAATGGAGAATCTCGCTTTAGGTAGTTTTTTTCATGTGTGTGGAAAACCTAGAGAAGCGGCAGTAAAGAGAGTAGGTGGGTAGCCTAATAGTTAGAGGTATAGAGAGACCAAGAAAAACTATAGGTGAAACCATTAAGAAATATTTATATCTTAATTGTTTGTCTATAGACATGATTGATGGTAAGACCTTATGGCATTGTTACCTCAACTAGTGGAAAAAGGCTTGGTTGCTGTTGTTGTAACTTGTAGGTGTGTTCTTAGAATGTGAATGTCCAACTAGGTTAGTAGGTTTGGAGCAACATGCTGTCCGTTGCTGTTGAGCATTGTAACTATTTCATGTGGATTTTGGATTTTTCCTTAGTGTTGGTGTAATTCAATTTGTTTGACAGCAAATGAATTTTTATTTTCTCATGTTGATATTTGCACGTTGAATAATGCAATGTGTAAGCTAAAAGTTACCCCCTAGGCAGTTGTGGGGCTGAGCATTTCCATTATCACTGAAAATTTGTCGAAGGAAGTGGATGGAGCATTTTCTGTGCTTAGTACATGTAATTAGCTTCTAAAACTATAACATTTATATCTTATAACAGGTGAAGCAAATCCCAGGGACATTCTTTTCAGGACGTCACTATCTGAACTCATTTATTTTTCCCCTTCTTGAGGAAACTCGTACATATTTATGCTCAAGCATTAAGATGGTTTCAGAAGCTGCTGCATGTGAAATAACTTACATTCGTTTCGCTGAAGATTACAATCCTCCCTGTGATTTGTTGTACGAGACTGAAATGAAAATAATAGTGGATTGTGATAAAAAAGGGGATATTTATGAGCCTGAGACTGGAGATATTATTGCTTTGATTGATATGAGGCCAACATGTGTTGATGATTAGAACAAGCCTGGGAATTCCTATCTTATTGCTTTAATTAGAAGGGCAACACAGGATTTAGAGGATGAAAATGTTTATGAGGTTCAAATACTAGCATCAAAGCCCATTAGTTTTGAATTGTACAAGCAAAAGGATGGCAGATATATATATGGTTTTGCTATCTACTTACTAACATGACAACCAATACCCGCAGATGGAATGTGCTGAAGTCAGAGCCAGATGGTCGAGGTGTGTATATAATCAAGCGACTGCTTCAACCTAATTCTGCTGTAAGAACAGTGGTTGATTCTTTGGCTTTATAGTTATATGCCTTGCAATATCACTGTTCATTGTATGACTGTACACTGAATAGCAGACGATGCTAGGCACTTTTCCCCCCCTACTTTTTTTGGGTGCCTTATCAAGCTTACCATAGTGATTGGATCAATGAATTTACATAGTCTTGTTGTTGTTGCATCTTCTTATAGGTTGGAGAAAATTGTGCTGAGTGTTTCTCTAGTGAAAGGTACACCATTGATATATCAAATCTTGGTGCGGTCATCTGCTCTTTTGATTTGAATGAATCCCAAGAAGAGGGAGTTTTAAGTTGTCTAGCTGCAAGGGAATGTTCTCACAAAAATACTGTGAAATTAATTTGGGGGCCTCCAGGGACAGGGAAAACAAAAACAGTTGGCTCATTATTATTCTCCCTCCTCAAACGGAAATGCAGAACACTTACTTGTGCCCCAACTAATGTAGCAGTACTGGAAGTGACATTTCGGTTTCTCAGGCTAGTAATTGAGTCCCTTGACTATCACACTTATGGTCTTGGGGATATAGTATTATTTGGTAACAGAAAGCGGATGAGGATTGATACTTGTGATGATCTTTTTGATATATTTCTTGATTACCGTGCTAGTATTCTTTCCAAGTGCTTTGCACCTTTGTCTGGTTGGAAACATCATTTAGAACTGATGATATCATTACTTGAAGACCCAGAAAACCAGTATCGTAAGTATTTAAAGGGTGAGGAAAATAGGGATGATGAGGCAGATGATGATGATTGTTTGAAAGAAGAGATGGAACTACTTGCAATTGCAAGTCAACAAAGGAATCAAGAGAAAAAGGATACCTACTCCCAAGATCCCAAAATTTGTAAGCAAAATGAATGGAAGAGGATAGTTAATAACACTTTAAGAGAAAACAGGTTGTTTTTTTAGGAGAGAAACAAAGCTAAATATGATAAACAAACAAGGAAGGATTTTCTTTTTCAAGAGAACAGAATAAAAAGATTGCCATTTCTTGACTATGCCAAGGAAACATTGAACTCCAGCAAGGGGAAGATGAAGAAATTTGCTGTGGATATGTGTACTCATATGCCAACTTCTTCTATCTCATTAAGAGTGATGAAAAATTTATTTGAATGTGTTGATTGGCTGAAGATTCTTGCAACAGTGCTATCATGCAATTCCATTACTGAGGAAGGATTTAAACTTGCCCTTGCTACAACAGATGTTGATGATATAGTTAGTTGCTGGAGTTGGCAGTCTAAGCTGGGTATGACCAGGAAAGAATGCCTTAAAATGCTGAAATCACTTCAAAATGTGTTGAGTCTTCCCAAATTTTTTGATGAATATTTAATTAAAAGCTTTTGTTTAAAGGGTGCTCGTATGATTTTTTGTACTGCTTCAAGCTCTGCTAGATTGCATGTAGAAGGACTTGATAGACTAGAATTGTTAGTAGTTGATGAAGCTGCACAACTCAAAGAATGTGAGTCAAATATACCTTTACAACTTCCCAGCCTTCGCCATGTTGTACTTGTTGGAGATGAGAAACAATTGCCTGCACTAGTTAAAAGTGAGGTGTGTTCCACTTTTATTAGTTCCTGCCTATGCAAGTATGTTTTGTATTATCGTTCACATTTATTTATCTTTTATGAAATTCATGGAAAAATCAAACATCCTAGGAATTTTTGGTAATGTGCAGATTTCTGATAAGGCAGGATTTGGGAGAAGTTTGTTTGAAAGGCTGGTTCTTTTGGGTCACAACAAACACCTCGTCAATGTTCAATATAGAATGCATCCATCCATAAGCTTGTTTCCAAATATGGAGTTCTATGACAAACAGACTTTGGATTCTCCAAGTATCAAAGAAAGAAGTTACGAGAAGCATTTTCTACATGGAGATATGTTCAAGTCCTACTCTTTTATAAATGTTGCTTTTGGACAAGATGAACTTAGTGAAGGGAATAGCCGAAAAAATATGGCGGAAGTAGCTGTGGTATCTGAGATTGTTCTTGGCCTTTTTAAAGGTACTTTTATAATATCATCCATCTAATATATTAGTAAATGTAACCATAAATTATAATTGAGCTGGAAACTTTTTAATGAGAAGCTTTATCCGTGTAACTTCTGACTGATATTTTTTGGCCTGCGAGGGAGTTATTATCATATATTGACTCTTTACAGAATCAGCTTCCAGAAAACAGAATGTTAGTGTTGGTGTTATATCACCATATAAAGCTCAAGTTGTTGCCATCGAAGATGCATTTGGAAGAAGGTTTGGTGGTGATGTTGATAATCACTTTTCTGTGAAAGTTTCCACTGTTGATGGTTTCCAAGGTGGTGAAGAGGATGTGATAATAATATCCACTGTCAGATATAATAACATGGGATCGATGGGATTTATGTCTAATTTTCAAAGAACTAATGTTGCTCTAACAAGGGCAAGGTATGATCTTTGCTCCAATATTGGTTCACATTATTTGCTCTACAATCTTTTACTACTGATGTACTTTTCCCTTTCTATGTAGGTATTGCCTTTGGATAGTAGGTAACGGTGCAACTTTGATGAATAGTGGCTGTGTTTGGGAGAGATTAGTCCTTGATGCTATGGCCTGAGGGTGTTATCATAATGCTGATGAGGATGAGAGGTTGTCTTACGCTATTGCAACTGCCATGACTGAGCTTGGTCAAGTTGGTGATCTATTGAATATGAATTCTCTGCTTTTTAGGAAAGCAAGGTGGAAGGTGGGCTGCTTAAAATTGTTCTTGCTCTTTTTTTTAATTATTAAATTCCCCATAACAGTTCAAGTTAAACCACAAAAAGAAGCATAACAAGAAAGAGAAAACATTTCCAACTAAATTTTGTATGTGTACATAATTACATATTCTCTGAAGAATTGGTTTTTGATATATGATAACGGCATCCTTTGATCCATCTAACCAATTTCACCTAGTGGGAAAAGGCTTCAATTGTTGTTTTAATTGTACATAGCTACATACTCTAAAGGGATGATTGTAACAAATAAAGTATGAAACAAATTTAACTTTAAATAAAGTGAGAGCAACCTAATCAGAGCAATCTAATCAGCATAGAAAAATTCTGTTGTCCTTCAATCCAGACTTGTAGAATCCACATCTTCAATCCATATCTTGATACAATTTCTTTACTCATGACATAGGCAATTCCTGGTCAGTTAATCAGGGTGCTTTCCATTATTTATTACACAGACAATTCCTGATCATACATGTTTCCTTTTGGTCATATTTCTTCTTTTAGGGTGTGTTTGGTAGTGGGGTAAAAGTGGGGGAAAATTTTTCATGGATAACTTTCATGTGTAAATTTACGCTAACCAATCTATGAAAATTTATCCCCCATTTTGCCCCCTCTACCAAACTTGCCCTTAGTATCAAACATAATGCAAATGATCACCTGTAGAGGGCTCTTTTGATGGGAATGCAGCAGGCAGCAGACGCTTGTAAAACCTTCTTTATCTTCACCATTGATAAAAGCTTGATTGTAACATGTTTTTCAGTGGTGGGAAAAGTTGAAAATATATCTTCTTTCACTATCAACATGCAACAGAACATGAAAGGAGTAAGGCAGTTCATGTATCGACCTAGCTTGGAATTGTGCAGTGCCCTGACCAACCAATTTATTCAATCCAATTACTCTCTTCATCAAACCCATATGATTTTCCTCACACCACAAATTTATCAAGTGGTATGCTTATTTCTTAACAGATCAATGGATTTACATTTACCTTATACAAAAAAGTGCGCTAAAATTAAAATTTATGTCTTTAAAGGTGTGGATATGTATAGCAATTGATGAAGTATGGTTTCTCTTTAATGCTTGCAACAGATGCAGAAGATAAAAGCCTTCTCGAGATTCGTAAATGGCTTTACCGTTTTCATGTATTATCAATCTTTTATGTGACTATATGTCTTTATTACAGGTTTGCTTCAATCATAGTTTTCTCACCACTATGGCAAGAATTAAGAGCACTGATGTTTGCAAGGAAATATGTTCCGTGCTGATGCAACTTTCAAGTGGTTTGTGTCAGCCTCGCCAGGGGATAAATATTGGAGTTGCAGATGATACTTGTTCCCAACTATTGCAGCTGTATAAGGTCAATGAGTTGCTTTATCTTGTATGGACCATAGACATTCTTGAGGAGAACTCAAATTATGTTCAGATTTTAAAGATTTGGGATGTTTTGCCATTGTCTGAGGTATCCAAGATGGCAAGGGCTATTGACATCTCATACAGGAATTATTCTGTCGACATTCTTAAATTCTGCAAATCCGGGTGTTCTGATGGGTATAATTCTACAACTAATGTATTACTTGCCTCAAATAGTTGTAGTAAAAAAATAGTGGAAAATTATTTCTAGTAGAGGTATTAATATAGTCAGTTACTGCAGGAATTTTGACGTTCCAGCGATGTGGTTAGCTAGTTCAAATTATCCAACCAATTATGATCTGCCACAAGCTGATCCTATGCAGCTTCTGTGTAGCCAATTTGCTTTGCTCAGTCTGAGGGATGTTTAAATAAGAATCGAGAGTACATTACTCTTGTCTCCTTTGAATTTTGTATCTATTACACAACCTCTGCTCTTTCTCTGTGTGCGCACACGTGTAGGTTTCCAAAATAGACAAGTGGTTAGTGTAATTCAAGTAAAATACATAGGCGGTCAGAGTAATTCACATCAAATCCAATCAGTCAAAAGTAACAGGTAAGTTTTGTTTTCGGGGCTTCAATGTCATGGCCATGTCTTGTTTTAGATTTTTTTTTTTTTTTAGGATAAGTCTAAATTCCGAAGAAAGTATTTCCTTTTTGTTGATGAGATTTGGCCTTGGTTTCTCACTTTATATGCCCATCTTAAAACTTACCAATGAATCAGTATTTGGGGCTCTTCAATTTAGAGTAAGAATAATTTGTTTTTGAGCTTTCTAATTTGGTTTCTTCATGAGCTTTCGCATTATAATTTGTTTCTTTTTCTTTTTGCTTTCTTATTTTATTGATGTTGGAGCAGACACTTTCTTTTTAACTTTTCATCGAGATTGGATTTTGGAATCATGTAGCATGCAGCTTTGGTTTGGAAAACGTATCTGAATAATAAGTTTCGGAAAGCATCTGCTGCAACTGCAGCGTGCAAGGAATGCCTAAGAATTGTTCTTGATCAGGTTAATTGTGACACGCCTCTGTAATATTCACTCTTGATTTGTAGTTCTAATTGGTGAAAAATGATAACTTTCCTGTATTCGAGTAGACATTCTTAACTGTTTTAACCCTGATGCCTGAATTGATGGGAGAAACTAGGGCAGGGTGGTAGAAATCAACCAACAGGGGAACTCTCTTACAGTTGAAATGATATATCCTGAGTAGATCACATTCTTCATATGGATACAAACACGTGCATTTGCAGATTGCATGTGTATGTACATCTAGGAGAATTTACTCTATATATTCATACAGCAATTTAAAATATGTCTTGGCACAACAGTAAGGTTATTGCCTTATGATCTAGAGGTCAAAGGTTCAACTCCTAGAAATAGTCTTTCTGCTTGTGGGGATAATGGCAAGGCTGTGTGCATTTACGCTTCCCAGACCCCACTAAGTGGGAATCTCTTGCATTGAGTCACCCTTCTATTTGTATAGCCATCTATTATAATATATTAATCTTGAGACCTACTTTATGGCTCAATGAGATATTGACACTGGATATTCTATAATGCTACCACATCAATTTCTCATTGAGGATGTCACTCTTTCATTAAGTTACAAGCCACATAGGAATAACACTACTTCATTGTCATTTTTTTTTTTTAAAGAAAAATCCCATATTAACCTCTTTATTTCTTCTCTCCTATCTGTCTTCTCCTGTTTCTCATCTTTATGTTACGACACTGTCCAAAAAAAAAAAAGAGAAAAAAAAAAAGATGTGTTCAAAATAGAGCACCTAGAGCCACATTCTACATTTCACACCCCACTCCCCTTTCCCCCCTTCCTCTAATCCCACCTCTTCTCCCAATAGAAATCTATATCCTGTGTATGCTACATTCTATCAACGGCTAAAGTTCATGGGCGATGTGCTGTTTTGGGCTTCGCTATCAATGATGATCAAACATTGAGATAGATACTGATAGAGTTGTTAAATGAAGAAAGAGGAAAAGAAAGTGAACACCAATGATGCTGATTAATCACAAGATCCCGTAGTTATTGAACACTTTCTTTTCTTTTCAAAATTCACAATGTTCTTTGCTTATGTTGGGTTCAATATTGTTGCAAAATGTAGTTGTATTGTTGCCAAAAAGAGCATGATCTGAAGGGGCAATGGATGATGATTAGTGATGAGGGCAAGACAAAAGTAAGCAATTATTGTCGTATACCTCCTTTCATGTTTAAGGGATGCAAATAGAAGTCTCTTAAGTAGCAGTGGTTAAAAGAAGTTGCATTGTTCTTTTGCTTTTATGTGTGTCGAGGGTATATTTCATTATTCCCTAATTATCATATTTGAGAAGTTACTTGGATGCCTAATATGATGACTTATCATATTTTTTCTATTTTGGCAATGTCATATATGTTTTCTATTCAGTACATACTGGATGACAAGGATATAAAACACACTATATTTGGTATGAGGACTTTGAAAGCTTTAAAGGTGATGGTTATCAAATAATGCAGAGTAGTAAGTTGTTTACTATACCTTTAAGCAAATTTTTTCTTATACCCCAAATAAAATAAGTGGAAGACCTTGGTGTTAATCCTTAACTTGAAATCTGAGAATTGATTCACTTTGCCGGCTTAGGCTTTATACCAATGCTTCTAAAATGGCTACAAAAATATCACATTTTGCAAGTTAGTGATAGTTATAAAAAATATTATGATCCTGCAACAATTTTGAGAATGCATAAACTTCTGCATATAAAAAAGAGGAAAAGATTAGGCATTACCAAGAAATTTAACTTTTTTTCTCTGACTTTTCCATTGATAATTAAAAATAGTGAATAATTATATGAAATTTATTAAAATTTTAGAGTTCCAAAAAAGAGCAAGAACTTACTACCATTATGTTTTTTGGTATACTTGATAAATAAGTGCAAGTGTGAAACGTAAGTATTGCCCTCAACTAGAAACTAAAAGCATATTTTTGTTCTATTTTCACAACTTAAAAAAAGTTGTCATTCCATTTTTGCTTGCTATAAATATTCCACTGTTGGGTAGTCTCGTCTCCCCTACTGCTTCCCTTTTAAAATGGATTTTAAAGAATTATATATCTTTGGATTATGAGTTTTGTTTTTATTGCCTAAATTAAGCTCTTATTTATTATAGTTAACTGTGTTTAGACGGTAGGTATTTCAAATTGAGAAAATGTGAAATCATTGCATTTAAATGCTCAAACATTATGACACAATTAATAACAATAATTACCCATTTATTTTACAAATTCTAGCAATGGAAAATTTATTCCTATTATTTACGTTATGTGAATTATGGCTTTCTTGAATAAAAATTGAATGCAAAATCATTTGCACGTTATATATATATTTGGTTGATTTCCATTAGCACATTATTAAAACAATTCATTGTCTTAAATTCAATTTTACAATATGATATAACTACTAAATCATTAAAACAAAAAAATTAAAATTGGTTACATTATGTGTACCACCTACAATGTAATTATGTGCACCACCTACAATGTAAACCTTCATGTTAAGTAAACAAATTTAAGCTTTGACACTTATCTTGAGCATTATTCAAGAACCACAATCACTAGCAGGGATACTATCACATGAAGAGCTCATATCTATATAAATCTTAAGGTAAAAAAATTCACAAACAAATAATAGATCATATGGAGAGATCATCTATAAGAGAAGAAATCAATGAAAAAAGTGCATATATCAAAATTAGATGAAGAGTCAATTTTAATTCCAAATTTGAGGAGAAACATATCTAAACAAACTCAACCTATAAACAAACCAAATAAAAAAGAAAAACAAATGCCAAAAAGGAGATAGGTGCAGAAAAAGGTAAACACAAAAATGACATAAAAAAATTAAAATATATTTAAATATCACGATATGCATATTTTTGATATATTCTAAATGGCCATAAAATACATATGTCTTTATTTTTCTTATATTACCATACTTCTATTTTTTTTCACAAAATAAATAATCTATTTATTTCATTACTAATTATTTCATTTTAAATTTTTTTCTACAATATTTGTTAATCATTACTATAGTTAGCCTATCTTGCGCAACGCGTGGGTCTTATTCTAGTTTATCAAGTAAAACATTGTGCCTTTTTTCGTTTTTGTTTTTGGCATTTGGCTACTTATCTGAATTGGATTGTCGGTACAGGTTCAATTCAAGATTCCAACAGGATATGATAAGGAAGAAGCAATATGATACATGAAAGCCTGGATTTACTGTCATGGATTTGGGTGTCTGCTCAGTGTCATACTTGCAATTGACTTACTCTTTTCCGCCACCCACTTTTCTGAAATTGCCTTTTGATGATCATCAATTACACTCATCAGGACAAATGATACTTTTCTTTGCATATAGATATTTGATTATTGATTAGTCAGTTTTAGAAGTGTACAAAACCAGGCATTAGGATGACATCCTGGAACAATGCAATATATAAGTTTCCGGTCTAGCGTTTTGGTCATGCGTGTCGTTTTCATTGACGTGCTTGTATGTCTAACTTCATGCTCTTGCAAGTGGCGCCAACAATCTAAGTGCGTGTTTGGTTGTACGATTGTAGAATTAATTTAGGTAGAATTAATTTTATTAAAATTGATTTAGTTTGAATTGATTTTAAAGTAAAGTGATTTATATTTGATAATTTTTCTAAAAGTAATTTTGATAGAAAGTGATAAATTTTTATTTATCTCATAATCAATTCTAAAAGCAAGAATTAATTTTAAAACTTAAGAATCAAATATCATAAAAAATTGCTAAAATCAATTTTGGAGGGTCAAAATTGATTCTAACCCCCCTAAATTGAAATCCAAATATGCTATAAATTGTTAATGTGTGCAAGTTTTCCTTGGTTATTTAAGCCATATGCAAAGAATCAATTAATGGCAAATGGTTAACCAAGTCAAGTAATTATTCATGTTTAATAAATCATGCGATTTGATTAATTACTTGTCATTGAGCACTTTTTTTTTTGTCTTATTAGAACCATTGGTATTTAGGCTCTATTATTAGAAATTTGAGCAATTCGACTCGATCCGATAAAGGTTCATGAAGAGGGTAGAAAATCTTCCGGTGGGAATTTTTTTTTTATTCTTAGGGCTTAAATTTGAGACCTCTATTTAAGGGAAAAAGGCACCTACTACCTTAATCACCCTATGTTGGTTGTCATTTAGAACTTTATCCAAAGTAAAACTATGATTATGGGGTTTAAGAGGTTTATCCATGCTTTGATCTGCCAACTTATAGATTGCAGTGATATTTCCTCCCGTTCAAAAAAATTGTTACTGACCATTTACACGTTAAGAAACCTAAAATCAAGGATTAATTATAAAATATTTATTGAAATATCTTTATTTAACAACTAATTTATTATATTAATATTTTATTATTTGTTATATTTTGTAAAGGTAAAATAGAAAAATTCACGATAAATATTTTATTGAAATATGAGAATGAGAGATAATATGAACAAAAAATTGATAATTTGAACGGGAATTAGTATTAATTTGTTATGCAATGAAAGCATTTGATCAATAAATATATAAATAAAAACATATGTATTTGATAGTTAGTTTTGTGTTGGTATTAACGCCAAATCGAACCAACGAAAGTTGGAAGTGGGAACAAGCCAAGCCTAACTATTTAAGCTAAGCATGAGGTTAATTTTTGTTAAGCTTATTCAGTAAGTCAGAAATTGAACCCAAAAAGGTTTCACATTGAACTCTAATAAGGATAAATCTTTAAGTAATTTGAGTTTGTTTAAAACATAATACATTCAGATCCGAGAAAAATGGCATAGCACATCTATGTATACAAAAGGATTAAAACTAAAGAATAAATCTCAACATCACTTTCAAAATTATATCAATATTTGCCCTAACATAAATCTACTTTCAACTATTGTAAAATGTTACTACTGAAGTTTATAAAGCAACTTATTTATCAATTTATTTTGAGTTATATTATTTGAATTCATATTTTTTCAGCTTCTGTGCCAACTCATTCCTGTCTATCATCGGATAGGATATGAAACCTAAACCAAATAAGAACCATACTCCATCTAATGATGGATGAAAGTAGGTGGACATGGAGGCCGAGAAAATATGAGTTTAAATAATATTTTTTATTCATTTTAAACAAGATTTCTCAATTGGAGTGTCTATTTATTTTCTTTCTTTGTGATATTCTTTCCTTCTAAAGATTAAAAAAATATATTTTAAATATGAATTAGAGCAAAATACAACCCTCTATGCTAAAAGTTAAATTTATTATGTTCTCCTCTTCTTTATTTCTAAAGTATACAATCTACACCCCCAAAAATAAGATAAGCTGCACTTCAAGTTTTTCTTTAACTTTTCATCATCTTATATTTATTATTTTATTTTTGGCCAAAATATCCTTTATTAATAGTTACATATACTCAATTTAATTTTTAAATTATTATTATATTAAGAGAATAAATTATTAATAATAACAATAATTAGTGTTAATTATTTTTTTAAAAATAAAAATTATGTATTTTCTCTGCTATTAATTTTAAAATATTAATGTATTTAAAAATAAAAATTATTTTTAGTATTGTATAAAAATGAATCATGAAAAATGTAATGAGAAGAATTTTGTGATTTATTATTAAAAAATATACATTAATATATCAAAATTAATAGCTGAGAAGATACTAATTTTTGTTTTTTCAAAATAATTATTAAAAATTATTGTTATTATTAATAATTATTCTCTTAATATATTAATAATTCAAAAATTGAATTAAATTATATATATATATATATATATATATTTTATAATATTATAAGCCACATATATTTAATTTTGTAAAAGAAATTAACACGTATAATTATTAATAAAAAGTATTTTGATCAAAAATAAAATAATAATATAAGATAATGAATAATTAATACAAAATTTAAAAATAGAAGAGAGAAAAATATAATAATATCATTTTCAAAGAAGGGGTCTATGACTTAAATGTTCTTTTCTTTACCAAATCGTGAAAGTTACGTGAATTATGTGCACCACGCTATTTGCACCCCTCCTTGCCGACAGGTCTTCGCTTTGCTGATCTCAGAACTAACATATGCATAAAGTACTTAATTAATTTTATGACATATTCTTTTAAAAAGCTATAATATATTTTATAACATGTGTATTTGATAATTTAGTATGTAGACTATGAATAAAGACTTATACAGAGAAAATGTTAGTAAAATTATTAGGCTATATTCATGTTAATTTTAGAAATTTCAGTTAATTTAGCAATTCCAGGATTTTATCATATTTTACAATTTCATGTTATTTCGTTTAGGAAGTTTATAACCAATTCTTGATTTTTAAGAAACTAATTACCTAGCGGTCATAAGAAATTAATAGTATTTGATTAGGGGAATATGATAATATTATAAATACATCCTTAAGCATTATGTACGCTATGACATTAATTACTAATAAAGGAGACTATTGTTCTCGTCAAAAAGAAATAAAATAAAATAAAAAATAAATGAAACTATTGTTATTTTCTATTAGGAGGATTCCTGATCGTTAGTTCTTAACATTTTCCATGAAATTCACCAAACTTAGCACATAACATTAAGTCATAGTAATTTCCAGTCTTCTATCCCTACAGGTTTCTTCTTTTCACATGCCACCGTAATTGCTGTGGAAGTAACCAAACAGTGCTACAGTATACGTAGCCGAGTAGCCGACCTCTTTCACATGCTACAATGTAATGACTTGCAATTGACCTGGCGTCAACGTCTTGCCTTTTACCTTTATCCGAGTGCGGAAAGCATAAAATATAAAATACAACCTTTTTCCACACCTTGGCCGTTTATTTATTTATTTTTCCTGTAGTTGTGAAGTTTGGTGTGTACGTTAAGTTGCTTTATATGACCATAGTCGAGGATCCGTTAACCATGACAATCTTTTTTTTCTTCTTTTCACTTTCATCATGGGTATGAATATGTGGTATATAGCTGTTGAACAAGTTACGTTCTAAACTGTTTAGTTCCTTCAGTGGCAAGGAAAAGATATTTCTGTGTCCTTTTGTTGTGGTTTGCATGTATAAAAGAAGCTGTGAGTGACATTGTTTTGCAAGAGTTTGCCCTGCTGAAAAAAAAACGGACGCGAAAAGAGCAAAAGATGGAGAAGAGTTTTAAGGTCAAGGGGGAGGATCTTGGTCTTGCTAGCTTGGTAGAGATTGTTTTCTCTTGGAATCTCAACGATGTTCTCAACGAAAACCTCTGCAAGCACAAGGTTGGTTTTTCTCCTTTTTTTATACTACTCAACATGAAAAGCACATAAACCTCGTACAAGACATGCGTAAAAAACTCACTAGTCGTCCATTTGTTATTAAGAAATTTTATAGTTTTATTATGTTTTTGTTACTCTGTTTTAAGTAGTGAGGAAAATGAATTTTATAATTGCATGTGAGGCCGCTCTATGACATTTATAATGGTTGGAAAGATATGAAGTTTTGTTTCTCATTGTGTCTTCGTTCCTTATATATATATATATATATATATGTTCTTACACCTCAATTCTATTCTCTCTTTCGATTTTGAATCGAAAATTAATATTAGAAGCTAACGAGCCCTCTATGCAAGCCATATACTAAACAAAATCTTGTATATTTCTCTTGACTTATATCATTAATTTATTTGTTTTAATGAGCAAAATAGATTATGGAACTGCATAGGAGGCTTATGACATTTCTACTGGTTGCAAAATCAAACTACCCTCAATGCTCTCTGTATTTTTCTAACTTGGCATGAGAAATACATCAGTAGTTCTAAATTTACTTACATGAAATCAGAAGTCTCTACCATCTATTATGAGAATCCACATGCATAAACACTATGAAGTCATTGTGCCCTTTGAAAGACACATTGTAAGTTCAAGCATTGTTTTCTCACAGGTGAGGAAGATACCACAGACATTTTTGTCAGCAAGAGATTACATGAACTCCTTCATTCCTTCACTCATTGAGGAGACTCACACTGAACTCTCTTCAAGTGTCACAAGCGTGTCTAGAGCTCCCTTTTGTGAAATCATGAAGGTTGAAATGTCCAGAAACTTCAAGCCTCCCAAGGGTTTGTTCTATCAAATTGCATTGAAGAGAACTACTGATGATGCCAAGGATGTTGTTGGAACATATGAGCCTGAGGCTGGAGATCTTATTGCCTTCACAGACATGAAACCAAGAGGCATGCATGACTTGAACAGCCCCAAAAGAGGCTACCATATAGCTTATGTTCATGGCTCAAAAGATGAAAATTCCGGTATGATCCCAATACTGTCATCCAAGCGCATGGGCATGGAGATAATATCTGACTTGAGGAGCAACAATGCACAAAAGCTTTATGCGGTCCATCTTTTCAACATGACAACAAATGTTCGCATTTGGAAAGCCTTGAACTCAGAACTGGAGGGTGCAAACATGAACTTGATCCAAAAAGTGCTGCAAGCTGATTCAAATGTAAGAATAACTAAATCAATTCAATACTAAATCTCGATTGGAATTTAATGCTTTTACTAGGATTACTTCCTGTTATATTCTCTTTCTCTACAGGGAGTTATGAAGGAAACAAGTTTGCATAAATTGATAACTAATTCATGCTTGCTTTTATGTTTTACAGTATGGAGAAAACTACCAGCCCTGCTCATCTGGAGAAAACCATAAAATAGCTTGTTCTGATGTGCAAAACATAATGCACTCTCAGAATCTGAATGAATCCCAGAAAGATGCAGTTTTAAGCTGTGTTACTGTGAGGGAATGTCATCAAAGTGACACTATTAAGCTTATCTGGGGCCCACCAGGGACTGGCAAAACAAAGACAGTGGCCTCCTTGTTATTTTCCCTGCTCAAGTTAAAAACTAGAACTTTAACATGTGCTCCAACTAATACTGCAGTGTTGGAAGTAGCTGATCGCCTGCAGAATTTAGTTAAGAAGTCACATGAATATGACACATATGGCTTTGGTGACATTGTGGTGTTTGGCAATAAATCTCGAATGAAAGTAGACTGTTACCAGGGCCTCCGCAATGTCTTTCTTGACTATCGTGTAGATAATCTTGCGAATTGTTTTGCTCCATTTACTGGATGGAAACAGTACTTGGAATCAATGATCAGATTGCTTAAGGCCCCTAAAGAGCAATATGCTTTGTATCAGCTTGGATTGGAGATGTCATTAGAAGAATATGCTAAGCAAAATTACAGTTATGTAGAACCAGCATATCGATTATACAAGCAAAATTACAGTTATTTAGAATTTGCTAAGGATGATAATCCTCTGACATTAGAGCAATTTGTGAAGAAGAAATACAGTTACATTGAAGAGAATTACCATTCGTATAAGGATGAAAAAAAGAATAGTGTCATGACACTGAAGCAATTTTTTAACCAGAGATTCAGGTCCATTGCAGAGAAGCTCGAGGCATACCTGCAAACCTTGTATACACACCTGCCAACATCTCTCATTCCATTTGAGAAGGTGAAGATAATGTTTGAAGCTCTTGATCTGCTAACCAAGCTGAAGCAAACTCTCAATGACTGCAATAATGGAGAAAGCACTCTTGACTGCCTTGGAAGGTTAAGCAACAAAAGAGAAGAGTGCCTTCGCCTACTGACATCACTTTGTGAGGAAATTTCACTTCCGCCAATTGCAGACAGATATGGAATAGCAAAATTTTGCTTGATGAATGCATGCCTTGTTTTCTGTTCTGCATCAAGTTCTAGTAAACTATTCACAGAAGGAATGCCACCATTTCAATTTTTAGTTATTGATGAAGCAGCCCAGCTTAGAGAATGTGAATCAGCCATTCCATTGCAGCTTCCAGGCCCCCACCATGTTATCCTCGTAGGTGATGAGAGACAGCTACCTGCAGTAGTCAAAAGCAAGGTACTTGCCTTTTGGTCACTTTGTGATTTGGACTGTTTGCATTATCAAAGATCATTTACTAACATGATTACAATGACCAAATTTCAGGTTGCTAATGAAGCTGAATTTGGAAGAAGTTTGTTTGAGAGGCTGGTATTGTTGGGACACAAGAAGCATCTGCTTAATGCTCAGTACAGAATGCATCCATCTATCAGCTTATTCCCAAATATGGAGTTCTATGAGGGGCAAATTTCTGATGGCCCCATTGTCAAAGAAATGAGCTACAATAGACCATTCCTTGAGGGAAAAATGTATGGTTCCTATTCTTTTATAAACATAGCTAAGGGTAAAGAGCAATCTGCTCGTGGACACAGTTATAAGAACAAGGTTGAGGCTGCTGCTATCTCCGAGATTATTGGAAACCTCAAAGAAGGTTATTTTCACTCTCTTGTTCTAGTGTGTTACTGTGTGTGTGCATTTGTGAATCGAGTGCTGTATTGACAGTTCTTAACTATCTTTATCGTTTGGATATAATATGTGTGACGCCACCCATTTTTGCCAGAGTTTATGAGGACAAGGAAGAAAGTCAGCATAGGAATCATATCTCCATATAATCCTCAAGTGAATGAAATCCTGGCGAAAATTAAACAGTACAGTTCGGCTACTGATCCTGGTTTCTCCGTTAGTGTTCGTTCCATTGATGGCTTTCAAGGTGGCGAAGAAGATATAATAATAATATCCACTGTGAGATCCAATGAAACTGGAAAAGTGGGTTTTCTTTCCAATAGACAGAGAGCAAATGTGGCACTGACTCGGGCTAGGTATGTTATTTACATATGATACTCATGTTGCTTCCAAGTTGTGAGAACATGCATAAGTTGATTGAAAATTGGATTTAACTCGTGCAGGCACTGCCTTTGGATATTAGGGAATGCAACAACTTTGATTAATAGTGACTCTATATGGAGAAAACTAGTCCTCAATGCTAAGGAAAGGGGCTGTTTTCATAATGCTGATGATGACAATAATTTGGCTCAGGCCATTGAGCATGCCCTGCTTGAGATTGAACTACTTGATGAACCTGAGTCATCGTTCAAGAAACTCAGTCTATGGAACAAGCCAGAAACAGCTGCTATCACCTACAGGTAACTGGATGGTAGCCCAGCTATAAATTTTCGTTTGTTCATTAATAACCAAAAACGCAGTTAAAAATGAAGAAAAATTATTTAAGTATGCACAAGCTTGCAAGAGCATAATGAAAGCATGAGATTGATGTTATTGCTAGTTTGAAAACTAATATTTACATAATTTTGTGTCAGAGGTTCTTTTAGGGGCAGGCCAAGGAAACCAAGGTGCTGACGGATGGGGAAATGCACCTTACTTCCTGCCAGATATATCTTACTTGTTTTCTTGATGCTTTTGAGGTCCTGGAATAGCCAATGCAGGTTCTGCGCTGCCTGAAGGTTGGTTATATAATTTGCACCCTGTGAGTAACAAAACGGTTTAAATAGTATGCCTAAAGGCCCTCTACAACATGTCCCTTCTGATGTTGTAAGATATTGAGGCCAAAACCCATTGTTGTTATATAGTATATAGTTAGCTGCCACTCAAAGCCGAAGAAAGAAAAAAAGTTACTGTTTGCTGTCGCAACGAAATTCTCAAGCATCTGCACCGTTGAAAGGTGAGAACTAAAGGTGGACGGTATGCCAATTCCCGGGACATCCAAGGAGTTGTTTTATTTTAAATTTGTGCTCAAGGGTCAAAATAAGAAAAAGCAACATAGTGAGTCCTCAAATCCAATAGAGTGCAAGATGGTATACTGTATTCGAATTACATATTCAAAGCACCGTTCCTAAGAGAAGTCGGTTTGCAATGTCAGAATTACCAGTATGACATGATTACTTTCAATTATTTGGCTGTAACCTGTGCATGTGCTGCTGCATTTGCGCCAACTGTTTAAGTTTACGATCCGACGTGGATTACAATGGCCCTTTACGGTGGGAAAAGATTCAAGACAAAGGAAAAAATAACATCCATCACGTGATCACCCTCTTTTTTTTAATTTTTATTTTGGGATATAAACATCTACGGCATTATTACTTAAACATTAAATTCATGTAAAATATAATAATCAAAATTTATTTTTCAACATTACAATTAGCTACTCTGCTCACTTAATATGCTTGTATTAACATACTTCATTAAATAATTTTTTATGAACATTAAATTTCATATATCCAAACGTTAGAATTAAAAATTCTAACTAAAATCTATACAATTTCATAGAATTTTAAAATTATTTGATACTTTCTCATTCCACTTTATTTTAAAATATAATAAAATTTTCAAAATATGAGTAAATGTTAACCATTAAATTACATTTCTACTAATATCTAATTTTTCTGAAAGAAATTAATTTCAATAAACTATTAATATAAAAAAAATTTACACTCTCATCCAATCATACATCAATATAATTTATATATGAGACTTAATGTGATAGATACAAGACTTTCCTAATACGGCAATAAATTATTAGATGTCTATATTAAATCCAACCTTAAATTTAATATTCTTGATGATTAAGATAATATCACATGATAGAACACTTGAATTGATGATATTAAATGTCCATAGAAAATTAGTCAATCCAATATGTACACAGAAATCATTCTTGGAATAAGTAAATCCCTTCCATCTATATATATTAAAGCTGCTTGACAAAAATTGTCCATGACTATGATCTCAACAGCATGACATTTGCAAATTAGAGTTCTTTCTGCATTACCCTGCCAAATCTATTCCTCTTTCTAGACAAATAACAGATTCTACACGCATTTTTTAGGAAAGAAAATAAAAACAATCACTTCCATTCCAGTTCACTCTAATAAGTCTTACAATTATTCTAACGCCGTTATAAACTTTTGAATTTTTGTTTGTGCTCGTTCCTTCTCTTCTGGTCCATCAAGATCACCAATATTGTCATGATATTCCTGAACCGTCCAAAGGAAGTTTAAATAAGATTAGAGCCTCTGCTATTTCATTTGAAGAATGATGGAGTTCTATAGAAGTGATGCAAGGAATTATAGTATTCAAGCACATTATGAGTAGGGATGCTAAGCATGCTCAGTTTTGGAAAAGGGAATATAACTGAATTGCCAAAAGAACAGTGAAGTTAGCTAAGGACTTACAGACTTCAGACAGCACTTGTTTCCCTTATTTCAATGGAATAAGGTAACCAACTTCACAGACACTCAGATCAAAACTTCAAATTTTTAAGAGGGAACAGAATGAAATATCATTTATTTTTAAAATCATGAAATAAAATTAGATACACTGAGACATAGAAAAACATGACAAATTATTGTAAGCTGATATTACACTTGGACTTAGGATGCCAACAATGCATGGTCACTACAGAAACCACAACCAAAAAAATAAAAAAAATAAGCAAATAATAAACTTCAAAATTATTATTTTGAATATTAGCCACTGAGGACACATACCTGAAGTATATCCTTGAGATGCTTCTTACTAAGTTTGTTTTGCTTGAGAAGTAGTTCAATTCTTCCTCTCATTTGTGGGTGCCTGACCACAAAGTATTTAATCAAGACAAGTCATCTGAAAACATACACATCAAATCTCTTTAACATTCATTAATATATAGGTTCAAATACTTACTCCGAGCACCAAATATGACCCAGAATAACAGCAATCAACTGCAGAATCATATATAAAATTGTCAACACAAAAAGGTACTGTAAAACTGATATCTACTTGTTTGTAGATGGTGCTATTAGAAGCAACACTGGTGTTCACTAAAACTTCCCTAAATGCAATTTGAAAAGGAGACAAGCTAAAACTTCATAAAATCCTTTTGGTTAATATTTATACAGTTGTTTAAGTACAAAGAACAACTTCCAAGCATGTTTCCTAAGAAATCATAAATTAAAAAGACATTACTGTTTTTTGAAGCATTTGTGTATGAGTTCACAAAACACCAAAAACTATTGCTAAGTCGTTTCTTAGGATTATTAATTAAGTCCACAAAAAAAATTAAAATCTTACCTGAAGAGTATAAAGTCCAGATTCCAGTTTACGGTTGTATTTCTCATCTTCATCCATCTATAAAAAATAGGAACATTAAATTGTGCTCAACAAAGGTTGTTTCAATACGATATGTAGAAGTAGAGTAAGTAAACTACCTCCAAGTCATCAAGCTCAACTTGATTCAACCGTTCAGTTTCTGCTTTGACTCTATCTGAATATCTGGTGGGAAAAATAAACTCAATATGCTCAAATGAAAATATATGCCATAAATCAAGAACAATACTACCACAACTTTTATAATTCTATGCTTATAGAGATGTGTACTACTTTAAACTTGATAAAGGGAGTAAGTTTGACAATCATGAACTTGACAAAGAGAAGAGGACAAGTCCAACCTACCTCATGTATAGTTCCATTAGCCTGTCTATCTTCTCACACTCATTTTCAACAAATTTACTTAATAATCTTTCTCTCCTTGAACCCCTCAAGATTCCACCTGCGAAAATATACAGAGCATTGAAGTTCAATATCACAAAAGGGCAGAATCCAGTATACATACTAAACTGCATATTTCAATTCCATGCACAGATGCAATTATGGTACTTTGAAATACTTAAAAATATGGTGCCTTTTTAATATGTAAATAACATGTAACAGACACCAATAACATTTAATCCAAAAGTCATGTACTGCATTCCAGACTTAGGCAATAACGTGGGAGTGGGACCTTCAACAATTAACAACTAAGCCTTATCTCATTTGGTGAGAGATCTACTACGTGAGTCAATCAATGCCATTGAGGTACATTGAAAACTAAATTTTCAGTAAAACATTAACTCTTGTTTTGAGATTGATCATGCCAAGGCAAATGCTTAATGCACAGTTTATTTGCAGCAACAAGGGCAAAGGCATGACCTCACCATAAGAGATTTCAAAAACCTAAGATTAATTATGTATGCAAGCTAGAAAAGCTACTCACTCCTAAATAAGACATCCTAAGTCAAAACTCAAAAGAAACTTCACTTGCCTGCTTACCAAATAATGAAGCAATCAGTGACACAAGGCGCTCCTCTAACTCCTCTTGGTACCGTTCTTTCTTGTTCTTCTTACTGATAGGAATCTAAACATCAAAACACACAACCATTTTAGTTCCACAGACCCACATTTCACCAATGAGGAAAGCAAAAAGGAAAATCAAGAAATTCAACCAACAGTAAAGCAACAATTTTTGCAACAACAATCCATCCAACAAGTTATGCTATGTTTTTTTCTTTTTTAATTATTATTATTTTTTTGTCTAAACCACTAGTATCCTGAGTAATTTCACTCAAGCCGAATTCGCCTATTAATTTTCCATCCATAATTCTTGAACCTGAGATCTTGCTTATGCAAAACAAAGGCTCAACCACTAGAACTACTCAAGCATTGGTTCTATGCTATGGTTATGCAAATGAGCAATAGTCGAGAGGCGGTGTAGTACTTGCCTTACCCATAAAAGCTGCAAAAGCCGTCTTCAACCCCAAGACATCCACAAACCGTTCACAAGCAGGAGGGTACTTGGTCATAGCAAAATCAAGCGCCCTTATAGCCGACCCATAAGCCAGCTTCTTCTGCTTCATAATGATGATCATCAGCTCCACCCCTTCAGCCTTAACAAACCGCTCCTTGTTCTCCAAGGGCATTAGCAGGCAGCACAAGCAATCAAACAGATTCTCCAACATCTCCTCCTCGTCGGAGCTCCTGGGGTCCCTGCTCTTGTACATCGCCACCGCCTGCAGCACCACGTCCACCCCATTCATTAGCCCCAGCCTCTTCTGGTTCGCCGTGCTGCTCTGCAATAAAATCGCCAGAATCTCCGAAGCATACTGCTTATTACCATCGAACTCCCTCACCTGGCACCAGAAATAACCGCTAAGAGTTAGCTAGAAAAAGTTGTTACAGAGTTTGTTACAGGGTTAGTTACTGAGTGGAGCATTAATCCTGTGCATATGAGTCATCTTTATCGCACTGCAACCATCATACCTTAATCTTCCCCAGCAGCCACTTCAGCAGCTTCGTCTTCTCGCAAACCAATTCCGCCACCGCCGGCTTCACCTCGATCAGATTCTCCACCGTCGCGAGCGTGGCGTAAACCGCCGCGGACTCGTCGGGATCGGAATCGGAGAGCCGGTGCAAGTTCTGCACGAGGAGCTCGAGCACGCTGTTCTCTATCAACGCGTCGACCAAAACCCTAGCCGGTTCGTCGTTGTCGTCGAGGACGTCCTCGTCGGTGAGGTCCTGGAGCAACTGCACGACGTCGATGGCGATGTCGGTGTTGTCATGGTTGAGGAGGTCAACGATGGAGGGGATGACGTTGAGTCCGACCAGGTCCGGGTAGAGCTCCGGCGCTCCGGCGAGGACCTTGAGCTTCTGGAGCTCCTCGTGCAGCTCCAGCTCCGAATCCGCGAAGCGTTCGGGTTGGTTCGGGTACTTGAGGCGGGCCTCGATGTTCTCCTTGAGGCGGCGCTCGAAGGAGAGGACCAGCTTCTTTAGGGTTCGGAGGTCGAGGGCTTCCACCGCGCTCTGCGATTTCTCGATTGCTTCGAGAAGAGAGAGATCGACGTTGTTGTTGGTGGTGGCGGTGGTTGTGACGGTGCCGTTGGACCTGGATGCCGGTGGTGGTAGTTGTGGCGGTGAAACGGCGTCGTCGAACTTGCGTTTGGAGGAGTGGTTGCGCGCGTTTGCTAGCTCCATTGTCGTCGTTGACGGAGCTGGGGTGTGGAGTGTGAACTGAAAAGTGAAAAACCCTAACACTGCGTTTTTGAGCTAAACGGCAACTGTGAAGGATGAACCACGAACGGCGTTGTCGTTGAGAATTGTGAAAGAAAGGAGGGGGACATGGTAATGCTAGTGCTATCGCTACCGTAGGCTTCTGAGGCCGTTTGCAAGAAAGGTGGGTTGATGAGACGGGTCGGGCCAAGTTCATGTGAAAAGTCCGGTCCGGTTAAATCTTTGGAAAAATTAATTAACCCTTATTAAAATTTAGTTTAATTACACTTTATACCTCTTATTTCAGAAATTATATTAACTTCTATTGAGTTTTGTGTCGGTAATAGATTGACCTCTCCCAACCTTAATTGCCAGTTAAAATAATATGCTCAAGGTTTGTTTTATAATTATAGTCCCCTCTTTTAACATTCGGTTTATTTTATTATTATTATTATTATTATTACAGACTTATAGTTATCTCTCTTAACGTTAGCTGACTAATTTAAAAAAATAGTTGAAATAAATGACATATGTTGAACATGATTTTTAATGAGAATAATATAGTTTTTTGAACTTTTATTATAATTACAATAAATATTATGCCCTTACAATAGTTCAAGACTTCTGTAACTTTTACAATTTAAAGCAAAACGGTTTTTAAAAGTCTTAAAACTATCTTAAGGATATAATAGTTATTCTAACTATAATGACAGTATAAAAAACTTGCATAATTACTGTTAAAAATCATTTGCAACACGTGATATTAATTTTATTATTTTTTAGCAGTCAACTAACATCGAAGAAGTCAATGTAATGACAATACAAACCTCAAGGTATGTCGATATATTTGGATTAACTTTATATTTGGTTAAATTATAAAATTTAGATATTACATTATAAACTTTTACAAATAAACTATGTTTTGTTATAGATTAAATAAAAATTTTCATATTAATGTAAGTTAAAAAAAATTAATTATTGAATTTCAAAGTATTATGAAGCATCAATTTATCTAGAAGCTATCTCTCACATAGTATTTGCGAACAATCTTCTGGACTCTTTTAACCAAATCATGGCTCTTGCAATTGTTCCAATACGAAGGTGAGGTTGTAGATGTTTTTGTCTTGTGGAAAAGGAGGAAAACAAAGCCTTCTCCTCTTGCATTTGTGCGATATGCAAACCCTATTTACAAAGGCATGTCTGATATTTTATTTCATGTGTGGACTCTGGAGTTCAGAGCTCCTGTTATCCATGTGCAAAACCTTTTTATTGGGTCCAAGTCAAGAGGGGGACTTTAAAAGTAGATAGGTTTTGATGCGAGTCGTCAGTTTACTGGCTTCCAGCCGATTTCTTAAAACTCACACAATAAAATTGGAATAACACATCAATCCCCCCCCCCAAAACAAAAAAAAAATCACAATGAGAAACATGCCGTAACCTTAAAGTAGAGTGAGTATTTTTCTTAACTTGAACTTTTTTGTACCAAAAAATAAAAAATCACAATGACACAAACACCTTTTATTAAGGTGTTTCAATATATGTTTTTATAACACCAATGAGATAAAAAAAAAAAAAATCAACCAAGATCAAATAGTAAAATAATAAAAGCGATAAAAGGACAATGATTGAAATTCCTTTTTTTATTTGATTAATCTTCTTGATTGTAGTAGAACTTATTAAGCTTCTCTCTCTAACTTCTTGCTAAAATCACTTTCACTCTTAATCTCCAACAAAAAAAAAAAAACACAAAAACAAAAACCTCTCTAGGTAAATAGTATTGCCTCCTATTTATAGATACTAATGAGGATAAAATTATCTTTTCCCATTTTGGGTAGAGCTGTTGTGTTCTAATTAACCTTCATTTCATCGATCCATGGGCTTTTGAAGTCAAGCTTGATCCACTTCGCCAACTATATGTACAATCTTTGCTATCTTTTTTCTTTTGTAGTCTTTTGTCTCATGCATTTCTAACACCTCAAATGGGCATCATTTTCTATCTCAGGCATCTTTGGCACCAGGGATGGGTATCACGTCTCGCACCTTAGGCGTCGCAACTTTGGCCCATACACCTCACAGGCACCTTTTCATCTCAAGGGTGCCTCTGTCATCTTTGGCCTCCCTAAGGGCACCTCTCTCACTGTCTTTCACTCTTGGCGCCCCCTTTCTCTTCTTGGTGCCTCTAAGGGCGCTCCTCTATCTTTCTAATGCGATTTTATCCCTATTTGAAGGTAGCTCCAAAACATAAAGTCCAAAAAAAAAAAGAATAAAAGAATAAAATCTTATATCAATCTGGGAACACAGTTAAATAGTTTTAGTAGTTCTAACAATGTAGTACTAAACACCTCTTTGATTCAAATCTTGAAAGTAATAAACATGGGCTTAGGGTTTGATAGTATTCTTTGAGAGAGTATTTCTGACTTCTAAAAGCCAAAAGATGCTCTTGAAAGCTCTCGTAGGATATTTTTTAGAGTTAGTTTGTATTTTTTAAAGTTTAAAAAATTAATATAATTTTATTTTTTTTAATGATTGTAAAAATAAAAATTACTCTTTTTAATATTTATGTTTATTATAGTTATTTTATATTTTAAAAGTAACTTTATTAAATATTTCTATTGTGATTTTTGCTTATTAAAAGTAATTTTTATATTATTTTATTAAATAATACTATTATGACTTTTTAAGAGTAGTTTTTAGATAGTTTAAAGAGCTTTACAACTTTAAAAAGTCATAACAAAACCAAACTAAATCAGGAATATATAAAAAATGATTCCATGTGTCACATGAAAGGAATAATGCATGTTTAAGTAATGTTTAGAATGGTTTAAAATAAAAATTAATTTGATTTGATTTGATCTATAAATCAAATCTCATATTTAAAACTAATTATATAAAATAACGAGATTTAAATTGATTTAGAAACCAATTATTATATTTAGAATTTATTAAAATAATAATCAATTTAATTTGACTTTACTATTTTATATTAAAATAAGGGTAAAATAATCTTTTGAATATTTCTTACTAAATCCTATCAAATCTGATAATATTTTAGAATTAAAACAATCAAATCTCATATAATTTTACAAATCAAATTATTTAAGTTTTAAAATCAAATTAATTCATATTTTCATTCGTTGCAAAACAAACACTGCCTTATAGCTTGCTCCAATTTGGACGCAAAGTGATATACGTGCTAGCTCATCTAATCCGGATACCCTGGTTCAATATTTCAACGGATTTATTATAACCCAAAACAGGCAAAAAGATGGTGACCCACGCATGACATAGATTCTTGAGTTTCTGAAGAAATGAAAATAACGTTAACGGCAGGATTCGAACCAGCGCGGGCAGCGCCCACATGACTTCTAATAATGCCCGATAACCACTCCGGCACGTCCACCCTCATGGCATTTTTATCCAACAGGTATTTAATGTGCACAAAACAAAGAGACCTTAATGCGAGCGAAACAGAAACCATCATTATGATATACAGCCACAGCCTAGAAGATGCTGGCTTCAAATCAAATCAATCCAGAGACTTCCATCCAAATCACTTGTCGTGTGACTAATATCCACACCGTTCCCTCATCCTCCGTGTTTCTTTCTACCCCCTCATGATGTACATAGTGGACACATCTGTGGATGTGTATATCTTAATATCTGACTACTTTTACAGAAAAGCCCCTCATAAAGTCATAAAGCCGAATTGAAGCATGATTGAATTTTTAACTTGTTTTCTGATTTCATTTGTATTTTAATACATTTCTCTTAACAACCTGCAATCATCGCATGATTTTCAAATCTTATGAAGGAAATGCTAAAGGTATCATTTTATTACCTTAAACATTTCTTACAAAATAAAAGTAGAATAACATATTTATTATTAATTACCAATAAACATATATCAACTGGGCAAAATAAATGAAGATATTTACTAAAATGAATGTGGGCCATTGAAATTATCATCCGAAAACCTGGATTGTGTCAGTTTCGTTCAACCCACCCGCTATATAAAAAGGTCACATTTGAGTGTAACACTCCCCGAAGCTTGAAGCTTTCCACGTATAATACGTCTTCTTGCTCCATTGTCACCAAAGCCTATATTCTATACTATACTGTGAGTAGCATCCATGGCTCCCAAGACGGTTCTGCTGATATGTGGGGACTACATGGAAGACTATGAAGTAACAACCTTCATTCACTTCATCATCATCCCCTTATTCACTCACTCATGTTATCATATAGTGTTTTCAGTTCACTCCTTTCTGAGACTTCATGTTGCTGTGTTTTATGCAGGCCATGGTCCCTTTCCAAGCACTGCAAGCCTATGGCGTCGCCGTCGACGCCGTTTGCCCCGGAAAGAAAGCCGGAGATGTCTGCCGCACCGCCGTTCACCAGACCGCCGGCCAGGTCGGTCTCTGTTGGTGTGGCGCATCAAAATATGTGATTGATTTTGTTTGGATTTGATTTGGGATTCAATTCTTGTAATTGGAATTTATCATAGAAGATTAAGGTTTGAGTTGATTTGCAAATCAGCTGATCTGTTTGGAGCATTTTTTTGGATGGATAAAATTAATTTATGTTAATAATAATTTTGCTTTATTACTTTTATTTTGATCAGTTTAATTTTGATGCACAGTGTAAAATATTTTTACACAAGAATTATATATAGCCACATCATTAAAACTATTTGATTTTTAAATAAAAGATATGATATGTTTGGTTGAAAGTGTGTATCAAAATTAATATCTATTTCAAATAGGTTAAAATAAAATGGATAAGTGAGTAAGAACAAGATTTTCCTTTGAACAATTAAAATTGCATGGATTGTTTTTTTACATGTGTACAGCTTAAAATCATGAGTATTTCAAATCTATTCTTATTCTATAACTTTAGAAGCAAAATGGTTTCATTTATAAATCTATCAATTTCCTAAATTGTAGTGTTCACTGTTCAGACGTATTCTTAGTGAGCTTTGTATGTATCGTTTTCATTTTGATTGAGAGTATTGTATTTTGGCTGGTTGTTTTTTCTCAGACTTATTCTGAGACGCGTGGTCACAATTTTGCACTCAATGCGACTTTTGATGAAATTAATGCTGCAAGCTATGATGGGTTGGTATTGCCGGGTGGAAGGGCGCCAGAATATCTTGCTAATGATCCTGCTGTTGTGGAACTGGTGACCAAGTTCGACAGTTCTGGAAAAGTGGTTGCTTCCATTTGTCATGGACAGTTGATTCTGGCAGCTGCCGGTGTCGCTAAAGGTCGCAAGTGCACCGCTTTTCCTCCTGTTAAACCGGCACTGGTTGCTTCCGGCGCTCATTGGGTTGAACCTGACACCATGGCAGCAACAGTGGTGGATGGCAATCTCATTACTGCTGCTACTTATGAAGGGCACCCTGAATTTATTCGGCATATTGTGAAGGCATTAGGAGGGAACATAAGTGGCTCCAGCAAGAAAATCCTCTTTCTTTGTGGGGTAAGTTCTAATGTTCTGTTGCTTGTGGTTGAGAATCATGGGCTGGGTGGGATACTACTGCTCAACTTGCTTCTATTTGGCAAGACTAGTTGTAATTGTAGTAGAATTTTCGGGCACAGAGCTGATTGGTGCTGAGTACCAAGGGTTTTCTGTTTGTTACTTACATAAAACATCTCACCTTTATTGCTAATATTGATGTTTTAACAATTCTAACCGCAGGATTACATGGAAGATTATGAGGTGACTGTTCCTTTTCAGTCCCTTCAGGCCTTAGGATGCCATGTTGCTGCAGTTTGCCCAAAAAAGAAGACTGGTGAAACTTGCCCAACTGCTGTTCATGATTTTGAAGGTGATCAAACTTACAGTGAGAAGCCAGGACATGATTTTGCTTTAAACGCAACCTACGATGATGTGGATGCTTCAAGCTATGATGCTCTAGTCATCCCTGGAGGTCGATCACCTGAGTATTTGGCATTGAATGAGTCAGTCATTGCATTAGTGAAGCATTTCATGGAAAGCAAGAAGCCAGTTGCATCTATCTGCCATGGCCAACTGATTTTAGCTGCCGCAGATGTTCTCAAGGTATTATAACTGTAAACTCATTAAAAACACCATGTTTGTTATATTTCACGTTTGTTTCTCAACAATCACCGAAATTGAGTGGCTGGGGATATGTTTTGACAAAAAATGCACGAGTTGTATAGTGTTGTTACAGTCATATCCTTAAGTAACTTTTGCAGTGTTATTGATTTTACTTTCATATATTAGCATGATCGAAACTTTCATATTAATTTCTCGATGCTTTAAACACAATGCTTTAGGAAGATGTATTGTTTGTAATTTGTGAGCCTAGGTCTTTGTGTGTGCTTAACAACTTACATGTTGAGATTAAGCTTATTCATGTAATCAAGGCACAACTTGGTTGTACTATATTTTTGTGTCCTCTTTTCCTTCTTTTGTGCCGGTCACAACTACTGTTACCTTTAGTGGATGAGTTGCTTCTGAATTTTTTGTCATCCTAGCTTTTCTCCGTATCTTCATTCTAGTGTTGCTTGTTGATAGGAACTGGGCCTGAGTAATGGGCTTTAGTAGTTAGGAATATTACACACTTTCTTGCATATTCTGATCCAGTTCTTATCACTTGTTATACTTTGATATGTTGGTAAAGGCATACATCATGCTTGCATTGAGAATCACAGCATCTTCCTTGCAGACTTACCTTCTAGTTAGACTGGATTAATGAAATCTATGCAGCCACAGTGAATGTGGCTTCATCTCTGGGTGTATTTTGTGGTTATGAAACGGTAGCATGACTTTGTGTTACTCATTTTTTATTCCTATTTTAGTTGTTCCCCACTTAGGCAGTCCACTCCTTTTTGTAGACCTTTCTTTCATGCCTGGATAATTGAATTGCAATTCTTTGGTATAATATCATCAGTTATTTCACTTTCCCCTTCCTCTATCTCCCATCAAAGAACAGAAAGAATGATAGCAGATAATGAAGCATACAACAAAAAAACAACTAAGTCTTTTTTCATTAGATGGGATCGGCAACATTGATCAATCGACTACATATAATGAAGCATAAAGAAGTTAAATACATATGGCACTGGACGGATGTTAACTAAAACAAAAACTCTATAAATTGCTTCTTTTCGTCAATCTCTTCTTATTATGTACATATTACTCATTTGATAAAATCTTTGGTCATTGGTGCATCACTCGTTTTCTAGATGCATTGGTGATTGCCTTGTCAGGTTCAAACTTGATTAGTTCTGCTGCCTGTTGAAAGGCTTGATGGATTCTATTGTGACAATAGGCATGCTATAATTAGTTGTGAGTGTATGTATAACTCATTACTAGTGGTGTATTGTCTGTTAGTTCAACTTAATTTCCCACACACCTTTCATTGGTGAATAATAAGTAGATAAGAATCATTGAATATATTAGATAGAAAAAATATTTCTTTCCTTCCCCTTATTTCATTCATTGCTACAGAACTTAAAAAACTAGTAATATTTATTATTTTTATCTTTGCTGGTTGTAAACTGTTTTTATATGATGACATAATTGTTATGCATTTGATGCTGCATGTACAATGACATTTTTCTGCCGTGGTCACATATTTTTTTCATGCGACAGGGAAGGAAATGCACTGCTTATCCGGCTGTGAAGCTTAATGTGGTGCTGGCAGGAGCAGCATGGCTGGAGCCTGACCCCATAAGCCGCTGCTTCACTGATGGAAACCTGGTCACCGGGGCTGCATGGCCAGGGCACCCTGAGTTCATTTCTCAGTTGATGGCACTACTTGGTATCCATGTATCTTTCTAGCTGCGCTTTGTAATGTAACATTTGAAGCTTTGCGTACGCATCTTGTGTCAAAATATGTAGATGTGTATTAAAATACTGCATGTGAGGGACTTGTTGTGTACAAGGTTGAGAGATCACGTATCTGAATAAAAGTCTATGTTTATAGATAGATGTTCTTTATATCTTTGAGCAGGGACTCTGGTGACAAGCATGCGAAATTTTCCCGAAATATTCTTTTTCCCTATAGTAATGATGTAGTCTTTCATAAATATTTTTAAACATCCTCTAAATACTAAATAAAGTAAAAAATAGATATAATCAATATCTTGAAATTTTAAAAGGTAATCAATTATTTATTTATTTAGTAATTAAAAACATATTTAGGAGAACTCGTTACGAAGATAAATCATTTTTCTTTTCCCTATTAGTAGGAACGTGTCTCCTTATTTTGTTGAGAGAATTCTCGGTACCCTATTGGTAGCTCTCATTAACATTTGTAATTATAAATATATTCAATTAAATAATTTCTTACTTAAGTTAAAACCATATTTAAATATATTTTTATTCCTCTACTCATGTTTAGTTAAAAATGTTATAAAACCACAATTAAAAGTAATTAGAGAGTGATCTAAATTTTATGTGGGCAGACGTAACTCCAGCCCCGAACAAAATTAATCAACATTCCAAAAATGTAAAAACTCTTTATAGCATTTTTAGTGATATGGAGCCTTTTTTTTTTTAAAGTAATATTTTGGGTTGAAGTTTTGTAAGTGAAAAATAAATAACAAGAAAGCTTTATTTTTATGATGAATTAATCTGACTTAAGTCAAACTAATTGTCGATAAATTTTGAATGTTGATCTTGATGGTTTAAATCAAAAGTAGCCTAGTAACTATAACTAAATATAAAGAAATTTTAATATCAATAATATAAGTCGTCACTACACCCCTTTCACTAAATCAAAATTGTACATCCCTTTCAATTAATACACTACTCACAACTGCGTGATAGGATGTGAAGTCATTTTATAAAAATTTTAAAATAACTTTAAATACTCTTTCATGGTGAGATTGATGGATATCGGGCCAATTATACCGATATGGTATAACACATCTCTTTTACCCTATTTACCAATATCTTATCTTACCCACATCAGTTCATCGATGAAATTATTAACAAACCGACCACACCTCTACTTGCCGCCTCCAATATTTAGCCCATGCCGACCATAATACCACTTTTGCCATCCCATCACCTCCACCGCCTCTTGTTTTTCGAGTCCATTCAATAAATATTCTAGAGAATTATTTAAAAAAGAAAAAAGAAACGAAAACTAACTTTTTACAAAATTCTCAACGCGTTACAAATTAAATTATTTCAAATTTCTTAACACTAATCCGAAAATTCTTTATTTTTATAATATATTTCTTTAAAAAAAATATTTGGATATATTGGACTGTGGGCCACATTGGAGGAGGAGGATAAAGTGGGCTATGTCCAGTGGGCTTGAAGAAGAAGAAGAAAAAGAGGGACTTTGGAGAAGAGAGTAGGTGTGTTTTGTGGATGGATGGATGGATGGATGAATGACACGTAGACATTTCTTCTTACCACTTCCCTTCCTCCACGCTTCTCTCTCTCTCTCTGTCTCTGTGTTTCTCTCTTCGGAGTTTGCCCTAATCCTCCACCATCTCAGATCTCTTCCCTCCATTTCCAGTAAGCTTCTCTCTCTCTCTCTCTCTCTCTTGCTGCTACCAGCCTTAGCTTCTCCAAAACTTCAACGCTCACGTTCTGTTTTGGTTCCTTTCTCTTTTATATAAGTGCTTGCTTGCTGTAATAGCTAAACAAACTTAGGGCTCTTGCGGTTGATTCATTTTTTCGTTAAATTCTCGGAATTGACTTTATTCGCTTCTCCAAATTAATATTGGAACCTGGAAAACTCTAACTTGTTTGATTCAAACTATTGTGCCTCATAATATAATATAATATAATATGATATGATCTGGTCGTTATTATATTTACTTATTTTTGGGTTTTGAAAATGTTTGTGCCTTTGGATTTTATCTTTGTTGTTTGTGGTTTTTCGACTATGCTAGTCCCGTTGCGACATTGATGTTTAATAATGTTGAGCTATTCTTCCTCTCTCGTCCTGTTGAAGTCATAGCATTCTGAAATTGAACTCGGAGAGTTGAGATTAAATTGGGAATAGTGGTATTTGATTCTATGTGATGAATTTGTTTTTCAAATTGGAGAGGTCTGTGATGCAGAGAAAATGACTGACTCTATATTGGGGGTGGCATAGTGGATTTGATGTGCGTAGTAGATGTTTATTGAATCAACTGTATGTCAATATGCAATATATTCCTTGCAAATTAGAACCGGTGATCCCAGAGGGCCTTTTCTTCCTTGAAAGAGATCTTTTACGATTTTGTAGTGAACCTACATTCTTCTGTGTGTTAGATATGAGTCAAACTTACTCTTAGGAGCCAAAAGGTTCTACAAGTTTTCTTGTTGTTTTCTTCTTAGAAAATTTGGTTGACTTCACGCCGAAACAGCATATGAATTATTGTGGAACTCTGATGTGTACTTTCACATAGTCTCATTAGATACAGGGGTATATGCTTGCATAAATTGCTGACATACAGCAATTGTTAAATGGGAATGATTTTTTAGTGATTAAATCTTTGAGAATTTATTCTTCCAAAGTTTTGTTAAGGGGGTATATTGAATATTCTAATCAAAGCAAAAGAATATGTAAGTGGTTTGCTTTATTCCAATTTAATTTATTCTTAAATTCTTTATTATTTGTCTACACCTGATTTTTTGTTGAGGGAGTGTTATTGTTATAACTTATAATTTATGAATCTTATTAAATGTTCCCCTATGTGGTCAGAGTACTTTTTATGGTATTTGGTAGTTTTTATTGTGCATTTTATTGACAATATCAATCTCAGTTTAAATTAGTAGGAATGGGGGCAGATAATAAATATGAAGGCTTCTTGTTTGATGCTCGAATCCCCTGCTTGCTTTGGAGCTATTGAAGCATGCACATGAGCATATGCCCTCGCACACTCAAAAAACTAAAAGGAAAATATGTTACTAAGAATGCTCCCATTAACCAGTTGAATTAGCGAAGAAAAGAAAAAAAAGGTTAATCACTGGTCTTGGGGATTACATCTAGTAGTAGTATCTATGATAATAATTAGGTATCACTTACTGAACAATTGGTTCATGGCTATATTTTCCAGGCGATGTTCTGTGTGGATTCTTTTGGGGTGTGAGGAGTATGTATTCTGATTATGCATATTGTGGGGATGATATTAGATTGGACTAAATTACATTTTCAAATAAAATGGAAATATACTTTAGAAATATAGTCCTCTTTTTATATCAGGGTGGGGATCTACTTACTCAATTGAATAGCTTTTTATGGACATTGAATTTCATCAATCCAAATTGTCGAATTGAAAGTTTCAACTAAGTAGTTCGAGCATAGAAGATTTATACAACTTTAAAAGGATTTGATACTTCATTATCCCACTTTATTTGATGTATAATGTTTTTAAAAATATAAGTAATTATAAATTAATAGATTATATATCTTTTAAGTTTTTTTCTGAAAATTGGCGGTATGCTTGATCATGATTCAATGGTTATATTAATGCAATTCATTATTTATAGAAGTTATTCATGAAGTAAGTGTAGAAGACTTACTCCTATAGTACATGGATCTCTTCCCTTTGTGCCAAAATAACACATTTGCAGCTATATGACTACATTCAACAGTTGTACTGTACTCTGAATTCTGACTGCTTTTATGTTAGAATGTCATAAACGCGACTTGTCCCTGTCGTATTTCATGGGACGTGCATATCTTATCTTCCTTTTAAGCTAATGTGCATTTTTTGTGTACTTTGTTGTTTGCTTTCTGTTTTAGGAGGATTAGGTCTCCTGCATTGTATTCCTTTTCTCTCGTATGATTATGAATTTTAATTTGCCTATTTTCTTAGAATAAAAAGATAAGAAACTGCAGTACAAGTAGGCATGCTTAGGTCTTAAAAGTTCATTGTATTAACACTATGGACGTTTGCAGGTGCATCACATCTTAGCGTTTAGACATCACGAATTGTAGATACTTCAATACTCAATATGGAGCTGAGTACTATTAAAGATGCATTTGATCGTGTTACAAAGAAGCAAAAGTTATCTAGTGCAAAGATTCAAGAAGTGATTGATCAAATCAGACAGGAAATTGAGAGTGCTTTAGATAAGATGCAGTCAGTCAATAACTCTGACCCTGAACTCAATTATAAAGCTGTCCTCAATGAGCTTGAGGCCAATTTGCTTAAAATTGCTCCACTTAGCCAAATGGAAGGCACACAGAAAGAGCTAAATGTAGCACTCAGCAAGTACGGGAAGCTTCTTGAGAAACATTTCAACCCTGATATATCAAAGGCTTATAGAAATATTGATGTTGATATACACACATTGAACCAAATAATTGCCAATCATTTTTATCGCCAGGGCCTTTTTGATATTGGTGATCATTTTGTAAGTGTGCTTGGAGAACCAGAATCTGCTGCCACTATGAAATCTCCATTTCTAGAAATGTATCAAATACTTGAAGCCATGAAGAAACAGAACCTGGAGCCAGCCCTCAACTGGGCTGCTGCGAATTCAGCCAAACTTGCTCAAAGTGGATCTGATCTTGTATTGAAACTTCACTCCATGCAATTTGTGAAAATACTTCAAAATGGAAGTAGAGATGAAGCTCTTCATTATGCTCGAACTTACCTATCTCCTTTTGCTTCCAGTCACATGGCTGAAATTCAGAAGCTTATGGCCTGTCTTCTGTGGACTGGAAAACTTGATCGGTCTCCATACCATGCATTACTATCCCCATCTAACTGGGACAGGTTGGCCGAGGATCTTAAACGGCAGTTCTGCAATCTTTTGGGCCAGTCATACAACAGTCCTTTGAGCGTTACCGTAGCAGCAGGGGTCCAGGTTTTGCCGCCTCTCCTTAAATTTATGAATGTCATGGCAGGCAAGAAGCACGAATGGCAGTCTATGAACCAGTTGCCTGTTCCGGTTGAGTTAGACCGTGAATTCCAGTTCCATTCTATTTTTGTTTGTCCCGTCTCAAAGGAACAAGCAACTGAGGATAACCCGCCCATGTTGATGTCCTGTGGTCATGTTCTCTGTAAGCAGTCTATCTTGAAGATGTCCAAGAATAACACAAAGATGTTCAAGTGCCCGTATTGTCCCTTTGATATTGATGCTTTACAATGCAGGCAGCTATATTTCTGATGTTCATGAACTTGTATGAAACTCTCTTGTATTAACTGAATCGTGTTGTTGAATAGTTCCGTTAAGCATCGGTATAGCAGTGTTTGGTGACTGCAAAATGCCATGCCTAATTGTGATGTCTGTATGACTGTATGTTTCATAACATTTGTTGTAAATAGAAATTCTTTCGAAGTTGGATATGACGTGCAAGTTCTTAATTAGTTACCAGCTTTCATTTGGATAAGCCTTGACCTTGATACACATAAATTGGATCCTCCTTTTCCCTTGTGTCAATGGTTGGACGGATCATTGTATATTTGCGGTAATTTGTAAGAAGTGGAAGATGCATAGTAATAACGGAAAATGCACACACACAATTTAGAGGTGATTTGTGCGGGGAAGAGGTTGTTTCTGGACCAGGTCCACTCATGAAAGTAGTGGATTAGGTTGGATAGTTTTGAGCAAATCTGAGGAAGGAGATGAGTAAAGTTAATCTTTCTGTTAACATGTGTTCTTTTAAATTAACAGAATAAATCATGTACCACGTTAACTCTATGATGTGACTTATTGAGGGAAAAATAGAGGTAAATTTTTATAGATTTCATTCATATATAATTTTAGATATAAATAAAATTCATGAAAATTTATCTGCTATTTTTATCCCTAATCAAACATATTCTAAAGTTAAAATTTCCTAACCTTTCTTTTCCTTCCTTATCAGCAACTGCTGGTCTGCAACCCTTTGCAAAGTCAGAGTGCAACCCCACTATCACGCATTCAAATAATTGCTACATGGGAGTCAAATTCTTCTCCGCCGTTAAACAATGACAAATCTTTTTTTCATAGAATAAACAATGACATATCTTATTTGAACGTTAAATTTAATATTCTTTTTACATAAATATATAATATATTTATCTCACTTCATTCTGTACTTACTTCAATATTTACTTATAAATTATAATTATGTTAGTATACGCTGTTCATACAATATAATTAAATTCAAAAATCATTTTCCTTAAACAATTCAACTGCTGTTTCAACCGCCTAATATTTCACGTGCCCGTCAATCATTGGGTTATAACAAACAGGGTCGTGAGGTGAATGCAAAACAGATGGAGGAGGATCGCTGAAAATATGAAATAATGTTGAAAGCCACGTCAAAGAATAGCATTTAAATACACCATGTAGTACCTAATCTATTTACAAGTTAATTTTTATGTTTAAAACATGGCAGCATACGTGTTCAACATTTTGTTAATCCAAATTCAAGCTAACTTCTCTTTGGTTATGGATTTCACACACAGGCTGAGCAATTTGTGTAAGTTAATCCCAAGTTGACTATTTGCTAATTAAATATCAGCCTCTTTCTTATTCGTATGGACAGCACATCCTCGTGGTGAACATTTATGCTTACAAGAAGTATAAGCTAAGAGTGCACCTTTATTGGGATTTACACGATAGAAAATCCTCCTTTGAGATGCACAATTGAAAAGAAGATGCAAGTAAAGGCAACCACTCATGAAGGCCACTTTAAAGTGTAATAAGCAAATTAAAGAACTCCTCAGTATCACCCCAAATGCGAAGGAAAGAGGCCTGAACCACTCTAAAGGGAAAATTTGAGTGTCTCAAGGAAAATTCTCCGAAGCTTAAAGTTAATTGTCATTCCCTTTTCCCAATTTCACGTAGATTTAGGCTTAGTATCAAGGTAAACACCTTTTCTTTCTTCTCTATCTTTATGCAAATTCGTGACTAAAGTCATAAGTCATAACTACTTCCAACTTTATTGTGCACATGATAGGAGCCTTATCTCATCAAATGGGAAACATGTAATAGTGTTACTCTTTCTTTTCTTTTTTAATTCCTGATAAGATTTTTGAGTACGATAATAGCTTATGCGTAATGCGAAACCAGAACAATGATGGGACGTTGAATAGGTCCGAGACAAGGTGGTGAAGATCATATTATAATAATATAACTACATGGGGTAGGATTTTGGCTTGAGATAAGGATGCTTGCTTTGAGATGCAGTGTTTTTTTACCTTGATCATACTCAAGATAAAGCATACGAAAAAGTAAATACCTTTTGAAATACAATCATTGCTTTAATATTAAGAATCCGAGGGACCAATTATGGACACAGTGAGCTCTCTTATTGATGGATGTGGGAAGTTATTTGATATAACAAAGCACAAAAACTACATCTGAATAAGAATTTCAAGAAGTTTCTTATTGTAACATAATTACAATGACTAATGAGAGGGTTTTCAATTTATTGGATGTTAATAGAATTGAAACATGAGTTGATTGTTTTTATTTGCAATTGCTTTCATTTTTTTTCGCTTGCTTTTATTCCATTATTGAGTGTTTGCTTGGGATCCGTCTCATAAGTCGCTAGAGCTGGGATCCCAAAAATTGCCCATCAACTCACCATCAAAATTTGTGAATGCCTTAATGCCATTGATGATTTGACGCACCATCTTAACATTTGTTTGTATTACCCTTTGATCCTTTTCTTTGTAAAGGGCTGACACGTGCACTGAAACTTGACAACCAGATAAGCATTTCCAATAAAAGTTACGGTACATGAATCTCGTCATACATGTATGTTAACTATGAAATACAACTTTAGCATAAAATTGACACATTGAAAAAAAGGAAGAGAGGTAGAGAACATGCATGCATCTTCTCCGTATAATTAGCTTGTGTATTCATTGTGTTAGAAAGGCAATGAATCCTTTCTCGTAAATTGTTAGTGGGATGTTCTCCTTTCCATCATAATTTTAGTTGCTTGCCATAACTTTGCATTTTTTAAGTTATTGTTAGGCACCATGGAAGCAAAACGCCACTAGCTAGTGCACTAAACATGGATGATGGATAGCACTAAGTAAAATCTTAGGTGACAAGATCTTCACCCGGGTGTACTTCAATATAGGATGCAGATTCAGTGTGAATAAAATCTCAAGTGCAATGGTTTTAGATAGGATTAGCCAAAAAAAAGAAAAAATAAATCCCTTCCTAAATTCTTAAAAAGCAGTAAACACAATTCCTTATCCCATGTAGTGCCAAGAAATTCCAAAGTACTTGCCATTATTCTTTGTCTAATCTGAAATGAGAGACCCACCATCTTGCTTTCAATCCACCGGACAGTACGAAAGTACTAAACAGCTCATGCAAACATACAAAATTGCTTATGCTAATTTTATCGTTCTCCTCGTTCAGACCACAACGACAGCTGCAATTACAGAAACGGATATACATACATGAAAACAATTGGCACAGAACTTTAAACTACAACCCAATAATCTCACTTTATTAATTTCATTTTTCTTTTTAAATTATCTGCATACCCAATCTCTGAGCGCGGTTCACCCCACTACTACTGTCATTACCTGACCCTTTTCTATCTATGCAGAAAAAGTACCTAGCCGTCGTACTACAGTACTGCTTGTCCCTACCATGGATCTTGGTCCATGTCCATCTTAGCTATCCCAATTTTTTCAATTCTGCACAACCATTTTTTAATAATATTTTGTTCATTTTCTCCAATTTATTTATATACTAACAAACGCTATATATATATATATATATTTTCCAAACAAAGAAAATTACATTTAAAATCTGGCATTCTCAAAGCCGTGCAAGTCACTGACTTTATTCATGGACTTTCTCAACATAGCCACTTTAGCCAGTCTCTCAGCGGCTCGCCAAGCAGATGTCGGCATAAACGGCTCCAGCTTCTCTTCCAAGCAAGTGTTGGCTCTTGGCTTCTGGCTCCGCACTCGGCGCCTCAGCTCCGCTTGCTCGGCTTCAAGCCAATGAAGGTACTCGCCGGAGCAATCAGCTTCACGGCTCCGTTGAATCAACAAGGCTCGAGCCGATGAAAGCAAGTGAATGGCTCCAGCCAAGTCGTTGTGAGCTGACAACCATTTGGAGTCGGCTACGGCTCGGGTGCTGACGTGGAGGTTTCTCAACCGCTCGATTTTTGGATGCGACAATCCAACGGCGTGGGGACGCGGAACGACGATCAAACGCTCCTTTGAATGAATGAGCTCTTGAGTGACGGGGTCGCGGTGTGAGGATCGTACCGACATGACGTGGCGATGGTTCCCCTGCGCTGCGGCTCCTGCTGGGACTTTAAACTCCACCAGCAACTCCCTCTCCTCCGCCGCGTAGAGATCGCCGATCATGACGGAATCCGGCGAAAGAACAGCCGCAGAAAGGGAATACACGGCTGCAATCTCCGCCGGCGAGGACCGTGACGCCACTCTCAATTCGAGCGTGAGGTCCTGAGCTGCCATGCTCAGGAAACTCCCCACGCGCTTCGCTAACGCGCTTTCTTGGCCACACTCGCCGTCGCGAACCGTTAGTTCGAGGTGAGAGAAGCGCGTCGATGACAACCGTTGGTCCTCGCGGTCGTTCGAGAGGAGCACGATCTTCGCGACGGGGTTCTTCTCCCTCCGGTCCTCCAGAACCTTCGCGGCCTTCTTCAGCGCGTCGTTCCTCGCCAGAGCTCCGTCGCGGCACCGCTCGACCGCGGCGAGCGCGTCCACGACGCGGCGCGCTGCCCTCTGGCCCTTCCCAGTCATCCTCCGCAGCGGAAACAGCCGCTTGGAGCCGCCGGAGAACGCGACGACGGAAAGACGATCGGTGGAGCCCAGCGACGAGATCACGACTCGAATGGAACGCTTAAGCGCCCGAAGCTCCTCGCCAGACACGGTCCCGCCGACGTCGAGCAGCGCCACGAGGTCCACTGGCGGCCGACGCGCGGCCGCATCACACGGCGGAGCCGTCACCTTCAACACCGCAACGTAAGTCTCGTAGCTTCTGTTAGAAGCCACAGAAGCAGCCTCCGGTAAGAAGAACGCTTCAACGGTTCTTCTGGTTTTCAACGGTGACACGTGGAAGCCTTGGTACTGCGTTGGTTCTTCGTTTTCTTCCTCTTCTTCTTCTTCGGATTCGGGTATGGGGATGAAGCCCAAAACGGAGGTGGGAGAGGCGAGTGGCTCGTCGTCGTTGTAGAGCTTAAACGACTTTGTCGTCTTGGCGTGGTCGTGGGGTGGTGTGTTTTCGTCTGCGGTTAGTTGTTTCCAGCCGGTGCTGCATACGGGGCACGTGAGGAGTTGGCGCATCCTCACGTGAGCGGCGATGCATGGGAAGTGAAAGGTGTGAGAGCATTCCGCTGTGAAAATTGCAGTTCCTTGACCAGCTTTCACGCTCTGCGTACAAATTCCACATCGGCTCTGAATATTAAGGGAAAATAAAAATAAAAATAAGAAAGTTAGAGAAAATTGAGAATTTAATTAATGCAAAAATGAAGTGGGAGAGTGCGATTTGGTTTAGGTACCTTGGATAGGCGCAAGGTGGATTTGAGAAGGGAGAAAGTTGAAGGTGAGTTGGGTGAGAAGAGAGTGGAGAGGGTGTTGCGTTTATTGGGCGTTTTAGCATTGTTGTTGTTGTTGTTGTTGTTGCATTGGAGTTTTGGGCTGTTAGGAAGTGAACAAGTGGCTCTGCAATGGAGGTTGGGGCTTTGGGACTGTGATTGAGGAGTTGATGGGTTGGAATAAAACGTGAGCTTCGGACTTTGTTTGGTGTTGTCGCAATCCCATTGGTGTTGTTGTTGTTGATGGGAATGCTTCTCTGTTACTGCATTAGCATTCGGCTGTGTGTGTTTGGGCATGGATGTGCAAAAGGCCCTTCTCCACCTTGTTACCATTCTTCCAATCTCAAAACAAACGCGGTGTTTTTGCTCCTTTTATGTGAATGTGATGGTATTGAGGAGGAGAAAAGCTTTAGCGTCTGGAAAGTGATTATCCAGAAAGCCAAAAAGAGATGATGCCAGTGAATGGGTCTAGTTTCAGAGACCCTTTTTATGCTCCTCTCTATTTCCATTCCCTTCCCTACCATCCTCTATTTATATAATCAATTGGCCTTGGCGTTTTTGTTATTTTCAATATCTTAATTTCAAAACACTACCAAAAAAAAAAAAAAAAAAACCTCAATGGAAATAAGCCGTTGCTGCTAGCTTCCAAGTTGAAATTATCCTCTTATTAATATAAGAAATTAATTATATGTTAACTAATTTAATTTAAGTTGAGTTGATCTATTATAAAAATAAAATTTGTTTGGTATCATATTTTTTATTTACAAGAGTTATAAATTTCAAATTATTTAAATCTATTAAATATTAATTTTCTCTTTTAAAGACCTTATAATTATAAATATAAATATAAATGGCAACCATTATAGAAGTTAGAATCACATGCTTTTAATATTGACGTGAATATTACTAGTATTTCTTTTATTTTAATATATCCACCAGTTTAATCAAAATGATATATTTAAAAATTAATATATTTTGATATAAATTTATATCAAAATATATTAATTTTTAAATATATCACTTTAATTAAATTGATAGATATATTAAAATAGAGAAAATACTATAATAAGAGTTAAGATATTTTTACATAACTTTTTAACAATAAATTCTCATCGCTTACATTTAGTGAGATATGGTGGTAACGAAAGAATAGCAAAAAAGAGAATATGGACAAAAAAAGAAGAAGAATGGAATGAAGAAAAAGATAATTAGAAGAAGAAAATTCTAGTATTTTATATATGTTTCTAATAAATAAAAAATTTAATATTTTATTTATATTTCTAATATTTTATAAATGAGACATATCATTATTTTTCATCTTCAATTTAGATAATATTTATGAAATGAAATATTAAAGATATAAATAAAATAAAATAAAAATTAAGAACAAATTTAAAATCTTTATAAAATACGGGAACATAAATAATATATATATATATATATATATAAAACACCTTTTTCTATCTTGATACACGTATATTTCAACGTTCACTTGCAATCACATTTTTCTACTTTTTCTATTCTATGTCTGTACATGGAATGGTCAAATAAAATTTCTCGAAGTGAAAAGGGCTGCATTGGTATTGACGTGGCAACTGTAAAGTGGGGGGGGGGGGGGGTTTGGCAAGTGACAACTAGTAACAGAAGTCAACGTCCCACAGCCTGCACCTGGGAATTGTGCAGTAGTGTCCCATGCAGATGCAATGAGTGATGCAAACAAACAGAGTAAGTGTGCATCAAGTGGAATGCATAATTCATCGCCACCTCTGGTTTTGCTGCATACGGAGAGCTAGCTACATTCATTCATGCTTACTTACTATGATTAATCCCTTTCGACTCAATGTTCGTCAGTTTTCCTTTTCCCCACTCAAAGCAAATATATTTGGTTCTCTTTTTTCGAATTTTATAATTGGTTGAGTGGGTGGGTGGAAACCGGCGTGAATTGCTGACGAGTTTCAATGACCCATGTGTACTGTGGCGCAGCATATTGAGCGATTGTTTGTATTGATTGGCACCAAACTACGGTATTAAGGATGGAATCTGTGTTCTAACTCATTTTAATACATTTAGTAAAATTACAATGTGTTATATTTTAACATGATTTTTAACCTTTAATCGTAATTTGAGTAAAAGTGAAAAAAATAAAATAAAGTAAAATCTATTGGATCAAATCATAATTTAGGAACTATAAATCGAACACACCGTGAGTTGGGGAGATATACGGTTCCTCCTTAAGAGGAGCCAGGCTTTGTTCCTAATTTACTTAGGGGCCATTTAATAGCATGTGTAACGAAAATTATTACGAGAGCCATAATGTAATGTATTTTTTTTATCTAATGATTAAAGTGCGAAAAAAAAAGTGAATATTATTTATCATAATGCAAAGAATAATATTTTTGTATGATGAGTGTAAAATGCAAAGTTGTATGATAATAAAATTACATTTTGAAAAGTAATGATATTTTTACAAAAAGAGGTGCTACTTGGTACGAATACCAAGAGCACGAAAGTGTACGAAACATTTGCCAACCAATAAAATCCGTTCTTTCAACGGAAATCAAGGAGGAGAGAGAGAGAGTTAATTTATAAATGAGAAAAATTTAACATTGTTTGTATTAAAAGCACGAAAATATTGTCATGCTAAATATCATTTCCCTTTCTGTTTTACAAAAATGACAAGCGCACAAGCTTTATAAGATGTAAAGGGGCTGAAGATGTTTTAGGAATTTGTTATTTCTATATCTAGCATCAATCACACACACACACACCTCAACACACACAACGGTGACCCATCTTATCATTGTTACAGTAAAAAAAAAAGAATTTCCACTCTAGAAATCAAGGTGTCTATGCTTAAAGAAGGGTACAAATATGTTTCTCAATTTTTCAATTGTGTATAAAAATGATGTTTGAAAATTTTTCAACCACTCTTTTTAATGTTTGTGTAAATTTTGTTAAAATTTTTTATGTGAAACTATTGTTACTCCATTTCAAAGATTAACTAAACAAAGTATGGGAGAAAATTTTGAGTAAAGTATTATTTACCATGCCATTTATTTAACACTTAAAACGATATATGTGTAAAAGTATTTTTAAAATAATTATAATTTTAATCATGACTTTCGTAATGTTACATATACCAAGCAATAATTAAAGTGCTTTATGATAAATTGTGTTTAAGTAAGAGTTACTCAGAAGGATGAACACCACCTCACAAACATAGTGTCCACGAGGCCCGAAACTTTTAATTAGGTGCTTTACACAATAATTCAAGGAAATACTCAGTAACTCAAGCTCATAAATTTAAAGGCAGGTATTTATTCACTGCCTAAAGCTGATAATCAAACTTCTCCCTAAAGTTCTCATCATTGTAAAGTATTAATAGTTTAATTTGAATCATTTCATCTTTCTCATCTTTACATTCCACAAGATATCTAATCTATGCATAGCTGGAGTCTACAGAGGTTAGAATTAGATAATTGCCTCACTCTTCCATCATTTGCCTGTTTTAGCTGTCATATTGTTATTTGTATCTTTCCAACATATAAATTGAACGAATGCATTGATTTATTCGTGTGAATTGTCGCACAAGGATTTATATTGATGTAAGGAGCTTTTTTAAAGGGGAAAAAAAAAACATAATTGAAAGCCAAAATGGACAGAAAAGGTACACAAAGAAAACAGAAACAAACAAAACATAGAAATGCAAACGAAAGAGGGGCCCCTTATGTGACATAATTCAGTTAATAGCAGGATTAATTTCTGTTGTGCATTTTTGGAAATAAATGAAAAGACTCAAAAACATTTTGGTTTTCTTTACTGTTATATTGGAAATAGTTCAAAATATTCAAAACAGAAAGGTCGAAGCATCAGTCATAACTCAAATGTATTGAATATCCCTTTCAACTTATTGACCATTAATGCACACACGAGACTTTCTGTGTGAGAAATTTTTCTTTTCTTCTTATTGTCATTCATGTGTTTAATGCTTCATTGTAAGTCATGGTTGTTCTAAATTTATACTTAAATTTATGAGTTTCGTATGTTTGTAACACAGTAGTGAAAAAAAAACAGAGAATCATATATAAAATATTTTGAGTTTAATTTTGATGTACTAGTGTAAAGAATATGATGTTATCAATGAATTATATATTTTTTCATATATGTGATTTTTAATGTAATTACTATTAAAATTAAATAATTTCAATAGCGTATCAATATATGATTAAGTATAGTATAAAAATTTATCAAATTCATATTTTATTTGCACCTATATTTAAATAAATAAATCAACATACTTTTTTTTTTAACTGTGTATTTAAATAAAATACATCAATTTAAACATATTCATATTAATGTTGTCAAATTAACTATATTTAATGCTACTAACTTTATTAATATAATCTTAATTAAACTTTACCAAAGATAATCTTAATTAAACCCAATTTTAGTCGTTGGTGAGCATATAATGGAATTAGTGAAGTTAAAAATGGAATAACGATAGATACATAGAAATATCTCCTCACATAACTCTCACAATTTAAAAAATTGAAATTAACAAATACTAGAATGTGTGAAGTAATGGATGAAATTTTCTTAACCACTCTTGTTTATTCACAGTGATATAATAATGTGATAAGAGATTCCTATCCATCTGTCATTATTCGTGAAACTAAGCTGAAAGGGTTGGAAAGTTATATGCATGGGCCATTTATGAGAATGAATGAGAACAGATTATATCAAGTGAATAAACTAAATGGTTGCACCCGAGGGCGCAGATCAAGCGGTAGAAAGTGTCCGCCCATAAATAGTAGGTGCATCAGGGTGCGAGTTCGAAACTCGCAGGCCAAAGCCCCGTACTTGTTCCTACCCCCCCCCCCCCCCTTCTTTCTAATATCCCCTTCGCCTGACAAAAAAAATAAATGGTTTTGTTTTTCTTTTCTTTTTTTTTTTTAAAAATGAAAAATAAAAAACATAATCTATGGTTGCATTTAAACGAGCTTTATACGGGGATTGTCCCCAGTCAATTTCTAAACCAATGAATATGCGTCCTACTATTAATTCCATACACGCGTTTGTACCAATATATATACATACAACTTGATGTTGCTTCAAGCCCTTTCTAGCTTGAAATTAAAACCCAAAGGGGAAGAGAATCAGTAGTCGTTAGCTGTGGAGCTGTAGCCACAAAGAATTATGGATGAAGGTTTCTCAATTTTCCTACTTTCTAAGTTTGATCCGGTCACATGCCAAGAAATTTAAATGAAGAAGTTATCTTACATTTCATGAAAAGATCAACAAGATGTGCGTGGATTAGAATTTGAATTTATGACCAATAATACTTGGGTAATTTAAGTGATTCAGCATTCCTTCACGTTAAGCAGTGGTGAAGCTTTTTATACACAATGGCGGCCATAGGCCCCCAATGTTTTTTAATTATATATATGTAGGGTATATTACATGAGAAAAATAGTTTATTATGAGAGTTATAAGAGCTAATCTGGATCATATATTTAATTACATATGAACGGTCAAGATTTAAAGTTATTTAAAAATTATATGATCACATAAAAAAATTATATGACTTTATATTTTAATTTTGATCATTTATATAAGATCCAATGATCAAAATTTATTTATCTTACTTTCATAATTAACTACTTCTCTCACTTGCTCCTCTCTCTCTCTCTCTCTCTCTCTCTCTCTCTATATATATATATATATATATAAAAGCTTTATCTGATAAATAGGCTTAAGTTTAAACATGCTAATCTACATAAATGGATTTCTCCAACTTAAAAATCCATTAGCTTATATTTTTTTTAATAAAAAACTAAAAATAAAGAAGATCATATCACAATTGAGCATCATTTATTATAATAGATAAGTAATTTTTTTTATGTGATAATAAATAAATAATTTCAGGAGTTGAATAACATATTCAATGATCTAGTAATAAATTTGTTAAGTCTAAACTTTGTTTTAATTTCAAATGATGCTTGCAAAATTTTTGATATTGTTAGATATGTGTTTGATAATGCAAGAAAACTTTTTTTTTCAATAAAGTTGTTTTGAAATAATTTCACATATTTGGATAAAAAGTTTGAATAGACTACAAACAAAAGAATCTAGTTTAAGCTTATAAGTGAAAGCAGATATTTTTAGCTTTTGATTATAAATAAAAGCATATTATTTTAGAATTATAATATTTTTACCAAAATAACCCTAAGCATCAAATATTCTAAAATATAAACAAATCATTTCATATAATTTTTAGTAATTTATCATACAAAAGCAATTATTTCTACACAATCCAAATAAAACACTTTATTTTAAAATTATTTTTAAGTTAACACTTCTAAACATAAAGTTGATTTTCAAATAATCAATTATAAAAAAATCAATATACTCCATCTGTTTCAGAATATCTGTCCAATTTTAATATTTTAGAGTTTCAGAATATCTGTCCATTTTTAATATCAATATAGCATTAAATTTTTTTTCCAATTACGTCCTTAATTTAATTGTCATCCACTATCATCATAATTAGAGTTGAAGAATGTGCTAGATCAATCTACTATCTTTAGACAAGGATAATTTTATCCATTTATACAATTTTGTACCACTATCAAGGTTAATTTTTTTTCTTAATCTGTGTTTTTTTTTATTTTGGACAGATATTCTGAAACGGAGGGAATAATTAATTGTTAAAATAATTTTAATCTCACAACTAATCCAAACACGCACCAATATTTGTAATCTTATTGACAAATACTATCCTATGGACTTCATCGAGCATGAGAAGATTAACTTGCCTTTTTGAAACTATTTTGTCATGATAGTTATTTCCTTTAAAGTTTATATACATGATGTGCAATTAATTTTAATTTAGTTGTCATCATCTAATTTATATGTTAAATTTTTTAGACCCCATAAAGTTATTTTTCAAACTCTACCATTGACCTTAAATAAACTTTAAAATTTCTTGTCTTATGAATAAAAAAAAATTAGTTATAAAAGAGATGGGCTTATTCGACTCAAGTTATATTATTTAAAGTCTAATAAATTCCAAATATTAGTGGTTTAAATAAAAAAAAATTGAGTCTATGATCAAAACTTCACCCTCATAGATTTATTTATTTATTTATTTTTAAAAATCATGCCTCGGAAACTTAGTGGAGCAGGATACATAATGCTGCGAGAAAGGCTTTGATCATTATCACGAGGGGTCAGCCCTCTTGAGATGTCTTAAATTATTCAATTCTTATAAAAAGGACAAAAGGAATGCCTTATTGCTATAAGCCTAGTCCTTTAATAATTGATATAATTGTGGTAGGCCAATGTCATTCAAAGTAGCTTCGATGCTTCCAAGCAATGCAAGCTATTTCTTTGCTATGCATTAATTGTGTGGTCTCAATTTGGGCCTCATTGCTTGAAAATTTTATTATAATAATATACGGTTCTCTAAAGGAACATTATATGAAAAAGAGCTGTAGTTGAACTTTCTTTTCTAAAGAAAATTTTTAAGTAGTTGAGAGGTTACTAGACTCGAGATATGAGAGAAAGTGATTTGATTACCACTTTCTGTCAATCCTTTTGATTGTCCGAATGTAAAGAGTAACTGAAGCAAGTCATATCTCGTTTGTGAAGCACACCCAATGCATACTATTTTCGGGCAATAATGCATCACTGTTCTTGAAATAATATACTAATATAGGTTAAACAGTAATATTGATAATAACTACACAAAAGGTCCCATAACACGAGTAGGAATTTGAAATTTCTAAACTATGACGTATGAACACATCGAACATACAGTGGAGCACCGGGAAGAAAGTTTGAAATGTTGTTTGGGAAGGAATAGAAAAATTAATGACAAAAGTTGCTGTGAGCAAAAGCAACAAATGACGTATGAAGTTTGGAAAGTACCTGTTGTTATGAAATTCTACCATAATTACTTTGAAATTTTGTGAAATGTATTACATCAATTTAAATATTTACTATATATAAATGGTTTCAGATTAACTTTTACTATGCTTAGATTTAGGAGTGTTAATTATGCGTTGGATCGAATTAGGTTAAAGTATTTCTAAATTAACCTGACTCGCTCATCAAAGCAATAGTTAATAATTTTGATGGTATTTTATTTTTTAAGTAAGCAATGAACTTTAAAATATATCTTTATCCTAAAATACAACTCTTTAAGATAAAGGGATGGACACTTCCTAATAAACTATTATTAGTAAGGTTATCAAACTCGAAAATTTAGATGAACTCATAACATATTGACAAATTCAAATCGTAAATTCAATTTGTAGACTAAAAAATATTATTTAAAAATATATTTTATTAATTAAATATAAGTACATAGCATATTTATAATTAATGTTGAATAATTTTAACTTTATACAATATAAATGAAAGAAATATCATAAAACATAGTCCAATACATGATTTAATTTTTATATCATATTTTATTCTATAAGTATATTATTTTATATTTCAACAAATTATAATTAAATAATAACAAATAGATAAATTAACTAAATAAAACTAATAAATATTACATAAGATAAATAAGTAAATTGAAGCATTCAACTAAAGTGACCAATATTTTTTATTTTAAGAGCAAAATCAGATATAAATTTAGACTCATAAATTTGTTAGTAGAAATGAGAATTTACTAAGTTTATTAGAATTTATTTAAATTTGTACAAGTTTAACAAAAAAAAAGTTTGTGCATGAAGTAACTCGAGAGTTTAACAACTACGACTATTATCATGTTAAATGATTTCCTACTACAATTAACTAGAAGCAAATTAACTCTCCCAATCAGAGGCCCTACCTTCCCAGGAAGATCCCAAAGCCCACCATTCTAACTTAAAGCATGCAATATATTGATTCATTGCCCTCTCTTAAAGAAGAGGGACTCATGCACACACATATTTCCTTGATATACACTACGTAGTTTTAAATTATAATTGGTATAAAATTTTTGCCGGTCATCATTATGTTCTAAGGTTGCCTTTTGTGACCACTAGACCGATCCCAGCCTCCTTTTGACTTCACAATGGATAGTTTTTTGTTGATATTTGATATATTTAAACTAAAACTAGGATCATCTGAGGATTTATCAACAATAATAAACGAAGAAAAAAGGAAACCCAAACAGATATCCATGTTCCTGATTGTGGACTAACGAAAATTGAATGTGATTTGGATAGTGCTCCCCAATCATGGATGGTAATGAAACCACAAAGGTGGTATCCCATTTGTCAACATTTTACTGCATATATAACCCCTAGTGATATTAAAATTTGAACTTAAAATCTTATGCAAACTACTAACCTCTCACTACTATCTCAATCCTTGATGGCTTAAATAATCTTGGACTTTACATGAGTGTAACAATTTTTTATGTTAAAAAATAGCTTCTTTCCATATGAAATTGTAGTACTTTCCATATAAAAAATAGACAGCCCCATTTAATATGATTCCTTGTAGTCCTTTTTGAAGATGACCAAGATATTTAAAATTCCAAGTTGTGCGCAGCTTATGGGATTGAAATCTATTTTTGGATTTAAATAAATTCTACTGCCATCATGGTATGTAGCATTCTGAGAGCATCATGCATATTGCCACCCCCCTTAAGAACATGTTTAATTTCTTAATTGATAATTGAGAACGGCAAAATGTACATGGTTATTTATTGCACAAAATCTTTGTAGATTTAGGACATATGCATAATGGAAAAATTACGTTGAAGTTCTTTAATTTCCAATCTCGTTTTGCTTCGACTTATTGAATGCATTTTGGCATTGTTTGGGATGAAAGATCATGTACATCCCTTCCCCCACACCAAGGATGTGCCGTGCGACACCCTTTCTAAATGACAGACTTCAATGACGAGACTTAGTAAGTTTCTTGACCTTACATGTCTAAACGCGGAGAACACAATAAACTAATTAAATGATTTTTTATAATAATAATAATAATAATAACTAGGGAATTCTAGTGGGGAAAAAAAAAATCTTTTCCCCTTGGCCATTTCTTTTGTTTGCATTGGAGTGTGTGTGATTGGCGGTTAGAAATTGGGAGGTTCCTACATCCTGCTAATTAATTATATGTAACTTATTCACACGATGAAGCAAGATAAAGCAGTAGGGATAATTAGTTCCACATATCTAATGTACTCTGAAGAATGGGAGGCTTTTCTCAAGGTTGGTGAATGATGATCGTGTGGCTGCAATAATTGTGTGCCCGATAAATGCTAGCTAGGATCCCCACCAACCAATTATAATTAATCTCACATGTATCATATACTATAGAGCACTCCCACGTATTCTGTACAGCACCATGAATTATATCCCAAGTAATTGCCAAGATAAAGTTCAAATTATTGTGACCTTTGCATCATGAAATTCTATGAAACTTGTTTCAATAAAACTCATGATCTAGGTTCCTTTATTTTACCCATTTACCTATTCAATAGGAGACAAATATTGAACCATTCATCTTTGCAGAAAGTTCCAAATCGGGTACTATTGAGTAGCTCTCACCTCTCAGCCTTCTTCAGTATTACAGCATTTTCATGCCAATCCTTTTCAATGACTATCAAGCCATATCGTATGCATTCTAGTAGAGGGGGTTGATACTAGAATAGTGTAAGTACCGTACCACAAAAGGTTCAATCCTAATGAATTCTGCCACAGCGAAACGATGATTGTAGATATAATGTTATATTCTTCAAGAACCAAGAGCAAGGATATATAGTTATCATGAGGACTTTAATTTCAGATAATGGCCACAATGCTGCACAAGTGGTGACATTGCCTTGCAACATATGACACTCCGAAATGGCGTGGTAGCAGAAGAAACGCGTGGAGTCATTGTTACAAGAACACGAGAGATGGTTGAGAGAACTGTTTGTAGCCTTAGCTTGATCCACGGTTGGTACATATGGCTTTGTAATGGGCAATGTGGCAGCGTAGGATACATAGATGAAGCATCCTATGGTGTATATGTGTGGCTTCAATTTTGATCTGACTTGTTTTATGATCTGAACTTAATATTTTAATTGATGAAGAACCTAGGAAGAAAGGTAGAAGGTTCTATTGTCCTCTTCAATATTATTGTCAATTGTCATCCTAATGGAAAAATAATAATAATAATAATAATAAATGTTCTGAGCATATGCTTATCAGCAACTAAGGGAAAATTCAAAATTTCAGCCTCTTTTTTCTTCAATTGCCACATAAACGAGGAGAAGACTCTAGAAATAGTTTGAAAGAGATTGATGGTGCAACCAAACAAGTTTCCGTGTTGTCTTTTGCACTGTTTGCTCTTCAGAACTTCAGTAACATAATGGACTTGCTATAGGACACGGTATGAGACTAATCATGCTAACATTTGAATGTCGATTTGCTGCAAAGCAAATATATAGTTTGTCGCCAGCATCTATTTATATGACAGTGACTTCTACGGTTGCTACAACCATTTGAAGCATATGGGCCATTCTTCAAATCTTCCAGAAAATGGAAGGTAAAATGTCACTGTAACTAAGTTGTTTGATCATCTCTTCATTGCTCCTTATGTGGCTCTAATGTCAAACAAAATACTCAAGAGAGAGTTAAAATAGGTGTGCTGTGCTTGGCAATAGAGAAAATGGGAGGCAGTGAAATGGAAGAATGACAGAAAAGAATATGTGTTGGAGTCTTGGACTTACGTGTCCACTGTCCATTCTTCACATTCTCATTTTCACTCCTAGAAGTTCACTAACCCTTTTCACTGTGGAATGGAAGATTGTGGGGATTGGAGGAAGTTGGAGGTTTGCATTATCGTACTTGCAGTTTAAGCTTTCATTACTATGAAACTTAGCATAAACTTTTAATAAACTTCCATGCGGAATTTTGTTGTTTAAAATACGTTAATAATGTTCGCAAGATTCAGACAACACTATCTTTCTCTACAGGTGGTGCTGTCAATTAAATTATGATGCTTTTGAATAAACGGAATGACCAACCAAGTATTCTGTTAGTAAGTCCACTCTGTTAATTATTTCATAAGAGGAACATGAAGTCTTGATTCCCACTGAATTGGTCACTTTGTATGGCTCTCATTTGACTCTAATACCAATGTGAGGGTTCCATATTTAACAAACGTGCGTGTTATTTTTCCAACTTAAGCATCTTAAAAATCCAATAGCCAAATTCATCGTATAATGCGGAAAGATTACAAGGAAATCGCTTAAAGTTGAACTTTCCTCCTTTAATGAGAAAACTTCAGATTATTTGTGGCGCCCAAAATTTTCTAGATGTCTATAAAATCATGTGGAAAGTCTACGCATATCATGTATTATAATTGGGACTAACTTACTTCCTCAACTGAATATATCATATTAGAAATGTGAGACTAAATATACACTTAAAACTAGCTCAAACGGATTGTTCAAGTTATTATAAAAACTATCTTAGTCATAGACTTAGTCGATGTGGGAATTTACATTCTTTTCTTAGAGAAACCATTTTTGATACACAGAACTTTTCATACTATTTAACATTTATATGAATACAGTTACAAGATATATAAGCTCTCTCTCTCTTTCTATCATTTACTCCGTGATTTCTGTCCATCAAACACTTTTATTGATGCCTCTCATTTGTAACCAATTTCACATAAATTTTTTCTAGCCAAATAGCCAAGCTCTTTTTCTTATGTCAAAGACTAGACATTTATAAATAACCGAACATTAGTATAGAATAAGTTTTAAAGCTATTTTAAATTTATAAATCTAGCTTTACCCTAAAAGTTAGCTCAAATAAGATTACCCCAACTATTATAAAGATTATTTTGGCTATATTCGACATGTTCTGTGTAATCTTTATAATAGCTTATGGCCATATTCCAAACAAGTAACAGGCAACTTCGATGAATAACTAATTGATACAACCTTGCCAGTACAGCTTTCCTCCACTAATGAGGTAGTGATTACAAATAATGCTACCAACGCTACAAGCCTTTCTTTTAAGATTCGGGTTATTATATCATCTCTTAGAGCCTACTTCAAAGTCTCACTTCAGGGGTTTTTGATCAATGTAGTGTTGTTTTATAAAGTATTTATCAAATTAGTGTTGTTTGTAAACAAGTTACATATCTGGGGTGATTTTGTAGCCGTTACCTCTTTTTTTATTTTTTTCCCTCAAGTTCAGGGGAAGACGTTATGTCAAAAAATACTTTGTAAAAAAGAGATGGTATTTGTATATAGTCTATTTTGTATTTTAGGTCGATATACCACCCATCCACTATTGGATAGACATGGGACCCAATTTAAGTGGGGGCATATACATATCCAATGATAAATAGATGATATATCAGCCCAGAATACGAGGTGAACTATGTCAAAATATCATTTTTCTTTGTAAAACATTGGAAAAGGTAACGCTTTTAACAAGAAACAACAAAAAAAATATAAAAAGTTGAAGGCATTAAATCTTCTAGTACCTTTCACATGAGTTGACATATGATAAGATCATGTGAAAGGTGTTAAGTCTCCTAGCGCCTTTCACCGGAAGCTATCGTATGGCAAAATATTCACAAACATTTTTTATGACAACAAACATATTTTTGAATTATTTTCTTATGATTATTAAATAATTGTTCTAATGATTTATAAATTAATTAATATAAATAAATTATTTTTTATGTATCTTTATGAACAAATTATTTTAAAATAATATAAATAAAAATATATAATTTTATAGGATTCAATCCAATAGTCATAAAATAATATTTTCATGAAGAGGATACAAAATACAAAATACAAAATAATAAAACAGAAAATAAAATAAGTCAACAAATAAATTATCACCTCCCAAGGCTAGCTAAACATATTATCAAATGAACAAAAATAGTAAACATATAAAAAAAGAATTAAAAAAGTAAAGGATACGGTAAAAAATTTAAACCAGCAAAATAGAAAATAAAATAAGTAAATAAATTATCACTATCATGTCCCACTAAACATATTATCAAATAAATAATAAGAGCTAAATATACTTCTTACGCTACAAAATATTAACATATAAAAAAAATGTAAAGTTATAATTTTAAAACGATATAAAATTAAACTCTAAAATTAAATTAAACAAAATAAACTCAATAAACTCACAATAACTTTATTAGAGTTTAATTTTATATCATTTATTTATTTATTTATTTTATATTATTTTCTGTTTTGCTGGTTTAATTTTATATATTTTTTATCCTTTTTTATATGTTTATTGTTATTATTCATTTGATAATATGTTTAGTAGGGCTTGAGTGGTGATAATTTATTTTATTTTTCGTTTTACTATTTTAAAATTTTTTATTGTATTTTTTATTTTTATCCTCTTCATGAAAATATTATTTTATAAATAATGGATTGAATCCTATAAAATTATATATTTTTATTTATATTATTTCAAAATAATTTATTCATAAAAATAAAAAAATTATTTATATTAATTAATTTGTAAATGATTAGAACAATTATTTAATAATTATAAGAAAATAATTAAAAAATATATGTTTACTATCATAAAAAATATTTGTGATTATTTTGCCACATATAGGGATGTCAAAAAAATTCGCCCCCACGGATACCCGCAACAGGGCGGATATGGGGGGAAAATTTTGCCCCCACGAGTAATGGGGATGGGAATTTTAAATACTCGCATGTTAAACAGGACGGAGGCAGGGATCACTATCCCCATACCTGCGGATATCCGATATAGAATTACTATTTTACCCTTAAGTTATTAATTTAGTTAGGCTAATATTGTTGTTATTTAAATTATTTAGACAAATGTTTAAATTTAGAAGTTAAATTTATTTGTACTTATTATATGTTAGACTAATAGTTAGATTACTATTATGTGTTTATTTTTATTTTAATTTATTGAAATTTAGATTAAAAAATTGGATTATTGTACTTATTTTATGTTTATTTTATGTGTTTATTTTTATTTTAAGTATATTAAATTGTTAGAATTCAAATTGTAGAATTAAATTAGTATTTGTATTTATTTTAAGTATTTTATGATATTAAAATTTTTATATTTAATTTAAATTTTTTAAATTTTTTACATTCTAATGGATATTCATGGATATCCACGAATACTCATAAAATTGTAAAAAATTCAAAAGCAAATACCCATACAAATATGGGACAGAAGACAGAATACCCATAAACTTGTAAAAAATTCAAAAGCAAGTATCCATACAAATATGGGACAGAAGACAGGGGCAGATATTCATCCACAAAGCGGGAGATGGGGGCTATCCCCCGCCCTATCCCATTTACATCCCTAGCTAGATATCATCCTCCGGTGAAAGTCGTTGGGAGACTTAACGACTTTAACCGGATATTGCCACATGTCAAATCATGGTAAAATGTGCTAGGAGATTTAACACCTTCCATTTTTCACATATTTTTATTATTTCTAGCCAAAAGTGTTATCTTCTCCAAGGGTTTTTAAGATTGTTTATTATATTTTTATAAGAAAGTTGATGATTTATTATTTTTAACAAGTAATTAGGAGATTATAATATTTTTATTTTTTATTATTCTTTCTCCCTCTCTCTTTTTTATCTTTTCTCTCCTCTCTCCTTCCTCTTTTTTAATTGATTTTTTTTCCTTTCTCTCTCACTCTCTCATGCTCTCTCTCTTCCCCTCCTCATACTCTCATACACAAATATCAAAAAAAAAAAAAAAAACCAAAACACAGACAATACATGCATAGGCACACATATGCACAGTAAATATACCAAAAAAAAAAAAGCAATCACAACTTTTGCTTACAATTTATGTTAAAATGATATTTTTTATTTTATTTTATTTTTAATTTTATTAAAATCACAACAATGAGTTACAATTTTTATGAAAATAATATTTTTTTATTTTTTCTTATTTTACTAAAATCGCAACAATGAGTTGCAATTTCTAGTAAAATGATATTTTTTATTTTGTTTTAATGTTTATTTTATTGAAATCGTAACATAGTGTTGCAATTTCTATTTCTTATTTTATTTAAATTTTTATTTGATTGAATTCGCAATGATGTGTTACGATTTTTATTAAAATAATATTTTTTTTATTTAATTTAAATTTATTGAAATCGCAACATATAATTGCAATTTCTATTAAATAATATTTTTTTATTTTTGACAACCTAAAATCATAATTAATTATTGCAATTTCTTTAAAAACCACCATATTTCTTTAAATACACAAAAAATATTGTAATAACCATATAAAAATATTATATCTAAATAACTCAGCCTATTTTCCAACGCTTTGCAAAATGTTTAACTCAGCCTATTTTCCAACGCTTTGCAAAATGTTTACTAAATACGAGAAAATAAAATAAAATAAAGGGTGGTGGCTACACTTGGCTGAAACCACCCCAGCCATGTAAATTGTTTCCAAACAGCACCAATTTAATAAATACTTTGTAAAATAACATTACATTGGTCAAAAACCCCTCACTTCAGTCTCCAAAAAGCATGTTAAAAAGGGGCACGGAATCCCATCAGCAATGGAGGTTTAATTATAACCAGTTCAAAAACAAGTCTCATATTTCTTGCATTTAGAAAACAGCATAGTTTATGATAGACCGTGTACACACACACTGTCCACAACACACTGAATTGTTGATTTAGATAAATAATATTATAAAAGTGAGGTCTAAGATCTTTTCCTCTTGTTAAAGAAAGAAAATTACGCACCTAATAAGCCATCCTATTCCTACCTGTTAAATAATGAACCTTCAAAAAAACAATTTCAATAAGTTATTAACAGAGACTTTTTCTAAGCTTGCTAACTCTCATAAACTCAAGCTAAATGAGTTCTCCATACCATTGAATGAATTTAATTAAACAATTGTTTGAAAGTTAATTTGCTCAACATTTATGCAACTAGAGTGAGATAAAAATTCTCAATGTGAAAGCAATTTAAAAATTGAGATTAATTTTGATACTCTAGTGTAAAATGCTATTCTTCATGTAACAATAAATAATTAGATAATTTTGTAAAAAAAAAATTTACATTAATAATACATCAAAAATAATTTTTGAAAATTTTCAGAACATTAAAAACCAAAAAAAAAAAAAAAAAAGACCTTCGCAATCCTGTTATTAAAATACTACCAAAGCACCAAAAAACTCATCAATCGAGAGAGGAACAACAATACAAATAGTATCCCTAACCTTAAAAAGATAGTATTTAAAGACAAGCTGCAGATTAACGAATTACACAATTCTGGTTCAAATCATTAAATTGTACAACATTCATGTTGTGTAAATCTGGTATTGTCCTTTTAATATGACCCCAGTAAAAATACATTTAAAATTCTTATTAAAGTAATGATAAAAAATTATTAATATTCCATTTCCACTCCTACACTGGACAAGATAAATCACTTCTACAGATAATATAAAAAAAAATAAAAAATAAAAACACATTTCTTGAAAAATAATACAAGGCCCAGCCCCTAGCGCCTTATATCTTTCTCGGATTTGTTAACCCAACTTTATAAATAAGGGATATATTTGATTTTCAAGGAACGTCATACACCCGATGGCGAGATCCAAGATACCTGGACAACCACACCCAGATCAGTCAATATATATATATCTCGCTGAACAATAAGCCAAGACCTTCCAGAGAAGCTTTTTTCGGCTTGATATTTCAAATGACTGGCTCCGTGTTAAGTGAGGAAAACTATTTGTTCTCAAGTTTCCAAAGATGAACTGTTCAAGTATCAACCCTTCCCATTTTCTAGCATAAATCATACATTCTCAATTTGCCTCAAGGTGATAACCATCACAGCTAACATACAGCAAATATTGCCAACATGCTTATGTATTAAAACCCTAAAGTGAACATGTACCTGTAACTGGCAATACCAAATACTGAACATAATAAAAAGGGTGGGCATATGCTACATCGATATTGGGCTCCATGGTCACTAGTCCTAAAACAGGACTCATTTAATTGGATAAAGTGGGCATGAAATAATGCCCTTCAAGGGAAAAAGAAGGAAAAACAAATAGATAACAAATCACTTGATAACAATATGGTGACTGTAACAGACATTTGACTCTTCCAAACAAACAGGTTCCTATAAAGATTACAGACTCCACAAATACTAATCTTCACGGCCGCTTCATAAGGTATTAGAGTTAATAACAAATATAACACAAACAAAGACCAATACACTATTCAGGGAAATTGAAAAACATAGATGACAGCTGGTGCACGTTTAACCATCAAAACGATTCAGTCATTTATACCAGAGTTTCCTTTCCACACCAATCTCAGATCCAGCACTTAATTGTAATATATAAAACGCAGTCAACAGTATCAATACCATCTAGCTCCGGCTCCTGGATTTTTCCATAGCCCTGGGAGCTGCAGAGAAAAGAAAAACTAAGCCACATTAATATTAGTGTGGCTATTATTTGAATTGACAGGTTGACTGATTAGAGAGAGTAAGGGAGAGCGAATCCATAGTAGTCAACTGCAACATAAACCAGCGACACTTTCAGCTATTATTTCCTTGAGTTACACGTAAACTCAATCCAACTGCATTATTAAATTCAGAGTTTTTTTTTTTGAGATCAACTTAGTACTATGTTTCAAAAAAAAAAATAAAAAACTCTTTAATAGCTTGCTAGCTACACCTATTAACCAGTAGATATTGACTAGCAGTGGCGGTATATCTAGTTTTTTTCACACTAGTTTGATGATTAATCCCCAGAAAACCAAGGCACAACACAATCTAGTAATACAGTAATATCACACTTCAAAGAACACAAGAAATTTTTGTTCTCTGGCTTATACTATCCGTACATTATATTCAAATTAACCATCCATGACAATAGCATCTATTGACATTGACTTAGCTTCAGTTGTCTCATTTAAACACATCAGAATCATAATCTGTTGCTGGACATTAGTCCACAGACAGGACTACTATCTGTCACATACAAACAGAAGCTCCCAGTCCACCAATTCATGTGATAGTTTTCCAGTAACAAGTATAATGACTGTAAAATGAATCAGCACCTAGAACACATACCTAAGCCAATGGCATCAGAGCCCTTCATGATTTTCAGCCTCTTGCATGTGTCAATGAACATCCTGCAAGAAAAATCCAATCACAGCTAGGAATGGACACAAAAAGCATAGTTCAAAAATTCGATCTATCGGTCTCCCAGCTGCCATCTTCTAAGCACAAACACTAGTGAATTGTAACACATGATGCCTATGGACAAGAACAATTACACATTCCAATATGAAGCACAAAAGAAAAGGACAATCGAAAGACAAATAAAGGCTATGCATAGAATACAGAAGCTAGACACAAGCAAAATAGAAGATTCAAAAAAAGGACAGGCTTGGTGTGGAAGATGGATAGGACAACAGCAGAAACCAAATGGAAGATAGAAAGAGAATGATTTGCTGTGCAGAACACTGAGAGCTGTCCTGCAGCAAGAGGAAGCCTCATGCAGCAAATGCAGTAACCTACTCATGTCTACAGTATCAATAACCAAGAAAACTTCAAATAAATTTTCAGGTCGAAATTGCTTGATGGTGTTGTTGACAGCATATTGCACATGTCACTGATTCAATAACAATTATGACTTTGCACAATTGCTAAAGCACATTGCCCCATCACCTTAGCTCTTAGAAACAAGTACAGTTACTGTTATCAGAAAAAGTATAACAAGAAAATAAAGATAGAGAAAGCTCAGTAGGTTTAGAAAAACTTACTCCCATGGTACATCTCCTACAAGCATCCAGTCACCATCTTTATCTTCGTAAGTAAGTACATATTCTGAACCATGCAGGAGGTCCTTCAGCTTGCTCTCACTCAACATTTCTCTTCCCGGAGCCCCATGGGAACCACACTGACCTGACATGGCAAAATAAGTGCAGTAAATCCATGCCAAAGGCACGCTTCAGAATCAAATATAAAGTGACCACAAAATTCATTAAAAGAGTCCTTAGAAAGAAATAATTTGTTAAAATAAATTAAAGTCGCAGCAGCTCACCTAAGGTAAAACAGCTGAACATCTTCTCAAGGGCAGTAGACAGTTCCTGGTATGTTGTATAATTCCTTAGATCCACCTTCCTAAGATAAGGAGCACCATCCATGCTGACCTTCACGAAGAGTGCGGCAGGACCTGGTTTTCCATCTACTTCATCATTGTTCTTTGAAGCGGTGGCCAATGAATTTTTTCTAAATGATCTTATAGGAGGCCAACCAACAACCTGTGCCCTGTCATACATAAGAAGTACTAAGCATATCTACAAATAGAGTAACACCCCCTTCTAAGGTCTTTATCCAACTTCTAGACTATGATAAAAATTATGGATCCTTCATCTAGCAGGTTAAACTTACTTAGAAGCCGGTGCACTGCCACTGACAGATGCATCTGTACGGTTGTGACCAGTTCCATTTGCCACACCCGGCTGCTGTTGTAATACCTTGCTCGGTATTTCCTTCGTCGCTGTTGGATGAGTTCCAGAAGGTCTAGGTGATAGCATTACATTTATCGCTGCAGTACCGGGAAACTTCCCCTGCAACACAAATTGTGGTGGATCAAACTCAGAAGCAGCATGAAATATCCATTTACCCTCATTGAAAGGAGAGAGTTTTCACCTCAGGGAAACCATCCATTGCATCAGCAAAACCCCTTTTGTTGCCTGAAACTACAGTTTTTTGGGATGATGTGCAGATTCCATCTTTTGTAGGAAGCAAAGGGAACAGTGGTTTCTCATCAAGTTTTGTTGAGCACAATGAGAAAATTTCTGGACCCCTTTCAGGTGATTGGGATCCAGGAAGGCCCAGCCTCAACTCTGTGGCCTTCAAATTCAGGTTGTCCTTTTTCTCATCACATATGCCGGGGACAGTAGAACTGTCCACCGACGAGCAATCCGACAATCCCAAGTAGTTGCGTTCTTTCAATGCAGGCCCCCCATTTTGGGAGAAACAGTCCAAGGATTGCGGTGAAGATGCAAACGCTACGGTTGAGGCGTTGCTCTGCCCTTCCTCCTTAGAAACCAGCAGTGGTGGAGACATCAAACTCCAAATACACAGACTGCCTTACATGAAACCATAATTAAACCACAATTCACTCCACATAGTGCCAAAAAGAAATGCTAAATTAATACAAAATCAACAAAAAGATGAAGACAAAATGTGTTCTACACTTCCTATATGAAAAGCATTCTCATCATTTCATCTACCTAAAAATGGAAATATATAAGCAAGCTTGCAGGATTTAAAAAAAGATTAATCAGAATTAACAAGAGGGCATCTAATGTTAACAAAAATATCCCCACAGCATAATGATCACGCCAAATAGCAAGCAATTTAAACAAAATGAATAATAAAAAATTGCTGCATAGTGCAGAAAAATATTTGTGAATAAGGCGAAATCAAAAATAAAAAACCCATGCATGAGTTTCCTTTGCTGTACAGCTACTGTAAAGTTAAAAACATAAATATTGGTTACATAAATAAATATGCCCCCAAAGAAAATAATTTATAGGATTAGAATGAAGTTAAACTGACGTAACTTTAAGCATAATTATACTGCTTATAACTCTATAAAATATAATTTTTATCGATCCAGCCACACACACACACACACACACATATATATATATAATTTTTTATTTTTTTTTTCATAGTGACCCTCTAACCAACCATCAAAACGCACTTACAGCAGCTTCTTCAAGGCCCAATGAAAAAAAAATGAAAAGGCCATGAAAATATATAAATGCCATGATAATCTCAGTAACATTTATTAACACCGTATTATGCAATAAATGAAAAAAAAAATTGAAAAATTGCAGCCAATCAATGACAATAACATGCTTTCTTCTTCCCTCTGATTACATTTATAACTTTTCTTTTCGCTCCTTTTTATATTATTCTTACTCATATACCACATGAGCTCACTTTTTTTTTTCTCCCAATGAAAAAAATCCATAAAAAATAAGAACTAAAAGAAATCAAATTGGAAGAATGAACGCGCTACAGCACAACAGATCCATACCCACCCCAACCCTTTGTTATTCCAAAAAAAAAAAAAAGAAAAGAAAAACAAAAGGTATCCAAAAAACCCAGAGCCTTGGACTAAAGTATGAATAGTTGAGAAATTTAAAACTAAAAATTAAAAACAAAAAAACAAAAATAAGAGAGGCACATTCCATTTCAAAAACGGAAAACATGTAATATCGCGTATTTTTTTTTAAAAAAATTAAAAAAATAGAAAAGATAAAAAAGAAAAGCGTAAAGAAAAAAGAGTGAGGAGTGATGGACCTATGGCTATGGCAGATGACACAGCGAAGAATAGAAGAGCAATTATTCCTGTATATGCAGAAACACGAAATGCAAAACGAACAGAAACTATCTGAGCTGAGTGGGTTGGTGAATGGCGAATGAATGAGTGAACGCTAAAGAGCAGAGAGAGAGAGAGAGAGAGAGAGAGAGAGAGAGCTCAAGGGCCTTCCATTAAGCACAAAGCAACAAAAGCTTTGGGGGTGTGCTCTGCACACAAGCACATATACACAAACTCAATAAATGAAGTCTTCTGTTTTATTTTTTTCCCCCACATGCTAATAAAACAAAGAGCACATAGGGGCAAAACCGAAAATAAAGGCAAATAGTAAGTGTAATGAGTGAATTAACTAGTATTTTTATATATTAATATTAAGTAAATGTCGTTTTTAAAAATAAAAACAAAAAGTGACAATAAGATACCAATCATTAACTTCATTTCATGTGTATTATTCAAATTCCTTATCATTATATATTTTTAGTAACTTCAATAAATAATGGTTCTAGTGCTATAAACATGTAAAGTATTTGTATATTTTTTTTTATAGGTGTCATTTAATGAAAGCAATTTAATCAACATATAATCAAATAAAAAAATATAAAAATGTAACATTTAAAGTGTTTATTCGAGAAAATTGAATATTTAATATTTAGTTAATTTTTAATTATTAATTAAGTTAAAAAATAAATTTAACGATAAATATAACATAAAAATTGATTTTGCTACATTATATGATGTTTGAAATATAAATACTCCTTTAAGTTAATCTGTTATTTATTTAATGATAAAATATTTACAACAATTAAAATTACTAAATGATCCTTAAACTAGAACGATACTATGAATCCTTCAACACTATAGCTTCTTCTTCTTGCTGATGCCACCAAGATGGCCTATCTAAGAACTTAGTTTTATTTGTTTCTTGTTTCTTTTATTTTTATTGTATGAAAAAAAAAACACTAAAACGATGCTATGATAACTATATAGTTATTTTTTGAATTTGTGACGTTGTGGTTGTGGCAAAATCCCCAACAAATACTCCGATTGTTGGTAGTTTCATAACACTCTCTTGATCTACCTATTTAACGAGTAAGTAATCACCACCCTCATCAATCCGTCTATTTTTCCTCAAACATCACAAGGAAATCTGCTTTGCTTCTAAGTGCTTGATGTTAACCGTTCATGTTCCTTTCTTTTTATCTAAAAAGTTAAAAAAAATTTAGAAAAGCTCATCATTCATTACATTTGCACTTGTTCATCTACTAAAAATCCCGATCCTTTAAGTAATCAATTTTTTTTGTTATAATTTAAAAATAAAATTAAAAGCCACATACGTTGAGATGGAGACTTGTCAACTTTTGTTATAAACTTCTTCGTATGCTTGATATGCTCAAGATACATTGTTATTGAATTATGACCAAAAAAAATCACATTGTGGTAGTAGATATGGAAAAATAAGAGAGAGAAAAGAAGAGGAAGAGATTGAAAATAAAGAATTAAAATAGGGGTAAAATTATTTTTTAATTTTTACAGAAGACAAAATTATAAAAACTAAAACTTCCTACATCTTATAATGTTAAGATGAATATTGAATGCTCATTTTTAAAGGATGATCATTTTAAATATTATTATATAAAAATCTCTTTTAGCTAGAATTCGAATTGTAATTTGTTATATTGTGGGAGATTAGTCCCTTCTACTAAATCTAATTCATATTAGTTGTAAAGTATTTTCAATTATGATATGAGTTGCCTTCTAAATTTATAAAAAAATAATACTTTTATCTTTCGTCCTTACTTTAGTCTTTAAAAAATAATTGAATATAAATTTATAGGTTTATTTATATAATGTTAATTAAACATGGAGATTAATTTGTAAGTGAAAAATAATTCTAATGAACTAGTTGATAATTTGTCTTAGGAGAACTATGAAATAAAAATTTCTCATATTATAAGGAAAAGGACATAAGTCATTATAATAGTCTCATTAGTATTGTATTATAATGTCTATTAATTTTAACTTTTGTATTTTCAAATGATTTTCTCATGTTCATAAGTATCATGAGAAATTATGTTATATATATATATATATATATATATATATATATATATATATATATATATATATATATATATATATCACATCTGTGATCATCGGTGAAAGAAATATATGTTGCACCTTGTATCTTTTGAAGATTAAAATGAGTCATTACTCCATTAGTACTTTACTAACAAATTATGATTCAAGTGGTGGTTAAATTTAAATTAAGTGGTTAAAATGCTTATACAATTTTTTTAAAACAAAAAAGCTTACGCAAACGTCAAAAATTCAAGTCACCCCTAAATGACACTAGATTCACACTTAATAACGGTATTGAGATAGCAGGATAAAGAAAATATTCAAATAAGTATATTAAGATTACCCCAAAAAAAAAGGAAAAGAAAATAAGTATGTTAATATTATAATCTACAGAAATAACAAAATTAGGACCGGAGAATCGCATGGATGGCTGTGATTGATTGAGACGGATAAATGAAAAGAACAGATTGTGAATGGAGAGACAAAATAAAGAGAAATAAATATCTTGTCGCTATTAACATGTGCTATAACGAGCAGAGTACCTATATTTTAATTTTGCCGTTGTTTTTTTTTTTTTCCTTTAAATCAACCATACATGATACATAGCCCCACTGGCAGGAAGCTTTCTGGCTTTGGTTTAAAATTATGAAATATCGCATTTGCCTTGTGTTAAATGTGGATTGACTTCGTTTTAAGTATAAGTACAGTTACTTTTTTTTAATAAAACCACCCGTATTTAGAGTTTATTAGATTCTAATTAATTTGATCCGAATTTGATTGATCTATTATGAGAATAAGTTTTTTTAATATTAATTTTTTTTATTAAAACTAATTTTTAGTCCTTATATATATTCTGAATTTTAGTTTTAGTCCCGATATTAAAAAATTTTAATTTAGGTCTTTATATATTAAAAAAATTTAAATTTTGATTTAGGTTTTTATACGTTAAAATTTTTTTGGATTAAGTCCTTATAGTGGTATTAAGTTAATCTCTGCCATTAAAAAATTGTTAAACAATATTAGCTTATGTCAAGATAGCTAATGGGAGTTAATATAGAATATAGTGAAACTTAATCATGTTGAGATTATTTCAGTACAAAAAAGGGATCGTTTCAATACTACTTTGGTTAATTTTTTATTTTTGAAAAATAGGTTGTTCTAAGCCTAAAAAAAGGATTTAAAAGAGGTCGTTTCATAATTACATTAACAATATACTATATATATATATCACATCATGTTAGCCATACTAGCAAAAAGTAACATATTGTCTAGTATTTTTCGAATGGTGAAGACTAACTCGTTATTAGAGTACCAATGTAGGGACTCAAACCAAAATTAGAGACACATGTAAAGATCAAAAGCTAGTTTTAGTCTACTTTTTTCTATTTACATAAATTTGATACTTTTCTTAAGGAAAACCAATTGAATGAACCAAATATTCGAAAGTACAATTTTAAAACCAGAAAGTCTACTATACTCACAAACATATTTGGGAGAATATGATACTCCAAAGTATGTTTTGTGTTTTATGATAAAGGGAAAATCATATGTAAAATTCTAAAAAATTTAGCGTATATATTAGGGGAAAATATTTATCCTTGTTCATGTTTTCTTTGTGGTTTTATATCTTTATTTGTTGAGGAATCTTGTGTTAATCTTTGATGAGTTCAATTTATGTACTAAGAAACAAATAATTGTATGAAACCAAAAAGTAGATAGAGAAGTTTCAAGTTCCTATTAAAAATGGGCTTGTCTACGGTTCTCTTAAACAAAACGGGAGATCACGTACTTCCAATTACTTTCAAAATGAGTTTGCCTTCTTCTGCATAAAGTCCACATAAGGAGATTGATGAATAACTTTTAGAGAATTTATAGTTACATAAGAGGGAAAATATATATATATATATTCTGTCTCCAATGATTTGGGAGGATTCGATTCTTATAAAAAAAAATTTTTACAAAAATAATATGATGGGAATTATTGAACAACTATTGGGGAATTTTTAGTTATATAATATGAATTAAAAATTTTTCTCTTTTCAACCTGTTCATAATTCTCAAGTATGAAGAAAAATAAAATTTTGAACTTTTATTTGAATATATATCAAGTATCAATATTTAAATTTTTGAGAATTTATAATTATATAATAGAGATTTTTACAACCAAACTTATACTTAAATACGTATTTAAATACATGATAAGATCTCCATTATTCAACTAAAAATCCTTCAAGTTTTCCACATAAATTGCTATACAACTAATTATATGGTAAAAAAAATTAGAGAAAAAATAAACCATCTTTAAAAAGAAAATATATTTTTCCATAATATAACTATAAATCCCCTAAAAATTATTCATTAATCGCCCTTGGGATTTTACGTAAAACAAGACAAAATCGTTTCGAAAATTATCGGGAATATACGACTCCCTCTTGTTTGAAAGGTCCATAGCCACTTCCATCGAAGACTCGAATTCTCCATATACTACTGACACATACTTCTCCACTAAAACAACTGTATGGAATAATTTGTTATTTAAAAAAAAAAAAAAAAGGGACAGAGTTTCACCTTTCCGGTACATATGCTACATTATATTTCCTAAAAAATTTCCCACGGTCCTCAAATATTATAGTACTCGCGAAAAAAAAAAAGGAGTGCCACACTCTTTACACCACCTATGAGGCTGAAATACAAACCCCCATAAAATTAACCTAGGAAAGCAACTTATATTTGAAATTTGAGTGGATTGCAAGAGTATAGATTCAAACTTTTGTATCCTTCTTGATTTTTCCACCCAAACTTTGCAACATTGATTTTCACCTGTGCTTATGCTCTTTTTTTATATTAAAAAAGTTAGGATAAAGAGAAGACCCGCTTTAATTCGGGTAATCTGAAGTGTTAAATGTTTTTATTCAATTTCAATTTCAAAGTGAATAATTATTAGCTTGTTTTGTTATAGAGCGCTTAAGTTGTAACTTAACTCTTCACCAAAAAAAAAAAAAAAAATAGTTGTAACTTAACTTTCAACTAAACATGTGTAAGCTTCACATATTTTCAAAATCTAAGCTTCTTTAACTTTTTGGGTTGATGATCAACAAGGAATGTTATTAGTTGAGAGACTTATTCGTTCAAGCTGACGGTAGAATCTCGCATTATTAATTTGTCACATGAGAAAGAAATCTGTGATGTTGTGTGTTCAGGGAGGAGAAATCATAGCCAAATAAACTTTTAAAAAAAATGCAGAACTGCAAATGAAGATGGAAGATAAATGAATAGAGAAAATAAATAAATAAATAAATGTGAAGTGAAAAATGGTAGAATTAAAAGGAAACGTGATATTCAAATGGAACATACTTATGATGATTTTTGGTTGAGGAGAACAATGACATGATGAATCAGAATATCGATCTCAAACTTTTACCGCGACATGCATGATTATATATACAAAAATGCTGAATGGTACGAAATAACTTTCATGATAAGACAAACTAAAGTATAAATAGAAGAAACAAATTTTCCGTTTTGTGTTTTAAGTTATTTTCTCTCTCCTCAGTCAATAATTTTACCGCACCATGATTGGTCATTAGGCCTTCGTAATTCGTGCTAAATAACGCTACTGTTATATGTAATAAGTGTTGAACATGAAATCGTACTTAGATATTTTACCCCACTGTTATATTTTTGCGCGACATTCATGATATATGACATGAATTGGCAATGAATTATTTCAAGGACGGGGTAGATAAAAGAACAAAGAGAAACGTTGAGAAAGATCCATTTCACATGTCCAACTCGAAGGCGAGTTGGCAAACCTCATTTTCAACATCCCTGTAATTATCTTGGACGTCCTTTTTCATGCCCAAAATATCATGATGAAAGACACCATTTGATGTTTGTTAGGATGTTGACACTGGAAAGAAAAATTATACTCAAGCACCATGGAGTGAAATTCAAGCACTGCCCCTTTTTTTTATTAATTAACTATCAGAACTTAAAATTTATTAAAATTTATTAAAATTTAATTTAAATTGAGTTCTTTAATCTCTAACACTATTTTTTTTATATATATATACGAGATTCAAATCTAAAACTTTATTTAAAAAAAAAATCACTATTTAACTATTTAAATCAATCAAATATTAGTGACACTGCCTTATCCTCTCCAAGGTACAACTAGGGACAATCCAAACCCACACGCAAGAGGGGCTCTTATGGATCCTGATTCCTGGATCCTTGTTTGTCTTTCTTTGGAGGGAAGGGTGCCCTTGTGGGGAGTGCATGAGAAGCATGCAGTGCAGAAAACCAGGCCAAGACACATAGCAGAGCGGTTTTACTGACATGAATGATGACTGCAGTACAAGGGGAAGCAAAGCACATTCTTGGCCCTGCCTGCTACATAACAATTTGTCAACCAGGGCAAGTGAAAAAAGCAAATGGAGAATTATTCTCCTAACCGAATACTTCAAAGATATCAGACAGAAATGTTTCCAAAGGATTAAGTGTATCTGAAATGTGAGAACCAACGGCAGCAGACAACAAAAGTAATATTAGCACCGCTTGGCAAAGAAATGGCGAGCACATGCATTGCGTACCTCATGACGACTGTCTAATTAAATTATGAAAGCCATCAGCGACCTACATGGACAATATAAATAATGTAGATTAGGTAATATCATTACCCTTCTTCTTTTCTAGTCAGCATTTATTGTGGTATTCTAAAAGTATAAAAATATCATTAATATAGTTATCAAATAACAAGAAAAACACTCATTAAAATGGCTTTTAGCATCAATTTATGGCATTATTACTTCTAAAAAATGACTAAATATATATATATATATAGAGAGAGAGAGAGAGAGTGAGAGAGAGATGATCAAGTGAATAGAGGATTAATTAATTATAAAAATGAGATAAATAAATTTTAATTATTAGATCTTATATGAATAATTACCACTAAAATATATAGTTATATATTTTTTTTAAATGAGTATATAAATTTTGAATAATTTTTAATTTTAACTGTTTATATATAATTATACAGTTAAAATTTATTTATTTTTTTCACTTTTCATATAAAAACACTCATCACTTATATATATATATATATATTAAACAACACCAACTTAAATTTGCAATTACGTGATTTCATTAAGAATTTCATGTCATGACCAATTTAAGCACACTACGTAACTTGCTGAGTATTTATTACTTTCTCCATTCTATAATAATATAGTAGTACAACGATTTAAAAAATAATTTAATATCCTTAATTTAGTTAAGTTATGTTGGTTAAAAGAAGGAATTATGAATGACTTAAAAATAAGATTACAAAGAAAGAGAAAAATTATAATTAATGACAATAAAAATAGAATTAATACAAAATAATTAATATTTTATTATAATTGTAAAACGAAAAATAATATAAAAAAATTTCTAAAACTACCACTCCTTCGATTCATTTATATCTGCCTCTTCTTTTAAAATATTATCTTAAATATCTCTTATTTAAGAATATGGATAAGATACTAATTGATTTTTTAACTTTATTCTTATTTTTTATTCTCATAACTTATTAATAAAAAGATGAAGTAAAGATAATTTAATCAACTTAAGTTATATTTATCTGCGTATCAACTCATTTACTAATACATTTTTTTGGGGGTTAAAATTTTAAAAGACACTTATAAATTAACTGAGAAAGCAGTACTATATATTAGTACCATTATAAAGCCGAAGGAGTAAAATCGTACCACGATTTTGGAGAGGCTGTGACTAATATGGTCAAACATTATTAAACGAAGTCAAGGAAGAGCAGGGCAGAGGCGAGAAAGGGGAAAGGTGACAAAACGGTGGGGGACTGGGTCAAATGAAGAAACCAGGAAAAATTGTAGAGTTGGTGGTACAAGGCAGAGAAAAAAAATTGAGTTGAATTAAACTGAAGGGGTTAAGAAAGAGAGAGAGGAAAGGAAAGGAAAGGAAAGGAAAGGAAGTGTGGTTGGGGAACAAGAAAGCGGCAACAGAAAGTGGGTTTGCCGGGTGGTGAGCGGGACAGGGGGCCTCCTCCCTCATCACCTGTTATCCTTTCCCATCATTATTACTCTTTGTTTTTCATTCTCTCTCCTCTTAATTCTCCTACGTCGGCTTGTTAAATTGTACCACTTGTCCTCATTTTATTTGGATATTAGTCTTTTCTTACTTTTCTAGATCTTAAACGGGACGGACGTATACTGAAAAATGATAAAATATTTGTATAATAAATTTTATATAATAATTATTATTTTTATTCGAATTTTTTAAAAAAAATTTATTAATATGAGCGATGTATACACTGACAAATTTTATGCAATATACATCAAATTTATCGGTATATGCATCATTTATGCTGATAAATTTTTAAAAAAAATTTATCAATATAAATAGTATATATATTGATAAATTTTGTGTAATATATTAATAAATTTTACATAAATATCAGTAAATTTTATATAAAAAAAATTTATCAACATTTTTTTAACAATATTTTGGCAAGTTTTGTGAAATATATCTGTAAATTTTGTATAAACACAAGTAAATTTTGTTAAAAAATAATTATCAATTTTTTTAATAATATATTGGTAAATTTTGTATAAATATTGATAAATTTTGGATAAATGCTGATAACTTTTATATAAATGCCTGTAAGTTTTGTAAAAAAAAATAAAATTTACTAACGTATTGTTAACAAATATTACTAAATTTTTGGATAAAAAAAATCTAAATAAAAATAATAATAATTATATGATATTCATTATCTAAATTTTTTTATTATTTTATTCATTTTTTTCTATATATATCTTATATTGTATCTCAAAAAATATGTCTCTCAAATATTTTTTTAGTAGCTAGTATCAATTTGTATTAATTCATTATTAAATATGTCAACAAAAACTATTTTTTATTAATAAACTTGAACCCTTTTTTTGCTGGATCACGAATCTCGAACTTTGAATGTGAGGAAGGAAACATCGATTCTTCTTTTTATTGGCCAAGTTGGCACTCATTTTTCGTTTCATTGTATTTTATATTGACTATTAAATTAAAATTTTAATGATTATAAATTTATGCGATTAATAGGAATCAAAGTATATCGATCATTTGAACAGTTCAAGTTCAGTTTTGCGACTTTTTGACCAGACTGAGCCACTTTTTGAAACAAATTACCAAATAGTGGCGGTTTGCAAACAATTTTTCTGTCTGTGATGGAAATGAGGACATGGCGCAAAACGACATTGCGCCACCATGGTCTTGCGCCTGACGCGGATGGGACAGGGGAAGCACGGGGTGGCTGGCACACGTTCAAGTCGCGCCACTCCCTTAACGTGACGTGACAGATGGAAGATGTGAGGAAGATGGTGCTGGTTGGAGTTGCGCCATCCATAAGGCTTCGCCACGTGTTTGCCTTCACCCCTATATAACCGTTGCATCCCATTCACCGTCCTAACTTCCGTTTCTCCTCTTCGCTTGCACTTCCTCCATCTTCCCCAATTCTATGGCACGTTGTTCTTTTTCAATTGTAAGTAATGTAATTTTATTTTTAGAATTTCATTTTATCATTTTATTTTTTGTAGATAGATTTTATAAGAATAATTTTAATTTTATTTATTAGTTTTAGATTTTAATTAATTCATTCAGTTTATATTTTATTATGAGTTTATTACTTATTTAAAAAAAATTTTAAAATTTTTAAGAAAATTATAGTAGTCTCTAATTTCTTTTGAGTTAAACTTTAAAAAATTTTATTAGGATATTTAGAAGCTTGTTAGAATATTTATTAAAAAAAAATTAGAATGGTAATTAGGGTGGTAATTAACTTATTGTGTTAAAAAATATTTAATTTTTTTATTTCAAGATTAGAATTTTGAAAAAATTATTAGACTAGACATAATATTTATAGACATGTGTAAAAAGTAATTTTTAATTTATATTAATGAAGAAATAAAGCACTACAAAAACTAAATAAAAATAATTATATTACTATTATGTATAGAAAAGTATATCAACAATTTAATAATTAATTTTTTTTAACAGATGGCATCTAGCTCTTCTTCTTCTTCATCACGTGTCATACGGCCCGGGCCAGAAGATGCATCCCTATTGACAATGCAAGAAACACACATTTCACAATATATTTGGAATGGACATCCTGATCGGGTGTTAGTTATTAGAGGAAAATCTTCTGTTCGTAATAGGGACGAGCAAATTTCTATGCAGATTATTCCATACTTGGAGCAAGCAGGATTTCTTGAAATTGCAAAATTTGAATTTTTTCAAATTGAACACACGTTGATATCTGCTCTAGTGGAGCATTGGAGGCCGGAGACACATACATTTTATTTGCCTCCAAGGGAATGCACAATTACGCTGCAAGATGTTGCTATTCAAACCGGCCTTCGTATTGATGGAATGCCAGTTGCCAGCAATACTTTTGGGCTGTGGCAACCTATTATCCAGCAATTACTAGGCGTAACTCCCCCGCAGAATGCTTTTCATGGTCATCGACTAAAAATGGGGTGGTTAAATACACACTTTAGTGATATAAATGACCATATTGACAATGAGGTCCAAGTTCAGCAGTCGCTCGAGCATATATTTTGCCGTTGATGGGGTCAGTCCTATTTCCAGATCATTCTGGAAATTTGGTGCCTTTAAGACTTCTTCCATTTTTAGAGGATTTCGTTGTGGCTGGACAATATAGCTGGGGATCAGCTGTGCTCTCTTATTTATATCGCGAGTTGTGCAAGTGTACAGATTATAATCGGCGTGAGATTGGAGGCATGACTATGTTGGTTCAGCTATGGGCATGGGACAGATTCCCATCAATATCCCCAACTCCTTCAGTAGAGATCGCCCATGCCCCACTTGGTGCTCGGTATGACTTTTTTCCTTCTTATTTTTGTAATAAGTTTTTTGTTTGAATAATCATTACATGTTTATAATATTTGGTTTAATATGTAAAATAACAGATGGATAGGTGGTATGACTTTTGTGGCTATACGACAAGACTTGCCATACTATCGTCGCAAACTTGATCGTTTAAAGCGAAAAGATGTAAGAACATCTTATTGATGCATCTATAATTTTGACTGTATACAATTTTTAATGTTTATTATTATTATTTTACAGATTGTATGGGAACCCTATCTTGAATTTTATGGGTCACTTCCGCATATATGTCTTGAAGGCTCTCACATTTGGAGAGCTGTTGTGCCGCTTATATTTTTTCATATCGTAGAGTGGCATCAACCAGATCGAGTGATACGTCAATTTGGCTTACAACAAAGTATTCCAAACCCACCACGTCAGCCCGAACAACTTCACGATCTTACTTTGCATGGTAAAGAAAGTGATAATTGGATGCTTCTATATGCTTCTGTTATCCAAATATGGAATGAGAGGGTACAATATTTGGTAAGTAGCGATCAACAGATGGGGTTATTAAGTGAGAATGATCCCTACATGAGATGGTATTCAAGGCACACTCGTCGCTGGATCAGTAGGGATAGTGCATGCAAAGGGCAAATAGTAAGTATTATTTCTTTTTTATTAATTAAATTAATTTTATTATTGTTAATGTTGTATAATATTTATGTATATAATATTTTTGTCGTTTTGAATAGCACAACCAGTTGGAGCGAATGCATCATTTAACCTCTATCAACGATTCAACCTTTTCGATGGAGGATGTTAGAGACGTAATAGCAGAGTTATTGCAATAATTTGAGGAATTAGATAGGGTCACTGAACCTGCAGGACCCTGTATTCAATAGCAGCCTATTCCACAACCTGATGTGAATGTGACAATACCTCCGACTTGGGTTGAAGGTCAGGGACTTCAACGGCATAGAAGGCGAGAGACAACACAGATTCATACCCTTCCTCCACTGCCTAAACATGGGTATGGTCAATATTATGTTCCATCGGCATCATCAGCCAATCCGATGGATTCAGGCAATGAAAGAAGTTATTATTGGCCACCTCAACATCAAACAACAGCAGGAGCATCCTCTTCCCATGTTGCATATCACTTATATTATCCAGACGAGGCATACGTTCCTTTCGCACCAAGCCCGTCACAATTTACACCCCCTGCGTATATGCCACCTGAGTTCACACCTAGTGCACCTATGGAGTTTATGGATTTCTTATCACAAGAAACCCTTTACACTCTACATGGTGTGAATGTTGTTTCTCCACAGGGTGTTGACTTAAATGAAGAATTTTTATCTGTAGCTAGCCCCGAGGATGATGCGGCTGATGTGAGAAGAAACCCGCATCGTAAAGCGAAAAATAGGCGACGTGGTTGTATATTATCGCCTAACTCTCCACATGATTGATTGTGGACATATCTGCTTGTTTATTAAAGATGGGTTATTTATGTAAAATGTTTTAAAAAAATGTATTTAATTTTCTTATTAAATATGTATTTAATTTTTTTATTAATTTTTACTTAAATTAAGGGCATAGATTAATCTTAACTTTTTTAATTTTTTTATTTATTAAACATTTATTTATTAAATATGCATCATTTACTGTAAAAGTTAATACTAATATAATAAATTAATCTTAAAGTTGAGTATAGTTTACTTAACTAAACTAACGGTAATTCAGATAATGATACAAAATAAACAAGGGTATAATGGCAAGAAAATAATTGATAATCGCATCAAAGTTTTTGTTCTTAAAATTAAAATGAAATTACACTAGTGGACTTAGGATAAATTTGCATAGATATTAAAAATCTGGACAAATTTGCATAGATATTAAAAATCTGGACTATCTATGGTGTGAGTATCTTGTTGGGAGCTTTGACTTCCAGTGAAACGAGGGTAAAGACGTCGGTTAGGACCTTCCCTTTTACATATTCCACAACGTTGCCTTTGCTGCGATTCTCTCAAATCCATCCCATTCCTTATACGTGTGGACTTCGGCCTACCTTTAGCACGAACGGTTGATGGATTTGGAACCAATGTCCAACCAGATGTAGTTGTGACGTAATCCTCATTGCCAATTGGCCACCATTGTCCGCTATACGCATTGACAATATTTTGAATAGAGTAAACAGGATTAACTAAATTGTAAAAGTCTATACTCACAGCAGCACTGGCAACAATGGCATGAGAGCATGGATATTTATATGCCTGAAATTTGCCACACTGGCAAGTACCTCTCTTTAAGTTCACGGCCCACGTATGACCACTACTTTGTGTCACAGGGTTGAATGCCTCTTCAACCTCAAACCTTGTGGTCTCTATATCATATCTGCAAACTTGGTGGGAACAAGCATCCTCTTGATTCTTCCTAATAGCATCGATTAACTTCTTGCAAAATCTATTTCCAGCGCTTAGCTCCGCCTTAGCCTCTGCACCTCTTTGGACAAAATACTTTACCATCCTTTCGTATGTGCACTTAACCAATGCAGTTATTGGCAAATTTCTAGCACCTTTTAAGACTTTATTCACAGCCTCTGATAAGTTTGTTGTCATATGCCCATATCTACGTCCTCCTACATCATATGCCTGACTCTATTTCTCCTTCGGTATGCTATCGATCCATCTTTGAATTTCAGGACTAGTTTGATGAAATTTTTCCAAATTCCTATCAAATCGGTGCATGCAAGCCGTATATCCTATATTATCACAAATTAAATGTTATCTTTGAAAGAAACAAAATTTATAGATATAATATTAAAATTATGAAAATTTACTTCTTACCAAGTTTCAATAGGTCTTGTTTTAATTTCGTATTCTTGAACTTGTGGTTGAAATTGCTAGCAATGTGGCGAATACAGTACACATGATATGCATATGGAGGTTGCTAACCGAGGTTTTCATTTGCCACAGCTCCTTTTATACTTGCATGCCTATCAGAGATAAGACACAGACCTTGTTTTCTTGTCACATATTGTCGGATGTTTCCCAAGAACCATGACCAAGCATCTAAAGTTTCTCCTTCAATAATAGCAAAAGCAATCGGTAAAACGCAATTGTTGCCCTCTTGTGTAGTGGCAATTAAGAGTGTACCACGATACTTTCCATATAGAAATGTGCCATCAACTTGTATAACAGGTTTGCAATTAATGTCCAAAATACTCGATGAAATGTGTGAAACCGAGTGTCTACTTGATCATTGACGATAAATTCGGTTGTCTCTATTTTGTACACGGAGTCTGGTGCAAACATCTGCATATATGCAAGCCATCCAGGAAGCATTGCAAATGATTCATCCCAGTCACCAAACACTTTTGTTATTCCCTTTTGTTTTGCCTTCCAAGCCTTTCGGTATGATACTTGAAATCCATATTGACTGCTAATTCTTTCTCTGATCAAGGAAATTGGAATTGATGGTTCCAATTTAACCAACCCTATTATAAATTAAGCAATCAAACTTTTATCAATAATAAAAGTTAACAACCATAAAATATATAATTCATATATTGTTTAGTGCCATACCTAATATATTTGTGCAGATAAAATTTAAATCCAATTTGCAATGATCTTGAGATAGCATAGGATTAAGACAAATGTGACGACCACCCCATTTAGTAATTTGCCACTTGTTTGTCTTTTTTCCTAATATTGCCCTCATTCGCCAGGGACAACCTTCTTTGTGTCTTATGCATTTTGTGCAGAAAATTGTCGGTGTTGATTCAACCACAATATATGTTTGATGGATTTTCATAGAGTAATGCCTAACAGCCATTTGTGCAGCTTCTTTGCTATCAAATTGTAAACCAACGTATAGCTCATCTCCAATACGCCAGGAAGCAGGCATATCCAACCCAGAAAATTCCTCCATCTCTTGATACGGGTGATCCCAATTGATATAATTATAATGTAGAGATACACTCCAAAATGGAGATTCCATCAAATGTGTTACACCTATAAAAATATCATCAAATCATTAAAAAAGTTCTATTCAAATTATAATATACACAAATACTTAATCAAAAACGAACCTTCTTATCACGAAATTTGCTCTCTAATATGCAACGAGGATGCAACAGGAGAAACTGCAATAGCCGAAGAATCTAATTCAGCCTCAGATTCAGAAGAACACCATCAGGAATTTCACTTTCATCATCTTCATTTTCATCTGAGGATAGATTTCTGATGTAATCTTCATCATTATCTTCATCTTCATCATCAAATGCAACAATAGAGTGATCTCTACGAGCAATAGGCATCAATGAACTACCTGCAACATCAATCTTGACATATAATTCGAGCACCGTCAAAGAAGACCGTTGTTCAAAGGTGCTAATCATGCAATCAACATCATCATCATCAACTATCTCAAGAGCAGTATATGTACTACTATCTCGAGCAATTGAAAATCTATAAGTGAGACTGGAAATTGTTTGATGGGGCTGAAGCTTTAATTTAGTGGCAATGTTTTTCTTTAATGCATTATAACTGACACCTTTCTCTATTCTAATTAATCTTTTATCACCTTCAAAAGTACATCCTTGCGGTCCATCAAATTTTCTACCATTCCAGTATATAAATACATTAAAAATACTCATTTTCTTGAAATAACTAAAAAGAAAATACTACTATAAATTAATTTGACAAAATAATAGAACCTAAAAAAATTCAAAAAGTTAGAGTAATATAGGCTAAAAATTGAGAAATAAAAAAATTAAACACTGCAAAGAAAAATAAAAAAATTTAAACAAAATAAAGCTTTAGAAATTTAAGTACTGCAAACAAAACAAATAGGCGTGGATTTCAAATCGAAAATTTTAAAAGTACATAAAAGTTGGAAAATTCAAAATTTCAAACAAGAATAAAGAAAGATGGCAAGGTGATAATGGTTGCACGAAATAAACAAAATGAGCTCGGGAGGTATATATATAGGCGAGGATTGAGCAGCTGCACAATGTTGGCACGTGAAGAGGGAGGGAAGTTAGCGCAACGTAAACCAGCGCCAACAGAAGGCAGTGGCACAACTCCAACCACCGCCATCACTGGACCTATCAATCACCGCAGGCGGTGGCGCAACCTGAACCTGCGCCAGCCACTGCTATCAGTCCCTGTTGATGTTGGCACACTGTCAACTTGCGCCATATTTTCCACCGTGGCCAGAAGTACCACAAACAGGAAAATTGTTTACAAACTGCCACTATTTGATAATTTTTTTCAAAAAGTGGCACAATCCGGTCAAAAAGCCCAATTTTGCTTGCTATGTTTAATAGAAAATTTGTATTTCATTTTAAATTTTTTAAAAGCAATTAATTTTTTTTTGTAAAGGTTATGAAAAGAATAGGTAGAGCTAAAAATTCCTCGGTACTTTCATTTGTACCTGTTCTCTCTGCCTAGTATTACGCATCTTATAAGGCTGTTGCATAAATAGTGAAAAAAATCGATAAATAATTTTATTAAATAAAAATAATCTTTTCGACGATTTTTTAAAAATATTATTATTTTTTATTAATAAGTTATACTATTTATTGATATTAAAAAATTAATATATGTTAATACTCTATTAATATTTTAAAATAATAAATAAAATGAAATATTTTTCTTAGAAGGGAGTAGTATTCTTGCCTAGTTTCTCTCTCCTATTAATGTAAATCGGTCCTAGCACGCTTAATTTAGTATCCTTAATTCGTCACGCACGCCAATATTATGCCCCTATCATCAATAATCCCCTCATTACCATAGGTCACTTATCACTAATTTAATGTGGTATTATTCAGTGCAGTTTGTTTGAGGAGGTGTTTACTTTCATCATTCTATCTCATCTTTGTTTGTGAGCTAATGAAACAACCCCAATTATCTCTATTGGATTTTATTATTTACTTCACAATTGAAGAGAAGAAATACACTTTAGAGAGAGAGAGAGAGAGAGAACAGAATTATAATAACTTATACTTTGATTACAGGAGGAAAAAAAAAGGTCTAATTTTAAATTTATTTTCGTTAAAAGAATTTGGGTTAGCCACAAGTGAAATCATCATGAAAGCAGGAAATATGTTAGTAGCCAACATTATTCCTTTCTCTTATTCTTGTGCCACCAGACAATCTTTGTAAGCTTGCGCTTTAGACTCTGCGTTTCAAGACGTTCATCTTCTAATATGGATCATGTTCACATTCACATGTTCTGAAGAAGTTGAAAGAGATATCTAATTACATCTTGTACTAATGTACTCATTGCTCATTACTAAAGTGTATGCCCTGTTGACTTTTATTATCTGCATCTCTTTGCACATTTGCCATCTCTCATACATGTCTCTCACATCATTATTTGGGTGCATCCTTTAAGTGTCAAACTTGATGATTAGCCTCCTTAACTCATTTGCCATTCAGGGCCACCCCCAATTTGTTTGGCGGGTGGGTATTTTTTAAATTTTCTCTTAAGATTATCATCAACCATACAATTTATATGAAAAGTGTTATGTGAATATAATTTTTTTTAGATACCGTATCGATTTATATCTTATTTACTATTAGATAGAGTGTGAACTTAATAAAGGTTCGTTTGGTTTAACTTTTGGGAAAAGATCTTTTGAAAGAAGGTTTTTTAAAAGAAAATCTTTTAGAGAAATTATTTTTAAAAGAATAATTTTTATTTAGTTTAAATATGTCAAAAATAAGTTTAGAAAAATAAGTTTTATTTAGATAAAATAAAATAAAATTACTTTTAATTGTTGATCTAAGAATAATAGTAAGATTCATTTTCAAAAGGTCTTTTTCTAGAATAAAAAGTAACCTCAAAGATACTTATCCTAAAAGGCCTTTTGAAACCTCAAAAGACCTTCTAAAAAATAACAAGTTAAACAAAATATTCTACTTTCTTGTCCAATAGAAGGCCTTCTTGTGACTTCCAACAGAAATCCAAACAGACACTAAGTCAATATAATGTCCAATACAAATTATGTTCACATAATATAACTCAAATATATATATATATATATATTGTTACCTGAGCTATACTTTTTTTTTCCCCATGATTATAAGGCGTTAAGATCATGTCTAAGTTGAGCACAAGTTCCATGCTTAGATTCGTCAACGACATGTGCAGTTCAATTTCTCTAGGGTCTCTGGCTCCTCAAGAAAGTATTAAACTCAATGTTACATAATATCCTAATAGTTGCCATTGAGATTTCTCTTTTGTTTAATTCAACAACTATGCACTTTGCGTCCTAATTAAGTTTTGCTGTAAATACAACGCACAAATTAATAAATAAAACATACGCAACTTATTTGCATTCAATTTCAACTAGTTAGATAATAATATACGGTATGAATAATGTCAAAAGTGCATTATGTCCACAATCATGACTACAAATTTATACCGCTATTATTATGGTTAAATTGCATGCAAAATTGACTTATAGATTAAAGATGTAATAATTTAAATTGTTCCAAGCTTAGAACTCTTTCACACAAACAAACGTAACCTTTATATATATATATATATATCATTAACAATCATGCCTTAAAATGTTATGAAAAACGTACTAAAATTCATATTAAAAATTATAAGTTTACTTTTAATACATTGATAATATATTTAAATTAAATTAAAAAATATTAAACGCTTTCATTTAAAAAAAGTCAACACATTAACATTAACACATGTTTCTTTATGAAAAACGTACTATAATTTGTATTGGATATTTTATTGACTTAGTGTCACTACAACATTTTAGGTCTAAGACAACACTTATTAAGCGTTGCATAAAAATATGAAAATCATTGCCTTTGATCAAAGGCCACGCTTTCGCACCTAAGGAAACGCTTTTTGGGAGGTGGCCTAAAGAACCGTTACCTTTTCTCTAAGGCAACGCTTTTGGGAGGAAAAGACAACGCTATTTGTCGCAACACTTGTCAAGCGTTGCCTATTCATGACAAAAGGCAACGCTTGTTGCCTGCCTCTATGACAACGGTATCCGAGCGTTGCCTATTCATTTAATATAAGTAACAACATTCAAGCGTTTCCTTTTCTCATAATAAAAGCAACATCGGATAAGCGTTGTCTTTTTTCATACTAAAAATGACACGTTATAAGCGTTGTCTATTCTCTGAATATATGTAACATTAATCAAGGGTTGCCTTTTCTCCTAATAACAGTAACCTATGATAAGCGTTGCCTTTTCTTTTAATAAGCTTGCTCTTATAAAAATTGTCACCTTTTCTAAATTACACTTTCTAAGAATAAATCAACCTTATTTATATTCAAATTTAAATTTTTTTATTTTTAATTTTATATTTAATTAACTTCATAAATAAAATAAAATAATTACTATTAATCAATTAAGTAAAAAGGTCATCTCAAATATATAATGATTAATATGCTTAGCTCCAAATACATATTATCAAGCATTAATTCAGACCAAAATGTACATAAGTAAACAAAACACATCTAATATGAACTTAAACAATATAATGTAGTCATGAAGTTAAACAAGTTAAACAAAATACATCTAATTATATCCATGGCAAGTTTTGTCCTACATATTCCTTCTCCTAGCCTTTCCGAGTTGCACTTGCAATATTAACTCAATCTGCATATATATATATATATATATATATATATATATATATATATATATATATATATATATATATATAGTGATGAGATAAATGTAAAAACAGTTAAAGTAAACAAATTGTGTATATAATTTTAGGAATTTACATGATTGTTAAAAATAACTATGCAATAGCATATTAAAATTTCCATTTTTTTTTTTTGTAGATTTATTGATAATAAGACTTGGGACTTTCAAAGGAATAGTTAGCTTACAAAGTCTCAAAACAGAAGCAAAAAAAAAAAAAAAAAAACTAGCATTGATGATAAAAATGAGGGCACATGAATATTTAACCTTCATCTAAATATCCACAAGTACAACGCACAAAAATGAGGGCACATGAAGTGATCTTTATGCCAAAAGAAGGAAGCATTACCGTGATGTTCAACATCTTCCGAAGCTTCCTCCTTATGCAGCAAGTATAGCAACAGCAAGACAAATTAATGAATATGCCATCAAATCATTACATGCTTTGGCAGAAGCTGAAAAACCCACAAAATTATACCAGCCCAACCTCAATAGTGTTATTAAGTGCTGCAAATAAACCAAATTGAAAGTAAGAATAATATAAAATCAGAAACATTTGCAACTTAAAGCAACCTTAGCATTAATTTCAAAAATTAAAGGAGAAGTCTTATTGCTAGTCAATAAACCCCCACCTCCCAAAAATTAAAAAAGATAATATAAATATGTCTCTGTAACATAAAATTTCGTTTTTAAAAAAATCAATTGAAGTCTGTGTTGCATATATAATTATTCTATCTTAAAAATTAGGTGAAACTTCATTATTGGTAAAATTCAAAATATATCACCTCGCTTTAGTCTTCTCTCTATAAGAAAGTCTAGGCATGGCTTGTTCTAAACCTTCAGTTAGGTTGATGAAGTCAAGATTTCTGATTTTAACACTCTAGCCTTCCACAAATTCACGTGAAGAAAGAGAATTTTCATAGGTGCAAAATCTGAAGTTTCACCTCAGCACAAGCAAAGCCTACAAAAGGATCGCCTACAAATCAGATAGAAGAGTGTCTTCCTATTTAAAGAACTGTCTTCTCCAAAGGAGATTCCAATTCCATGAAACACCGTCCTTAAACCCACACTTTGAAATAAAGGAATCTCTCTAAGAGGATAAAGAATAAGACTTAATAGTGTTATAAGATGGTTAACATGAACCAAGGAGCAATTTTTGTTTTATTTTTGAAAAATCTGCATACTACACTTTTATTAGAGATGCATCTAAGCCTTGAAATAAATTGGACCTCAATACAATAATGTCCAACCTACAGCACACAAGTGGAATGCAAGAAACAAACTATGAAGAGATCAAACCAAAATATGAAGCCTTTGTAACTTGAAAAGGAAGAGAACAAAACACACAGTGAAAGGCAATGAAAAATAGAATCCGCAAAAGACATTTACAAAGGAAAAACAAAATCCATCCCATCACTCACATTCTAGCAATCAAATTAACCCAAAAAGAGAAACAAAATTGTCAATGAAATAGAACCAAAACCAAGACAAATATTAAATTAAACCAACTTAAAGCTAACGCTCATCCAACAAATGAAATGCAAGGTTCAACTACCACCAAATCTAAGCTCAATGCCTGGCATGCAATGGAAGCCACTCTAAGACCCCTGAATACTTTAGCTCCAAACAATCAACAGAACCAGAAAATTCCGATTCAGACCATAAGCTTTTCGCATAATAGTAATTAACAACACCATATCCATTTGAATCTAATTCTTTGAAAATGATTATATAGAATATGAATAAGCAAAATCAAAATCTATTTTCGTGATTTTTTGGGAATGGGGATGAGGGATACTACCTCGATGAAATGGGGGCGAAGGTCTACAATAACGACACAAATCTTCAAGAAGTTTGAGTGGACATCATCAGAGTTAGATTCGAGTGGCCTCTTCTTTGTTGTGGGAGGGATTGAAGTGGAAGAAGGCAAAACATTCAAATTTCTAGAGGAAACCAAACCAAAATAGGGGAAAAGGCACTCACTGAAGGGTTGGCCGCTGTGGAGGGTGGAGACCGCCCAGCCACCACAAAGAGGCAATATGATGGGCAGCAGAGAGCACACGACAGACGGTGGCGGCGGCAACAGAGAACTTCGCGAGGATGGCGGCAGAGAGTGTGCACGACGGATGCCGGTGGTGGCAATGAGCTCGCGATGGACAGCGGTGATGGGAGCTCAAACAAGGAAGGGGTGAACAGTGACAATGAGATGAAAATAAATTTGGAAGAAAACATCTTGGGGTTAGAAATTAGGGGTGAGAACTGAATTGGGTGTTTTGGGTGGTTTAGTTGGCATGGGAGGGAGTAAAAATTTTAGTGAAAAAATTAATAGATTGGCGCCTAATAACCTTAGGCTACACTTACAAGGCGTGGGTGAATAGAATTTAAAAGGTAAAACTAAAAAAGTGTAAATTATTGTCAAAATAAACGTTATCTATGTGTAAATGATAGAGCAACACTTTATAAGTGTGCTCTTTGTTCTTAAAGAGTACATTTTTTAGGAGTGGCCTAAAAAGCCATTGCCAAAACGCATTTTAAAAGGCAACTAAGAAAAAGTGTTGCCTATATATATCAAAGGCAACATTTTTCATATGTTGCTTAAAATAAGTGTTGCCTTAACCAAAAAATGTTGTAGCGTATAGGTAAGCATATCGTACAATCAAGCATAAATGTTAATAAATATTGATTTGTATGTGGAGCAAGACATACTATAAAATGAACAAACTTTATATAATTTTATATTTAATAATAACAATAATAATTCAATTTTAATGAATTATTAGTGTAAATTTTTATATAATTATTTAATTATATATCATTATATTAGTGAATTTGTTTCATTCTAACAACTATAACCTTAAAAGTTACATACATAATGATATGTAATTAAACAGCAACATAAAATATTTAGAGTTTAATTTATATATATTGATAATGTAAAATAGTTTTACACTATCATATAATAGAAATGTAAAAAACTATCATGTCATTATAGGTAGTTGTATGAATTTAAATTAAAAAAAAAAGGCACATTCTTGTATTTTTATTAGATGATAATATAAAACTATTTTAAACTTCTTTTTGGTAATGTAAAGAAAATAGACAAAAGCAAAAGAACACTAATTCAACCCCTCTCCTATCTCCTATCCTCATGTACTCATGCAACAAGCGAAGAAGAGCATGCGGAGGAGATTCTTACACTATGCTATCGACAAAATCTAGAGCACCGAACTTAGCCATATGGTCAGCACATTGGTTTGGTGATCCGAGCACATGACCACACACCACCTTCTAGTCTCTTTGAAGCAAATTCTTAATCCCCAGGATCACCTCATCAAGTGCATGGGACCTAGAGAAAATAGAACATTGCACCAAGTCAAAAGCTTCAAGGCAATTTGTCTCACAAATGATGTCACGAAAAACATGTTCCCAAGCAAGCTCCAGCCCTCTATGCATAGCCCATAACTCCACCACTACTATATCTGTATGTTGCACACTTGCAGAAAAAACCCCCAAAACCACGAACCATTATTGGAATGAAGCACCCCACCATAGTCACTTCTCTTAAGGTGATCAAAGTAATTACCATTCACATTTAATTTTACTCTTCTAGTAAGAGAAGCACATCATTTGTCTGGCACACCTTTAAAATATCTTGCAAAAACATGTTTAAAGTCAAAGCATGACCTATAAATATTGTTCACAATAAAGTGAATAAGCCAGTGTTCCTCATAAAAATCATATTAGTTCTCCACCTTTAGTTCCACCAAACCATAGTGAAAAAAAGTAAACCACTCTCATGATCTATATTATGCTTAATCCAACTGCCCACATCAGTTCCTCCAAAACTCTGATGCTAGAAAAAGCCCAAACACAACCAAACTTCATGAGCATGAGGACAATTTCTGAGGTTGAGTAAGATATCTTCCTTCGCAGTAGAACAACGACTGCAACCTAGACCATTGGATAGGCCTCTACTATACCTCAAGTCATTGGTAGGAAAAGTGCCATGAAGACAAAGTCAAACTAGGATTTTAATTTTCTCAGGAGCCTTGATTCTCCAAATCCAATGCTGATCCTTACTACTGTCCCAATGACGCCTATGCTCCAAAAGCCACACATATCTAGAAACTAAAGTGTAATTCCCATCCGCTCGAGCTATCCAGTCCCACCCATTACCGATATTACTTTGAGAAAAATGGATACTACTAATCTACTCCTTGGTCTCATTAGATAACTAGGTCACAACATCATCGAAACACCATGCCCCATTGACCCAAATGTCACAAACTTGTTTGTTCACATTCGAGATATGGACAAACATAACCTCATTACACAACTTACACCTACCCCTCCAATCTTGGAACCATAATAAAGAGTTTCCTTTCCTAAGTGCAAACTAGAACCCATATTTAAGTAACATATTCACCTTCACTATACTCCTCCAAATTTAAGACGAGCCAATACTAGACCTAAAATCGAAATAAAGAATATTCTAACCATATTTGTGAGAAAGAACAACAACCCTAAACTTATTGTCATTATGCAAAATACTCCAAATCAACTTTCCCAGGAGAGACACATTCGTCAATCTAGCTTCTCGAATACCAAGGCCACCATATCTCTTAGGGGAAGAAATAGTCTCCCAATTAACCAGATTCAGGCTCCTACCATTATTTCTAGTACCCCAGATAAATCTCCTGACTATGCTATCAATATCATGACACACACTAGAAAGGAACCACATGGCCTGCATGTAATAAGAATGGATAGCAGTGATAACTGATTAAGCCAAGCAAATCCTACCCATTCTATTCAAAAGACGACCCTTCCAAGAAGTCAGGCAATTTTGAATTTTCAGAAGAATATCCATAAACACAGCTCTTGACGCCCTCCCTTAGACAAAAGGAAAACCAAGATATTTGCCCAAATTAGTCGTAAAATGAATAGAAGAAATGTTGGTTAAATTATCCCAACGTCTCCTAAAAACATTAAATGAGCACATAGCTCTAGACTTTTAGATATTAATCTGAAGCCTAAACATAGTACAAAATCATCTAAAGTGTCCATCACCTCCTTAACTTGGGAACCATGAGCATGGCAAAAACGAAGAATATCATCAGCATACAAAAGGTAAGATATCCTTGGACCTCATCTAGCCACATGAATTAGCTTCCAAACTTCAGTTGCAACTTTCTCTTGAATATAAAGGGCCAACTTCTCCATGCACAAAACAAACAAATAAGGAGACATTGGGTCTCCCTATCTAACACCAAAAGTTGGTTCAAGACTTTTCAAATGAGATCCATTCCAAAGCACCGAGAGTTTAGAAGATTTTACACAGCCCATAATAAGCTCGATAATAATATCAGGGAAACCAAAGTCAACTAAAACACTCTCCAAGAAATCCCAGTTAACCTTGTCATAGGCTTTTTCAATGTCAAGTTTATGGGTAGCCACTCCTTTCTGAATTTTAGTCTTATGCATAAAATGAAGCACTTCTTGCGCAACAATGACATTATCAGTAGAAATACGCCCACGAATAAAACTACTCCATAAAGGTCCAATAAGATCATTAAGATAAGGCCATAAACGATTGACCAAAACCTTAGTGATTACCTTGTACACCACGTTGCAAAGACTAAGAGGTCGAATATCCCTTAAATGAACCGGCTGCTCATCCTTAGGAATTAGAACAATAAGAGTTTCCATAAGATTATGATCAAAATAGTCATTCCTAAAAGCATCAACAGCAAGCCTCCAAAGGTCATTGCCCACCACATCCCAATAATTCTTAAAAAAGAGAGGAGGAAAACTATCTGGTCCCAGAGCTTTAAAGGAGCCCATGCTCATCAGAGCCCTTCTAACATCCTCTTTCAATACTGGACTAGTGAGGACATTATACCGTTTACTTGCAATACATGGGGTATAACGAAGGCAAATTCTATTAGGATCCACACTCACCGAAGAGCTAAACAAATTCTGGTAGAACAAAAGAGCTCTGTGGCGCAACACATCATCATCATTAGACCAGGATCCATCCCCTAAAAATAAGCCATGAATCTTATTCTTCTACCTAACAATCGTCTGAGTATGAAAGAATTTGGTGTTTTTATAACCAAAGCACACCCACCTTTCCTTAGCAATTCCTTCAAAGTCTACACCAACTTAAAAGAATCCCAATCTTCAAGAATTTTTTTTGGATGTCACTAATATGCTTCTCAAGCTTCCTTTTCCTGTGAAAAATATTCCTAAAGACTTGATCATTAAACTCCTTAAAATCCTTGCCAACCTCCTTCAACCCAACACTAACTACATGAGCACTTCTATTCCACACCTTATGCACAATACTATCATATTGTGGATGAGAAACCCAAGCTACCTGAAATATGAAAGGCTGTACTCCCCTCTCCACCCTAAGACCAGCATGATCCGAATGAAGATGGCAAAGATTTTCAGCAAATGCCTTTGGAAATAAATGGCTTATCTTATACTGTTAGTTTAAGCCTATTAACCATTGTCACGACTCTCCACAACCCCTATGAGGAGCCGTAGCTCACTGCATATGGCGTTTGGGCCCAACTAAATTGAATGACTGGTGAGCAAATGTATGTCCCTGAATAAATCAAACGCAACCTTAATATGAATTAATGAATCAATTAATTTGTGATGGATATGGTTGAGAAGGAAAATGGCGCCGTGGGTTGATGAGACCGACAACATATGACCTATGGTTATAGGTAGCATTAGCGAAACAAAATATCAAAACAAAGAGGTATTTATCTAAAATTAATCATTTGATGATATTATAATAATATCCTAAGAAATGAATCAAAAGAAATGTGGGCCGAAGAACTTTGGTTAGAGTCAGAATTTTGCCGGGCTGTATGACGACACAGGGACCCAATACCATAGCTTCCGCATTTGCGGCTAACAACAAACCTATTTCTCAAATTGAATTATAATTTAATCAATACCCTCTTTAATCTTTTTAAAATTTGAATTCCTTCTTTAATCATTACTCATACGTTTTAATTGTCTTTTTATTATTTTTTGTAAGTAGTTAAAGTGTCCGAGCTTTATAATGGAGTTTGGTTTTATTTGAAAATTTGATTTTTTTACGAGAATCATTTATTGGAGGTAAATCAGTTTCAAGTATGATTGAGTAATAAATATAAGTATTTCTCTTAATTAAAATTTAAATTGTGATTTATTATATTATAAGAAACTAATCCCTTCTATTAGATCTAATTCTTATTAATTATGAAAGTTGGTTTTATGAAATATTGTTTTATATCTATGAACTTAACCCTTAATTTTAAGGGTGTGTTAGATTTTCGGATAAAAATGAAGAATAAAATTTTATTGACTTATTTTATGTGTAATTTTATGCATGAAATATATTTATATGTGATTTTATATATAAAATATATCCATAAATTTTTACCCTTTTTTTATCTCTAAATCAAATATACACTAAAATATATTTGATTGGATATAAAAATAAAAAAAATATAAATAAACTTGATATATAAAATTATATATAAAATTTATTTATAAAAATTTCCTTCCTATTTTTTCTCCTAATCAAATTTACGTAAAAAAAAAGTAAAATAAAAGAAAAGTATGCATGATGGATGCCCACGAAAAAATTTTTACTTCGTTTGTTTATGAGAAAAATTATTTGTATATATTTATTATTGACATATTTTGACATTCTCTTTTTATTTCTCTTTTTTTTTCTCTTATTTTTTTATTTTTTTATAATTTTTTTTTTAATTTTATAAATGGATGTCTAATTAGACATACTTAAAAAATATGTACAAATAACATCCACCTTTGTTTATTACAGAACAGAGACTTGGAAATCCATAAACGATCTATCGGCACGTGGATGGCTTGTGCTGTGCGTTGTGACTGACATGACTTACTATTTTGGCAAATTGAAGAGTGGCCCCCATCCTAGTTCCAAGACTACTCACGTGCGAAGCTGACGTGAGGTATATCGGTTTTTTATTTTTTATGTTTTGATACTTCAGGGTTTATCTTTTAGGAGTGTTTTCTTTTTTTTTTTAATAAGTACTTAGTACTACTTTTAAAAAATATATTAGGAATTTAAAAAATATAAACCTGAAATTGTTGATGTATTAGAAAATTATATATATTTTCTGAAAAAATATTTTTAAATGTCCTAAAAATAGTTATTAACAAAATTCAATGATTTTTGTCATACAAAAAAATTTACATTTACAAATAATAAAATAATAATTTTAGAATTATTATTTTATTTATAATATAATTGCACAATCATGTTATTTTATGAATAAACTCCTAAATTAATCCTTCAAAAGTGGACGGCAGGACAAATTAATTCTTGAAAATATTAAATTTATTTTATAATCCTTAAAAAGTACAAACGTTTCACTCATTAGCTCTTTTGTCAATTGAGCTACGGTAGACTTAACAAATATCCACAATTGGTATTTTAAGTTACTTATCTATGATGGACCTTGGTCCATGTGTCTTTTGTACATGAAATTTGAATTACAGACAAATTTTTCTCCCATATTTGTAACAACAGCCCTAAATTTCTAAGTGTTCTTCCTCTTTTCCATTGTTCATCCCCTTCTCAATTATTATCATATTCTCGATTTCAACTTCAGTAACAAGCTGTGGCAATGATGAGAAGAAGAGGAGATAAAATTTAATTTGTTTACTAAAGAATCGAGGGTGACCGAGACAACAAATGTGTGAAGTCAGCTAAAGTAAGAGTGCTTCAAGCAATGGAACAAGGTTCCATAGCAGGGGCGATGTTCCCGTGTGTGAATGCGGGTATAGGACTGTAGTGTACACCTCCAAAATTGATAAGAATCCAAATAAACTATTCTTTGATGCCTATTGTTCAAGGTACAAGACAGGTGAATATATAATGAATCAAGTTCTTTTTTTTTTTTGTTGGGGGGGGGGGGCGGAAATTATGACTAATGACATTTTTTTTTTCATAAGAGAAAGCCTTCATGTAGGTATTTCTTGTGGTTGGATGATGTTGCTGATACTGAGTTAGGGCTTTTAAAGATGGAAATTAGATAGGTTAATGTGTTGAACATGAAGATTAATAACATGAAAATAATTATCATTTGCCACTTGAGTTCCGGGATAATTTGAGAGATGTTAGTTTGAAAGGAAACTAATTTTCTATTTCCTACAATAGATTTGACTCTCGATTCTATTGTTGGGTGAACCTCTATATCTCCCTTTTTTTTAGGGCTGTGGACGGATGCAAAATAGGGAAGTTAAAAACCCTAAAGAAAAATAGTGTTGTTTTGATATATGTTGACCAAGGCCCATGATAGGTAAGCAACTTAACTTACATGTGCATATCTGTTAAGTCTAACGGAGCTTAGTTGATAGAAGGATTAATGTGTTCAAAGTTTGTACTCTTCAGACATCATGTGATGAATTTAATGTTTTCTAGATATTAAGTTAGGGGTTTATTCTCATTTTGTATAAATTTGTTTCATATTGATCACCAAAATTTTTTTAATTGATTTTTTATAAGTCCTTTAACTAAGTGTTTGTGATGATTGATTTTGTATCTTCTCAACATATTGTGTAACAAAGAAGCATATTAAAAATTAATGCAAGTAGGATATTTTAAGAATTAATGAGATTTATATAATAATTAATTAAAAAATCTCTATTTTAATATTTTGTTTGAATAACAATATTTGGAGTCCATTGGACCTTAGCTAATATGGCCTGATGCCGATCGATTTATTATAGAGATAAAACTCTCTCATCATTAATTCAATTTATTCACAAAAATTAAACTTAAAACCTTAATTTAGGAAAATAAATGTTTAATTAAGCATCAATTATTTTATTTTAATTAAATACAAATAAAAGTCCACTCAAATTTAACCAGACTTGATTTAAATATTGGTAAATTATTGATTGTCTTATTAATTTAGTTATTTGACCAATTTTAATAAAAGTAAGAAAGTATATTTATAATATAAACTCAATGCAATTTTTTTAGGGCTTAGGGTGCATTTGTTTCATTTATTTTTTACAAAAAATAGCCTTTTAACTATTAAAAAAATTATTTTTCATAAAAATTATTCATTTAAATTTTTATTCAAAATTTAAAAATAATTTTTTTTAACTTTTAAACAGAAGTTAAAATAAATCACTTTTTTTTTATCAAAATAAGCTGAATTAAACTAAAAAAAATCATTTTATTGTCAAAACAAGTTAAATCAAATACACTCTTAATTTTAATATATTATTAATATAAAATTTTTTTATATAAATATCCAATCATATATTAGCATATTATTAATAGTATTTATTTTTATGATAAATACTATAAAAATTATATATGATATATTATATAAATAATATAAAATATTTTATACTTATAGTATATCAAAATTAATATGAGAGAGAGAGAGAGAGAGAGAGAGAGAGAGAGAGAGAGCATGAAAATGAACAAAACCAAAATCAAACTAAAATGATAAGGTGGCTTTATAAGCTCGAAGAGTAAGGAAGAGAGGGCAATAAGACAACAGGTAAGATGTTAAGCTTGTTTGAAAGTGTTTTATTTTTTAGTTTTCAAAAATTCTTTTATAAAACTAATTTTAAGTTCAATTTTTAAAAACAAAGGAACAAAAAAATCTGTTTGATAACTTTGTCCTGAAAATAGTTTTTTAGTGGTAAAAAATAGAAAATATGTTTGGATGATTATTTTTAAAAATAAATTTTAAAAGTAATAAAACAAGAACTTGTTTGGCAAAATTTTTTTAAAAGTTGCAAACATATAATAGCATAATTGAATGTAATAATAATTTTGATACATAATATGATCATAAAGTCTCAACAAATATCTTAATACAACTTAATACATTTTTATATTCATAAATCTATTTATATACTATGTATTATGTTCTTGTTGCCATATCCAATTTGCAATTTGGTCACGATGCTAAAGTATAAACCAACAACAAAAGCCATACATAAGTACAAAGCCAAAGTACAAAACAGTCACACAAGTCTATCAATCCATGCCTTTCTCCTATCCTTGGTCATGTTTAAAAAGATTTCTTTATAATCAGGATCTTTAAATTTCTCCATTGCCTTCATGTAGGAGTCATCTGAGATATTTTCTATCTCATTAAATTCAATTACACATTTAGTTATAGTGTACTCAGATGATGTAGCTACAGAACTAGTGGCTTTCATACTCCTAGCCCTATACTTTTCAGCTCTAGCCAATGAAGCTTCAGCCTTCAATTTAGATGCCTCTACAAATGCTTCTGCTTTCAACTTAGATGATTCAATCCATGCTTGAAGTGCATCTCCCATTTGAAGGTTCTTATACTCTTTCCTTGCCTTGCAATCCTAAACTTTAATTGTCATTTTACCACTACCGGTGACTCTCTCTATTATTAGGCTGTCCTCTTCCTTCTCTTCCTCATCATCTAAATTTTCGTGAATCCCACTATGCAAGTCAAATAACCAAATAGTCCAAACCAAATTGCAAAATATCAGTCCAGCACAATACAAATAAGTCCAAACAAAATTATTAAATCAAAGCAAATTATCCAGCAAATTACAACCAATCCAGCACAGTCTAGCAAAAATTATCCAGCATAGTCCAAAAAAATTACAACCAATCCAGCATAGTCCAGCAAAAGTCTCCAGTAAATTATCCAGCAAACAATCAACAGAAAAAGGACAAATAAAGAAAAAATTATCAAATCAAAAAAGGAAAAATTATCAAATCAAAAAATGCACAACCAACAGAAAAAGGAAAAAGGAAAAAGGAAGGAAAAAGGAAAAAGGAAAAAGGAAAAAGGAAACAGGAAACAGGAAACAGGAAGGATGGTGGCGGGTCAATTTGGTGGTCGGCGAGGATCAAGCGCTAAGGCCGGGCTGGACCGAACGAAAAAAGGAAGGATGGTGGCGGGGTGCAGCAGATCTCGAGCAGGAAGAAAAGCTAGGGGCTACGGCGACGGATCTCGAACAGAAAACGGCGGATCGTGAGGCAAACGGCGGAGGAAGGAAGGTGACAAAAGCTCAGCGGAGAAGGAAAGGAAAGAAGGAGAAGGAAGGGGAAAAGGAATTGAAAAAGGAAGGATGAAGGTGGCTGCGGCAGAGAAGGAAAGGAAGGGAGGAGAAGGAAGGGAAGAAGGAAGGAGTGCTACCTTTTCCGGAATGAGGACCATATGGAAGTGAGAAATGAAGCAAGCAGCTCGAAGCTTCAACTGAAACTTTTTCAGAATGAATGAGGAACGAAAGAAAGCTGTTGAAGCATCAGAACAATAAAATCACATTAATTTCAAAATTGCCACAGCTTGTTTTTATGTTTTCAGAACAAAAATTGCAAAACATGTTAAACTTGTTTCTTATTTTTTGTTTTTAAAAATCAAACTCTATTTTTTATTTTTTAAAACAACCGCAAGAAAATCCTTTTCAAACATGATTTTTCTTTTTTTGTTTTTAAAAATCCAAAACTGTTTTAAAAAACAGATATCAAACAAGCCCGTTGTTACTTGGCTTTTCTTCCCCATTAATGGAGCCCGTTTTAACTAACAGGCTTCTTGCACCAAAAGTATAACAGGCTTCTAGTGGTGTTGTAAGTAGCTGTTGTACGAAGGTTGTGAAGGGAGATACGAAGTACATGGGTATGCATTCTTCTTCTGTTTTACTCCTACTAACAGGAGATCTTCTGTCCTCCTTCTCAATGGAGGAAGAAAATTCTACTTTCACTATATTTTATAACCATTTATTCAATATTTTTATATCTTCTCTTTTTTCTCTATAATTATTTTGTGGCTGATATTCAGCCGGAAGAAGAAAAAACATTTCTTCTAGGTGTATACAAAAATTTTCCTACTAATAAAGCGGTATATTATGTACAAAGTAAATTTCAATTCGCTTATGCTGTACCTTTGCTCTTATATATCACTGTTACATGTTATTGAAGGGAATTGCTCAATATCTTTATACATTATTTATTATTCTTTTTATCCTAAGATGTGATTTGCTTAGTTGGTTAATAGTAATATGTTGATTATCCTTTAGAAACGGATCCGTATAGGACCTGGCACTTGGGACCTACATTTTGGATTTCACCTTGAAGGCCTGCATTTGCTGGAAGAGCCTACTTACATCGCAAAGTAATGGTATGTCGGTTATTAAACCAATGTTCACGACCCAAAAAAGTGAAATGGAGAGAGAGTGAGTGTTAAAAAAAAGTACCCTAACATGTTGGCCTCCAAGAGAAAAGGGAAAAAGAATTTATACGATGGTCAGTTTGTTTAAATTTTTTTTAGTGGATATTCTTAAAAATTATAAAAAATTGTTATTATTATTAATAGAAATTAAGCATTTAAAAAAATGAAAGTAATGTGATTTTCTTAACTATATTGAAATCACAAATAATAGTTAAAAATAGACCAAAAGTTGGTAACATCCTGAGTCCAAAGTCTTTCAATGGTTGACTCCGTTTTTCACTTCACCCCTATTTGTTTTCTAACTACATAACGGGGGCTGTCGATCTAGGTAGTTGCTTCCCCCATCTTAAAACTTCCTGAATTAATGTTATTTAAAAAAACTTGACTACGTGTTACTGACAAAACATTCGAATTTTACATTTATTAATTAATTACTACATTAAAAAAAATATGATGTAATTGGATCAGTCGTCAGTTGTAGAAATTAACCATGCAACTTTTGTGAATGGGAACAACATGCCCAGCTTAGCTACTTAACATATGTAGTGGAAAATAAGCTTTGTAATTTTGCATCATTAATTCTTCACTTAGTAATCATATGATTAATTGATTGGAAAGCTTACAGTTTAGTAGTTATCTCCTGTATATCTCATTAAACTTAAGATGTCCCATATTTGACTCCTATTTTTCCTTCTTCTATCTTTGTGGAAAAAAAATTGATTGGAAAGCATAAACCCGTTGGTTTTTCCTAATCCTATGAAAGTCTTGATCAAATTTTGGAGGGTTCATGGGCAACCATGACAGAGCCGTCTCAGCCTTGGATTTTCTTCCTGTTTGGAGTTGGAATCTTAGTAACGTTTTTGGTATGTATCTCATAGTAGTAGTAAATTTTTGGTTTTTTCAAATTTCAAGCATGTAATTTTTAATTTACAGTGTTATTGTAACTTGTGGTTACCATAATTTGCACTTAGATTGTTGTCGCTAATCACTGGTGTAGAGCTTGTTGGTTTTAACTTTTGAAAAATGAAAAACGATATATTTATCTTCCCAATACACTTTGGAAGTAATTTTTCTTTTTTCACTTTTATCAAAAGTTCCTTTGCACCTATCAAACGATAAATCAAACAAGCACCAAGTTGGTGGCTTCATTGGAGAAAAAAAAAAAGTTTGTGTGGTGTCCTATATTTATGGGCTACACTTGGTGTCCTATATTTATCTTCTGGTTCTATTGCCTTTAAAAAGAAAAGTAATAAAATAAAATGGAAGAAAGAACTCGATGACCCTATGTCTATTAACCTAAAAAAAATTGAAAAATTGATCTAAATCAATTTAACTAATATTGATTGGTTTGAATTTTTCTGTGATCTAGCCTATTGTAGTTTATGCTCAAGGCAGTGGACAGTGGGTATTGTTAGTGGCTAGAAGATGAACTTACTCCCTTCCTTAATGGGCCATCGTTCATATAAGGTATGAAAGAATCTTAAGTAATGAATGGCGACTTATTAAAGCGTCCTAATTGAGCGATATGGGGAGGATTTAGGACATAGATTCAGGGATCCACATTATTGTTTGAGGGGGGTGTACATTTGATGAAATTGGATCTTCACTTTTTGCTTGGATGAAACGAGAAAATAAAAAGAAGAGAAAATGAAATGAAAGGTATATTTTCTTTCTTGTTGATCGGTTAAAAAAAAAAGTGAAAAGAAAAAAAATATAATTGCATGTAAAAGATAATTTTATCAATTTATTTTATATAATTAAAAAAAAATTAAAGGGATAAAGTAGATAATTTAAATCATAAACCTTTTTTCTCTCATTTTCTTACCAATAGAGGAGAGAAAACTATTTTATATAAGATTCATACTTTTTTTTTCTTTTTTTTTTTTTTTTTATTTAAGCAAGAGAAAACTTTCATTTTCTTTCTCTCCTACTTTTTTCCTCCCTTTTTCATACTATCCAAGTAAAAGGTCAGTATTGAGCTATCGCTGATATGGGGCATAAGGAGGGGAAGGCGGAGAAAGGGGAAGTTTGATCATATGACTAAATGCCGAGCTTTAAATTCAGATTCCCTCTCCCCTTATGTATGAGGTTAGGAGGTCAGGAGGGTGACTTTGGGGGGCTGTCCAGCCGCTTGGTCCTCGATTGGTCCAGAAGCCCTCCTATCCTAGACTCGAATAGTAAAGGGACATGAGATGGGAATTGGTTTATTCAGTTGCAGGCCAGTCCATGCCCAAAAGAAATCCATCCTTTGATCATCGATCCCTAATAATCAAATTACTGAGCAGCAATCAGAGCAAGGAAAAAGCTTTTTCATCTATAGTATATTTTGATTTCCGTTGTTGGTACTAACTATACTATAGATGCACTGATCAAACCGTCAAAGACACGGTTTAGTTGAAGTACATTCAATGATAATTAATAAACATACGCTAGAAGTGCATGTTTTTAAGTGCTTATATGCTGCTTTGATTCTATGGATTGGAAACAAGTTTCGCAATGGTTTCAGTTAGCAAAAGATGGATGATGATAAGTGATTAACGCTTTCGCTATTCCATCTGCGTGCATATTGCGAGACAGAGCATAGATATCAGATCGATGTCAGTTACCAAAATTAGTGATGCTTGTACAGATGTTGTGTTCGCAAGTAATTCATAGACTCTTATGCAAATCATTGAATTACACGTTTTTATTGTAAATCTCTCTTTTGAATGGCATAGAAAAGTCTATCATATTGTGAATATTTTTTCATTACTCAATATCAAATTATATGTAGCTGGATTCCAAGAGGTACTACATAAAATGTTCTCTTCTTCAGTTTTAAGCTCAATGGTCCCGAATCCAGCTATGAATATGAATTTGAAATACAAGTATTCTCGCAAAAGTTACAGTGGATAAGAAAGACTGTATTGTCAGCATTCCCGGAAGTTGGGTACATTCACATAAGAAACCACTCTTTCCTTACGTTGGGATAAAAAAAATTTATTATGCATTAATAAATTTATATGACCTCAACTATTATTATTTACTTAAACAGTATACTTTTAATATTATAACTGATAACTGAGATAGTATATATTTCAATAATGTTATAAATAATGAAGATATCTTACTCTCAAAATAGAGAAGAATTTTTCTTTATATATATTGCCCAAGTTGGGAAGCAAGCCGGGGGTTACCTGGTCCAACTGGTAGCCGAATGTGGATAAGATTTGCCATTAAGAGACAGCGAAACGCATCAAAGTAAACGTTGTACCCAAAAAGAAAAAGGGAAGAGAAAAAAAAAAAAAAAACTGCATCAAAGGACTTGAAGGCGACCTACCAACATAATGCATATTGCCCAACTTGCCTCCCGCAGCCTTCATGGTGCTCACTTACAGCTAGACTAAACGTGACCTTTACGGTTTTTATTCATACACATGCATTTATTTTCGTCCTCCCATCATAAATTCATTCACAACTAACAAGATTTTGACTAACTGCACTTAACGTTTGATTTTTTTTATTTAATATATGTATATATTTTTATTTTCAATAACTTACACTTGCTAGACAAACCTTAATCTGACTGAAAACTTATATAGTACATAAAGAATTAGCATACGTTCACCTAATAAGCAAAGAATTTAGTTGTTCCCGCTTTTGCTCTCTTTTCTTGGGCGGCTACCGGCGTCTAGTTCCTTTCGTTTGAGTCAACATACAAGTGAAGCTAAGAGAGACGTATATTTTCAGCCTTTAACAATATCCAAAGTTTTGATTCAATACGGCATCGTCTCTTCCTAACTTTATTCTGATACATGCCGTGGACACAGTCAGCCTCTCCTCGGCTAGCCGTCAATGAGAACAGGATCTGCTTTCTTTGAATATCTTGTGTTCGGTGAAGTTAAGGACTGCTTCCTACTAATCTGTTTTTATGACCATAGCAATCATTATATGGGGGAGTCATTCTACTGTACATTATACATGCAATTCAGTTCGTTGACATATTTTTTGTGTAGCTAAGTTCTAACGTCCAGGGATTATTCATTTGGACAACGAATATACTTGTGGGCATTAATTAGTATAAAAATAAGCAAGCAACGAAATTACGAAGAAAATATTGGACAATTATTTTGTTATAAAAGAAAAGCTCAAACACTGATTCTGTCACACGCACACATAAATTTGGTGGTAATTACTGAGTTAATTGGAGGGGAAAAGATTATACAAGAAATAAAGTTATTTATAAGAGAAGCTTGTTTGAACGTTGGAGGCATATTTGAGTAAAATAGCCAATGTCAATAGTACTTATAATTGTTACAAATAGAAGAAATTAACTTTGATGCATTATAATTTAATTATATATTTCTATTTACAATATTTTTAAAGCAGTAAATAATCGAGTCAAATGATTCTGCCCATATGACAAATAGGGAAAAAAGAAAATACATTGAACAAATCATAGTTGTATTTGCAATTTAGAAACGCCAGTCCAGATTGGATGAGAAATGTGAAGCCGAGTCGACAACATAAAAATCGTGCTTTGAAACATATTATTAATGAAATAAATGCCAGGAGTTTATAGGATAATTTAGATTTTATATATGCTTCGAAGACCAGGAATAATAAATTGTTCGCTTAATGCAGTTGGGATACAAGGAACGGAGAACATTTGTTCGAGATGGATGTGAAGTTTGACGATGAAATATTGAAACTTTGGATGCTTAACATATATGCTGTCCTAATTAATCTTGACTAATTCAGATTCTAATCCCAAAGGAAGATATGGTATGTAAACTTGCAATAATGAAGTTTTATTTTTTTTAATAATTTTCCCCTTTTTAAATGATTGGAAACATAGGCTCAACACCAACATGGTAAATCGGTTCACAGTCTAAAAACAAGAAATAAACAACAATCATGAAGCTAACAATACATCAACTTAGGCAGATACAAAAACTAAACACCAACATCTCATGATTAAACCAGAAAAGGCAGCAAACATTATCTTAGAAGCTAGATCAGAACTCAGACTCAAAGCTCCTAAATTAACCTGCAAATTAGCCAAAATACAGCAATTATGAAGCCTGTGCAAAGTGAAGTTCTGAATGAGGAGACGAGATGAAGGACTCAAGATTTATCAACTTCACACTATTTTGGTTAGTGAAATTTGGAGAGTGATTAATGCGGGAAAAAAAAACACTTTTCCCCCTTGAATATAGGTTATTTGCACTTTACTTTCTATATTTTAAAATAGTGCAAGTTAGTCTTTGAACTTTTTTGAATATATATTTTAGTTCTTTGATTAAATTTTTGTCAATTATTAATAAAATTAAATGCATTATATTATTTTAAATTTTGAGTTATGTGCAATTTAGTTCCTAAATTAAAAGATAACGAACAACTGGATACCTTAAACTTTAGAAAATGCGTGTTATTTTCATTAACAATAAATGAAAATGTTAATAGAAGGGTCAATTTATATCTTTATAAAATATATGAGTAAAATATACATGATCTATAATTTAGAATAAAATATATTTTTCAAAAAAGAAAAGATATGTAAAGACAAAAGTTGGAGCAATCAAAGCAGAATATACAAGAATAAGAGCTTGTTATGATACACTTTTGTAGGGGATAAAAGATCTTTTTTTTGTATAAAAATAAAAATACATAATAATTAATATGTTTGAATTTGTAAAAATCTTTTTTAAATTTATTTTTAAAATTCTAAAAGGCCTTTTAAAAAGATATTATTGAAATTATTTTTTATTTAAAAAAATTAGTGAAAATCTTTATTATTTATCTCACATTAATAATTAAAAATAATTTTATTTTATTTTATCCAAATAAAAATTATTTTTTTAAATTTATTTTTAACATATTCACACAAAATATAAATCAATTATTTTAAAAATAATTTCTTAAAAAAAATTTAAATTTTTTTTAAGAGTTAAAATAAATATCCCCTAAATTGGGTGGTAATGGGCTGCTGGGTTAATTTCAAGGAAAGAAGAAAAGTAGAAAAGGACACTTGTCAACAATTGTTCACAGAATCACGCAAAGAAGGGAAGCAATTCTACTTAAAGTACTCACTGGAACTCCGCATATTGCCAAACACTGAAACTTGCTTGGGATATAAAAACAATATAGTTTCATTGTCGCTCTCTGACTCGGGAAGCAAACAAACAAACAGTATTGGGTAAAAGACACTAATATAATTAACAAGTTTGATAAAGAAAGTTAAAGATAAGCCCACATTTTTTTCTCGGGTTCTGGATGGCCATGTCTATTTTATTCCACAGCCATGGGAATAGATATTAAAATTGCAGTGCTTGTTTACAAATTTACTAATGGAAGCGTTTACAGTGGTCCATGGACCACTGTAAATTATAATGTATCAAATATTTATAATTATTAGATATTAATTAAAATAATATAAATAATTTAAATTTATTTAAATAAATCTTATCCATCATGGACCATTTTTATCGTTGATCCACCATAGTTATTTACTTGGTAACCAGTAAAATTTTTTGGAGAAACAATTAGAGTGTATTGATGAATTTTTAGAAGAAAATTCTATGATACATTACTGAGAGAAAAAAAAATTGGAGTATTGGTGGTCCATAGACCACTGTAAACTCTTCCTTTACTAATAATTGATAGCCTTCAGGCAACATGAACATTAAACATAACGAGTTCACTCGCCGTGCAGATTGTACTTAGACAAGTAAGGTCTGTCTGGTGCCAAGATAAGCATTCTTTATTTCCATAATAGTAATCTATATGCACAAAAGCATGAATATTGCATTGAGAAGAAAATGGAAGCAAGTTGTTCTAAAGTCAAAATACAGATCAAGGAACTTCCAAAGCCCCCAAGCAAGGTTCTGAATTCCACCCGGCAACCTGCACTTGGATGTGACTAGAACATGACTGTCAGACGGCAACTACTTACACCAACGAACAATCAAATACTAGATTGTGCTGCCATTCCGTGTCGGTGTTTCATTCTTCAAATTGGAAACTTTTTTATTTTCTTATAACAGCACAAATCGTCTTATAAAAGAGAAAGAAATCACTTATTTTTAAACAGGATTAAAGAATTCCTACATAAATATTTATAAATCTATTTGTACTAAAAATTTTGTACATTTATTTTCCATGGCAATGAAGCTCTTATTCTTAAACCAAAAAAGAAAAATAAAATTCAAACCTCATTCTTTGTTGCTTTTTCAGCCGTTAGTGTTAAAATGCTGCTACTATTTAGAGCATGTTAAGTTTATAATTTTAATTTGCATAACTAAAATTATAATTTGGGCCGTGCAAATCGAATTTTATCTTACTTCATACATATTTAATAAAATCATTTTTTAATTAATTAGATTTTAATCTCAAAACTTTTGTTTAAGAAAAGTTACAGCTTTTTATTTTTCCACTCATGCATCCAAACTTTATTATACAAACTGAAAAACAAACAATAAATATCTGAATTGCATCTTAGAGTTATTTTGACACTTTATTGGCATGACGCCTATCAGAGAAATATCTCGTCTAAAATGATATATAGATTCTTATAGGATAATATCACACTATTTGATTAGATGTTACCTAGTATCGATGAGTATCTGTCTATATATATTCTTTTTCGTTTTAAATTTCTAAATCATATATCAATTGCTCTTAAGTAACTAATTCTCTGTATTTTTTTGGCTGGTACAAACCAATAGTCTGTATTTAATAATATCAATCTTTGAGCCGTGAGATTTTTTTTTTTTTTTTTTTGGATGTGGAGCTGTGAGATTTAAACAAAGAATACAGGTCTTTTTAATTTATTAGTTCAGTCACCAAGCTAGCCAAAGCACGATTCATTACTATAGTGATATACATTGTTCTTTCAGAATCGAGAGCGCAAAGAAACGTGTCATTGACTTGAGATTTCAGTAAGATTAAAAAATAAAAAAGAGGGTTATTATTAAATGACAAGCGAACCAAGAAGTGAAATTGATCGAAAATTAAGAAAAGCCGAGTCAATTTTCACATGTGTATTTTATATAAAAGGTGTTTGGTATGTCTGGTAGTATAAGGTCTGATAGGATAAAGGTTAATAGTATAAAGTTTAATAAAATTTTAATATTATATAATACTTGATATGTCACTATATAAGATATTGTATTTTATAAAATATAACTAGAGAAGAGATTATAATAAATATAATTTTTAAATAAATATTAAATTAAAAATTAAAAATTAATATAATTATTTAAATAGTTATTATAATTATTTTATCTATTTTTTATTATCTATAAAAATAATTTTATATTAAAATTTTTTTATTTATAGTATTTTTTCATAAATATAAAAAATATGAGAGAAAAAGTGAAATAGAGATAAAATTTTTATACAACAAAATCTAAGCAGGCTTAATATCACATTTTTATATTTGATTATATTTTTTATTATATATAATTAAATTTATATTAAATATTATTATTTATATATTTTAATAATAAATTTTTATTCCTATATTTTTATTTTAGTTTAAATAGTTATTTTATAATTATTTTTTAAAAAATATTTATTTATTATTAAATAATATTATTTTTATTATTTATTTAATAATTAATTTTTTGTTAATAAAATATATTAAAAAATAAAAAAAAATGAAAGAATCTTTATATATTAAAAGTTAATTAGATCTGATATGATTTTTTTAAGCTGTATTAAGTTATCCATCATTATAACGTATAAGAAAAGTTTGATGGATAATTTTATACAATACGTTGACTACACCAAATAAGGGATAAAATTATAATATATTATATTATCTTATCCTATTATACTTAATATAACATATTAAACACAACAGCAAAGTTATCCTTCCAAGTTTTAACTTTTTAAAATAGTAGTTAGTTATAAACCTTTTTTTTCTTTGTTTTAGAAAATTAGTCTTCCAATAACGTTATTAAAATATCTTAATAAAAAATAAAAGAAAAATTAAAATTCAAGTATTACTCAATATCATATTTAAAAAATAATATATTTTATGAAAAAAAATTTAATTAATATATATTGATAATATAAAATAATTTTATATAATTAATTAATAAAAAAATTTAAAAATTAAAAATTATGATATATTTTTTATTATAATAAATAATTATTTATATAATTAATAATATAAAATTATTTTATATTATTAATATATTTAAATTAAATTTTTATGAAAAAGTGTGTATACAATACTATTTTCTTTATCAGATATACAACCCGTTTTCTGAGAGAGAACAAAAAGGGCACGCGAACCGAGAATTGAGGAGTTGGGAAAGCATAGATGCGCAGAAGGGTAGGGCACCCCAAATATAGCAAAAGCACCCTTTCGTGGTTGCCAATAGCCGTATTTGCGTTCCCACTCACTCAATTTCTTGCATGCCACTCTGCTGCATCCCTTCTCCTGTTCCTCATTATTCTTTTCTTTTCTTCTTTTTTTTTTAATCAATTTATATTTCCACGTCCCTTCTCCAATAAACAGCCACACTCGCAAACTTTTGTTTTCCGGCGCATTATATGATAAGCCTCATACATCGCATACCTTTTTAAATTAATGATTAAATGTAAAAAATTAGGTAATTACATAAAATATATCCTTCTTTCCCATATTCAACCATTAATTTAAGAAGATGTGTGATTTATAAGGTATATCATAGAATTCGCCTTTTTCCTATATTAATTCATTACTTTTCCTATAACACATGAGATGGCACAAAGTAACTTTTGTCACTACTCCTAATTAAGATATTTAAAAGATGGGTTAATATGAGTTTAATTAGTTGAACACATTATTTAATTTTTTTAAGTTATATTATTTTTTAAAACTTAAATTTAATCCAACTATAAATTAATTAATGATTAAGTAATATCGAATAAGTTGATATTTAATTAGAATATATAAACATATGGATATTATATATAATCAAATTATAAAATTTTAAAATAAAAAATAAGAATTATTTTATTTATTTATTTATTTAAGATTAAATTATTAATCGTATAAAAAAATTTAAAATATTATATTTTCTTATTCATTTTTAAGTATAAATATTAAAAAGTTATATAATTTCAAATTAAAGTCGAATTCATTCAAAACATAACCAGAAAATAATTCAAAAATATGCAAAGTATAAGTTTTGAAATTGAAAACGAATTAAGATATTTTTCTTATATAAATATAGCCAGATTATAAATATTTTCACGTAAGATATATATACCCATCCCATATAAATCTACGCAAAAATTTCTAGGCGAATAGTAGGTATGAACTAGACCTTTTCACAGTCTTGGTCCTAGCCAATAGCCATCAACAAAAGCAAAAACCGACGGTGGACCCTATCACGTTCCGTACTATGGCCGGCCAGGGCAGGGCAGGGCAGGGCAGGGCAGGGCAGGACAAAACGTAAATGTTAATAATGTAGTACCTGTACACTACACGTATCGACCCCACCCATGCCCCTTCCTTGGCAGCCCCACTTCTCCATCCATCTACAATTTCCCCTCTCTCCCTCTACTCTATATAATTGAAGAGCCCCCATCTCCCACTCCAACAAAACACACACGCACACACTGCCATCACATTCAACTCTTCACTCTTCACTCTTCACTCTTTACTCTTCAATTCTCTAGCTTCTTCCCTCACCCATACATGAGTGTAGGAGCAACGACTGCAACTACAGCAAAGGTATGATGGAGAGCCAAGATCTTTCGCCACCCCAGGTGGACGCATCTCGACCGTCCCTGGGGTTCCCCCTCGGCACTGCCCTCCTCCTGATCATCATCTTCACCCTCAGTGGCGTCTTCTCTTGCTGCTACCACTGGGACAAGTTCCGCTTCTTCCGTCAATCTTTCTCACATTCCCACCCTCAATCTCAGATCCCTTCCTCACCCGCCAAATCTAAGCTCAACTCCACGGTAACTATTTCCATTCGTTCTCACTACCTAAACTTTCAACTCATATATTTGTATTAGTAATAACTAATAAGTCCCGCATCGGCTCTAGATATAATTTTTGGGGTTGAGTTATGTTGTCCTTTCTCTCTATTTTGGGTTAATTTTTTCTTACGAAGTTTTGGGACGCAAAGGATTGATGTTGTTCTATATATGCCTTAATCGTAAGAGATGGCGTGTATTTGGAGAAGTAGTAAAATTAAAATTATTTTATTAATTAATTTTTTATAAAATTAAATTATTTGAGAATTAATTTATATTTAAATATTTTAATTTAAAAATAATTTATTTTATTAAATTTATTTTAAAAAATATAATTTATATTATATAATATTTAAAATTTAAAATTAATTTAATAAAAATATAATATTATATATACTATACAAATAATTTTTCATTAAAAATATTCAAATTGCAACCTTCACTTATTTTTTTCCTAAAATAACTTAAATTATTTAAAAATAATTATAATCTATTCACCAAACAAGATTTTATTTTAAAAAAAAAGTTACTTGAGAGTTCCCAAACATGCACCTGTGTTCTGATGATTCATGTTTTTGTTGTCGATGGATCAGGAATCGAAGCAAAATAGAGGACAAGGCTTGCCAGTGTTGATGCCAGGGGATGAGGTGCCGAAGTTCATAGCGATGCCGTGCCCAAGCGAGCCTTCGCGGCCACACAAAGACGACAGCATTGTTGTGACGGTGGAGAAACCTCCGCAATTGCCGGTCATCCCTTTGTATCTGTGACTAGTTAGTTTGTGATTGCTACAACTCTCTCATCACATGTTAGCCACCATTAGTTTGTAGTATCGCGTGTTAGCCACCATTTGTCGTATCATTGTATGTATTAGGAGTGTAAGAAGTGCAAGAAAATAAGGGACAAGTGGGGTAGCACACTAGTAGGCCAATTCGTAGATTTTGATGACCATTCCATTTCATTCAATCATTGTACGTTGTGGTGTGTAACTATTAAGGAATCTCATCTAAATGGTTTTTGCTGATTCAGAACAAAAATCCAATTTGGTTTTCTGTTCTTAGATAAAGCCTTAGAGTAGATCTTGTACCAAATTGCTTTTATCCTTCCATTTTCCTATATACTTTTTTTCCCTCATAGAAAGTACGGTTTATACGATATCTACAATTCAACCATCGTTAAATTTAGTTTATGAAATTTAAACACTATTTTATAGTCTAGAGCGTTTGGATAAACAAATATGCACATTCAATTTACTCATTCGGGGCTTTCCGTCTTTCTTTCTTTTTCTTTTTTCCTTTTTTTTTTCCCCGTGTGGGGGAGGGGTTCATGGCGTTCCATGGATGCGATAAGTAACACATTAATTATCTCTGTTGGTTAGTAAAGTTCTTTTAGAAAAATCAAGCTCTTGATTGGAATGTACAACTAATATTTGGAGGGTATGTGCAAGTGCAAACTAGAAAAGGGCAGCTTAATTAATTAATCTTCAATTAGTCAACTGCCTCTATGGTTAGATTATTATGTCCTAAGAATGCAAATAGGCAATGCATCTTCCCAGTGCGAGCCTGTCTATAGTATAAAAAAGGCATATTCAAATCAAAAGGGTACTCAATTTTGAAAAAATTCTTGAATCTTCTTGGAAGAAAAGCTTTTTCTTCCTGGTGCAGGTAGATCTTACACCATAAAATGAAAAGCAAAAGTTTTAAAAGTGGTGGGACACAAGAAATGAAGGGTGATGACAGTAAGTGAGGAAGAATTTTTTTACTTGGAGGAGATGAAACAAGTTCTCCTCAAATTTGCCACCCCAAATTCCAATTCCTGTAATTTTTTGTCATTGTTACGATCATATTTCACATCAATCTACGTGTAAATGAATCTCAAGTAACTTTTTGAACCAACTCTCAAAATTGAGTGGATTTAATTTAACCTTAAAAGATTGATCATGGAAAAATAATTGCTTAAATATTTATAAAGATTATTTATATTATATCTTTAAGTTATATGGGACTTTAATACACCTATACTTACATGATCATTTCTTGTTTACATGCCTTTGTATCTCCCAATCCCAAATAGAATATGCCTCCACACGAGCTGAAATCATAATAATTTAGATGAAGTTTAGTGATCCCTCCAACTACGCCAATGGAACCAAAGAGAATTACCCGAAATATTTACGTTAATATATACAGTGCATGCAATAATTTCACGATCACAATTAACTGGTAGTAGAATAGAAGAAACCTGAAAAGGAGGGAATGAAACGTGTAAAAATAGGATATGTGACTAAGTGGGGAATGTAGTGCACTTAATGGTCACGAATTTTCAATATACGGAAAAAAGAAGGGTGGTTGGAAAACAAGATGACCCACAAAGAATTATGTTGCACTGGGGACCACAAACTGGCTTCTCATGACCTAATTTCACTGTGGACTGTGGCCTCAACGTGAAGCTTTAACCTTTCCTTGTTAGGAATAGCCAAGACATAGCCCATCGATCCTGTTTGTGCAGTACCATAAATGTGTACCCTTCCGTGATTGTTGCCAGTACATATCACCTTTTTTTTTAATCTCTCTTATCAATGGGACTCACGAAGGGCCTGAAGACAACGTGTCCCCACTATCCATAACCTACCCCTTCATTACAGATAATGCGCCCCAAGGAAAGATCTGCACACACCTTCTATAACCTTTACATGGAAATTAGGGAAAGATCTAATTCTATCTCTAGTCTCAAGGATTCAGGTTTGCTCCGTACGTACTGAAATGAAGGCCAGTGAAAAATTGAAGGGAAATGGTAGATTTTATTCTCATATGTTAATATGTTAATTATTATCTCGATCGAACTCATTAGTTCTTTAGTTTCTGGTTTTGATACAATCTATATTTCCTTTTTGGTGGGATTACAAATCATCGTAGGGCATATCTACCTAAACTTGAATAAATATTCCATTGCTAACGAACGTGCATTTCAATATTAGCATCGATTTTTTTGAGATTCGTATACGATATTGATATTAAAACTTTAATGTTGGATCTTTTGTATATTATGCCACCTTTTTTATGTAACCAGGAAAAAAAAAAGTTAAATAACTAAATAAAAAAGTGAAATTGGCACGGCTTTTGCATATTATATAGCAAAACAAATGACAACTGAATAATTAGATAAATGTATGACTTAAATCATTAATTTGAATGATTGGTTTCATTAGATTACAATGTATAAAAAGCACAACGAATAGAGTTATCTCAAAACAAAAAATTAATTGAATACACTCGGATTGAGCAAGACAAAAGGCAAGCATTTCGCCGCATCAATTATTTTAGTTTCAAATTTAGTTGACGAGTTCTAGGTTTTATTTTTTTCTCAATGGCTTACAAAAGGACAAAAAATAAATCTAAAATAAAAAAGTTAATTGATGTCTGAACTGTGACCAAACTATATGACCCATACTCAGTGGTGTTTTTCGGAGACCAAATCATAAATTTAATCGTCTTATAAATACGCCTTTGCATCATGTACATACGGGTTGTATAATTACCATATCAAGGTAACAAGTAATGATGGGATCAAACCACAAACTCTTTCTTAGTACTACTATGTATTTAAAATTCTATGTGTTCTTAGTTACCAAAATCCACAAGCAAGGTTTTATAAAGATCGAAGTAAATTTTGTAAAACTTTGATGTCCAATCTACTAGTTCACTTAAACTTCCAAACATGATGGATCTCATTTGTGCTTAATTTGTCTTCATCGTAAAGAGACACTCAAGTGAAAGTGTAAATTTGCTTTGGAGCGTACGGATGATGAGGCAGCAAGGCATATCTGATCACCGTGGCCCCGTCCTAGCTACCTTAGTGGGTTCTTTAGTGTTGTTCTTATCTATGCAGTGGATCATGACTCATGAGGTAACATTGATCGTTTTTGTTCGTAGGCGCTTACTGCCAAAGATTATTGTGTTATAATATAATTATATATACGTCAAATTGTTGGCCACTCTTGCCAGTTTAACGCTGCTGCAATGCCAAGTTAATTAAAAACATTAAAGAATGGTGAACATCTTTTGACGTTCGCTTGTTTCTATAATATATAATATCCAAACAGTAGCTGAGAATCTTTCGTGATCTTCATGCATACTGAATTAATAGTAATGGTAATAAATTAACACCCGTCAAGTCAAAATTATTAATTGTATTAGTCCTCTAATGAATGATGATAAGATTAGAGTTAACATATATTTTTTTGTTACTTGAATAAGTACTCTTCTGACAATCTATATGGAAGCGTTTCAAGTGTACCATGGCACACTTGAAATAGTGGTGTACTAGCTATTACCCGGTGACCAGTGGGGGAAAAAACATTTTTGTAGATATCAAAAGACTATTGTACCCCTAAATTAATAATATGCTTAAGATTTCTGTAAGCAGCTCTAATAATTTTTTAATATAATATCCCCTAATTTTTTCCACTACAAATATTATCTACTAATTATTTTTTTTTAGTGCGACATGGTCAGCAGGCCAAGAAGAGGCTCAACTCCTTGAAACGTTGACCCAAAAATTAAAATATAATCAAATATAGTATAATTATAACACAGATGTTTTGCACTTTATTTTTTTGTTGAAGGATGCAGATACTTAAATTTTAGAGTAAATAATTTTTTTAGTTTTAGGATTTTATAATTGATATTAATTTAATCTTAAAAATTTTTTAGATATTAATTTATTTTTAATATTTTAAAATTTGACATCAATTTGGTTTCACCATTAAATTCATTAACATCCATCACTCATTTCTTGGTTGGGTTACACATTATAAACTTCACATCGTCATCAACTAAAAACCATTAAATTCACTCTGATAAATCTATTTGCGTAACTAGAAACCCAGGCTTGCAATATTAGATTGCATAAAACATAGCTAACATAGCAGGAACTTTTTCTTATCCTCATAACATCAATGCTTGCCTTTACATCACCACCTCAATATGGGTGTATCTAACTTGATTTTAACTTGCTAAATATGTTTAATCCTAAAGACTATATTAGAGCAACAAAGGCTAACGCTTGATAAATAAAACAGACCAGCAAAGCCATGGTGTTATCAGGTTTGTAGTATAAAGATCAGACTCAAAAACACCACTTCCTTTCAAACTAAAGCCATGTTCCAACTAAGATTAAAAAATACGATAGCAATAGTCATGATATAAACCCAAACCCCCCATTTTATTTTTTATTTTTTATTTTTTTGCTTTTCATGTTTTAAATAATTATTTTTTAATAAAAATAATTTTTATTTTTAAAAAAAGATAAAAATTCTTATTTTTTTAATGAAAAAAGTGAGAATATTTTAAATTTAATTATTAAATTATATTTTTATATACTAAATTTATACAATTTTATTTAAAAAAAAAAATAAACGCTGGTAAACGGGCCGCCTTGTTTACCCGTGCAGATTGGCCCATTTAACCCGTGAGTTAAATGGACTGGGTTGAAAATAGATTGTTATTTTTTAAGTTTAGCCCACCTATTTTTTGAGGATAAAAAGGTTGACTCGATGAATTTAACTTATTTTGACGGCCCTGTAAAAAAATTATTTAGTCTAATTTTTTGTTAGCCTTGCAGATAGCTCCCTCCTGGAACGCACAGTTAGCTCCGAATTCCCAAGTTGCCCATTATGGTCATTCTACAATCCACCATATCTACTTTTAAATGCATTAACTTAAAAACCGAATCCCCACCTATACTCTTCAATGTGTGCTGCTTATCATAGACTTCCCATATGCAATCTTCACCGTGACATAACTTCTTGCTGCATGTATACGGTTCATAATAACTGGCACACTACTATTTCAAGTGTGCCATGGTACACTTGAAACGCTTCCAATCTATATAGTAGCCAACTGAACGTGAAAGAAGTCCAAGTCATACACACAGAAGAGTAATTTATTTTAGAAACTCAGCACATGCCTTCTAATATTCTACAGAATAAGCGGAACATATTTCTATTAAACAATATACTCGAAGTAAAAATAATGTACCTAAAAGTCAATTCAGATTGGAATGCTTATATTTCAATATAATTTTTAATTTTAACATTCAAAAATAATAAAGTGTAAAATTCTAACAATTGATACTTAAACAAAAAATTTAATATTTTGTACGATCGAGCTTACATTTGAATGTCCCACGAGATGCTAATTTTTGGTGAGGCATTAATGGACAAAGACAGAAGGAGATGTTAGTTCGATTATGCAATACACTAATTAATATCCTAAATTGGTCAATTCCTCAAATGAAGCGATATTCCTTTTGGTCATTCAAATGAAATGACTCGAGAAGGAACATGAATAATTGAGCCGCGGTGTTTCTGTTTGGCCTTATTAGCAGGGAGCGTTACACAATTCAGTTTTATTGGGACTCATAAAGTATGGGTATGCACTAATGCACCAAATGGCTTGTTAGTTTTGGTACTTTCCTTTTGATGATGATGATATGTATACTTACTTTTCTTTATGCATATTGCAATGTACTAACTATATGGCTGAAATCGTCGCACAAAGTTAAGTAAAAATCCAACAAATCATAGCATATATATATATATATATATATTATTTTTTTGTATCTTTCTCACCTTTTCCTAGCTATCATGCATAAGCAAACCCCACCGTTCTGTTTACCCTTTTATAATATTATATTCCTCTCTTTCTTTTATTTCGCTCGTTATATTATTTGAGGGATTATGTTATTTTGACATGTTTTGGGGGGTCAATGGATATAGAAAACTCATGTGAAAATACTTGGAAATTTCACATTCATGACTAGAGAATCGGATAACTACGAGTTATAAGTGATAATACTATCACCTGATTTTACAATCATGTAAGCAAATTTCCTACTTATTTGCATATGAATCCTCAACAAATGATAGAATTATCACTTATTACTCAATCACCTAATTCTCCAATTATGAACAAGAAATCCCTAATTATTTATATATGAATCCCCTAAGTTAGTGAACACCTAAAAAAGTTATGTACAAATTATCATTTCTCTTATTTGAGTTTGCAAAATATACTCATGAAAAAATTGCTTCCTTTTAAGAGCCCCATTTAAAATTTCATAATCATGATTTAAACAAAAGCATAAGAGATAAGCTTTTATTCAAATTATAGTTTAAGACTTTTTTAAACAAAAAATTGAAGAGTTAATTTTGATGCATTATTAGTTTAAAAAAATTTAATGTGGCATTCAATCATATATTACCACATTAATAAAAGTAATTGACTTAACCACTTATTACTTTAAGGGTATGTTCACGAGTTTGGCTTAGGAGGAAGTGGGAGAGAAGGGAGCGGCTTATGGGAGTTATATCTTATTTATGAGTTTTACTTCTTGGGAGGGGAAGATATATGGGAGTTTTAACTAATCATTCAAAAATCTTCAAAACCCTCATTTCATATTTCTCCCAAATTAAAAGGTTTTATTAAGATTTGAACTTAATTTACTGTTATATGTCTATTAAAATATAAAATACTATTTTTATCAATCCATTCTAATTTTATTCTGGCTTTTCATAGAAACTATATTTCCCTTCTATTTTTTTATCAACTTCGATCGAAATTTGTTCTCTCCTAAAAAGATATTTAGAAAGGAAATATTTTTAAATTACAATATATATATAATATTTCTAATTTTTTAAAAATTAATATTATTATAAAATATATTAATTATACTCAATTATTTTAGTAAAGGGTAAAATTATAAAAGTAGTTATAAGTTGTCTATTTCTTTTCCCTTATTAATTTTAAACTTATGAACAAAATTAATTGAAATCTTCTAAACCCCTTCCTTCCCTTTTCATTTCTTTCTCTTTGTTGTCCTCCCTTTCTTTTTCTTTGTAACTCATGAATACATCTTAAAAGTCTTATAAATAAAAATATATAATTGGATGAAGAAAAATTTTACATTGACAATCTATCAAAATTAAATATACAACAAAGGTATTTTTTAAAAAAAATTAATTATAACTTATTTTAGATGCAAAATAAATTTATTAAAATGCACACTCTAATATTAAGTGAAATTGATGCAGAAAAACCCAACCATGTTAGTATAGTTAAAGCTTACCTAAAGCTTACCTACTATATTTGAATCTCAAATCAATTCATTTGAGGCGAATTTTGCATTGCTCCCTCTGAAGTTGGGGACATCACACACTTCAGTCACATTATAGTTTCTCCCTGCCAGACTACCCATACACCATCCTTTTTAACCTTCTTGTTTCCATCCCTGAGCACCACCTCGCCTCCCCCTACTGCCACTAGAAACTTCAATCACCAAACGTCGACCATTTTCTCAACCACCGCACCGGCCACCACCCCACCCCCACTCCCCCTGTCATTGAAACTATGCACCGAACCTTGATTTTATGATGATAATATTCTGAAGTGATTAAGTAAATCACTAAAGATATGCAATCATGATGAAAAAAGAAAAAACACCCAAACACATGGAAAGTTCGATCTCATGGAGTCTATTCTCACGAGGGCCGATGACAGATGACCCCTTTGCTACTTATGCATTTCCAATAGTACATCTCCTTGTTCTGTCACCAAAAGCATGGCCATCACTGACTCCTCTGTTTTGGCAATGACCGACGAGTTTCGGCATCCACCTCCATGGCCCAGCAACAATTTCTGACATCACTGTCATATCTTGCCTGCCACCAACGAGAATTATTTCCGTCAACTCCCTTGTGGCTGCGATGCAACCTCCGGTCAAACAATATCTTAAATCCAAAATGGTTTTCTCCGTCCTCAATCCAACCCACCCACTAATGTGCCTTGCCTCCTTGCGGTTTAGAAATTTGGAGCAGTAATTAGAGAGGGCAAGGGAAGCATCGATTCTCTTGGTTGCCCCACTTTCTTTATTGTAGCGAATGGAGGACAAAAAGAAAGAAAGCGTAGGGGGTTGGTGTTTTTAGTGTGCATCACAAATAAGTTGTATAGAGATGTCCCAAATGTAATATTAACCATTGACATCAAAATGAATGATTAAGATTATAAGGAGCATCACACACACAAAGTTATAAGGAGCATGGCAGAATCCGCCTTTGTTTGAACTCATCCAAATGTATTAATCCTGGGAAAGTGAAAGTAGCATATGGCTATGTTATTTTAGTATAAAATATAAACTTCAAAACTTCTTCATTAAGATCGTTAAATTGAGGGTGCATGCTATGGTACATTGCACAAAATGTACATTTTGTACATTTTGTGATGAACGGTCAGATTGTGATATATCTTGTGGTGAAATTGTGAGGTATATCAATGCACCAATCACCTATGATACATTATAATAATATCTAATTTTAAAAAAATTTAAAAATATAATTAAATATATTTTAAAAATTAATTATCATGACAGTATAAAATTATATTGACAGTATAAAATAATTTTACACTCTCAATATAATGAAAAAATTTTATCAGTATAATTTTAATTATCATATACTGACAGTATAAAATTACACTGGCAATATAAAATAATTTTACACTATCAATGTAATAAAAAAATTTTATCAGTGTAATTTTAATTATCATACACTAACAATGTAAAATTATACTGGCAGTATAAAATAATTTTACACTGTCAATGTAATCAAAAAATTTTATCAGTATAATTTTACAGTATTGCCAATATAATTTTACATTGTCAGTGTATGATAATTAAAATTATACTGATAAAATTTTTTGATTACACTGACAGTATAAAATTATTTTATACTGTCAGTATAATTTTACACTATCAATGTATGATAATTAAAATTACACTAATAAAATTTTTTGATTATACTGATAATGTAAAATTATTTTATACTGTCAATATAATTTTATACTGTCAGTGTATGATAATTAATTTTTAAAATATATTTAATTATATTTTTAAATTTTCTTAAAATTAGATATTTTTATAGTACATCATAGATGATTGGTGTATTGATGCATCTCACAATCTATAACACGATCCTCACCGTTCATCATAAAAAATACACAAAATATACAATTTTTACAAAAATACCATAGAACTCACCTAAATTGAGTTTGGATTGTTTTGATGTTGAAAAGTTTGGAGGCAGCGAAGAGCACAGTTTAGGTTAGATGAATGGCATCATTGCGTCAAGATTAGGTCATGGGTGGCCAAAAAACATTAGGCAAGTTGCACACGTGGAAATCACACTCTGATTAGTAGGAAAATTAGGTCAATGCTATTTTACTTGAAAACAATAAATAAATGACTAATCTAATTGCAGTTGAGTTGGCCAACTATAAATATAAGGCTCTTCTAATGTTTGTTTATTTTTATTTATTTATAATATTTGAGCTCAAAATGTTGTTAAAAGAAAACAAGTGTCTAGTCATTTAAATTAATTAAATATTAGTTGCTTTTAATTGTCCTTTTAATAATACTTTATTATCAACCTTTTGTTTAACTGGTCTCTAGAAAAAAAAGCAGCTAATAGTATGCTAGTTGGGAAACTATGTCAAGGTTTTTATAAATTAACCTTTTCTTTCTGGGTTTCACAGCCTACTTTACAAATAGTGTTATTCGGGTCCATGGTTTTGAAAATTGAAAGAACTAAGCGTATGATTCATTTAACTGTGGGCCTAATTTCTGAACCAGCCCGTTGGATATAATTCTTATGTGGGTTAGGGCTTTCATATTTTTCAATCAACTTATGACCCAAACAAAAATAAATTTCAATCAATTAAAATTTGGATAAGCAAGTATAACCTGTCTGCGTGGTTGAGGCCGTGGATCAACGGGCTAATCTGCCAGCGTCTAAAGAATCACACCTGGGTTCGATCTTGCCAGAGAGATTGGTAGTGGTAAATGAACCCATCCCCCAATCTCTCCCCCCCCCCCCCCCCGGGGCGGCGGAAAGACCCAAAAAAAAACAAAAAACCACGAGCTGTCTGCTGTTAGACTTAATGAGAAAGAGCTATGTTAACTTATAGATCCAAACCCGACCCCTTGGCCCCAAAAAAAGAAATGCTTGCTTGGAAACACGAATAAAATTTACAGATCCACCTGCCTAGTTAGTTTAATTCTATGGAAACACGAATGCTTGCTTGGAAATAAATGCTTGTTTAATTAATTTCTAAGTTAGATATTTTGATTATTGAAGATATACTTAAGATTAATATATAACTAGATCTCATAACGTGAGTTGAGATTGTAACTTATATAGTACACCCTTCTTCTACTCATAACTATGTCTTTAGAAAAAAATTCCAAACTATTTGTCATTTGATAATATTATAGAAGCGTTGATTAATTTTTTTAAATATACCCTTATCATTTATTCTCTCAACTAATTAATTGAGAGACAAAAAAGAGAATTTAATCAACTTAAGCCATATTCTGATATTCATTATATATCTAATTAAGTCTATTTAATAATGTCTTTAATCATAGTGAAAAAAATTTTAAAAAATATTTATAAGCGGATGGACGGAGTACTATATTCCTGCAGTATATTAATTATTCAACATGTTTTTGGTACATATAAATTATTCAACATTTACAAATAATAATAATGATAACAATAATATTGAACTAGATTTTGGTCTTTTTTCATAAGCAATAACCACTCAAGTACAATTCCAACTAAAAAATTCTCTCAATAATTGTTTTTTTTTAGGATTTAAATCTTGGTTCTTTTTTAAAAGTATTACTCAGGTACCATTATATTTGACCTTTACTAGTATAATTAACATTAAATCGAATAACAATATCAAAATGACTTAGCTTATTTAAGTTATTATATTTATATAACTAAATCATAGTGTATAGATTTTTATATTGATGATGGATGAAAATTAAATCTATATTATATTAGGCTCTTAAACGAGCAAAAAAAAATCATTTTTTAATAATTTTTATCTTATTTTCTTATCACTTTTTATTAAAACAAGCAGCGAGGTTGGACATTTTAAAAAGGGAAAATTCTGTGGAATCAAAGCATAAGTTTTGGTTCCAAAATCTATACATGTATGGATTAATATAAAAATAGACATGTAGAGTAATAATAATGACATATAAACTGTATTTATTTTAATAGCTAATTTTGTGAAATAGTACAAAATAAAATTTACAAAAAAATGAATCTTATCTTTTTTTTTTAAATAAAATTATCATAGTAGAATGAGGTTGCTAGTGCAAATGTCAAAATACGTCGAGCTTGAAGCTCATATAACTCGATAAAACAAGTGGGTTAAGCTAATAAAATCGAATAAGAAATAATTTTGGTCAACAGATTGTTTTGCAATTAAATGTTTTAAAAGGATTTATTGAAAATTAAATTATAAAACTTCGTTTAAAAATTATCTGAGCCATGTGTCTTTATTTAATTCATTCACGTAAGTATGGATTTCAAAACACATGAATTTGCATGGGTATCATAGCGTTTTCTTTTAAGAGTATAATACAATTTTCAACTCATAATACAATTTTAAATTCATCTTTGATTCGTAAAAAGGTATAATTCACGAGAGAATTAGTAAAATGATTTTATCGTTATTTAAATAATATAAAAGTCCTACTTCTAAGATAAATAATAACATTTATTAAACTGAAGCCTATACACTGTACCCAAAAAAAAAAAAACCTCAAGCCTATATACAGTGCACAAGATGCTTGAATATTTAGTAGATTTGAGTCATCACTGTATTTATCAAATTTAAGTCAATTTTATTATTTTTATCTAGTTAAATAATGCAAAAGTTATATTTATATGATCAGCAACGTGCAGGGATCAAATAAGGGTTTTCACACTTTCTGCTCGAAAGCAACTAGAGGAAAACCAAGGGTTGCTGTTCAGTTTCACCGGATCACACCACCCCTTTATTTGGGTCGACGAAGCACAACACCATCTTTAAATTTGTGATTTATCATTGTTCTGGGCCAAATGCCAAATTACAGGCCTGCTAGCCACGGAGCCCATTATAATCTCCTGAATTAATATTATAATCCCACAACTGCATGTATTTCAACAACTTCATCGAAAGATAGTAACTGTTGCTAATAGATTGTGCTATCTCCGTGAGAAATACCACACTAAGCCACTAAGATACAAATATCCTCTGCTTTCCGGTACTAAGGTTTTCCCAATACAAATCCCACAGCATCGAGGACATGTCTTTAGGTACAGTTTTTTTATTAATCTTGGACAGAACAATCATATTATTAGCTCGTCTTTTAAATATATTGTTAGTCCCTCTGTGCTGAAGCAAAGTAACGAAAAGGGTAATATGTGAAAAGTATATCAATCAAACAATGCTTTAGATTTCCCTCCAAAATCTCAACTCACAATCAGACCCTTAAGAGAGGTTGGACTTGAGTAGCACGGGAACAACAATGATGGCACAAGTCTAATTGAGTAAAACTTTATTTGATAAAACCATTTAGACTCTAGATTTTTCCTCTAGTTAATAAAAACAAGCAATGCATGTTATTCTTGTTCCATAATTTCATGACGACAGCTTTCTAGATATATTGCATTTAGATTGAGTTTTGTAGAGCAATAAAATTTTGTATTAGCCCAGTTACCTCGCTTGAAATATTGATCAGAATACTGGGCAAGAAATTTTGGAAGATCTAAGTACACAAATCTACATACAAAAGCTTCAGCCTTAGCTGCATGCTTTCGGTCAAGGATGATCATAAAAAGAGTCTATTCCATCAAGTCCCTTTGTTGAAACAGATTATTTGATCACAGGTTTTCTCTATGATTTAATATGCAAACTAAAAGGGTATCCTCACGGCTACTTGTCTTTACCATGCTATGAAACCAGACAACTAAGCCTTGTGTTAACTACCTTTTATTCAAATCACACAACCTAACCCATCATTATTGTACTTGCTGCTAAACATAGGTTCAGTACTTCTTGTGTTGGCAGTTTAGTTTAGCACTTGAAAAGGCATCAAACCTGTAGCTTTTTCCTTATTTAGGCTTTTCATGGAAATGAAAAGGATCATATTCAATTTCAACAGTTATGCTGTAATAGGAAGGAGATCATATATACAACTTAACAAGGATGGTCCCTTCCTTAATTCCTTTGAGGCTACTACCTCATCTTGCAATTATTGGGAATCATGAAGCATCAAGGCAATGAATCCTTTATAAATGGTTGTTATGCACTTCACTTATCAGTTAACAACCTTGCGTCTCATATAAAAGTGTTAGATACCTGACCAACAGCAGAAACCTTATAAAATTGTACACCCACTTGGTTGTTGACAACAGGACAGAGATGACACATAATTATTAAGGTCCCATAAAAGCAATTTTGAAGCAGCTGCAGCACATTCAGTAATCTATAAGAAATTCGTTTAATTCCACTTATGACCTTAGCAATAATTCTCCTTCGTTATAAATTACTTCTGAGGAAATAGAATTTTGTCAGAAGGTGAAATTGAACCTTGCAACAAAGATACCCCCAAAAATATGTTATGTTAAACCACAGGGCAAGGCTTTAAGAAGGAAATCATTAATGAAAGCTAAATTATTCTGAATCTCATTAAAACTTCTACCTCCCTAAATTCCTTGAATTACATACTAAAGAGGGAAAATTGCTTCTTTTACACAATCTGCAAATTGTTACAGCAACTTTCCATCTTTCTCCTAGAGACATCTCCCACCATAGCCTGCATTTCTGAATAGTGCTTGCTTTATCTCTTCAGGGTTAATACGATTTCTCTGTTCAGCTACCTATAACCATCAAAAGAATAAGTTTATAAATAAACAATATGTTTATTTTCCGAGCGTGGAAACCAAGATTGAAGCCAATCAAATAGGATATAAACCTCTGAGCAAGATGCTTGCATTGAAAAATCATTGAAGCCACTTATAACACATTGCTGAATCTCAAGGCCTAATGCTTCCAAGGTGTTCACTGTTGACAGTAACAATCCGGGTTTTGTGGCACAACAGATGCTGATCCTGGTGTCTTGGCCTCTCCTCTCAACATCAAACTGCATAAACATGAAGTTTAAGTCACATACATTATTCAGAAAATGGGGTACATGTGATTATTCTTCAAGTCAGGGGTTTGAATGGGTAACAAGTGCTAAATCCATACCCTGGGGGAATTTCTAACCATTACTTCATTTGGCTTGAGCTCCTTAGAAACTCCCAAGAGATTTATCTGACTTGTGCCCTCCTCCACTTCTTCCTCTTGCAACTTGCTAATCCTTTCCAGAAGCTCTTTCATGTAGTCTATTGTATCACCAAGAATGGAGGTTCTGTCCATCTGTTGAATTTGATATTAGAGAACAAATCAATCCAAAAAAAAAACAAAAATCCAAGCATAGGTTATGGATTTATGAAAAATCATGAATAAACCACCAATTTGAAAGGAAAAAAACTAATTTCATTTCTAATGATTGAGACATTAATACCAAGAAACAAAAAAACTGTTGTTTTTGGGATCACCTTGCTGATCTTGGGGACTATTGACCTTAGCATGGAAAGACGGTCATTGAGGCGCTTCCTTCTCCTTCTTTCAGCCATGAGGTTCTTTGAGGGCTGCCCTTCAAGCTTCTTGGCCTTCGGCTTCTTCTCCCCACACAAGCCCATGTTGAGCACCACTGGAACCTCTACCACAGCTTGTTCCTCAACCTTGCAGCCACTCTTTCTCTCTTCCAAGCTCAACTTGTCATCACTGCATAAGAATCCAGGATCTCCATCCTCCACCACTGATGGGTTATTAGATTCATGCTGTGGAAGTAGTGGTGGTGGGGCATCCTCATTCCTGGTGTATGAAGAGTCAAGCTCAGGCATTGTGAAGCCATCATCAGCAAAAGGGTATGCTGAAGCTTCACTGGTGAAGGGGCACTCAAATCTTTGGTCTGTTGTGGGTACTGAGAATGCAGCAGCAAAAGAAGAAGGGCTTGAAGTGGCCAAAGATGTGTTATCAACAAAAGGGTCAAACGTCCAACCACCACCAGAGAATACATCACTGAACCCGGTAGATAGAGCACTCCATGTATCTTTTCTTGGAGCTAGAAGTTCCTCTAGAAAACCAAGTTGAGATAGCTCCATCGATGTGTGTGTGTGTGTGTGTGTTCTTTCTCTCTCTCTCTCTCTCTCTCTCTGTCTCTCTGTCACTCTGCTGGTGTTTCACTCTGTGGTGTGTACTGTGAAAGTGTGACCTAACCAAACAAAGGATGATGATTGATGAAGTTGAACCAAGTGGGAGGAATTTGTTTAAATAATGAGTGAGCTTAGCCAGGAGGGATTGTCACTCACCTGAGAGTCTTTTGTTTATGATTTTGTAATAACATAGGTTTGATTCAGATTTTTTATGATTAGATTATTTGTAAATGCTTTTATGTATTTGATGAGTACCAAGTCATGCATCGATCCTAAATTAGGTTGTTTTTTTTTATTTTTTCAATTTAACTTTGGTTTAGTACAAAAATGAGCGACCCTACACTCATTATATTTTAAATTAATTTAATTAAGCTTTTATAACCAATATCCTTATTAGACTTTGTTTTTTTAGGCTAGTACGACATTCAAAACTGCTTTAGCTTGATTAAGAAAACTTAAACTCCTATTAGGTAAGGAGAACTTTCCATGGTTGATTAATCTATTTCGAATTAAGTTAATTTATTATTGGAATAAAACTATTTTAATGTTAGATTTTTTTTTTAATTATTCATAACCTTAAATATAAAACTTTATTTGAGAAGAATTAGTGTAAAATTATTTAAATCAATCAAATATTGATAATATCTTTATAATATTAATTAAATAATAAATAATTTTTTTTGAAGTTTTTACTATATTTAAGCATTACAAATTGAAAAAAAAAAGTACCTTTTAATTAAAATTTTCTTTCATTAAGTTTTTAACCAGTGCCTTAAGGATATTGATTAGGAAAGCTCATTTTATTATCTGTCATAAGATCAAATTTTTTTATTTTTGATTTATTGTAAATTTGTTTTGTTTTGTGTTTTATAACCACTTGTAACTATATGATTAAAATATTTTAATAGCTTAACTAATTATTGTTATAATTAATTGTTTGTGATGATATAATGTTTGTATGACAAAATTCAAGTAAAATTCGAATTACCAACTAGGCTTAGTTTTTGTTATGGACTAGGTTTTTTCATCTTATTAAAATATAATTATTATAGATTTGATCATTTAATTGCAACTAGTTTTGTCTTACTTTCTACATTTTTATGTTTTAATTCTGCAAGTGCTACGTTCTTTAATCATGTTTTAAAATTAAATCAATAAGACTATTAGTTTATGATTTAATCAGTTTAGTTAATTAAATTTATAATTAATGATTTAATGTCAATAAAATAAAAATATATTCTAATTAGAAACATAATCAATTGATAATTTAACTAATTTAATTATCTGATTTAGTTAATTTTTTTTATATTTCTCATAGATATCCTTTAAGTGGAAGCAATCTTGTTTAAGACACAGTCCAGTATTAAATATGGACACCTCCGAACTGTGATTCATCACATTATGGGGGACTAGCTCCTTTCGCTTGACTCAATTCTTATTGGTGTTGATTAATTAATATTTTTTTTTTTGTAAATTAGTGACAATGAAATTCGAACCTTTGATCTCATACATATTACCTAAATCTTTTACTATTAGGCCACTTCTAGTAGCTTATTTTAATTTTAAAATGTTAAGTTAAATATAAAATGATGAATTTCTTTTCTTTATGTAAAGAGGTCTCTTATATATGCATTAAAAATTTATCATTAAATATATATTTTTTAATTTCTCATAAGTACCTTTTATTAGAGACAATTATGTTCATAATACAATTAGGTACTAAATATGTATACTTCTCCCAAATGAGATTCTAATAATAATTCATCACTTGTAAGAGACTAGCCCTTTTGCTATTCTCACTACCTCTTGATAATATAACTTTTTTTTTTATGTGATCATTTTTTTATATAAATATATAATATATTTATCTTAGTTAGATATATGTATATTTTAATATTCACTCGTATTAATATTATTATATGATAACTTATATGATATTTACATATCACAAATTAAAAAAATGTAAAAAGCACTTTTCATTTTAGAAAAGAGGTAGCTTAAACTTTGGCTAAGGAAAGTTAAATGCAATATAAAGTATCAATTTTAATAGAGGTGTCGGTAAAGGTATCCTTATATAATAGTGTAATACGTAACAGGGTCCAATCCTTTCATCGAACACCCTATCATTACAGAATGTATTATAGTGAAAAGTGCAGTGTAATAGCACCCAGAGATAGATTTAAGATTGAAATGGAATCTCCTTTCCCCTCTCTCTCTCTCTCTCTGTCTTTTCTCCCTCACTCTCAAGGTGAATTAATGTCCTTTTCATTAAAATAATTACACAGACAGAGTTTGTATTTAATTCCCCGTTCCTTGAAAATTTTGACCCACAAATCTGCCTTCGCCGAATATGGGTGGGGTTAGTATCATACATTGTCAGATACTTCTTCCAATTTTCAATGCTAACAAACAAAAAATTGAGCAAAAACCCATTTAGGTATCTATCTCCCTTGAGATTGCAAATTGGTACCGTCGACACTACAGGGACAGGACAACGAGTTGGGGGAGAGTACTGCCATCCCCATGCATAATTCTAACCCCTTAATTGGATGGGATAACTTCACATATTCATGTCATTTGACAGATTAAGCAGATTTTTTTTTCAATATATTTTTGTCTCTACACGTGTATTTAATTTTAATTTTAATTGGATCACTATACATATATTTTCAATATATAATTCCTACCATTTATTGTCATTATAACACTATCGGTTAGATTTATAATACAGTAAAAGCTTATTGATCCCTATATATATTGTAGTTATTTAATTCTTATACGTGATACTTATTTTTAATTTCATGTAATATACCCTTAACTGCCGATAATTTTCATCCACTCCCGAAGCAGAGTTGAAGTGTGTGATCACATTGTTTGAAGTACAACTACATTCTACTAGGCGACAACTTCTAGCATATGCATGCATGAACCTAAACTTTTGTGGAATAACGATACAGTTCATTGAGGACCTATGGCTGATTCAGCATCGCAGGGAACATGACAATGTGCAAAATCATGGTCACGAGCTTTCTCAAATTCTTCATCTGTCCCTGTAACAGTAGTTAAGAACCCTCTTATGGGCCAAACTTGTTCATGACAAACAGTGAGTGATTGCATGTGACCAAATTGCTAGATCTCTCAATTCAATCGCATGCTAATCAACATAAAACATTGCAAAGCACACCCTGGTCAGCATATTCCGTTCACAATTATGTAACATCTAAATCACAATGGTAATGGTAACGCAAATTACAATTTAATAAGCTTCCATTACTCCATCTATGATTAATTTGGGTCCAGTCGTAGAGACTATTATGGTCTACATATATAGGTCGTCATATAAAGCTAGAATTGTTCATCTGTCATTATCAGCTATGATGCACAAGAATTGCCATTAGGCCCACCACTGGTTGTCCATAGCGTAATGGAAATTTCTTTATTGTATTGGCTGCAAGTGTATATGTTAGGAGGAAAAAAAATGGTGGGAGAATGAGGAGGATTGGGTGGTAGGTGATGATGGATCATGATGTGCATTTAATGCTCACATAATTCCTCTCATTTTACGGTGATAAAGAAGAAGGGAATCTGCATTGTTCACTGGATGCCATTCTATAGTCCTGAATTTCTGATTTACATACGGATTCATCATGCCTTTATAGACCCTGATTTTGTTTGTGAGGACATCGTTGATCAGTTATTTCGAATGACAGGTCCATGCTTCTTTTTGGGAAAGAATAGAGTATAGCTAGCGACAATTATTAATATAAGAAAAAACAAGCAGAAACAAGGAATAGGCCAGTTTATTGAGGTTGTTCGGAATTCACGTGGGGAAGCATAAAATATTACTATTCTGATAGACGATTTCACGTTGTAATAACAGAGAAAGAGAGAGAGAGAGAGAGAGAGAGAGAGAGGCTATGTCATTCTAAGACAAGGTATGTCTCTAAGTTTTTTCTAGCTAGTGCTTTAATACCACTGCATAATGAATAAAAGTAGAAAATTTTATAAGTTTTCAATTTAAAATCTTACTGTTTTTCTTAAATTTTTTTTTTAATTTCTCAACTAATGTCCATAGACACTTAGAAAGACCCTTTAAGAAAAGAGTCTTTGGACTTTTTCAGTGTCATGTAGGTTCTTTTTTTTCCCTACTCATTCCTAAGTTGTCATGTTTTTGAGTAAAATATCGAATTAAAAATTTTTAAAACATCCTAAAAGCGCCACACCTCTAAAATGTTTGTAGCACTTGTGCTTTTGTACATAATGCCAAGTGGCTAAGCACTTTTGTACTTAGGCACCCAGCACTCAAGCACCCAAGTGCTTTAGTGTTCAATGCTCCAATGCTTTAGTATCTATTAAAATGCGCTATCACTTTGTTTGATTGGAAGAAAATTGAAAGGAAGAAGAGAGAAAAGAAGGAGATTATTTTTCCTTAATTGATTGTAAAGGAAAATGTGTGTGGAAAGACTAAATAGTAAAAAAAGATATGAGATGTACCCAATTTTTTCTCTCCCCTAACCTAGGCATAAAACGAGAGAAAAAGTGTGCAATTTTTCAACATTTCGAGAATACCCCAACATTCCAATTTTTCAACAAGCCCAGCGCCCCTTGACACATTAGTTACTTTACATAGTACATAGTACACTAGTTGCATGTATACCTCAACTTTAACAAGACATTGTGATTATTATTTTTTTTTTTTTTGGCTTAGATGTTGTGATTTTTAACTTGAGTTGCATAAAAGTTAATTGGTGGAAACATAAAATAAACACAAATTATTTTAAACTTATATTATTTTAACTTGATGTTATTTTAAACTTGTTAAATTAAAAATATAGACGTGAATGCTTTTATATAAATATAGGAGGTCAATTTTTATTATATTTATTTATATTATATTGATAGATAAATTTATGATAAAATTATATTAATTTTTATATTTCCACTAATTTTTTACATGACTCTATATTTATAGTTGAAATAACCTCTTAAAATGATATAAGGATAAAATTATCATTTGATATCATTATCTTTTTCTTTTCTTTCACTTTTTCATATAAACAAATAAAAGAAAATAATTTGTCTTCTATTTTTTTTTTCTTTTATCCAAACATACTTATAGAAAATAAAAATTCACATAATTTCTTTCCTCCCACTTCCTTTCCTCTCCTTTTCTTTCCTTTGCCAAACAAATTCTATCAGCGTCATGAATAGCAACCGTGCACGATGAGGCAAAGGTTGCGCTCCTTAGTTGGCAAAGCGAGAAAATGACGCAAAAATTGTTCCTCTATACTCTGACAAACGCTACCATGTATTGATCACAAAAAAATAATTATACCAACATTTATCATTTTGTATATTCTCTTGTGCACAGTGTTACAGGTGTTCATTATGCCATTTAGATAAGTTTTTAGTGAAAATTTTATCTGACACAAATACAATAATTTATGTTAGTTTAAATCGGATCGATTTAGTTTAAATTTTGAATAATTCAATCCAATCTAAACTAACTGTTATCTGTTTGAATTGGATCAAGTTAATCAATTTTTTGACAAAAAAATTAAGTTTAAAATATTATAAACTAAAAGTAACTTAATTCAATAAAATGAATAAATAAAAATAGTCTGTTTAATATACATCAAATAATATTTAAATGAGAATGACATAAATAAAAAATTACATGATAAATTAAAATTATTATAAATAAAAATATAAATTTAAAAATAAAAAATTATATTATATAATATTATTCAATTTTGATTGGTAGATTATATCGATTTTGAAAAATAAATTTGAAATTTAATCAAATTCAATCATTTAAAAAAAAAAGAAGAACCAATTGAATACATTTTTGTTATTTTGATCAATTTTTAATTTTTTTGGATTAGATTAATAATTTTGATTGAGTTGGATTGAATTTAAATATCTCCTACAATATTTGTACTAAAAACAGCTTTATATTTGTCTTTTATAAAAGAGTATTCCTTATTATATTTTTTAATCTCTATCAATACCTAGCCTCTGTTGGAGGAAGGGAACAATAATAAAAAATGGAAGAACCGTCAGTTTTTGCTCTTGATTTTCTCCCTCTCTTCCTTTTCCCCTGTGCAAGTTTCCTTGCATCATATTACTGAATCTAAGTTCTCTCATGCCTCTTTGAAAAATAGAATCCATTTATCAAACCTCAAACCATACTTTGAAACACCCTAGAACTTTTCATATCGGTCAATTATCAATATAGTATCAATTTTGATGATCTAAGCTATGAAAATGTTTCATTTTTTTTTTTTAAAAAAAGCCCATGTCTCAAGTTATGAAGCATAGAGACATTACGGGATACGAATAAAATACTATGGATATAAGGATGCAACAATGTTTAAAAATTATAAAATACGATATATCTATAATATAAGTTATAAAATTAGTATGAAATTGATATAAAAGCACAAATATTAAATTAAAAGATAGAAATAATGATTTAAAAAGTAGTATAAATTATTGTAAATATAGTAAAGTACACTTATCTATTTGATTATTATGAAATTTCCATTTATACAAGTATAAAAATTTTAAAAAATTATAGTAAAAATTTATGAAATATAATTAGGAGTATTGGAAAATATCCGTGAAATATTCAAAAGTATACGTATCTGATATAAATACAATAACTATTTTGAAGTATCAATACTTCTTAACCCGCACATTTGTGTCCTTTAAGTATCAAGCTTGACCTTTCTTGTGTATATTCCTTCTTCGTGTATTTGATCCCAATTCTAGGTAGTACCGCTATTTTGGTACAACATGAAACTTGTGAAAGAAATGAAAGGGGTGCATTTTTTATGTTATTGAACATCCAGGCTCGGGCGTATTTGATCCCAATACTAGGTGGTAGGTAGTACCGCTATTTTGGTACAATGTCAAAATTATGAAAGAATAGTGAAAGTGATGCACTTTCGTGTTATTGAACATCCAGTTCGTCAAAAACGGAAATTATCGTCAGTTAGACAAAAGAAAAGAGATTAATGCCTGCTTAACATAGACTTTGTGTACACCCTTTTTGATCTTTAGATAATCATATATAAATAAGTGAAATTTTTAATTATGTTACTCGAAAATATGATAAAGAAATTAATAATAGTTAAAAAATATTTTCATTATATTGGCCATTTAAATAATTGAAAATTTCAATTATTAATACATAATTACCCATTTTTTCACCCAAAAAAAAAAATATTAGTAACTAATTAAAATCTTCACTTATTTACATATGATCCTGTAGATCTTGAAATAGATGTTCACAAAAATTATGTTAAATAACACTTCTTCAAATTAAATAAAGCATCACATGCCATTCGTACTGTTTTCATATGAAATTCCAAGTGTAAATTAGTATTGAGTATATGATACGTTGAACAGAGAGAAAGAGATGAGTAAGTAACAATTGCGGAAAGAAAGGGAGGATCCTATACTATACCTAAAAACTTAGAGATAAGGTGAAAAGAATGATTTTCAATTATTGATAAAATTTGCATTTGTTTCCGCTTAAAAAAATGGTTATAGAACTTAAATTTTATATTTAGTTGAAAAAATTAAAAATTAATTTTTTTAGAAATTATTTTTTTTAGTTTCTATAAAAAAATCTAAAAATAATTTTTTTTGATATTTTAATTATTTTAAAATAATTATTAAAATATATGAAAAATAATTTTTTATCAAAAAAAATCACAAACAAACACACCAAAAATCTTGTTTTATCTAATCGATTTCATTTTAAAATTAATATATTAATGGTACGTAAAAATAAATGGTACATCCATCCTCTCCCCCATTTTTAGGAGCATTTTAGACAAGCTCGGAAAGAAGTACTTGTTCTAGTAAATCGTACATCATAAATTAAGTGTTAACCCATAAAGCGTCTATAGGGGTCCATATGTAGTGGTGGAGCTACTCCAGTGCAGCTTGAAACTTCTGATATTCTAAGGGTGTAATTTTGATAAACCACATTTGGGGTGAGAGGCTAAGAGCTCCTTAGTTCAGTTGATGTGAATTATATAAAAGTTTAAGAATGAAGAAGAGAACTATTAGAAATGGGGTAGGAAGAGGACAAAAAAAAAAAAGAGGTAGGAAAATCTAATGACACAAAAGAGCTGAAGTTAATAATAAAGTATTTAAAGGGATAAGTGTACTAACTACTCACTCTTCCTTGTTTTTTCTTGCCTATTGGCGCCTACCTTTCTATGTTTTTAATGATTGATTTCATATGAAATCTTGAGAAATAACAAGGAAAATTGCTGTTTTATTTTTTTTTTCAAATAATATGATGATTTTGAAGATTTAGCCTTCGTTTGGATTGATAGAAAAAAAAAAGGATAACAGAGAAATAAATAAGTAGAAAATAGAGTTTTCCCTTATTTGGATCATAAAAGGAAATGAGGGAGAAGAAAGAAAAAAAAGTGGGTTTTACTTTAAAAAAAAATTTTATCCATAAAATGAGAAAAAAAAATGAAAGAAAAGTGTTTGTATTATAAAATTAGGTCATGCCTCTGTTATATTTTCTTTCTTCATAAAAGTCTGTTGACATAAGAGTTATTTAAATATGATTTTTTTATCTCATTTTTATTTTTTTATTTCCTTAATTTCCTCTCGTTATCTTTGCATCCTTTGAATTCTTCTAAACTAGCTCTCGATCATCTTCTTGCAAGCATATTGGATTTTCCATTCTAATAAAATAGTAGCACTATTTGTCACTGTAATTATCCCTTGAATGACCTTAAACTCGATTTTCTTCTCCCAAAATAGCTACCACCATATTTACTCTGGTAGCTTATGTACCCTCATGTGTCTTATGACTAGTAGGGATAGATTTAGAAAATTTAGGTAACGAAGATAAAGATAATATATAAGCATAATAAAAAATTTTAATCTTAATAAAATAGTTTTCATCTTAATGTAAATTCAAGTTTATTAAAATAATAAGCATAAAATATGTATATAAATATATATTTAAAAAAAATCAAATTTTCGTAGGGGCATGTGCCCCTAACCTTTTTTGAGTATATCCGTCCCTGTACACTAAAGCCCTAACCTTTTTATCTATATTTTCCCACTGTTACGTACCCTTCTTGTGAAGCTGAACCCTCTTATTTGATTTTCAATTCATGCTTCTTACCAATTTGAACAACATGTGCGTGATGCACAAATACCTAAAGATGACTTGTGTTACGTTAGTCCCCTTTAGAATTGGGAGTTAGTTACTCCAGTATAAAATATAAGAATTTTATATTACAAAATGGGTGTCCTATTTTTTTATTTATAGTCAAAAGCCTTGCAAGCACGGAACTCCAAGACCCAAAATGCGCAACAATGGTGAATTCTACGGTGGGTTGAGCATTATTCAGAAGGAAAGTTTGGAACTTGCAGAAGCAAAATCCAGAACTTGTGAAGCAGATTCTGCCGCGATATAGCCATCCACAGCAGGGAAGTTGAAACCCGAGAAATCGCCGTACATCCACAGCCCATGCCACCCTCTCTTCCAAATCTTAGGATCTCTCTTCCTCGCTCCCTCTGCGCCATTCTTGTTCCATGTGACCTTGAGGGAAGTAGTAGACCCTCTCTTCAGCACAAGGAACATCCACCAAAGGCCCCACACACAGCTTCCATAGCTGATTGCACAGATCGTCATCTCCCTCACCTATCCAATGCGCAAATCAAAAACAAACAAAATGGGTCTAAATTTCAACCTCATTTCAATAAGACAAAGAGCAAGAAGAAAATAACACGAATGGAAGGGTAATAATGCTCTGCATGGTCTTTGAGAAAGCTAGGAACTTTTCTCTCTAAATTTCCTCTAAATACTTCCCCAATGCCGTCAACTGGGTAATAAAATGGCGCACAGACCCATATTCTTCAAAACTACAAGAACCCGGCTCAAGTTCAGTTCCCTTCTACTTCGCAACGTTGGGAACTGCTAAGAACAAAAAATACTCAGCATTTTTCTTTCTGGTTTTCTTCGTTCAACTTTCTTAGCTACTAAACAGAGTAATTCCCACAAAATTCAACCTTTTAATCCATTTGACTTGTTTGAGCTTAAGTAGTGGCGGGCCCCCTGAGATTGCACTTCAGATGTGCCATTCAGCAGTCACAAACCCACAGAGAGAACACAAAGAATGTGCTTGGGAAGGGGGAGGCTGCTATTTACAAATAATGAAAAGAGACAATTTTTTAGCAAATTTATTTTTTATTTTAAAAGCCAGGACTAAGTTACTCCCAAACCTATGTGGGAGTAACGTAACCTTCACCCGGAGTTTGTATACACTTTTCTTAAAATCTTTTGTAGATTACTGGAGTTCGGATTTACCGGTGACATTTTTAATAATAATAATAATAATAATAAAATTGCAATTAGACGCGTGTTATGAGGAAGCACGGACAAAAAGAGAAGAAGCTACCCAAAAGACAAGTGAATATGTTAAAAAATTGGAGTTAGCTAAGATGAGTCATGCAGGAAAATGTTCCAGAAATCATAATTTTCCGCATATATCAACATTCCAATAATAGCTACTACTTTCGTCCTAAAATAACTGTCCAATTTTAAATATGCACATGAATGAAGAAAATAATTGAAAAAATTTAAATATTAGAGAAATTTAAGTATATTTTATAAAATTATCCTTACTTAATTATTTCTCTTTCTTAATTATCTTTTTTCACTTACTATTTTTCTTTATTTAATAGGGATATAATTGAGAAAAAATAATTAATATTATCTAAATTTTCTAAAAGAATAATTATTTATAGGCAAATAAAATTTTAAAAATAGATGGTTATTTCAAGAGATAGGTAGTATATAAACACTATTATTACAGTTCAATAATGTGCATCAATATTGTTTTGTATTTTTTACTTGAACTAGAATGAACCTGTAGGCATGCACATGTGATCAATTCGAATGCAGTGACATTATTTTAAGGTATACAGGCATTCCCTCCATTATGATTTATGTAACACAAAAATGAAGGAGAAGGGGTCCTTTTCTTCTTTACATATTTCACTTTTCATTTCTCCCTTTAGCTTAGCAATCATTAAAGAGTTCTCTAAATTGTTTCTATTAATTTATTGTTCTTTTTTAAATTTCCTCTTTGCTTTGGAGGGTTCTGAGCCTTATTGAGTCGCATTTATCGAAAGAAAAAAAAAAATTTTGTCATGTACACTATTTCTTATTTGCATATTCATTATTAAATTTCACATGACAATAAAGACAAAAGGTAAAAGACAAGTTAGCAAAAGAAAAAGAAAAACTAAGTACTACAGATTGTATGTTAAAACACTTTCTTTCATTTTAAGAGGTTCTATCCATTTAATCTCCTTAACGAAAGTAGATGAATAACATTTATTGAAGGCGAATTAACGATTGCTGCAACTTAGAAATGTCATTAACTTCATGAAAAATTTTAAAATATTTTAATTAACTACATCATGTGATGCCCCTAATTGATGATAAAAAACTATTGAGAAATATTTTTGATCTGTATATTTATAATTGTCTTTTAAGGTTTGTCATATAGATTAAAAAATTATTAAATTTATACAAACATAAAAAAATTAGATTATTTTGATAAAATTAACCCTTTTTAGAAAATTATAAAATGATTATTACAGATAGGTGCAAAAATAAGAGTAAGGATAAAATTAAAAAAAAAAGTAATAGATATTATCTTAAAATTATCAAATAATAAATAATTATGAACAAACATTTTTGTTAAAAAAATACTTATAAATAGACAGAGTGTGTGGATTAATGGAGAAGTTAGATAATTTTGTAATTTGCTAGAAAACCATTGATATTTTTGGTTTAAGAAAACACAAGCATTTATATGACAAGAGAAGGACGAAAATCCAGCACATGTATGGAAGCAGATTCGAGATTGGGGAAATGGTAGGTGGTTGGTAGATGAGATTTGCTGAGGTGACGAGAGAAAGGAGAGAAAGGAAGGTATCAGAATTCACAAATCAGCAGGAAGCGCCCACGATATCCAAAACCGCTTTTGGGTTTTTAACTTTTGTCCATTTCCTCTCTGTTTTTTTGTTTACTTTTTTCCTTTGACTTTGGGTCCCACTCTCGTTTATAGTCTTGTAGTTGTAGATTAGGGCTTGGGGTTACCCTTCTTGTTTTCGGCAATGTTTCAAAAGTTGAACATGTTTTTTTTTTTTTTAATTGTATAGATATTGCATAAATAAATATATTATATTAATAAAAGCGTAAATGAATGTTATCGTGCGTGTGTCTATGTTGAGATTAGAGAAGCATGGTATATATTCACATGTTAATTTTGGTATATTATTATTATAAAAGAGTTTTATATTATTATCTAATTATATATTATTATATATGTGAATCTTTTAAAATAGTAAATTTTAGAGTTAAAATTTTTTTTGATAAAATAATATATAATTGAATACCTTTATAAAATACTTTTATGCTGATATTATATTAAAATTAAATTTTCTATTTATGTGAAAAAGATATATATATAATGTTAAAGTGTAATATTTAAATAATCGAATTTAGCTCTTCTAAAATAAAAGTGATCGTAAAGTAAGAAAATAAGATATTATTTACTTTATATATATATATATATATATATATATATATTTATTTATTTATTTATTTATTTAAAGGTACTAATCAACAAACAATTTTTTCCTAATACAAAATTTATGTTTTGGTGGAGTAATTTAGAGGGTATGTATTTATTAAGAAGATTTCAATTGTTTTAGTATAAAATCTTTGTTTAGATATTGATACAAAGAAATTTTCAAATTTCAAGGAATTTTATGGGGTATTTTCTAAACCTCAAAGGTATGAATTTCAATGTCAACTTCCTGAATTTTAAAATTTTCTCTCTTCTTTACCAATTGTCTCTAAACCCTCCACATCTTAGTATACAACCACTCGCCACCCACAACCTATCGCCCACTACTCGCAATTCACCATCAGCCATTTTATCACCTAGTTTGTTTGTCACAGCCTAGCTACTTGCAGTTTGCAACTCAGTGCCTACTGTTCACAGTACATGCCGACTAACTACCATGCCAAATGCCACCCACCATTTGCTATCAGTTGCCTACCAATCATCATTTGTTGGTTACTGCCTGCCATTCTCCAACTACTGCCCACCATTCACCAATAAATGCTGCTCGATGTCCACTATTTGACGCTTGTCGTCCATGGCCCAATGCTTGTCTTCTACTGCCTATTACCCACTGCTTGCTATCTATTCACTGCTCTTTAGTTGTTGTCCATAGTCTACCCAAAAAGAAGGTAATATAATTTCACTATTCAAATAAAATATTTCATAAATGAAATAATATAATGGTTCAATCGATCTTTTCGATTGACATACCCTGTCTCCTCGACTTCACTAACCTCTCACATATAAACCTCTTCGCTCTTATGAACTCAAGGTTGGAGGACTTATTGTCTGGTTGGTCTCTTCAACCGACCTACCCCCATCTCCTTGACTTGACTAACCTCTCATCTATAAACCTCTTCGCTCTTATGAACTGAGGTTGGAGACCTTATGGTCCGGTCAATCTTTCCGGGCCACCTACCTTGTTACCTCGGCTAGACCAGCAACTTCTCAGTTAAAAACCTCTTCGCTCTTATGAGCTTGAGGTTGGAAGGCTTATAGTCTGGTTGGTCTGCCTGACTAACCTACCACGTTATTGTTGAAGACCTACTCTCGGCCGAGCAACATCCTCTCCCTAGCTATCGACCTACAACCCTTAGGGTCCATTCGAATATTGATCGTTGTAGGCCCTGACACAAGAGAACATACATTACCAAAACATATGTTATTGCATTTATTTATATTTACACTTTTAATGGAATTCTTTAACCAATTCGTTAGAGATTCTTCCCTTGGGCTCCCCTTTCTCCCTTAATCATAATGGTATCAAGTTTTATATATATCCTCTCCCTTAATATGAGGGGTAGAATATTCCAAACCTAAACACTAGCTGACCTTATCTTAGAGCATAAGAAAGGAACATATAATTATGGTTCCTCATAAAAAAATTTCTTTTCCCTTTTACTCTTATTATGGTTCGACACTTGAATTCTATTTGACATTACCAAACATGATGGAAATTTTATATGCACCTCTAGACCATGGTTTGGGCTGCGCAATTGCCCACCAAGAGGCTCTCTATTAAACACCAAGAGAAATTACTTTTATATTTATAATTTCAAATATTATTTGCATATTTGAGAATTAATGTATCAATAATTGGATATTTCAGTTGTATTTGTGATAAATGTGGTGGATATGATAGAGTAATTAATAATGAATTTAAAATCCTTTTATTATATTCATTATTAATATAATTAAAATCCATATTTATTAACTCATGGTTCTATATAATTTTTTATAGACAAATTCACCCAAACCAAAATATAATTAAAACCATCAATTTGTATAATTTTCTGAGTGTCTAAATCACAAAAGCAATGTTGAAAAATAATAATAGCCAACCATTGACAAAACAAGCGATCCTATACACAAGTGTGATTTCTATAATAGCCACCCAAAAATAGAGGGCTCTAAACCCTTCTCAGGTGAACCAATCTAATGTAGCCAAGTATATAATTTAATCCTCTTAACCAACTATTTATCATTACTTTTAATTTTATATTTAAACCCCCCAATACTTTTGTTTAGTTATAATTTGCCCCAATCCTTACTCTTCCCAATCCCTATTCTCAATATTGCAGAAGCTATTTAATCCTGAAATTTCAATTGCTGAACAAAAACAGATTATAGGATCTAAAATGTGTAAACCCTAACACTCATCATTCTTGCAATTGAAATTAGCCTCTGTTACAACTTACGAACCCAGCCCTGTTAGCAACGAGGATATAAGGCAAAATACATCAGGTTTTCCAATTGCATAACGCAAAACTAAGGAACCACCTGAATAACAATCTGTCCTTCGATCGTTACCATGTTTTTTTGCCCCCTATTACATGCGATTTTCATTCTTATGATTTACTACATCTCAAGTCAGTTAAACCTATTCTATGAATTCAATAAGAAAAAAAAAATATAGAATCTATGATTTATAACAATGCCCATGACTTTTGTAAGTTTCTCAACAGATGGGGGTTGGGTTCGTAAGTTGTGACAGAGGCCAAGTTTGATTGCAAGAATGATGAGCATTATTTCTATTTGTGAGGATAAGATGTCTAGATTCTATAATCTTTTTTTTTTTTTTTCAATTGTTTGAATTTCTGGATAAATAAAATAGCTTCTTAGATGTCTAGAATAGGGATTGTGAGGAGAATAAGGATTGAGACAAATTGTAACCAAACAAAAATATTGAGTACTTAAATATAAAATTAAAAATAATAAATAGTAGATACTTAAATGGATAAAATTATACACTTAATTACATTAAATTGGTCTACTTAGGAAGAGTTTAGAGCCCTCTATTTTAACGTGAGCACTATAGAAATCACCACAATATACGCATACAACAGTATCACTCCATGTTAACGTGCAAGTGGTTTTTCTTCTTGGTACTCTGGAGTACGTACGATGAGTGTGATGATTTTTATTGCCTTCGAAGCGTGTCAGATCAATGCATGTTACTCAACTCAATGATATCACGGAGAGGGAAGAGGAGGGTTTTCTTTCTCTTTTGCGAGGGGAGGAGCTGTTGGCTGTTGGGGATGCAAGGTTTGGTCAGCAATGAACGTCAGAACCCGTACTTTGTTATTCTGGATCTAAAACATCTGAGATGATGGTGGGGTAAATAAACTTATCATATGGTTGTTGTGAGGTGACTCTTATGTATCATATGGGGTGAAGGGTCATATCCATCGGTCAGCTAGCACAAGAGAGCCAAGCCACCTATATATATGGGTAGTGAAGCGAGAACCCCAAATAATGAGGGCAAAAAGCCCCATAAAAAGATGTGATTTTTAACTAACATTGCTGTAGCTAGGGACACCTGCTCTATTTCATTCATGGTCACGTCAAGATTTTGGTACTTTTTGATCATAGCCAACTTGCTAATAGCTAGCTAGGTGCCCTGTGTGTGCTCTCCTCCGCAGTCCCACCAAATAATTTCTTTCAGCAACCATGCAAGATTCAATGTAATTTAATTTGAACAGTTTGTGTATTTGATTGTAAAATAATAATGATAATGATTTTGCTTTTGGTCTTTTTTGTAAATTGAAATTGTAGATAGCAGTTTCATATCATTCCTTGACATGCAAGTCGCTTCCCTGCCCCCCTTTTTGACCCTTTCTTTAATATGTAGCAAAAATTTCGGAGTGGAATAGTCTATAAGGCATGGAATAATAGGAAACAGAATATATATAAACATTTTGAGTCAGTAATGGATGTTCTAGCTATATTCTTGATATACTAACAACAAACATATGAAGACAAGTATATATGTCTATTCTATCTTGCTCAGCTGAATTTGCGGATTAAGCCATGGTTAAGAGGTGATATGCTGGTTGATCTGCAAGTAAAATCCATGAGTATGTGGACAATAGTATTTCTTGGCTTTTACAGAGAGAACAAACGGCCTTGTTATACTCCAAACATTGTTTGTATCTCACTTCACTTGTTTACTCTTTACAGAGAGATCATATTTTCGTTATGGTGGAAAATTGTGTTCTCTCACCTTTTATATTGTATCTATAACTGAGCTCACATAGGTTAAAGTGTTTAGTTTCTATAAGTAGTATTAATATTTTATTTTGCTTTTTTACTCACCGACAAAATGCAGAACAACTTGTAGAATAAAACATTAACTTTGACGGCATAATATATTCAAGTACTGCGATAAAGAGGAATGCATATACTGGACACTGTCCCTTTTTTTCTTGTGTTAAAGGAGTTCTAAAATTTGGGGAGCGAGAAAAATCACATGCAAGTATTTCTAATGGGATTTGAACATGAAATCCTATATGCTAATTAAGATGATGAGGAATGTCCCCGCATCTTTCTGGTGTAACTAATTCTTGTTCAAAAATAGCCGTTTGTTCTTGCCATCAAGTGTTTCTAATGAAATTCAAATTTATCCACTACAGACAAAATCTACTTACTGGAAGCTTAATTTATCAACTTAACCCTATATCGTGTTTAGAAGTTAACCAAACATAATAACATCAGTTGGGTTATCTGTACATATTTATTTTAACAGGTATGGATCATAGTTGATATATGTAGAAATTTTAAAAAGATAATTGTCAGATTCGCATTTTGTCTTCTAGTAGAAATTCATTTTTAATTAATACCATATTCAACACTAATTATATAATTAAAATTTACACTTGTTTAAATTTTGGTCACTATGTTGATTTAGATATCTATATACAATGAAAATATTTCAAAAAAACCTTTTCTCTAATGACATGGGTGCTGAGACGTGGCTATTGTACGAGGGACCCTAGTTAAATTATATAAATATACTCTAAACCTTGAGCAAATAAGTTACACCTTCGTCTTTTGCATTTGTTTTGAAGTTTGCATAAGCTTCCCTCATTTAAATTTAAAATTAGATAAGTCTTTGTAATTTAAAAAACAAGGAGGAGGTAGATAATTTTTTTCATTATTGCTATGAGAAAATTGTATGTATAAGAAATGATATATAGTAAATTAAATAATTCAAAAATCACACCGAATGATTCCTTTTTCTTTTTCAAGGAAGGTATTTCAAGGATGGATGCTAATAACTATACTATAAGAACACACACATAACTCACTGCAACTTGCTACACTCGTCCTGGCTGCAATTACATGAAAGAAAAATAAAAAGGGGAAAAAATGTGGGGGCAAAAGTTTGCTGCATTCACAACAACTATAATAAAATGATAGTAAGGTTATAATATTATATGCAAAGCCTTGCTAGCTAGCAAGTGATGAGAAGATTGTGTACTCTAATTTCAATATATAGCATCACCATATAGAGGTGACTGCTAAACCAAAAATGAATGTAGGATTGAAGAATCCGCCTTTCAATTGAAGTCGAGGTCCGATACATATTTATATATAGAACTGTTTACAATGGTAAATAACTATAATGTTTATCGTGGAAACCTTGAACCAGGTAATGATAATGTCTAGCTGATGATTGCATCCAATTGCTTGGATTTAGTTAGGACTTTAATGCTGATCCAAAAGGGCATCTCAATGATTTATATTCCAATTGACAAGTGACTTTGTTTGCTAAAACCTCAGCTGAGATTTTGTATTTTGGTATCATTTCCGTTGTTTCTTTGCTAAATGGTCATACCACAACTTCCAAAAGATCCCCGATCGTTAATTGTCATTATTGAACAACACTGATGGTTAGAAACTTTATAGGGCTTAGCTACTAATTATTAAACCTGTCACTACATGTGGAGCCATACCTCCAACGGCTTCACAAGTGTGTGTGTGTGTATGTTTACCTTCTTTATGCGACTATATTCTGACATTAAACCTTAATCATCATTACTGCTAGCTTTGTCAAATTCACAGGAAGTTTTTTTTTTCCACAAAATAAATAAAAATGTGGATGGGATGTTATAATAAAAAATTTCCAAATTAAATCACTGTTTAAAAAGTTATTTGTATCACTTTTTGAGATATCTTTTAAACATTAGCTGAAAATGGAACATTAGCTAAGAATAAATCTCAACTTTTCTCTCATCTAACGTTTAAGGAATACCTTAGGGTTTTCTTTAAAAAAATACCTTCAAAAGTTATACAAATAATATTACTTATTAACATAACACAAAAAGAAAAAAAAATTTCTAAATTAGATCACAATCATTAGATTCTCAGCCACAAATTACTTTCATTAATTGACATCAAAGAAAATTAATTACCTATGCCCATTGGATTGAGCAGGCAGGCTCCCTTTCGGGAGAATTACTTATATAGTCCACAAGCACCACATGGTTGTACTCATCGCCAATCATATAAATGCATTTTACATAGAATTATGTGTTAATAGTGGATCTCAAGTAAAATACACTTACATAATTGATCCGGCAGCACAGTCACGTGATGCTACTAGATCATGCAAGTATTTCTCCCCTTTCGAAGTCACCCCTTTGGCCCCTAACTTGAGATACAAGGAGAGGAGTAAACCAATCTAAAAGCTTGACACCCGATCATCAATTCAAACTTTCCCTTCCTCAGTCCCGTTCTCCCATCTCAATGACAACTTAACATAAGAAGGTTCCCCTGCCTCACATTTACACCCTCATAATGGTGATTCTTGAATCTTCATCCTAAATCCTTTTCATATCCCTCAATCAAAGGGTTTAACGGCTATTGTCATTAATTACGGAAGATCCCCTCTTCTCTTATAATTAAGAGTGATGGCATCGTAGGAAGGGTGAGTCTATCTTCTAGCCCTAATCAGTACCCATTACTCTCTATTCTAACCTCAGATAGCAACACCTATGCATTTGATTAATTTGATCACAGATTCAAATATGAGTTGCATTAGGTCATAGGTGAGTTTAATTAACTTATTCTAACTTCTATATATATGAGAAGTGTCTGTTGCTACTTCGATATGTTTATCTCACTTTCATTCAATTAAAATTTGTTTTATTTTTTTCTCTTCTTCTCATTCATTTGTTAATCAAAAGAGTTTAATTGGTATGTACTGATAATGTAAAACTATTTTACACTATCAACTAATAGAAATAGGGGAAAGTGAAAAATCATGATGGGTCCTCCATTATAATGGGTAGTTATTTGTATGAGTTGGCACTTTCCATTATTTCTATTGGCTGACAATGTAAAACTATTTTACACTGTCAATACATTTAAATTAAATTCTAATCAAAATGATAATTTAAAAGTAATTATTTTTATTAATGATAAATTTATTATTGTCAATTTAATGAAAAATTAAGTTTCTTAAACTTAAATAATTTCACATTTTTTATTTTTACTTATAATTAACTTGTTTAATACAATTATTTAGATTTAAATATTAAATTATGTTCTTCAGATTTTTCTCAATATAATTGACAATTATCTAAATAATATAGTAGTGAATATTTTTTAAAAAAAAAAAACAGTGAGTAACAATCAAGAAGAACTAACATATCATAGTATACAAGACAAATATCCAGTATTTTATTGAAAATAATTATTATTAATATTTTAAAAAGGTTACTTTTAGTGTTCTATTTTTGTTTTTTTTATCTATTATTTTTAAATATTTGTAAAAAGATATTTTTCTTTTACTTTTTTTATTCATAAAACAAATTCAATTATATTTTAAATGAGAAAATACGTGATTGTGACTCAAATTCATTCTCTTGATTTTAAAAGTATTATAGAAGTTATATTTAATTCTTCACTGTACTTGACCATTTTAGGCGAGGTAAATTCTATACTTTTGTATTTTAATGTTTCGTATATACTCTATGGAAGAAAAATAAAATCCATAATTTTTTATTAACATATATTAAATTTTGAATCCGGTAAAATAGCTGATGATAATAACTTTAGAGTTTAATTAATATATATCGCCTATACAAATAAATTTACATTATTGTCTAATAATATGTTTTATTATTTAATGAGTTCGACAATGTATGTCAAACAATATATAAATAATTTGTAATGTACTTACGTTACCTTAATTTCTAAGAATAGAAATGATAAACAAAAATATTATAACAAAAATTAAGGGGATTATGATAGCAAAGTATGATATTATATATTTATTTAATTTTTTCTCAAAATACTAGATATGTGTATTAAACATTACAATTCATTTTGGCTTTTTATTATTATTATTATTATTACTACTACTACTACTACTACTTATTTTGTTCAAAAGTAATCACTACTATATTATTTGAATAATTACTGTATTAAGAAAACTTAAAAAATATTTTAATATTCAAATTAAGTTAAATGATTATATTAAATAAATAAATTATAAATACTTACAGTATTTGGTGGCTACATAAAAATTAAAAAAGTGACAAAATTAAATATTTTAATAAAATTGATTTAATTATTAATTAAATTAAAAATAATGATTTAAATAAAATTAATGTTAGTAATAAATAATTAGCGTTTACTTTTTATTTTAATTAACAAAAACGTATGAAGAATAATTTGGAGAATATAAATAACAGTTAGTTAAAAATGGAGTGGCAATTGACATGTGTAACAGTGACAATAGACACTCTCCTTTGAGCCAGAGTGTAACAATTGGATTAGATTTAATTAATGTGTAGACTCTTATACTTTTATTGACCTTTAAATGGATCTATATAATTTTAAAGTTTATAATCAAATTCTCATGATATTTTAAAATGAAATTTTACTCATTAACTTTTATTAAATTATATGAACCTATTTAAAAACTTGAGTAATTTATAGGCATATTTGACTGACACTATAATTAATAGGTTTTTATAACTTATTTATATTTTTAAATAAATTATTATAACTTAACATAAAGGTAAACTGTCATTAACGAGTAAGAACTCATCTAAAAATAAAAAAAACTAATAATAATTTTTTAAATTATATGGACGTCTAAAAATTTAATAAAACTATAGAGCTGGCAATTTAATTAAACCATTGGATGATGAACTATTATCAATTACCTACCATAGTCATTAAGATTTACGCTTTTTATTGGCAATAAAATCTGTAAAAATATTCAGCTAAACAAAATCGTAAAATATATGGAGTCCATATTCTTATATTATTATGGCACAACACGAGTAAAACAGAGGCCGTTCGCTTCTTCTATTTTCAACACGTAATCCGATCAAATGGCTAAACGAATAATAAGAGAAGAAAACTATATCTTATTAATCGCACCATCTCTGAATCAATATTAATTTGTTATTGTTTTATTCCTATTAATTTGTTGTTATTGTTTACGCTAAGAATCTGTTATTCGATTATTCACCAAGTAAGTATCTGGCGCTTAAATTTGTTTCTTCTTGACTATTGGTCAGATTGGGTCAAGATTCCTTGCAGCATGGAACTAGCATAAACTATGAAAGTTTTCAGGGCGAATATACATGACCTAATCAAATTTTATTCATAAATTTTCCTGATCGGATTAGCATTTGTTAAGGAAAATATTCTAGGTACCAGATTAATGGGGAATGTCGTTTCCACAAATTGTCTAGAATCAAGATTGTTGTTCTCATTCCAGTCCAGCAGAGGGTTTTGTTAATTTTTTTTCTAGAAAAATGTGAGGGGAATATATTCCCATAGTTTTTTCTAATACTCCATTCAATCAAGGTGCTTAGCTGCGACGGCTAGCTGGTCATTTTAGAAGCCTAAGCATCAATGTTTTGTTTTTGGGTCAGTGAAACCTAAGCATCAATGTGATCTTTGTCTTTTCGGTACTGGGCCACTTCCAACCCGAGACTTTCAAAACCGTGGTTGCATTGCACGTACGTGATAGTCTAGGCCTCAAACCCTCTCTGATATTTGGGCCACTGAGTGAAATGCATGCAGCCCAAAATTGAACGTTGAAGCTAGTTGAAGTATGAGGCATAGTGTTGACCAAAAGAAAAACAAAAGGTGGTAATCACACGCACCCCTTTGTTTCTTTTTGTAAACTCGTGCCCTAAGGTGTGGCTACACTTGTGAGGCAACAAATTTGTCATTAGTTCTACGCCTCGGCCAATAACAAAAAAGCGGGTGCATTTGGATAGCACTCTTTATGATTTTTTTTTTTTAATTTTTAGTAATCAAAAGTCATGTTGTACAACTAATAACTTCTAGAAAAATTATCTTTAATATTTTTTAGGAAGTTAAAATATTTAACTTTTTCAAAAAGATCTTCTACACAATTTTCCGGAAACAAATACTACAAACTAAAATAAGCACATTTATTACTGCACATCTGTACTTGTACATTCATTTTTACTCCCCTGAATAAAAAGTCATATTTCATGTAGATATTTTATAATAAGTGATATTTTGAAATTATTATTTATATAACATTCTATATATATTTAATAAAACTGGTTTGAAATAATAATTCTTTAATATAGGGTAGCGATAGTTACATATTCACCGTAGCAAAAACTACAAGGCCTTGTTTGTTTAATGGTCAAATACACTTTGAAAAAAAGAAGGGTTAGACCTTCTCTCACAAAAAATTATCTCAGAAAGTTGCATTTCACTCCTAAGAAGTATTATTTCTCCATTGAGAGTGTTTGACAAACAGGCAGCAACAGCATGGTTGGTTTTGTTTTTGAAATCCAAAATCATAGTTTGGGCAAAAACTTGTCTCTAATAACTTTTGCCCAAACCATAGTATCAGGAAGCTTGTCTCTAGTAATTTTTGCTCAAACCACAGTTTATAATTCTCTAAAAGCAAAACCAAACATACTATTAATGGTTTTATGAGAATACTTTTTTGTTTTAGCTAACTCTATCTTAAAATATTTGGTCCCTGTTATTTTTGTGTCTATTTTCTCTGTGTAAGTAGTATTTATCCTAATTATATATGAATTGATTCGCTATCATCTAGGATCACAGACAAGCATTAAGTAAATCTCACAAAGGTCACGGACTAAAGGACTAAGTACCATGTTGACATAACATTAATCAAATTCTGATAAGAAAAGCAGGGAAAAAACAAAAAGAGTAAAGAGAGAAACCAACAAAATCTTTTGTTCATATTGGATTATTGTAGCCAACACACTGACTAGGATGGTTATCGTGTTCAATTCATTGAACTAAAACACTGAAACTGTGAGAAACCCAGAATGTGCAACTGTATTCATTGGACCTTCCTGTTCATTCTCCTCTTCCACTTTCACTTCCTGCTGCAACTCTCTTCACTCCCTCTTCCTCCTGATTTCCCATGTAAGCCACCCCATCACAGCCCGTACTCTTTCTGCAACACCTCCCTAACCATCTCAGCAAGAGCTCTCTCCCTCATCTCACTCCTTACCCTCCCAGAAAAGGTGCAACACCTCACAAACAATGCCTCAGCCATTCCAAGGCTTGGCATCCCTGCTTACCAGTGGTGGTCTGAGGCTCTCCATGGGGTTGCCTCCAATGGCCCTGGGGTGTCCTTCAGCCGCACCATTCCTTCAGCCACAAGCTTCCCACAGGTGATCCTCACAGCAGCTTCCTTCAATAGGACACTTTGGTACCTCGTTGGTTCTGCCATTGGTGTGGAGGCCAGAGCCATGTACAATGTTGGACAGGCTGGTTTGACTTTCTGGGCACCAAATGTCAACATTTTTAGGGACCCCAGATGGGGGAGAGGACAAGAGACCCCAGGAGAGGACCCCATGTTGGCTTCTGCTTATGCAGTTGAGTTTGTGAGGGGCCTCCAAGGTGGGAACTGGAAGGGCAGTAGTGGTGGTGGAATCGGGAGTGTGTTGAGTGAAAATGGTGGTGGAAGTGATGGTGATGGTGATGGTGATGGTGATGATGGACTCATGATCTCTGCTTGTTGCAAGCATTTTACAGCTTATGACTTGGAGAAGTGGGGGGGTTTCACTAGGTATAACTTCAATGCCGTGGTAAGGTTTTCTACTAGAATGTTAGCTAGATTCTTCAAGTGTTCAATGAAGTTGGATTGGTATTATGTATTAGTTGCTTGTGTTTGTGCTTGTAGGTTTCGCAGCAAGATTTGGAGGACACTTATCAGCCCCCATTTCGTAGTTGCATTCAACAAGGCAAAGCAAGCTGCTTAATGTGTTCTTATAATGAAGTTAATGGTGTTCCAGCTTGTGCAAGTGAGGATCTCTTGGGACTAGCTAGAACCCAGTGGGGCTTTAAAGGGTAAAAGCTTTGATGAACTTTTGAATTAATATGTTTGAAAAAGAAAAAAAGAATAAGAGTTTTGATTGAGTATTAGGATTGGAAAAATAACTGTGTCATTGCTGGTTTTGAGTCTAGGTATATCACCTCAGACTGTGACGCGGTGGCCACTGTTTATGAATATCAGAAGTACGCAGAATCAGCAGAGGATGCTGTTGCTGATGTTCTCAAAGCAGGTGTCATTATTTTCGTTTTTATTTCAAGTGATTGATTTCATTGAATTCAGTAGAAAAACTTTCTGTTGTAGCTTCCAAGAATTTCGGTTCATTAGTTGGTTTTTAGGTGTGGATATTAATTGTGGAACATATATACTTCGACATACTCGATCTGCCATCAAACAAGGAAAGGTAAAAGAAGAGGATCTAGATAGAGCTCTCTTCAACCTTTTTTCTGTTCAACTGCGCCTTGGATTGTTTGATGGTGACCCCAGAAGAAACCAGTTTGGCAACTTGGGGCCGTGGGATGTTTGTACTCCACAGCACAAAACACTGGCACTTGAAGCTGCAAGGCAAGGGATTGTACTGCTGAAGAATGACAATAAGTTCCTTCCCTTGAATAAGAATTTTGTTACCTCTTTAGCTGTTATTGGCCCTATGGCAACTACAACCAAATTAGGTGGTGGCTACTCAGGTATGCTTCTCATTTTGGAGCATTGTAATTCGTGCGTCTTCATTTTATTGTTTTTCTAATTTTCATGTATTTTCACAATCACATATTTGTACTGGATTTCAAAGACCTTGCAGATTCCTGATGCTGTACCATCTAATTTTGTACTCAATAATGTAGGAATCCCATGCTCCTCAAAAAGCTTATATGAGGGACTCAAGGAGTTTACGCAGAGAATATCATATGCCTCTGGTTGCCATGATGTACCATGCCAATCTAATGATGGTTTTTATGATGCTATTGAAACGGCCAAACAAGCTGATTATGTTGTTATAGTTGCTGGGATTGACACAACACAAGAGACAGAAGATCTCGACCGAGTTAGTCTTCTTTTACCTGGTCAACAGATGGCACTTATATCCGCTATTGCTGATGCTAGTAAACGTCCAGTGATTCTGGTTCTTACGGGTGGAGGACCCCTTGATGTCTTGTCTGCTGAAAGAAATCCACTGATTGCAAGTATTCTCTGGGTTGGGTACCCTGGTGAAGCTGGTGGAAAAGCACTAGCTGAGATTATCTTTGGAGAGGTTAATCCAGGTTTGTATCCATGAATACAAGTGTTAGATAAGGATACCCCTTTATATATTGTAAAATATCTGAAATTTATATCTGCCTTTTTTTTTTTTTTAGCATATGAATGCATTAATCCTATCTCTAAAATGTTAGTACTTCTTGACATACTTTTGTCTTTAATATCTAGTAATTCAACATGGGAATTTTAACCTTAAAGTTAAAGTTGGTTATTGCTGCAGCTGGAAGGCTTCCAATGACTTGGTATCCTGAGTCATTTACCAATGTTCCCATGAATGACATGAGCATGAGGGCTGATCCTTCTCGTGGTTATCCAGGAAGAACCTACCGATTTTATACTGGAAGTAGAATATATGGATTTGGGCATGGCCTAAGTTATAGTGCTTTCTCATACAAGTTCTTATCAGCTCCAAGTAAAATTAGTTTGTCTAGAACTCTAAAGGATGGTTTATTAAGTCAAGTAGGGAAAGAATCTAATGGAGTTGATCACATTGAAGTTGATGAGATGCAAGATTGCATCACCTTGAGATTTGAAATGCACATTTCTGTGATGAACCTTGGTCACTTGGATGGAAGCCATGTTGTGATGTTGTTCTCTAGGTGGCCAAAAGTCATACAAGGTTCTCCACAAACACAGCTAGTTGGTTTCAGTCGTCTGCACACTGTTCCTTACAAATCTACTGAAACAAGCATTTTGGTGGATCCTTGTGAACACCTCAGCTTTGCTGATGAGCATGGACAGAGTATACTACCCTTAGGCCATTACACATTGAGCGTAGGGGATACAGAGCACATTCTTTCAATTGAAATTTATTGATGGCTTGTAATATGCCATCCTGTGTAGCTGTTCATTTATTATTGATGATGTTCAAGCTCATCATTTATTGTTTTGAAGGATCAAAAGCTTTACGAGGTTCTCCAGAACCCAGTAATTAGATTGTCACAGCAGTAAAACTAATTAACGTAAGTATTAAACCGATATATTCCTTTTAGTTGTAAACTAGAGGTAATTCCTGGGCATTCCACAAGTTTGCTTATATTTTTTATAATTTTTTTTAATAAGAATGCTTTTTTAAAAAAAGTTATCACAGTATTTGAAAGTTATGCACAGTAAGAAAATATGATTTTTTTTAATTATCTTAAATAATAAAATAGATCAAAACTTCAAAAGTAATTACATTGTGAGAGTCCATATTAAATAATTCATTGTAGATAATTTTTTTTTATAATTATTGTACTTTTTATCTTCTTCAACTATAAAAGCTCTCAACCTTTTTGTTGAAATCACTCTTGATAATGAAAAATATAATTGTTTATAATAAAATATTTATGGTAGCAACATATCCTCATATAGTTCAATATTTGGTCTTAACTTCTTGTGTCATTGCATAGCACACTCTTATTGAAAATTATTTTCTTCTTAAAACAAAAGGTTACTTTGAGTCTTTTATTGACAAAACTATTCATGAGATAAAAATTTTTGCACCAACATTATTTCATGCAACTATTTTTGCTTCTATAATTACTCTTCTAGGTGCAAAATTTCCTAATACGAAATTTAGTTCCTAAAGAGCATAATTGACCTTTATTTATCTTGTTGCAAGCAATGATTTGAAATTCACTTTAAAGTATAAAAAATTCTACTCAATGTGTAAGCTCTTACTCAAATATGTCATTAGTTGCTTTATTAATGAACTTATATGTTATTTTATTGGATCTTCAATCACGTAAAATATATAATAATTGATTTCAACAATGGTATCATTTAAGAAGTGATTGTGCTATTTTTGAAATACTCTTCATTCTACATATATTATTGTAAATTTGGATACATACTATTAATAATTTACTTTATTATATCACCAATTAACTTAAATAGATATTATCTTAGTATTGCACGTTGAAGCGCGTTCTCTTACTTTAATGTATTGTCTGATTGTCAATATTAGTATTAGTATCTATATAGAGTTTTATTTCAAAAAATGGTCATTAGTAAAGAAATCTACGTACTAAATTAAAATCTAAATAAAAATATTTGTAAATAATATTTAAAATAAGAATAGAATAATAAAAGTATTGTATTAATAAAATTTATTATTTAATTAAATATAGTAACACAACAATTTTTTCTATCATTTGTATTATATTAATTAAAATCAATATGATTTATTCATATCAAACGATATTATTTAGTGTAATGTTTATTTTATTTGCAAAATTTATTTTAATATTAGTCATCAAATAATTTATTTTATATTTTATTACTAAATATCATTATTATTTGAAAATTTAAGTAGTCAAACATACACTTATTATAATTTTTAACTATTATAAATATTTATGAGTAATAGTTATACTTAAGCTTGGTTTGGTATTGCTGTGACTTTTTAAAAATTATTGAGCTTTTTCGGCATTCTAAAAGCTGCTCTTAAAAAGTTATAGTAATATCGTTTGGTAAAATAATGTAAAAATTACTCTCAATAAGCAGAAGTCACAAAAGTAATATTTGGTAAAATTGCTCTTAATATCTAAAATAACTATAATGGTTATAAATACAAAAGAGAATAATTTCTATTTTTAATGTCATTAAATAGAGTAAGGTTATATTAATCTTTTAAATTTTGGAGAACACAAGTCACTTCAAAATATCTCACAGAGCCTGAGAAGACTCTTCTCAAAAGCCAGGAACAAAAGTACTCCAACTTTTCAATTTATCAAACAGAAAAAATTGATTTATACTTTTCATAAGTCAAAACACCCCCTCAAAGAGTACTATCAAACTATAGCTTAATTTATTATACTTATTTTTATACAATGTAAATTTTTAATTACACATCATAATAAAGTGAATATATATATATATATCATAATTTAAATAAATATAAATTTTAATTATATAAATATTAAATTAATATATTAACACTATAAATAATATATACTTGTTACTAATTAATCATCGTATTCAACACTTATATTATACAAATAAAAGCTATAACTAATTGAACGACAGTAGTGTCCATATGTTAACGAGGCGTCTAAGACGCCAGGTACAAATAAGTTCTATATCGATGATGATGAAAAGAATCGGAATCGGTTTGCCTACTTTCAAAAGGGTCAGTATCCACTTTGTTTTTCTTTTCGCTTTATACGCTTTATACTTTCTGTCTATCTGTCAAGCATAATCGCTCCCACATGATATCATGCAAAGGCTGCCACGTATCAGGACCACAGCGGCTTAAGCTGTTGACACAGGTAGGCATTGTTTGTGCCCTGCCTATTCAAGATAAGTTCCAAACGACTACCGCACCCTCAAAGGAAGAGGTTAGAGCCTGTCAAAGTGTGAAGGTTGAGGAGAACTAGCAAGCTTAGTATCAAGTCCCTTCTGTTCGGTATATATTCTAAGCAGGGTTTTTGTGTTCACAAAGACACCAATTGCGACTTTAGAGAGTGACCAAATTTGTGCTTTGGCTCGCGTTTAGCAGAAATGAGTGACCCCAAGTATGCCCATCCCTACCCTCCTCAAGGTACCCTTTTTCTTTTTTCCTAATAATTGTGCTCGTGTTTCTTCTTTTCGATTTCTAGCTATCTCTCTCTATGTAACACACGGAGAGATTGGTTATCGATACTGAACAATTGTTGTTGATCATCAAACATTATATCAGGTCTTATGTTGATTTTGAATTATAAATTATAAGAGCCTCTGTCACCCTGAAAATTTCATCCTCTACGACAAGAGTTCGTCTAATCTTATATATGTCCTACCTTTGTGCTAAAATATAGCAAATTTCATTTTTGGGTTCCAGTTATGAAGAATAATAGACCATCACAATTTTTATCGAAATTTTATTGTCATAGTTATAATTATGTGACATGTTTATTATTATTTGGGTATTCGACATGTTTATTCATCTTTAAGTGAATAAGTGAGTCATGATATGGACACTTTTATTTTCTGTATAAAGATTTTAAGATTTTTTTTTTTTTTTTTGTAGCATTACTTAATCGTTATTTTTTTCTGTACGTTTTTTTTCTCCGTGAATAATTTTCTTTGTGGGCTTTTCTTCTCTTTTTTGGTCAGGGTATTATCAAGGTCCTCCTGTGATGGCACCGCCCCAATATGCTGCTCCACCACCCAGAAGAAAGCCCGGTTTCCTTGAGGGATGGTAATTACGTTCTCAACTTTCCATTGATATAGCCGGCAATTTTTATGTTTAATATTAATTAATTAGGGTAAATTGTACTTAGGCTTAATTTGGTAGTGCTCTCTGCAGAAATGCTCTGGCTTATGAAAAATATAAGCCTATTTTTTCTATTTAGCAAACCAAAAAGTCGAAATATTTTTACTCCTGGCTTTTAAAAGTTAGGTGTGCTCTCGGAATTCTCATAGGGTACTTTTTAGAGTTGATTTGTGTTCTCCAAAACTCAAAAAATTAATATAATCTTATTCTATTTAATGATATTAAAAATAAAAATTATTCTCTTTAGTATTTATAGCCATTGTAGTCATTTTAAATATTAAGCACAATTTTATTAAACACTAATTTTGTGGTTCTTACTTATTAAGAGTAATTTTTATATTATTTTATTAAATGATACTATTATGATTTTTTGAGAGCAGCTTTTAGAGAATTGAGAGAGCTCAGCAACTTTTAAAAAGTCACAGCAATACTAAATCAAACCTTACTCCCTTAAAATTTCATGATATTACAAATACCCCAAAATTCTATAAATATTGCATTCCGCCCCACTCCCTAGGGACACTAACTCGGAACTCGGAAAACATGGGACAAGGAGGAGGCGACACGTGGAGGCATTTGGTGAGCCCATGGAGTAAGTGCATGCCTCCCGAGTTTCGACTTCAAGATTTTGATTTCCAATTTCAATTTTTACATTACCGAATGAAAACAATCATACCATAATGAAAGCAGAAGTCTAAATCTTTAAGTTGGAAGTCGAAAGTCTATGGGGAGTGAGATGGATGGGGTGAAGTGCAATATTTGTAGAAATTTTGAGCATATGTAATGTCATGAAATCTTAAGGGGGTAAGTATAATTTATCCAATTAATTAATTGGCCACATATATTGGTTTTTCTTTACTCTTCGTTATATCAAAAGGAATCAAATAATAATTTGTTATGTCTCGTTTCATCAGTAGCATGTTCAACTTGTGTTAATTTGTATAATTAACACAGTTCAAGACTCTTCTGCCCGCAGTCTTGCAGCTCTGTGTTGTTGTTGCCTCGTGGACGAGTGCTGCTGTGACCCCTCCATCGTATTTCTCACCTGAAAATATGTTGTTTCCTGAAACCAAAAAATAGAAAATAAATAAATAAATAAATAAATAATTCCTATAAACACACAGTGTAATGCTTCTAACAAGCTCTTAATTGGCCTAGCATATGTGTAGTTGGACAATTTTAATTTATCATGTAGAGCTTTTTGGCCTATGCTTATTTATATTAGCCCCGATGGTACCTTGATTTTACTGGTCTTTGTGGCCCTCTGATTGCACGTTCTTCGGTGATTTGACTTGGAATGTGCAAGACAAAATAATGTTCTATGATTTGGAACCCTTTGTATATTCCTCAATTAACTTTTCTTAATTTTCTTCATCGTTATCATTTTTTTTTTTGGTCACGTTCAACCTTATCAGTTTTGAGTGTGCATATTGGCCATTGGGTTATAAATGTCGGAAGCAGCTTTGCCATACTGTAAAGGAGAACGAACGGGCAGAGCGTAGTTGAGCTCAAGCTTGTCTGGTCAGTAGATACCGTTTGGTTTTATTGTTTTTGAAGGCATTAAGATACGGATTAATGCCTTGTCAAGTCACGTAATTATATGAAATACTCCTAATGATATGACGTAATTAGTCTCAATGAATTAAGAAAATAATTAAAATAATCTTAATGTTAGAGAAATTTAAATATAGTTTACCAAATTATTTTTATTTAATTATTATTATTTTTAACTATTTCTTTTCATTTATTCTTTCTTCTTTATTTAATATGAGTATAACTGAAAAAAAGTAATTAATATTATTTAAATTTCTTAAACCCTAAATTATATATATATATATATATATATATATATATATATATATATATATATATATATAGGGTCAAATTCTACTTGTGATTTTTTTTTTCTTGTTTAATCGTGGCATTGCACACCAAATCTATCTATAAGATTTCATGGGGAGAAATTCTTATTTCCTCTCTAGAAAAAGTTTTTTTTTCCTCTACTTGTGATATTTATCATCCATTTTTATTATTTTAATTATCTTTTCTCTTTCCCAAAATCATTTAATAGTATAAGATTCATGTGGAGGAAAAAAAATTTCATGGGCTACATATATGTAGGGTTGTTAGGTTTTTTTTGGGTCAACGGGATGTTCCAGTTAATTGGTTAAAGGGGAGGCAGATGAGGATCATGGGCTCATTTTGAGGAAATTAGGGGTTGGTACTGGGCCTAAGGGTTGCCATATACCCTCATTGTATAATTTTTGTTTACGTTTTCAGACCAAAAAAAATTGTTAAAACGCAGACCACAACAAAGTTTCTAATTTGACATAGGCTTGTTAAGTTTATATATAATTTATGAGTTTAAAACAAATCAAGACTGAAATGAAAAATAGGCTTGATTTTTTAAAATTAAGCTAAAAAGCCACTAAAAATTGGGTTAATAGTGAGAAATGTAGATAATGTCTATGAAATTATTAGTTTAAACCTTAGTGTTACTATACCAAAAACCCTAAGCTTAACGTAGGCTAAATTGAATGAAGTTAACTTATTTGCAACTTAAAAGTATCTTCTGCTATATGTGGACAAAAAAGTTAGCATCACCAATTTAAATGAGTTGTACGCCTCTAACTCCAAAATGACTAAATAAACAAATAACAAAAAAAGACTTTAACAAATTTTCATTCCAAATTTAATTCAGTTGGATTTTCTGTTGACATGAGACCAAACTCATTTCGGGTAGACAAACCACAATTCGATTGACTTATTAATTAATCAAATGTTTATTAGATGCTTGAGTTAGATAATTCCTTATACGCAATAATGCAAAAAGTCTTCTGCTAGTTTCATGCCAATTGCCCCTTCCATGATTTTTTGTTTATCAAAGACAAAATGGAGGTCAAGTTTGTCTTTATTATAAAGATTTTTGGCCATATGTATTATCAACTGATAAAGAAGAAAAAGGGAATATTCCAACAAATACATTCAAAGCATCAAATTCGCTTTGTCGCGTATAGGCAAACCAACTTGAGCTCAAGTTTATCATCATCAATTAATAAATAGTGAAAGCAAAGTTTTTCAAAATAAATATATTATGCACACTACTAGCAACTTCTAGTTATACCTAAAAGGCTAAATTAACAATAATTTCCCAGATTAATTTATTGTTTCATGTCGTCAACACTTAAGGGTTTTAAAAGATAGGTTGAAAGGGGAATACTAGCCTTGCAATAGCTTTAACATGTTAACTTTTTCCTCCTTAGTGGAAGGTTAAAGTTTTAGTTTTTTCTTTCTGTTTGCTAAATTTCAATGGCTTTGTAAACATCCATACTGTTTTTTGTTGTTGTATGTCTCAAACAATCATAATTTCCATCATCACGAAAGCTCGATTAATAGGAAAGTTATAGCAATGTGAATCCTATGCCTTAATCAATGCCATGAGTTAGGGCTGTCGAATTTACACCAAAAGAACAATTATCTCTCTCTCTTACGCTCTTTTTTTTAGATCATCAGTATTCGAAATTTATTAGATTCCAATTAATTTGTTTTGAGTTACGTCGGCTTATTATGAGGGCAAAATTTTCTCAATGCAAGGTTTTTTTTTTTTATAAGACTCAAATTCAAGACCTTTTTAAAAAAAAATAAGTGTTGAATCATTTGAATTAATTAAATATTAGTACAATTATCTCACTTTCTAAAGTGAATACTTGTTTTATAAAATCATTTTATATTGTAAATTAAATTTCACTTCTACAAATAAAGGGGGTTATCATGTTAACTCTTGTGAATATAAGTCAGTTCTACAATTGTTTGACATCACAACTCCCTTGATTTCCATTAGTTGATTGTATAGAGATCAAATTCTTGTGAATTTCCTCACCTAAATTAGTCCTTTGAATATAAGTCAAATCCACAATTGAACTTTCTGCTTGTAATTAATCTATTTTCCTACACAAAAAATTCAAGGTAAACAGAAATTATATTCATTTTAAGATTATGACAAACTATTAATCTCCACAAAAATTTTCTAATAGAAATTGCTTAATAACTAAGAACTTATTTAAACCGAAGTTACGAGTTATTTTAACGGAAATGACTTGTGAGATTAGTTATAACTGGCAAGCATATACAATTAAAAATTAGATTGCCGGAGAAAATCTTCCCCACTTTCACAATAAATAAGAAAATGAAGGGAAAATCAGGAAGTACCGTAATTTTACTTCTTTAGGAGGTAAATAAGTATAACTGGATCGTAACCAGTGCAGTGTAGTAGGAGGCAGATCCGAGTCAGATCCGTTTAATCCTTTGGAACATTCAGGCTTTGAAAGTACCGGCAATAAGGGTTTTTTGTGAAACTTCTTATCCGACTAACAGCGCTGAAAAGAACAAGATTTTATTTGAAAAATAATTCAACTGCTTGGGTTGGGGAATTATGCTATGGGATTGACCAAGTAAAACATTCCGTGTCAGAAATATCAACATCTCTAATAGCTAGAAATATCAACATCTCTTCTATCCATCTGTATTTACATTTACAATGCCAATTCCAACGAAAGCTTGTAACAACTCATCTTGACCTTTTCCCCAAGTCTTAGTTAGGATGTGATGTGACAACTGATCTTACAATTTGGATTTTTCCCTGTTGGTAAAAAAAAGATTATATTAATTTGTAGAAAATATAAGAAAAATATGACTTTAATTAAAATTACGAAAAATGAATTTTACTAAGTTGAGAGATTCTGCTGAAGTGTACTTGCCATTGTAAAAGAATATGAGAATTTGTTAATACTTAAGTACACCTTATGTTAATCAATCGAGAATGCCATTTCCGATTAAAAATGGCACTTGTTATTCCAACATTGAGAACGTTGCTGTCCACATTTTTCTTTACTTTGATATATTTTAACGATAAATGTCACTTCCACCTTTAACGGGAAAAGAGGGGAGGAAGAAACTCTAAAATTTTTGCCTTGAAAATGAAATTCTTAAACTCTTTCCTTGAAGAATGATACAATTAATGTATTTTTTATTATCGAGTTATTGCATTGACGTCAACTTTATTTGCAGGATTAAACTAATTTTTGCTTTTATGATTAAAAACACTAAATTGATATTAATTTTTTAAAAGACTAAAACGGTTTTTGTTTTTAATAAAAATTATAGCGAAAAGGGTTGAGTAGGCTGAAGTATATGAAATTGTAATATTTATGCAAACATTTGCATGAGTAAAGAATATTGTGTAAGTGATAATTCTATCACTTGATTATCCAGTCATGTATATAAATTTTCTCATTTCCATATGATCTCCAATGATAATAAGTGATAATATTGTCACCCCAATTCTTGGTAATGGACATCTTGAAATCCAAATAACAAAACAGTTTCCTAAATATTATGTAATTTAATCTGTAATATATTTCTTAGGCTGTTCATGCTGAAAAATTAGGCTTGTACAGTTGTACTCCTAGGTAGGATGACAAGGGGTTGCCTGCTCTTTTGGGCTCTCCTTGAGTCACTCCTTAGTTTCTTATTGATTTCTCGGTTTCAAATTCCCGGCTTCTGCGGAAGAAAAATATGATTGAAAATCTGAAAGGGAATTATTGGTTCAGATTCTTTTGTTAAGCATAATATAAGGACAAAGTCTATGCTTTGAGAACTCTTTAATTGATGAGAAACTGAGAATACAAATGTATTTACAGTATTAAGTATATCTCCACACCAATAAGTCAGTAACAATCTACAGGTATATACAAAAGAAAAGTTCCATCTATTTTCTAATATACTATATCTTATTTCAATGATGTTGCAGCCATCGTTACAATGAGAGGGAGGAAGGAAGAACAAGACGAAGGACTGGTCTGTCTAATTGTTTTAAACCATATGAATATTAAATATTAAATCACATAATCTTGTAAAGCAACAAGAGTAATAATATTTAACATCAATAATAAAACTGAAGAAAACATATTAACAATGGATTTATACTAATTCAAGCTCTAACTCATCTTCCATCACCTTCCTAGCTACCTCCTGCAGTTTCTACACGTTTGAAGTCAAACCCTTATTCTTCACAACCATCTAAGTTCTAAACCTCCATCCAGCTGTGCTCTTCTGGCTAAATGGCTTCAAATTCTTCCATGAAGAAACAATAGAGGATTTTTCAGTGGTTCATGGAAGTATAGGGTTGACCAAGGTGCCTTCATTTGTTATCTGAATTACTAGGACTAAGGAGTGTCGGTAGAAAAGGCAGAGAAAAAAGTGAAATTCAGGAGAGATTGTATAGTACTTGGTGGAAGATAAAAATTTGGTTGGTATGGCTTCATGTTTAGGAGCCCCATGGGGTAACCTATAATGATGGAGAAATCAGATAATTCGGTATTAGGACAGATTGTGGCATATGTTCTTTGTTTGTGTGCATTTATCAGATCAGCTTCTGCAAATGAAGGTTAGTAAATATTATAATTTGATCAGATCATCATATCTGCTACTTGATAACTTCTCTTTGATTATAGGCAGCAGGTTAGTGTAGAATGAACTCAAGGGCTAAAATTGAGCATTATTACTGATGGAAAAAAAACAAAAAATCTTCTTTGCATTAATAGTTTTATACTTTAACATCCTTAAAATCTTAATATCACTTGACAATTTTAGTCTGATGTTGCTCAAATTAGTTTAAGAGGAAAATTCAGTTTGCACAAGATGTATAATCTGTAACATTTTCTTTGCAGGATTTGTGAGCATAGCATGCTGTGCTGATTCAAACTATACAGATCCATTGACCAACCTAAGTTACACCTCAGATTACACTTGGTTCACTGATAGAACAAGTTGCACACCAATAACCAGTGTGTTAAACCATACAAGCCATGAAAGATTACGAGTGTTTGATATAGATGAGGGAAAGATATGCTACAATTTGCCGGCAATTAAGGATAAAGTACATCTGATAAGGGGCACATTTCCATTTGACAGTTCACTAAGTAAAACTCCGGAATCTTCCTTTGATGTTTCAGTAGGGGTAACAAAATTAGGTGCAGTGAGATCATCCCAGGACTTGAAAATTGAAGGAATTTTCAGAGCCACAAAAGACAACATAAACTTCTGCTTAGTGACAGAAGAGGGTAACCCCTACATCTCTCAGCTTGAATTAAGGCCACTGCCTGAAGGGTATCTGCAGGGTTTGCCTTCCAGTGTTTTCGAACTGATCAGCAGAAGTAATCTTGGGGCAACAGAAGATGACATAAGGTATGTGATCCACTTAATTTTGTGGTATATTGACCAAGAAAGTGTATCGCCTAGAGAATCTGAGGCTTAAAGGCTATCGCATGTTTTTCTAGTAGTAGAAGCATAGTCATGCATGGAAGATATTAACTATAAATTCAATATTTTTCTCAGTAGAGAATATGTAGTTGCAATTTATGTTATGCCCGAACATGCTTCTCAACTTTATAATATGAGCATTTACTGGTTTCAGGTACCCACTTGACCAAAGTGATAGAATCTGGAAAAGAACTACAAGTCCATACACTCCTATATCATTCAATGTCAGCATTTTGAACCACAAGGCTAATGTGACACCTCCTCTGCAAGTCTTACAAACAGCTGTGGCCCACACTGAGAGATTGGAATTCATCCACAGTGGCCTTGAGACTGAGGAATATGAATACCTTGTGTTTCTCCACTTCCTTGAATTAAATAGCAATGTTAGAGCAGGCCAAAGGGTGTTTGACATCTATGTTAATAGTGAGATTAAGAAGGCTGCATTTGATATATCTGGTGAAGGGTCCAACTATAGATACATTGTGTTGAATGCTTCAGCAAATGGATCACTTAATCTGACATTGGTCAAGGCATCTGGATCTGAGCATGGACCCTCTTGTAATGCTTATGAGATCATGCGGGTGCGGCCATGGAAAGAAGAGACCAACCAAACAGACTGTAAGTGCAATTGAAGGCCCCATTTTGAGGGAATGGTGAATTTAAACGAAGAAAAAGTTTTCTGAGAAATGTTTTCTCAAACATAGTTTTTAGACAATCAAATTGACATATGATAAACCATATGCAAACAAGTATAGATTTTAGTTATGTAAATGGTGAATGTGATGGTTACTAATAATAGATGAGAAATGTTACTAAAGACACTTTGTTGATTCACCGCTTGCATAACTAAAATCCACACTTATTTGCATATGATTCACCGGATGTCAATTTGGTTATTAAAATCACTTATTCAGCTCGGCACCAAGTTTCCCACATTGATGAAGTTCTATCATATATCTCTCTGTCTCTCTTAAACAAGCACCATTTGTTATTTTTCCAGTGGAAGCGATTTTGAAGGTGAGGGAAGGGTTGTTGATTCAAAACCAAGACAACAAAGTGCTACAGAGTTGGACCGGAGACCCTTGCAGTCTTTTCTCCTGGCAAGGAATATCATGTGATCTTCCCAATGGTCCACCTGTTATCACTAAGCTGTAAGTCCTTCCATCCTCTTGAAAAATGAAAATGCTAGAAAATGCTACTAAGTTTATCAAACTGAGAAGATGGATTGCATGCACTAAAATTTGCATTTACTAACCAATCAATATCTCTAGCCAACCAGGATTTTTGTAGGATAAATCAAGTCTTAACTATTATGTCCTAATAACTTGATCATTTTATAGTCTTTAATTTTCTTCGCCCCTAAGGTGTTTATTAGTATGTATATTTTTGTTCTTTTCCAGGGATCTTTCCTTGAGTAATTTCAAAGGACCGCTTCCATCCAGTATCACTGATTTGACCAACTTACAAATATTGTATTGCTGCTAAAACTTTTGCTCAGTTGCTAGCTATTGTGTTTGTGTTTCTGGGACTCATCCATTGCTGTAATTATTTTGTTATGTGCAGGAACCTGAGCCACAACAGGTTCAATGGATATATCCCCTCATTTCCACGTTCCTCAATGCTGACATCAGTGTAATAATCCCTTCTAAACTTCAACTAAGGCCTAGGGTGTTAGTTGCTAGTCACTTAATTGCTACAAAACCAAACATCAGAGATCATAGGCATAATTGCATGAGTACAGAAAATTGGCCTTTCATTCTCTTATACAGCATATATAAAGCCAAAGCATGATCAGAAGAGGTTTACATAGCCTGCTGACTGGTCAATACCAAACTTGAAATAATTTTCCACAAAATAAGGATTAACACACCTTTCCAACCACTCCTAACTGCTAACACTACAGCCATCATTCCTCAAAGTAAGAATCAAAACAGGCTCTGCCTAACCTGACCAACTAAAGCAGATCTTATCAAGCTACACTAAAATAATTAGTTTAGCTTAAAATGTCTTAAAAGGTCTCAATCTCACAATACTGCATGCGCTGTAGCCTGTAGCAGTTCTATTATACCATAGTATATATTAGAATTATGCCCAGCCCTGCAACTTTATTTGATACAGGAATCATAGCAAAGCCAGTTCTCATAATTGTATGCAAAGTGTGGAATCTTTTTAAGGTGAACTAAAATATGAAGCATTTTTACCCCACAGGTGTAACTTAACTTTAAATTTTCAATCTAGTATAACTTTAAAATTATTTTATAAAAAAGTGCAAGTTGGCAAAACCTGTGTGGTGAGTTTATAAAAAAAATATTATTTAATTGAAGTCGGGACCATAACTTATGATAAATTTTTTCTTATGTATAATTTCATATTGGAGTGGCTACCACACACAACTTCATGTGAATTTATAAAAAAATATTATTATTTAATTGAAGTCGTGGATTAGACTAACAAATTTATCACCATAGACTTCAATTAAAAAAAAAAAAAAGGCGACTAAATCCAATTCATGCTTCTCATCCATGACTTTAATGAAAGATTAATAAAAGAAAATCTTAAAGATAAGTCGTACTTCATGCCTATAACTTATATAAAATATTAATACAAAAAGTCCGCTAGCGAGTCATGTTGTTGATCATGACTTGACTTCTTGTCAACTTATACCCATGTAGGAGATAATTTTGAAATTGCACCAGATTGAGAAATTTCAAATCTAGTTATATCTATGTAGTAAAAAAGCCAAAATATGATGTACATGTTCTAACTTGGATTTTCTAAAAGAGTGATGTTAGATGGACTAGGCTCATGGTAAATCTTTACCATGCGTGCCAACATATTTACTATTGATTTTTATATTTTAAACGCTAAATATATTACCACCTACAGCATTCATCATGAACCCAAGTCAATATTAACACCTCTCTTTCTAAAAGCCCTAGTGCTAAATGCTCGTGCTTAACACTAAATAACCGTAGAAATGCTTTATCTGAATACCTGAATTGAGTTGCAGGCAATCTTCAGTGTGTCAGAAAGAATTTACCTGAAATTTGATGTAGATTCCTAGATTGATGACAACAAAATGAATGGCCTAATATATATCACTAAAATGTCTATTGCTTCATGTATCGTCTTGGAGCGGCAAGGAAGCATGACCGTGTACCCTTGAATAAAACTTTAGAGGATGCGCATCAACATTTGTGTATTGTATTATTGTTCATTATCCTTATTCCTTTCACTTAGCTCCCAATCATAGAGCAGTTTGCTTCTGTTGTTAGCGTCATCAAAAGTGTACCACTGAACGATTTCCAAATGTTGATTAATATAAGCTTTTTTGACAGAGATCTGAGCTACAATGATCTTATGGGATCGCTTCCTCAATCATTTAACTCACTACCACATTTAAAGTCATTGTAAGTTTTATATGTTGGCATCCTGCTTCATCTATATTAACAAGTTGCTTCTAATCACTGTAAACATTTTGAACATATCTTCCATTAGTTTAGCTTGTATTTTATTTCTTTCCAGATATTTTGGCTGCAATGATCGCATGACCAGTGAGGCTCCAGGAACCTTGAACATATCAATCAATACAGAGTAAGAAGTATCCTCTTAAACAATAAAGTTTTAAAATAAAGGAAACAAAATTTTGATTGCTTTACATTGATATTTCAGTAATGGAAGTTGCCAGCAAGGGGATAACTTTCCAGAACAAGTAATCATTATTGCCGCTGTTGCATGTGGCTCACTCTTGATTGCTATGGCTGTTGGAACTCTCTTCTTTTGTCGTTATAGACGAAGATTAATTCCACTGGAAACATTTGATGGTAAAAGCAACCCAATGGCAACAAGTAGGCATTATTATCTTCTCTAATCTTCGGTATCCTAGCTCTTATGTGCATCCAAACAACATATTTTTTTCCTTTTAGAACATCAAAATCAAAATTATAATCCATCTCATTGTTTATAAACAATCTCATATCACCAGGTAGACAGTGTTGAAAAATGTTGCCTTTTAATGTAATTTAGAGAGAAAATCAGGTCCAATCTGGATTGTGTATATTGTATTCTGACATATATTTCTACAAACAAAAAATGCAGATATAATATTCTCTTTGAACAGCATAGATGATTTCTTGATAAAGTCCGTATCAATACAAGCATTCTCTTTGGAATACATAGAGGTGGCCACGGAGAAGTATAAAACTTTGATAGGTGAAGGAGGGTTTGGTTCTGTCTACCGGGGCACTCTAGAAAATGGTCAAGTAGTGGCAGTGAAGGTTCGGTCAGCCACATCCACGCAGGGAACTCGAGAATTTGATAATGAGGTGCATACAGTTATTGTCTCAAATTTATTTGATGTATCAAAGTTCCAATGACAGTTTAACTGCAAATTTTTAGGTAGCACACGATAATTCACAAATATTCATTGTTCTCTTAGTCAACGATTCCTAACCAAAATGAAATTTGAGTGCTGCTGGTATCTACACCATACCATCTGACTAGTCTATGATGCTACTTGCAGCTAAACCTGCTTTCTGCAATAAGGCATGAGAACCTGGTGCCTCTTCTTGGTTATTGTAATGAAAATGATCAACAAATTCTCGTGTATCCTTTTATGTCCAATGGCTCCTTGCAAGATAGACTATATGGTAAATATCCCATAATTCTTTCAGCAGAAAGGTCTTGATTGGTTAGTTGTATTTCTAAAATTTACTCTGACAACAGGGGAACCAGCAAAGAGGAAAATATTAGACTGGCCAACCAGACTATCCATTGCTCTTGGTGCCGCCCGAGGCAAGTAAATCTGATTTGGTGCATTTTACCAAAATGTTCCAAAAATACAAATATATATAATCCATATATCAACTTAGCATCTTATCAGGAAGGAGAAAAAAAATCCTCATGTAAGATTGACAGATCAAACTATTTTACACAAATAGTGAAGGACATAAGCGCGGACACTAGAAATTAATATGACACTGATAATATTGAAACAATATGACAGAACACATCAATTACTCTCTATTACAATATTTAGTCCATCATGGATCGACGTTAACTTCGACAAACGTTGTTGATATGTTGCTTTCTTAAAGTACTTCACAAGATGAACTCAGTTGCTGACTTAACTGACTACACCACAATTTCATATATAAGATGTTGGGGCCTTGAGAATATTTACTAGCTTTCTGATTGAGCAGGTTTGGCATATCTTCACACATTTCCAGGACGTTCTGTAATTCATAGGGACGTGAAATCAAGCAACATACTTTTGGATCACAGCATGTGTGCTAGGGTTGCAGATTTTGGTTTCTCAAAATATGCTCCACAGGAAGGAGACAGTGCTGTTTCTCTTGAAGTAAGAGGAACCGCAGGATATCTTGACCCCGAGTAAGTTGATCTCTAGGATTTTGTCTTAACCTGAGCTTCTTCTTATACTGGTCTCATGTGTCACTTTGAGCCAAAAAAAAATCATCTGCAAAAATAACTGGCCAAACTCTCCCATTATTTACACCATTCAGCGTTTGTTTCTTGAAAGCTAAGTTAATCAGAAAGATTGAAGAATGTTTCAGATTATATTTCACCTTTGAAGCGTGCACTTATTGCTATATAGACAGAAACTAGACATACATATTGTCACACAGAATTAGGAAGATGCAACTGCGGGTAAGTAAGTGCAGATTGTAAGGGATATTAATATTGTCAGTTTGAATTCAAACGACATGATGAAAAACCTGATACATGTAGTCCTGTATGTTTCATGTGTTACATAGTGCAACTATGGCCTGAACAAACTTTCACAGAAGCTGACATTTATCCCTATGCAGGTACTACACAACCCAGCAATTATCTGCCAAGAGTGATGTCTTCAGCTTTGGTGTGGTTCTTCTTGAAATTGTGAGCGGTAGGGAACCTCTCAACATCGATAGACCACGGAATGAGTGGAGTTTGGTTGAATGGGTATGGTCCACTTCCGAAAACATTTTGTACTCATGATGTTGTACTGCCAGGACAACAGTTTCACCCTATTGCACCTGCACCTGCACCTGCACCTGACTTATACATTTTCAATTCTATGTGATTTACTAATTATCCCTTCTGGCCAGAATCTACATATATAATAGATAAGGCTCTAACGAAAGAACTTTTCATGCAGGCTAAACCATATATAAGGGCATCAAAGATTGAGGAAATTGTGGATCCTGGCATCAAGGGAGGGTACCATGCAGAAGCAATGTGGAGATTGGTGGAAGTAGCACTGCAATGTGTTGAACCCTTCTCAACACATAGACCAACCATGGATGACATTGTACGTGAGTTGGAGGATGCTCTAATCATAGAAAACAATGCATCAGAATACATGAAGTCCATAGAAAGCCTTGGAGGGTCCAACCGCTACTCCATTGTCCTAGAGAAAAGGGTGCTACCCTCCACTTCACCAACAGCAGAATCAACCATCACAACCCAAACCTTGAACCACCCGCAGCCAAGATAGTAGAAGGGTGAATGGAAATCATTTGATTCGTCACTGATAAGTGCTTTTGTCATGTCACATTCTAAATGTTAAAGGAGAAAACTCTTGGGAATGCACTTTCAGGGACTCCATGCATCTAGAAACTATACTCTATCAATCAACCACTCCTTTTGCTGGGTGAAAATAGTTCAAATGGGAGTTAAACAATATTGCATTGAGCGCTCCAGTTTGCTTGTGACTCAATGTTCCAAGCACTGATCTTAGACTGTTGAACAATGCCTTCAAATGGATAAACAAGAGGTTGGATTCTCACAGAGTAGGAAAGGATGGACTAACATCCAAGTTTGATGCGGGAATACTCACTGTTTAACAAAACAACTGTCAATAGTTCTTTTGTCTCTTGTTTCTGTTGTTTGCACAGGAGTGGAGGAACAGATAAGTGATGATGCTTCCATTCCATGTGGCTTTTTTTTTTTTTTTTCCGCTTCTTAATCTTGATTCAAACACTGGAGATACAATTATAATCAGTGCCTTAGCACGCTCCTTGCTCGATTGTTTATGGGAGAGTATTAATATATTGAGCTAAAAGGTCTGGGTTCAGATTGTGTTTTAACTTTTGCCTTTATGGAGACATTAATATCCAAACGGCTGTTATACCGTTGCGATACTGTATTTGGAGGCATTTGTTAGTGAAAGCAAAATAGAGGTTGGGTTGCTTCAACTCTGAAGATGGTATTGGGAAAAATAAGTTATCATATCATATTTAGTGAAACAGATCATTGGAACCTTATATGTTCTTTTCTTAAAAGTTTTCGTTCAAATTCAACATTAATCGTTTGAATACTTTTGGGCACATGACAAGTATAGCTATGCATACTATGCTTTTATTTATTTTTGAGATTAAGCAAAACTGCATATGATACTTCTCTGTTTGCAAAAATTACACCGTCTACCTTTGTAAACGACGTGCCGTTAGTTTGACAAACGGAACTCTTATCATGTGCGTGGCACATGATTGATAATGACAGTTTAATAATATTTGATGGTTTCTGAACACGTAAAATTATGAAATTAACCCTTGTTATATAAAATGAAAATCAATCTCTATCCATGGCTGCCACTATCCTCACTCTGCTACCCAGTGAGCCAGAACTAGCACGGCTTGCACCTTAATGATCTTGTGTCTCCATTGCAGATCAGCCCTGTCCCCAGGCTGGATGGAGCCACCGCCTTCCTCCACAGCCAACAATCATCTCATGTCACCATCACACACACAACACTGAAGGCACTCAACACTAGTACCCACCATGACCCAACATCTTTGCCACTCAACTTAGCCTTGTGCCATCACCAAATATGCCACACATGAACAGACAAGAAAACTGATGATGTAAAATGCTAGTAAAGAATGATACTCAGTTGTAGCATTCCAACATCCAGGAGATAAGTGTAGTTTGGGGTGGAGTTTGAGGTCTAATTTTGGGAGAATTCAATTCTTATTTTTTTTCTTTTATTGTTTGTGCCTACTTTTCTATAGTATTGCAATGGTTGTTGTGACTCTCTGTTTAGGTTAAAAATTCATGGTTGCAAAGAATCATAGTCTAAAGCTTTTCGACGCTTCACGTGAATTCTGTACTTCTTGAATAGTGGCATTTGGAAGGACAGTGGTTGATTTTTTAATTTACTTTCAGTGATGAATAATTGTATATAACAAGTGTAAGATGGATAAAATCTCACGAGACATATTTAAAGAGTTTAATTAGTATGCCTTCATAGTGTAAAATTATTTTATACACTGTCAGTATATTTAAATTAAATTCATATTTAAATGATAGTTGGGGTTTTAAAGATGTTAAGAATGAAGGGTGAAATGGAAAAATCACACACAAAAAAATGTCGTTCAAATTCATAACTTTGAGGAATAGTCAATGTAGACGTGGCAAATAAGAGATATCGTATATAATTTCACTAAATGCAGGAAAGGTCAGAATTCATCTCAAACAGACTCAAAGATGTGTTCTCCTTTTTTCGGTCGACTTCTCAAAGGCGATGGAAATTAAGAAATCAATGGCCATTGGTTCATTCGAAATGGCAGTGTTAAACAAGCCATTTCCAAACCTCATGTACTACTACTGCCAGGCGATGAAATAACCCGTTCTGTCCCTATTCTTAACCCAACCTAACCTAACTTAACTAACATACTGGTTGTCAACTCCATCCTCAAGCTGCAACTGGCAATAGGCCATTGTGCCTGAGCAATGCATCTGGTGTTGGTTCTCGCCCACGGAATTGCACGAAGACCTGAATACAGCACCAAAACATGTTCCAGACATGATTAGATATAGATAAACATAAACATACATCAAGATGATAGCCATATGATCATTGTGATATTTCTCGAACTTCTGTTATTAACGAAGGGTTCAGAATCAGAGGCATTATCTTACCTCAAGTGGTGCCTTGCCACCTCCAAGAGCAAGAATAGTCTCCCGGAATTTGTTTCCCGTTTCTTTAACAGCCTGTGTAAAGACGTATTCATCACAATCAACCACGTAACAAGTTGTAAAGGAGAAGCGGTCTAACTAAACAAGCATTGGACTTTTAAGGTTATAACTGACATACAAAAATCAGAACCATTATATGGTCGTATTTAATTACAAGATTGCAATTCAGTACACCATGTGCAACAAGTAAACCTCATAATCTACCAAGGCTGCAAACTCAACTAGTCTCACTAAAGTCTAACTGGAGACATTCAGTTAATTTGTCACCAATGTTTTTATAAATGAAAGACTTTAGGATCACCAATAGTAACTCTATTTAAAATGGGATTACCAATTTTGAAGGCAAAATTGGGCATTAAAATACAGGGGCACACGTAAATGGCTAAATCTTCAGGTGCTCAAAGGGCATTCCATAGGTTTAATAAAATATTAAATAATATAACTTGCAAGTAAACAGGTGACATAAGAAGGGAGATACTGTTTATTCTACTATACTAATAATAAACGATAGGAGATTTTGAAATTGACAGTTTGTTTGTCATCAAATATATACCTTGATGTCATCCAATCCAGCATCCTCAAATGCAGAGAAAGCATCAGCAGACAACACCTCAGCCCACTGCATAACAGACGAATTTATGATAAGATATATAACAGTTACCTATTTTTTATTTTTTCCACATAACTGAAGGGGATGGAGGGAAGGGGTTCAAATGCAAAAGAAGTGGACTACATTGAGAAGAGACCCCAAGATTTGAGAAATGTTATTCAGTAATAAATAAATGCTAAAAATACCTTGTAACTGTAGTATCCAGCTGCATATCCACCTAAAAAATGCAGAACCAGAACACAGATTTAAAGTGAAATTTTGGTGAGATACTTGCGTGATTTCAAAGGGATAGAAGAGGCAGGGCAAACCTGCAAATATGTGGCTAAAACTGCAAAGGAACCTATCCTCTGGCAATGGAGGAATCACTTGTGTCTTCTCACAAACTCTCCGGTCAACATCATAGATAGATTCTGGTCCCCCTGGAACATATTTTGTATGAAGCTCTAGATCGACAGTTGCAAATCTTAACTGCAAATTATAAAAATAGATACACATTAGAAGACATACTTCAGGACTATTTATAGAACACTAGATTGTAAGGTCAGAATCAGCATAAAAAAATAGGTATACATACTGAATAGAATATTTAAGCCATACAGAAAGATTAGGTAGTTCATGTAAGAGTTACATAGAACCCAGGAAAATAGCTGTATGAAGAAATGTAATTACAACTAATTTTTGTAAATCTGAAATAATCATTCCGTATATTCAATAAATTTTATTCCATCTTTCATAAACAAGCAACTAGAGAGTAAAGCAAGTATGGAACAGCAAATTATTGGGTCACAGAGTAATGTCAGTGTAAAAGGAAATTTTTATTGTAGCTGCATCCTCCCCTTCTTGAGGACTGGTTGCATAATAATTCATGCAGGGTCGAAGATATTCATGAAAAAAGAAAATAGTAATTAACCAAAGAGCATACCATATTAATTATCTACTCTAGAAAATCATAGAAACTACCAAAAATAATCATCTCCGAGGAGCACTTATGTGAATAGCTACTGTGAGCTCAATTATTGGAATATCCCCAGACTCCACACAAAGAAAAACTTGGGAAAGGATCGTACATATTTTGCACCAATAGTTTCAGTACTCTATTTAAGCAAACATGAAAAAGAAAAAAAATGAAAGAGAAGAGAGATATCCAAAGCACTAATATGGGTATACAGCTAGCAGATTGCTTAGACTAAGAACAAAATAATTATCGCATAAGAAAATTTGGCACTGGAAAGAAAGTGTATATTTCTACTTATATAGCAGTGAGTTTTATCACCTTGATCAAGCGAGGCAAAGCCTAGACAAGAATCATAAGATGCCATATCAATGAGAAAAGACAATTTTCTGAACTAATGAGAGTAACATATACAAATTCAGATAAAAATGCAGAAAAAAGTGGATGATTAAATGATACATTTTACTGACCTGTCGAAGACTTAAAGAACCAGCACGATAAGTCCTAGCAGCAACAAGCTTCAAATATACATCTTCAGGGAGACACTCCCCAGTTTCAAAGTGCTTTGCAATACCCATTAAGGTATCTCTGAATCAACAAAAAGGCATATGAAAATACATAATAATGTGGTTAGAAAAACCAACTTTTATAAACAAAAGGTATTAATGTGAAACAGATCACATATAAATGGTTAAAATGGCTCCAGTGACTGCAAACAACCTGTCAACGAGGCCAGTAATTTCCCAGTGCCCCATAAGAATGACACGAAGAAGAAGTTGATTGTAAATTCAAGAACACACTTTATAATACCTCAAGACAATGGCTAACGAAAAAGGATGAAACAAATAATTAAATACATTAAGGGTATCACATATAAAGTTCACTCTTCACTCTGATTATGCCAAAAGGAAGGTTTAAAGCAACATCCATGTAAGACAAGGCCACACAGGTATAAAAATCATATGGCCCTATATTCTTACTTACCTATGATAGCACCAATTTTCCATGAATTGAGAAGGTAGCTCAACAGCATCCCATTCTATCCCTCGAATACCAGAAACCAAACCCTCATCTTGCTTAGTAAGCATGTGTTGTAGTGCATGACCAAATTCATGGAAGACAGTCTCAACCTGATAAGAAGGAAAGTAAAAAGCCTAGTTTGTTAGCATTGCACTAAATAAACAAACTAGAGTTCATTCTACATGTTACGAATTGTCCAAAACTTAGTTGTATCATTATTCACAGCGGACATACCATCCCTTAATCAAAATTCACTTTATTTTTCCTTCTGTAATTAGTTTAACAATGGGCAGAAACACAAGAATACTGATCGTTTAATGGTATTATTGAAACACTATAGTGAAGAATTTTAGAGTGATATTAATCTTGATACATTTCATTCAGGATAAATCCTTTAGCATAACTGACATCAACTTGTAACCAAAAACTGGAGTTCCAAAGTAAGGCTGTGATATGCCAATCAGAACTGAAGTATCACTGTATTATTTACTGGAATTCACTCCGCTACTGATACTGACATATCACGGAAACAGAGGGAATAGAGTACAAAGATCTCTCTCAAAGGAGAAGTACAGAAAGAATATACATCTATTTATAATATATTAATTCTAAGACTCAAATTATGGCACACTAAAAAATTGACACTTAGATACTCTATAATATTCCCACATCAACTTCTCATTAAAAGTGTCATTTTCTCATGTATTCCCTTTAATGTTATAAACCCACATCTTCTTATGGCAAATTAGACCGGACTGAACCGAACCAACTCAAACCTGATCGAACCGGACCAAACCGGACCGGGCCGGACTGGATGAACCGAACCAACTCAGACCTAATCAAACCGAACCAAACTAGACTGGATATGACCAACCCAATCGAAACGGACCGAACCAAACCAAATCGGACTAGGCCGGACCGAACCGAACCAAACCAAACCAGACCAAACCAACTCAGACCTGATCGAATTGAACCAAAAGCCAGATTGGACCGGACCAAACCAAACCAAACCAAACCAGACCAACCCAAATCGAAACGGACCGGACCTAACCAAAATTAGACCGGATCAAACCGAACCAAACCAAACCAAACCTTGCCAAATAAGACCAGACCAAACCAAACTGGACCTTACTAGACCGGACCAAACCAAACTCGATAGACCAAACCATATCAGACCCAAAAAAAGAAAAAAAAACTTAGGCTCATTTTTTATATCCTTATTATTTAATGTTTAAGTTTTATACTCTAATTAAAGAACTGAAATGTAAGCTATGGCATTAACACTTTATTTATCTCTCATCTTACAATATTGCCACGTCATCCTATTATACAAGTTGTTACTTAGCCATGCCAATCTTCAGTTCCCATTAATAAATCATAGCAAGATGCACTAAACTACCAATATTAATAAAATTAATTATATATACTTTAAACTAATTATGGGAGTGTTTGTTTATGATATTTTTTGCAAAATATCATTTTTTTTAAGTGAAAAAAATCAGTTTTCATATATTTGGCTAATTTTTTAAAAATAATCATAATCTCAAAAAAAAAAAATCAATTTTAAGCATTTTCAGTTATAGATAAAAATTTAAGTTTCATAATCATTTTTTTAAAAAAATGAAATAAAAACACCCCATATATCATTCACTCCTCACTCAAAATTATTTAAAGTTAATATTTTCAAAATTCTAATTTCTAATGATTCTTCAATAAACAACAAATAATACAATTAAATATTTATTTTTTAAATATTAAAAAAATAATATTTTACAAAAATGTCGCCCTCTTACCAACAGTTAATCAATTGTTTAATATATTCCTTTTAACCTTAAGTTATGGTATTGACACTTCATTTATTTTCTACCTCATAATGTTGTCATATCATTTTATTATGCAAGTTATCATTCAACTATGCCAACCTTTAGCATCCTACTATTTAATTATGGCAAGATATACTAAGCCATCAATATTAACAAAATTAGTTATATATACTTTAAATTAATTATGTACCACTAATTCTTTACTCAAAATTATTTAAAGTTAATATTTTTCAAATTTTAATTTCTAATGATTCTTCAATAAACAAAAAATAATACTACAGTTAAATATTTATTTTAAATATTAGAAAATAATTTTACAAAAGTATCAATCTCCTACCAACCATTAGTCAACTATTTAACATTTTCCTTTTAACCTTATTATCCTTTTAATGGTCTCACTATCAAACAAGACAAAAATAAATCTATAGAATATCATAAAACAGTAAAATTACAACCCTAAATAAATAAGAAATATCACTTGAATTAACTTCAACATACCATCAATATTATAAAACCTTTGTCATCACCTACTTATATTTTAAATAAAAATGAACAAACACAATTTGAAAAAACTATACTATCACAAAAATTTTTGTTTTAAACAACATCTTCGAACCCTAACCTTTCTTTATTATTCCAAAATAACAAAATTAAAGAAAAATAAGCGGAAAGCATATAATTGCTTTCACATAAAATAAACAAATCTTTAGCTCTTAACATTTATTTCTAAAATTTTTCAAAAACATTCATTAATAGTAATACCATCAAATGAGGAGTCCATATCTATACAAATGCAAAGGAAAAGCATCATAAGCAAACATAAAATATATCATCTTTGTATGAAAAAGACATTTATAAAAGAATAAGAAAGGTATCAATGAAAATATATCATCTAATTTTAAATAAAGAGTAAAGAAAAAAATGATGTTAGAAAGATAAAACTCATATGAATACTATACATGTATATAGTTTCATTGTGTTTAAAATAACCATAATAGACAAATACTTTTGTTTTACTTATATTATCAAACTATCACCTAATCCTAAATAAAGCATATTTTCCTTCTATTTGACTTCAAATTATTAAGACAAAATCTACTAAATCATTTTTTATATCGGTTCAATTAATATCACTTATCTCTTTTTCCTACCAAGAAGCATATTCATTTCGATGTTCGTGTAACGCATGGGCCTAAATCTAGGGTGTGTTTGTTTGGAATTTTTTTGGCAAAAAATCACTTTTTTATCGAACAAAATTAATTTTCGTATGTTTGGATAATTTTTTAAAAATAATCAAATTCTTAAAAAAATATGTTTTTAGCTTTTTTGTAAAAGCTGAAATGAGTAGATTATAAAAAAAAATCAGTTTTCAGCTTTTTCAACTATATATAAAGAACCCGTTAGGTTAAGATTTTGAAAGAAATACTTCTTTAAAAGCAAAAGTAAAAGTAAAAGCAGAAAATTATTTTATGTTTGAATGTAATTGTAGAAGTAATTTTTATGAGAATCAGAAGTTATTAAAATATTTGGATGTGATAAAATAAAAGTACTTTTTTCGTATAAAATTATAATATTAATATATAAAGAATGATATTTTCAAGAAAAAATTAAGAATATAATGATAAAAGTGTGAAAAAATAGTGAGTTAGTGGGTTCAAAATTTAAGGAGCATTTTTCTCTTTTTTCTATTGCTTTTGCTTTTGAGAGAAGCAGCTCCCTATCTACTTCTAAAAAAGGTAGAAAAATTGATTATTTTCTGCTTCTACTTCTGCTTCTGCATTTTTTGAGACGTACAAACAAATAATACTATAAGCACCTTTTTTCAAAATTTAAAAAAAAAAAATACTTTTTTCCCTTGGAAAAGCACAAACAAACGGATTCAAAATTTAAACTTCAAAATCACTTTTTTTAAAAGTTAAAACAAACGCACCTCTAGTTTGTAGATTATTTGAGGTGTCTATTTCCTCCCTCCTAAAATTTAATTGCTCCATACCTCCCTCTGGCACCTTTTACTCCAGTTAAGGCCCTCCCCTAACCATTCCCTCTCTTGTTTTCCATTACTGTTGCCATAGTACAGCCAAAATCCCCATTCTACCTCTTTCTCACATTGTCCTCACCGCCCAGAGCTTCTATTCCCTTATTACCCTTGCTTCTCCTAAATATCTTCATCATGTACACCTTTTAGACCATGGTGTGGGTCTATCAGCCGGTACAATGCTCATAAACAAACTACAATCCATCATTTTACTTACGAGAGATCTTTGTCTTGCAAGAATTGCCTTCACTTTGAAATATGCCCAAGAGTACAGAGTCAATTGTAAAGATAGAGAGACTACATGTGCATTCAAACCAAATATTAGAGCTCAGAATGCCAATCTATCACATACTTCTTGTAGTCTAGCCCTCGACTCGGTATAAAATTTTTAAGCACACCAAGGCCAAACACTCCCAATTAGCATAGCCTAATCAGCAAATTTGCTGTTTAACAGATAATGATCACTGCTTTAAAAATATAACATGGATAAATACATCAAGTAAAACTGACATTACCTCACGGAATGTCATTAGGCTAGGCTTGCTCCCTACTGGCGGTGTTTGATTGCACACCATGTGGGCAACAGGCAACCTTGCTGAGATACCATCACGTGATAATACACGACTACGAGCAACAACTTCATCCATCCAGGCACCTTGCCTTTTTTCAGAAGGACGACTATAAGGATCAAAATAGAAGTACGCAATTGGACTACCTGAAGAATCTTTAACACAGAAGAACCTGACATCATTATTCCAAACCTGAATAAGAAAAAAAACCAATCTCGTGTTAGTAAAATTAAAATATAGGCAACCTAATACAAGAACCAAAACTGAATAAGAAGGAATTTAGCAACCGGAGCTAGACCATCTGCTGGCTCAATTTCAATGCCAAAAAGAGATTTTGCAAGGCTAAAGAGCCCACCAATAACCTTTGGAAGAGAGAAAAATGGGCGTAGTTCTTCCTACAAGACACAGCAGCAAAGGTCAAAGAGATTTCCGAGGAAAATTAAAAAATTCAATCAACATAAAGACAAACACAATTAAAAGCAATAGAAACTTGAAACAGTCTCTTCATTATTCAATTGAATGAACAATGTTTAGGAAAGTCACATAGATGGTCGACATGCATAAAAATTATGCCTATCAGAATTTGAAAAGCAGAACAGACCAAAAATATTGAATTAATACATTGTCTCTGTGTGTGTGTGTGTGAGAGAGAGAGAGAGAGAGAGAGAGAGCAACCTCATTAATGTCATATTTTGATTCACGTAGCCTCTCACTCCAAAAGTTGATGTCCCAGTGTGTCAAATCATCAGCTTCCAATGCACCTTGACTTTTGGCAAATTTCTTAACGTCTTCAAAATCTGCAAGGAACAAAGAAGAATGGCACAGGTACCAACCAATTTTCAAAAGACAATCAAGTAGAGGGTAAGTGTTAGAACTATTAATATTAACTTTTGGAATCCTGCCAAGACACCTAATTTTTGCTATTTTGGAATATTAAATAAATTAAATAAATGACACTGAACGGCTCAGCCATTCAGATAATAACTCCAATAAGCCTATAAAAGATGCCATTTTCGCAGCAGAACTAATGAAGCAGCCAGTAAGTAACAACATACAATTTAATGATTGACATAAACATCAGATAGACTACCTTGCACTGCAGCATCCCAGGAAGCCCGGCGAAGCTTTTCTAGAAGTTCTTCTGCCTTATCAACAGTTGCCATTTTGGTTGCCATGCTAACCTGATGGATTATATATCAGCAACCTACAACAAGATAATATTCTTAATATGAAAAAAAATCATACCTCAGCATAGTTATTGTAGTTGAGAAGCTTGGCCTTTTCCAGCCTAAGCTTTAAAATTTGATCAATTATTTCTGTATTATCCAAATCTCCACCTGATGCACGCATAACATATGCCCGGTAGACTTCCTCACGCAAAGAACGGTTACGAGCATGTTGCATAACAGCCATATAACTTGGAGCATCCAGTGTGATTACCCATGGTCCATTCTCAGCAGAGGCATTTTCATACCCCTGCATGTCCCAACCAAGTAAACAACAAACAAATGAAAGAAGAAAGGCAATTGTGAGATAAACAAAACTCATGCGAATGAATGATGAGAATAAAATGCTGTTTTGATTCCTTAACCTTCACCCTAAAGACATATGTTGACATAACCCTAACATAATATATCCAAAAGATATACCTTGGACACTGCAGTTTGTGCAGCCAACCCAAGAGCAGTAGCAGGTAATCCTTCTATTTCTTTCTTATCAGTGATTAGCTTCTCAAACTTTTTTGTTGCATCCAAAACATTCTCGTCAAATTTTTGTGACAACCTTTCCAGCTCCTGTGAATGAAATATATATATATATATATGTATGTATGTATGTAGAAATTAGAAAACCAAAAGCCATCACTTGAAAACTTCTTCAGTGTGAAGTTCGTTCAATCAATTTGCATCAGGAATTTTGAGTAAACAAAGTGTATCATCATTAAATTCTTATTACTATATTTAGCATGGTCGAGATATTAAACCAATCCCTTCACTGGCATAGATTGCTAATAAAATTAGGAATAGGATTTCACGCTTCTGTGTGTGTATACTCTCCTATTTACAATTTTTAAAAAGGAGTATTGTCCATTCATGTAGCTTATCTTAATTTTATGTCACACATACTCAAAAGCCGAAATTTCAAAATCTGGCTAATCACAAACCCTTGATCACATTTCCAACCTTGTTCGAAAAAAAGGAAATGTCTGGTTGCCTCCAATTCTATAGAGCAGATATAGAAATATGACCAAAACCTAATATTTGATTGCCACATATGAGGGGAAACAAAAGGCATGTTCTACTACTAGACATGGTTCCCATTTGCTTTCACTGTTAAAGCACACCTGTTCAATTCTGTTAAATTGCTCTCTTTTATCATCTTCAAGAGAAACTCCATTAAGAACCGCCTCCTTTATTTGTGCTGCAAAGGCACAAGTAAAATCGTTACTCCGTAAATGTAAGATGGAATAAGCATGAGTTAGCATGTCTACAGAACACATTCAACAAGATTGAAGTCAAAGGCACATATCTTATTAAATGAATTTTTCTCATCTAGATGTAACACAGAGATCAATTCAATCAACTCAGTATCAGAATTCATTTAAAACCACATCACGGAACAACATATCTTGATCACTTACCTTCAACTATCCGCTTGCGAGCATCACTCAGTGCGTGCCATTCAGGAGACTCTTGAATGGCTTTGAACGCATTATAAATGGGCTTGCTTTGCCCCAGCCTTAGCTGGAACTTAACCTTCTCCGGCTGCAAACAAACAAAAAAGTCACAAATGTTAGTTAGGACACCAAAAACTAGCCTGAACTTACACATCACAAAAACATATGGTTGTTAAGGACGCGTTTGTTTAAGCATTTTTTCCTTTGTTGACAAAAAAAGTGATTTTTTTTTATAGAATCTATTCATTTCAGGTCGAGTAATTTCAGTTAAAATTTTTTATTAATAGTTAAAATCTCTCTTTTATCAAAAAAAAAGAGAAGGTGGGGGGAATAAACGCGTCTAAAGCACTACCCAGACATCAAATTTTAAATTTTCTTCAAAATTAATCAGAGATATATATATATATATAAGAATGCACTACCCGATCACATAATAAGTTTCATTTGGAAATTTAAAACATTAAAAAGAGAAAGCAACCTGAACATCTTCGATGGCGGAGCGGAGGTCAGAATTGTCCTTAACGGACTTGAGATGGTTGACGATCCCCCAAACGACAGAGAGGCGGTCCAGGATCTTCTCCAAGGGTTCCACCAGCTTGGGCCACGAGGGTTCGACGGTGCGTTCCAGTTGCTCCAAGTCAGCTTGGAGCTTGGTGAGGAGGGCGCGGATCCCGGGGCGCACGTGTTTGGCCTCCACGGCGTCGAAGGGAGGGAATTCAAAGTCCTGGAGAAGCGGGTTGTCTTCCGGTGCAGTTGCCGCCATTGTTGAAGAGGGAATTGGAGTGAGTGGGGGAGAGTTGAAGAGGTGCAGTGTCAGTGATCTGTGCTGTGCTGTGCAGGGACAAAGTGTTTAGGAAGCACCGAAGAAGAAGAAGAAGAAGAAGAAGAAGAAGAAGAAGTGGACCAGCGGGCACATAGAATGGAATGAGGATGTCCTTTTTTTGTTTTGGTTTATTAAGGGGAAAGTGTTCGCAGCCCTTTTAAACTCTGGGAACCACAAACTTTTTAATTTGTCTTAATTAATCATTAAATTGTAATTATCGTTCTAATTAATCCTTTTATTAATATAAAGTCCGGCAAAGGAAGATGAAAATACGGAGACGCCAACTTAGTGGTGTGTTCGCAATCGCATATCCAACACGTGTCGGACACTGACACTTTAGAACACTCGTACAAACTTGTTCGACATGCATCTTCTGCTTAAAAAAGATCTTTTTTCAACTTGGGCACAATTCAAACACCCCCTGGAATAGACAGAGCTTGGAAATATTAACAGAAATGATACCTTGTACAGTTTTTTGGAATAAAATTGGAAATAGCATATATTGCCACATATAACATATATAAAAAATATTCCATGTTTTGAGGAGGAGCTTAAAAAAGTAATGATTATTGATAATTTGACATCTATGATATTTGAAGATGAGCGTTGATACAGTGCACGAAGTAGCATTTGCCAGTATGTCACGAAATCGTTTTTAACCAATCATGAGTGGTGAAAATGTTTAGTGGGAAGAGAAAAAGTCGTTACTTAACAAAATGCAAATAACTTTTTTTTATTTTTAAATTAAAATAAAGTTGAAGGGAAGACTCATTTTAGTCCATTAGAAATTTATACGTTGATTATGAAGATTAATTCATAACATTTAACATTTTTTCTTGAAGATATTATAAATCTTGAAATATTTATATATTGTATATCCGTGTTATATCAAGTGTTTTCATAGGGTAATGAGAATCATCATTCGTCGATCAAAAGCAAATTGATGTTGAGGATCAATTATTTCCATCAAAAAATTAAAAAAAAAAAGGTTGAGAATCAATTATGGTAACGTTCAAAAAATAATAGACTAAAATTGTATGAAATTTTTTTGAAAGTGCTATAAATTGATGAGGAGAAGTGCCTTAGTTTACTATTCTCTTTTCTTTTTAGCAATAGTTAGTTAAAATATAAAAAATGTTCTTGCTGGATGAAGTAGAACAATACAGTTTACTTATTTATTTAAGAGCTAACAAGCATTCATTTTATCTTGATAAATAATTTTTGACAAACATTTTGACTTTATAGCATTTTCCAAGGCCTTGAATCCACATCGAAGATAAAGTTTTTTTTTTTTTTTGAACTGCCTATAATTGAATTGTATTAGACTCTAACTAATCTAATTTAACATCAATTGACCAACTATGGGGGTAATATTCTCCTAGTGCTAGTTTTTCTATTCATAAGACTCGAATTTAAGATCTTATTTAAAAATGATAAATATCAAATCACTTGAACCAATCAAATATTTAAATAAATTATTTGTTTGCCTTTTAAAGTCAGTTCAACTATTGAAAATTAATTTTTACAAATAATAGATCCTAAGTCCAATTAAGGCTTAATTGGATCTTATTTTCATAATTATTGTCATAATAGGGTAATTGTATATTACGTTTTCATGTTTAACTAACAACATATATTTTTTTTTATTTAGTTTAACTAACAATACTTTGAATTATGCTTATGTTCTCTTGATGCTTTAACTCAATACTTTAAAAACATTTCAATTGAACCCAAAAAAAAAATATATATATGGACGGAACCACTGCTTCATTTTCTTTTTTTTGGATACATCAGTGATAATGAGATTTGAATTCTTAACCTTATGTATACTATCCAAATTCCTCACCACTAAACCACTCCCAATAACTTCAAATTGAGCTAATTTAATTGTGAATTATTCCTGTTTTTAATTTTGGCATTTGCTGGTTCACCATGGATGATTCAACTAAAAGTTCTATTAGTTGAAAAAATTGAACCATAAACCAGAAATCCTGCCGGTTTAATTTTCAATTCGATTTTTAAGACATTATTTCACTTGTCCGATTTAAGTGTGTAATATGTTTCTAAGGTACACAAGACTGGTTCTTTGCTTGTTCAAGTTAAAAGGACAAACAAAATCATGTGTCAATGCTTCTAAAGAGAAGAAGTATCCTTTGTCCAAATTAGAAAGATCAAGTTTTGATTAGAAATATAAATTTACATTAAAAAAGGTTGAAGCCTTGTTCACACGAATCCAATGTGAAAATTTTTATTTTCATGTGCTTTTTTAAAAAAGTGAAGCATAATAGGAAAGAATGAGTTGAGAACAATTAAGATCAAAAGTATTGAACTCGTAACATTGGGAGAAGAGCCTTCTCTATCGTTATGTACTACTACATTGACCAACGATCTGAGACCTTATGAGTTGCTCCCTACCCCTACCCTTTTGAAGTACCTTTTTAAGTGTGAAATTGTTGTATCTTAAGAGACTACAACCCTTAGGTAATCTTAATTTTCTTTAAAGACGGTTAATACCATGTTGTCATGCAAATTCTTTCTAGACATTGATTCCCTTATGCCATTGATCAGCTTTGTCTTTTCAACTCTCTCTGAAACGACTGGTCTTTCACATTTTAAACCAGTCAAGTTCTGGTAAAGTAATGTTACAACATGTTGCATCAAGTTGATAGTGAAGCTGCACATTAAATAGTCATTGGAATTGCCACAAAAAGTGAAGCCTTTATTACATATGCATCTATACATTTCAAGAAGATAATGATCAAGTTTTTCTAGATTCATACATATAAAGGCTCTTGACTAATTTTTTATATGTTATCCACTTATCGTCCTGTAACATGAATCAGGAAAACTTATCACCTGGAATTGCATGCCATTAGACCATGGTATGACCTGTCACATGGCAAACTAAATCTGTGAGAGAACATCAGAGTAGGATTTGTACGTCCTTGTTGAGTAAATTTGATCTTAGAGTTAGAAATGTCAAATGCAAGCTTTTCTTTGTCTTGGAGAAGTAAAATGAATTCAAAATCTCACATTTGAATCAGATATTAAAAGTTATCCCAAAGGTCAATGACACATTACTGACATCAATTTGCTTTAACGCCAACAAGATTTCAGAATGAAACAGAAATCAAGTCTCTAGTGCACTTTTTTCTAGCTCTCGTTTAGGATCCTATCAACAAATATGGGACAAATGAAAATGAACAAATTAATGAAAAAATGAATAAATAGCAGCTTATCTTCTAGTCCTTCATATTTTTTTTTGGTTATTCTAAAAGGAGTAAGCTTTTGATAAAAGTGCTTTTGTCCGGTATGAGGTTAAATGCAGTATGAGTTGGTTTCAACCTTAATGATTTATCATGTTTCGGAGTCCTGATACATAAAATTGTCAATCATTTGCTTGTTCGTTGCTAGCTTGCTGCATGGAAAGCACAATGTAGTACGAAGCAATTAAGGAACTCAAATATAAAAAGACATGATCACATTGTCAAAATGCATACCTATTGGAAGATTTTCTCTCCTCAATCCTTGTACTTCATGGTTGCTTTATCAAAACCAATGGTCGGGAAGTGTTTTGCATACTCCTCAACATCATGGCGGAGCTTTGCAATCTCTGATTGAAAGGTTGAAGATGACTGAATTGTGGCCAAAAAGTCCTTCAATTTTGTTCCTGACAAAGATATCCAACAACAAAACCACATGTTAGCTTACTTAAGCACCCAGCAAGTCCGCCGCAACAAGTTAGCATCTATATCAGCAGTCTCTAGATAAAAAACAAACAAGAAGCATATTGAAAATTTAAGAACCTTTGCTCTCTGCCTTAATCTTCACAGCCAATTTTACTGCTGCATCAAAAAACTCTGCTACCTTAACAAAATCCTCCTCAACAAATCCCCTAGAAGTAAGGGCGGGGGTTCCTGAAATCCACAAGAGCTATCAAGTAAGTGACTAAAGACATTCAAATCACAATATAAGCAATGAAGAGCCTGTTGTACCCATCCTGATGCCACCAGGAACCATAGCAGACACATCGCCAGGAACAGTATTTTTATTAGCTGCAATATGAACTGCTTCCAACACCTTCTCAACTCTCGAGCCATCAATGCCCTGCACAGATATTTGTCAAAAGCATTGGTCTCACTTTAATATTACTGACTATTTAGGATGAAAAAAGTTACAGTTTTCTTTTTTGGATCTGACATAATATATGCCTTTTTAAGAGGGTACAAAATGTTCCTGAATTAAACCACGACAATAATCAGTAACTTTTTTTCAGTTGTATGACTAATTGACTATGGTTGCATTTGTTTGCACTTATTTTGTAAAAAAAAATAAAAATAAAAAAATAAAAATTACTTATTAAATTTCATAAATCGTTTTGATAAGATTCTTAAGAAAATAGAATTAAGAGATATAATCAACATTTTTTTTTTTTTGCTTCTTTTGAAAAATAGGTAGGAGTTGTTTCTGATAAAATCAATTCTGAATATTGTATTAAAATCACCTTTTTAAAAGTTTACCCAAACATATCCTATAACAAAAACAACTAGCATTAAATGTGATAATTTTTGTGTTCAGGACACTCATCCAAGCTTTATATGAAAAGCCAAAGCAGTTGTGCATTACCTTGTTCTTCAGATTCACCAAAACAAGATGATTCTCGGTTCCACCAGAAACGACCTCATAGCCCCTCTCACTAAGAGCCTGCAACATATTAAGATTCCAGTATTAAGATACAAGAAGTCAATATATCGGATCAGGCATCGAAATCAGCAACCACTTTGTGGTATAAAATCGAATAGACACAAGAAAGGGCACTCCTTTGTAATGCACCTGTGCAAATTTTGAGCAATTGCTGAGAACTTGCTCTTGATATGCTCTATACTCTGGAGTTGTAGCCTGTATCCACAAAAGCGAAATAAATTATAAATATTTGGTATGCAGAGAACATACAAACGTTCTCACAATATCAATTATTTTACAAAGTTAAACTAATAAAGGACTCAGTTATGCATTCAAATAATTTGGTTCCAAGATTATCATTTAAAGACTTGACAGTTATTTGCCCACCCATTTGCCATTTCAGGAAATTTTTATAAATAACAGAAGGCAACCTAAGCTTCAAGCATCATCCAATTGATATCATTCAAATTATGTCACTATCCAAAACAACCCTCAGACAAACCTTCCTATCATGCTACTGCGAAGAAAAAGCTTACTACAAAACCATTTTATTGTCTTTGGCAGTTGCAAATGTGCCATAATATCAATAAAAACAGACAGGGACACAGATCCCTCCCATCACAATCTGTCACAACTGAAACAATGGACATAATAAAGATTATATTATCATCTCTACTTGCAAACCTGCTTCAATGCTACAGCTAAACCAGCAATAGTGTGGTTGTGAGGGCCACCTTGCAGTCCAGGGAAGACAGCTTGGTTGATTCTGTCCTCATAGTCATACAACACCTTCAAATTAGAAACAATTAATGTTCAGATAATGTCATGAATTTACATCAATTCAAGTAGAAAATAGCACAAACTGGTCTATAAATGAAAGTGAAATTCGAGAGTATTGAAGATAAAAACAAAATGTCAAATGAATTTTGCTTAGGGATTTACCTCTTGTCCTTGTTTGTTAATTTCTTTAACTCCCTTCCTGAAGAATATCATAGCTCCACGTGGGCCACGAAGTGACTTGTGAGTGGTGGTAGTCACTACATCTGCATAGTCAAAGGGTGATGGGATAACACCAGCTGCAACCAATCCACTGATGTGTGCCATATCTGCCAACAATATAGCTTTCTGTTTATCGCAAACCTGAAACATGCTTCATGAATTTAACCTAGGGCTTTCCAGAAAATCATTCAAAGTATAATGTAAAAATTACAAACTCTAACATACAATCTGTTACCTTGCGTACACGTGCATAATCATACAGGCGTGCATAAGCACTAGCTCCAGCAACAATCAATTTTGGTCTGAAGAGTGTAGCCATTTTCTCCAACTGCATTTCAACATTTTCACATCACAAAATGTCAAGATGACACAAAAGGGTATCACAAATATTTATAAGTATCTGATTTAGGGAGCAAGAGTCTGATTTTGAGAAGTTCAGATCATCAGTTATTGACAATTATTTGTAATGTGGTAAAACCTTATAACTGTTTTTAATTCTTAAATTTATATGTATGCAGTCTTTAACTAAACTTGCTCCATGTATATCATGTGAATATCTTAATTCTGCGAGCTAGTCTTCATTTAACACTTATAATAAGTATGATCAAGTTAGTTATGCAAATAGCAACAATCTATAAATAAGGAATGTAGCCAAAGGATCACAATCACAAAAAAAGGAATACATGATACCTGGTCATAGTCAATGTATCCCGTGCTTTCATTCAGTCTATATGGCATTGTCTCAAAAAATATCGAGACTGCAGATATCTTTTTGGTGTCAGTCTGCAAAGTGACAATAGCAACAATATTAGTCTTTCATATGGATAATTAAAAAGAAGACAGTATTAATGAATAGAAAGAGCTTTTTGGGGGGAAGAAGAAACAAAGAAAGTTTGTCTGGAAACATAAACAGTCTTAATTGACTCTCAGATGACACATTGCCAATAGTTAACACAATGTCTCAGTCAAATAGAGATATACATAAATAGATATATAAATAAAGTAGGATTTTTTCCATAAACGACCACAAAGTCAATTCTATCTAATCCTTGAAGAAATTGTCAAAAGATAAAAAAAAAAACCATATATGTGTTGTAGATTTCATTATATATAACCAGAAATGGATGATGGAGTTGAAAATACCTGGTATCCATGAGAAAGATGCCCACCATGAGGAAGATCAAGTGCCATGATTCTGTCATGAGGTTTTAGCAATGCAGTATACACATGAAAATTTGCAGGAGACCCAGATAGAGGCTGCACATTCACTGCAATTTAGGGGTAATAATGACATATGAGAAAACTTGACACCTTATATTTTTAAAGAATCTATTGAACATCAAGAAAGCTCATCAGAGATCATTTTAAAATTTAACCAGCAAAGTCCATGAGAGACTTCAACCTCAATTCCAGTCTTAGCATGCATAATAATGCTACTTCTGAATTCTGTGCTAAAAATAGTAAGGCTCAAAAACAGTAATAACTCCCAAAGAATAGATCATTTCCACTTGCAAGCTTAGAACAACTACTCAACTACCAACAAGGGGAAAAAAGTGCAATCAACAAAGCAAAAAAAAAAGGGGGGGGGTACCGAGATAGTTCTTCTGTAGTTACCTCCCCATTTAGCTGGATCCAACCTGAATGCTTCCAGGGCACGCTTCTGACATAGTCTTTCTGCCATGTCAATATACCTGGAGAAAGAAAGATCCAAAATTTTTGAAATGGATTAGAAGTAGAAATGCAATACTAAAATCCAAAATGCTATCCACTGTATATCATCGTATTCGTTGAATTATCGAGACGTGAACACACAGAAAGTGAGAGGCTGACATACTCATTTCCACCATAATATCTCGCACCAGGATATCCTTCACTGTATTTGTTAGTCATGACCGAGCCAACAGCTTGCATTACAGAGACCGAAGTGAAATTCTCTGACGGTATCAGTTCCAGCCCCTTCACCCAAAAAAATAAAAAATAAAAAAAGTCATTCCATATGTTATATACAAAGTGCAAACTACAAGACAAAATACAAACTGAAAAAAAAAGGGGGGGGGGGAGGGAGGGAAAACTTGAGCTTCAATCCTAAAATAACATTCTCCCTAGGTGTGATATATATATATACATATATATATAATTTTCCACAATCATGGTAATCCCATTACAACCACAACTGTAATTTAAAACCTTACCAGCGTGACCACTGACCACAACCACAATTATAGGACAAACTCAAACAAGTTGGATGAGATAAATCTTATGAAGTTGAATATGGCAAGTAACATATATGTATATACCTTCCATTGCCTAGCTTTCTCAAGCTCTATTATATCAGCAATCTCAGGATCAACAACCTCAAGTGGAGCATTCAATTGCTTTGGCCACTGCAAATCCAACATTTTCAAATCAAAGGATCAGATCACAACCACCAACATATATCAGGAACAACCTTCACAACTCAACTGGATTTACAGAAATTTATCAAAGTGAACTTAGTCATAATCATGGTGATCTTACTGTAACTCCTGGTCTCTCTTTGTCGTAGACAGCTTCATCAGGCAACGAGGACTACAAGAAACCAAAAAAATAAAAAAAGTGAATACTATGGTGAATAAAAAAAGTAGCAACTAGATTAAGGTGGAAGAGAAGACCTTGTAGTAAACTGAGGTTGCATTGAAGAGAGGGCGTAGAGGCTTGTCTATGGAAGTTGATAGCCTCCGAAGTGCCATTGCCATCGCCATATCTCTATCCTACACACAGACAGAGACAAAGAGATGTGTGTGTGCGTTTTTGTGATGAATAAGGATGAAAGTAGGAAAGATTGTGCTGTGTTTATCTGCCTATCGGGTTTTCTCTTCGGCGGAGAGCCATGGCGCACTGTGTGGGACCCACCCATCATATTTCAGATTCGGTGTTGCTCACCATAACGCATCGCAATCTGTTTCATCATACATGGCATATAATCAATGGTCTTGGATCATGGTTTCAGATATTGATCCTGCGGTCATATTTCTTTGTCACATCCCACCATTTTTCTTATTTATTTATAAAATAATAGCATAAAGATTAAAATGTTGGTAATTTAGTTTTTAAAAAATATTTTATTAATTTATAATATTTTAATGATAAATTTTATTATTATTAATAAATTTTATATTAATGAAAAATATTTTAGATACTAATTTATTAATAAATTATTTTTTTAGAAATTAATTTACTAATATATTAATCTTTTAATAATTAATTTTTCAGTGTATTAATTATTGAGATACCACTAAAAAAAATATTTTTTGGAGTTAAATTGTGAGTATTTTAATTTTTTTTGAGGTCAAATTGATAATTGTTCCTTTATTTATTTACTCTCACGTGCCACGCTATGTCATTGTTTAAATTGAACATTGAAGACTTTACAAACTTATGAAGGAAATTGCAGAAAATTGAATGAAATATAATATAAAATTAATTTTGATACATTGTTAATCTAAAATATTTTATGATGCCAATTAATTATATTGTATTACAAGTGTAATTTTTGAAGTAGTTAATATGAGTTTAATAATTTTAATAACATATAATGATATATGATTAAATTATTGTAAAAGAAATTATGCCTTGAATGTATTCAAATTAAAAAAAAAATCATATAATTTTGTGGTGAATATTATGAAGGTTATCGACATACTGTTGACATATTGAGAACTTGTGTTTGGTATGTGTATGAATAATTTTTGGATTTATATAGTATCAAAAGTTGAATGAGAAATGAAGGGGGTTGGTGCATTAGTGGTACGTTATCTTCATAAGTATGAAGTATAGGACTGAACCTCTCTTTTTGGTATATAAAATTTTTTTGTCATTATTATAATTATAATATTGTGTGTGCCGATGCCCTTCAATCTCAAGATAACCTTTTTTCCTTTTAATGTGAATTTGATATACTTTAACTTACTAATTAACTGCTAAAATTTGAATTTGCCATTTCAGTGGTAGTTATGAGAAGGAGTTGGACATTTGAAGCAATGAGCTTAACTAACTTTGACCGCATATGGATTTCTTTGCTCATTTAATAAAAAAAAATCGTGAAAGCAATATGATGATCAGTGAGGCGCACTTTGTGCAGAAGAATGATAGAAGTTCATTTATATTTTGTGTGGAAATAAATAAGATCTTGAAAATTGAGATTTTTCTTTTTTCGTCAGAGAAAATTGAGATATTTATATGTACATATATCGGCAAGCAAAACGGGCCACGAATGGCCTATCCACAGCCCCCATTTCTAGGCCACAACTTGACGCTCGGTGCATGAAAGCTGATAGGGTATTTCAAATTCTTGAAACAGATGTTGCCACTTGCCACCAAATCATTGAATTGTTTATGTGAGGAGTAAGCACCTTTTGCCAACTTACGGGTCATATTGTGCGAGGAGAAATTAAGTCAATATTTTAGATATAAATATAAATTAATGATAGATTTTATTTTAAAATATCATTTTATTATTGGCTACGAGTAATATTTTGGAAACACTCCAAAAATTCTCTTTTATAAGGGGCTATCAACAAATAGTTTGTTGTTTTCCCTGAATTAAATGTACACTTGAAGCAACTTGATACAATAAATAAAAATGAAAAGATATTTATTCATACGAAAATTTTGTACAAATGAGGTAGTTGTCTAATTACTTTTAATGACTAATTTTTTTGCCTATTCTCTTATGCTTTCATGTAACAACCTGGTTTTCAGCAGATCTAGAATCTCCTGCCCCTCTTTCAACGAACTTGCTTGCTATCCCAGCGCGTCTAGTGGTTAGTTGTAAATCTATTTGCTACATTTTCTTACAGTAAAAGTTTGTACTAAATATAGCATTGCTTATGAAACAAAACCAAAAAATTTTTTGAAATCTGCGATCAGATTTGTGGTCAAGTTCAACATAGCATAGAAATATGGCTGTGGTGATCGCAGAACTTCACTATAAGAACACAGTTATTAAGACGAGGTAACGTATGTAACCTCCAAATGGCTCTTTTTTCAAAGGAAAAATGCAGTGATACAAACACTGTTTTTACTTCCAATGCTAAAGAAGGAAAAGGGGCAATTATTTTTTTGGTAAATCGAATAATTTCTCGCATTAATATATGAAGGTTAGAAATTGGATTCATTGGTTTGTTAAGTGTCACGGTAAATGAACCAAGCTGGAGATACAATACAAAAACACCCAACAAAAACATAAAAACAAAGAACTCCCATGATACTTTTTTTTGGGGGTCCAGAAACCCATGATTTTCATGTGGACTATTATTCAAAATCTTGGATCCTTGCATTAACTTGGGCTAAGCTCACGACCATCTCCCATAAGAAGAAAATTTAAAAAACAAAAAATACCCATGACCATTGACTTGGGCTAAACCCACAACAATGTAACGTGACTCATTTTTCGGGAAAACCCAAAAATCCATTTCGCTAGAAGGAGGGCTTGAACCTCCGACCTTGTGGTTAACAGCCACACGCTCTAACCAACTGAGCTATTCCAGCCAGCTATGTCTAGATCACATTAAAAATATATTTAATATAATAAATTAAATTCACAAGTAATATTTACTGTGAAATTCTCAGCAAACAGGAGCCTACAAACCACAAGAAACATTGAAACGAGCGAGGTCCACCGAAAAAGAATTTACGACTCACCGGTAAGCAGTTCAAATTCAATCTAATTCAATTAAAATTGTTAAATTAATTCAATTTAAATTAAAAATTAATTAAAATTATAAAAATTTGGATTGAATTGGATTTTATTTTTCATAAACCATTTGAATCAAATTGAACTTTAGATTTAATTTTTAAAATTAATCCAATCCAATCCAAACCGAATAATACCATCTAATATGATTTTTTATTTTTAATTTTGTATTTTTATTTATAATAATTTTAATTTATCACATAATTTTCTATATTTATATGTCATTTTTGTTTAAATATCATGTTATGCATATTACATTAGCCATTTTTATTTTTATTTTTATTGATTTATTTTATTTAAATTACTTTATATTTATAATATTTTATACTTAATATTTTCTTTTATAAAAAATTGATTAAACCGATTCAATTCAAACAACAAAATATTAGTTCGAATTGGATCGGATTTAAAATATAAACTAAATCGATCCAATTCAAATCGTTCTATATTTTATTATTTGAATCGGATGAATTTTTTGCTCAAAACCAATTCAAACAGTACCGCAAACACCTTTACTAGCCAGTTGCAAGCATGTGGGGCAAACGCTTTCTTAGTAGCATTGGTAAACAGGCTACCCGGCCCCTCCCACTTCGACCCACCGTGGATCAAGCCTTAAGGGCCTGCGTGACTGTAGTGAGGGGTGCCAATCTGTTTCAATTTTTTTGTGTTGAATATACCAATCTATCTCATTTTTTAGTAGGTAGACAAAATTGGCCCGTAAGATAATAAAAAAAATTTTAAAAATCTTTTTTAAATGAATTATTTTTTCTAAAAAAATTTCAAAAACGATAAAGAAGTTTTTATTTAATTATAATAAAATAACATCTATACAAACTTAAAATAAAAATTCCTAATTATCTAATTTATCAATATGCTTTAAGATATATGTGTGTAAGCCCACAAAAAGCCCAAATACTGAGTGTATTATGTAAAAAAAATAAAAACAAAAAAAAAGACTTGCAAGTCAGGCATGACTGATTATGAAGGTTGAAAATATTTTACTAATTAAAAATATCAATCCATCCCATCAAAAATTGTAAGCTGCGCGAGTCAATTCAGCAGGTCCAAACCATTTTGTCATCTCTATTTTTGAACCATTCTACTGCTTAATGTCCATTAGATTCTCAGCCGCTAACAGGTCAAAGGCTTGTCTACGTTGGTCATGACAAACTAGACATACAAATCCAAAATCTAAAACAGTAATGCTCATTTTCCGCAATTACCGATTCAATTATTATAGACAATACAGTGGGTTTGGATATAAGCTAACCAAATTAGATATCATTCCTCCAGATTTAATTTGCATCTCTAGTTTAAAATTGAGAGTTTATCTTCGTATAAATTAATAAAATATATATATATATATATATGATTACATTCTAAAGGAGTGTTTCGCAACCAAAACCTGCTCTTGGATCTGAAAAATTTTCACATTTCAAAAAACGTTGGTCTTTGTGCGTAGTTTAATTAGAAAGCCTTTGATCAAGGTAATACAATTGTTTGGATGGGGATTGAGAGGGGAAAGGAATCCGACATATGGAGTTGAAACAAGGCATACGGCTGATGGCACCAAAACCAAAGGTCCAAATGTTATCGCAAACGCCACAGGACAATGTCTTCTCTGCTCATCTCTCCATAAACACGACAGTACCAAGTCCCCCACACCCACAGGTAGGTGCAACTGGTGGTGCTGTGAGCCCGTGATTGCACCAAAAAATCACATGCCCCATTCTCATTGTTTATTTATTTATTGTTCTTTTTTATGTTTAGTTTCTATCTTCTCTTTTGATCAAGAGAAATACTTGTATGATTTAAAAATATTATGTGACTATATTCTGAGACTAATAATGTAAGTATATTTTATATAGGATCTACTACTAATATATAATTTTATAAAAATATATTTATATGATTGACCGGAAGCATAGTCACATAATGCTCCCGGACTATATAAGAATTTCTCTTTGATGAATGACTTGCTCAGAATGTTTTTTCTTGCATATCTTAGTTTTCGTGTTGTGTTTTTGAACTTTTATTTGCAACTTCTTCCGAGCTATTAATTTGGGAAGAAAATTCTAAAGACTTGCTTGGCTCATATAAATTGTCCATGCAGTAGCGCTGATCCATATTGTCTTAAATAATGATATAACTGTTGATATACCCTTTGCTGGAAACTAAAAGCTATATTGTTTAATATTCCCTTGATGTAGAGTTTTATTCCTAATTTGCATAAGGTTTAAATAATAAGTACTTGGGTTTAAAATAACATTATTCCCTACGCCTTTGAAGGACTAATCCATCCAATGCAAACAGCTTACAACTTATACACGAGTGTAATATGTATCAACATATTCCAGTTGGGAGACTTCTTCGCTGCTCGTAGAGACAGAGAAAAAGTTTTTTTGTTCTGTATCATTCAATATTTGATACATCAGTCATTTCATTAAAAATGTAGATCAAAGTGAGAAAAAAATGACTCATAAAATTAGGATGTCAAATATTAAATGAAACATAAACTTTTCTCTTACTCTTAAGCTATTAACAAACTTTCCTTCGGTTGGTTATTTGTATCTTATATAGTATTGACACTTACATGGGCTAGGCATATAGTTTAAATAACCTTTTTTATTAGTTGAGTAATTTTCTTTGCTTCATGAACTAATTTTTGGAGTACTTTATATTTGATGATCACCTACAGATGTTTAACCTTACAAATTTTATGCTTCAAATGTTCAACTTGAGGTGAAAAGGGAATATATTGGGTAGAATATGATCTAAATAATTATAATCAGAGCTAATTTCGTTGTTGGAATTAGATCTATAATCTTAAGATATAATATTGGGCACTAGTAGTTAATAACAATAACAAAGAACCTAGCTACTCGTCAAAAAGTGAAAAGTAGAAATAAAAATAACAAAGAAACAACGTGACTCGCTAATGAAAGAAGATATCGAATGTGTATTTCCTTTCGTTGGTAACTAATTAACGACCATATTGTAATAAGCTTACCGTACATTTTTATGTGAAATTAGAAGCCCAAATTTTCTTATAATGAAGAATAGAGTGGCCAAGAAACCTGCTTCTAGTACCATTTTTTTTTGTTGATGTAAGCGTTGTAGGCCCGGGGTATTTGCACTTTCTTTGGGTTGGTTGATATAAGAAGTTAATACCATAACTCTCTCGTTTGAACAAAACAAAAAACATAATATATAAAAGTAATAAATATGTTTTGTTTTATTACACAAGTAATGAAGTGGCAGTTGGACATGGATAACTCATTATTGCCTGTACCTTATTTTCTTTTAAGCAATCATATCTTTTAATTCAAATTAACAATAATTTGCTGCTCAATCATAACCACATATATATCCCACATGGGCAAGTGAGATTGGTAGGGACACTTATCTTATTTATTTTTGGGTGGTCCATGAGATGGTCCCAACTTCATGAGATTGGTTTCAATTACAGGTTGTTTGAAATGAAAAAAAAAAAAAAATAGATAGGATTGAATTTAATTATGTTATAATTTGAGAGATAGAATTGAATTTAATTGTATTATGAGTTGAATTTTTATGTTTGGAATAACATATAAATTATAAAATTGAATTCACTTCGTACTATTTGGATTATATATGAAAATAAATTAAATTCTTTATCTTAATTATTTTGCCTTTTGTTAATAAAATATTATATTTTAATAAATCAATTATTTATTAGATAAGATTAAGGATATTTTTGATATATCAATTTTTAATATTAAATTTATTAAGTTATAAATTATAAATCAGACTTATTTTGATTTGATTTATTTTTACATATTTTTATAAAATTAAATTCTCTTTAAATTTTAATTCTATGCTTGAATGAATTCAATTCCAAAACTTTCCAAATAATCCATTAGTGTTAGTTTAATTTTTACCACAAAGTGTTTTTAGTGAGACAAAAATATCCGAATTAGACAAATATGCATAAGCAATGACTAATACACAAAATATGTACATTCAACCAAATTCAGAAAAAGTAGAAAGCTTTAAATAAGAATTATTAATTACTTTATATTATATAGTACTAAATCTAAATATAAATATAAATGGTAACTAACTCCTCATCCAACTCAATGCCACTAAGAAAATCAATGAGAGGCCATACAAAAAGAAACACCCCCACCTCAAAAACCAAAGATTGAATATCAAACACCACATTTCGATTCAAATGGAAAAAGATCTCACAACAGTGCAGCCTGCAGCCTCATGCTTCTCCGGGTGCATGATGTCACCGCCGTGTTTTCCAGTCCACGAAGAATTTCAGTACTCTCGCATCCATTACTGCAACAAAAGCAGCAACACCAGCAAGAGGGGTGCAAGGTGGAGGAACATCCTGAGAAGGTTGATGAGGGAAAGCAAGACAACGTTGTGTGGATCTAAGCCTCTATCATTTCAATATGATCCTGTCAGCTACTCTCAGAATTTTGATGAGGGTTGCCATCTAGAGGAACCTAGACGGCTTTCCCATGTGTTTCAAGATGTGAGGTGGGATGTACATGACTAGTTCTACATATTCCTTCCTTGTGAATTGTGATATTGTAAGTGCTTGTTTTGACTACTAGTTAAGAAGGAAGGATATATAATGGCATTTGTTTTGATATTAACTTGTATTTTTGTTATCAAACTGCCAAAGGGTACAAATTTATCTTCAATGTTGTACATGGTATCTCGTATATATATCATAAGATCAAAGATCTATTAATTAAGAATATTGTGCATGAATCATGATCTTATAAACTGGATCTACCACATTGTCATCTATTTTTGTTTTTGTTTTTGTTTTTATTTTTACTTTAAATCTATCAATTTCTGTCTATGTTACATAGTAGTCGTACTAATGTGCTCAATCATTGGGATTCTCACTGCACGATATGAATCAGTTGGTTACTCAAGTATTATACATAACGCTTGCGCTTCTAGTCGGTGAAGTGGGGCAAGCCTAAGTAGACATTTTCCGGGGAAAAGGGGAAAAGTGGAGATACTCTGCAAAGGGACTTAGTCATGAATTATAATGACCCATAGCAGAGCAGAAAGTGGATTCCCAAGAGTCACCTTGTACATTTATGATACCTGTTTAATAGGGTTATGTCTTCTAAAAGTCCTTGCACTTGACCCAAATGAAGTGAAATTAAAATGTGAAAATGTGTTACAGCTTTGGCAAATTGAATTGTGCCTAGCATATTGCTTTCCTTTTTCTTTTTTCGCTTTTTTCTCTTTTAGGTATGAACGTGTTAATTAAATTGTGAGCCCTGGCCGTGGGGTATCCCTTAATTTACATGTACAAATACAATGAACATGATAGTGTGATATCAGCAATCATTCCATGATAATGATGAATCCACTAATCATTTTGGCGCTGCAAAGCTACATTTCGCTTGCTGGCCTTGTTTAGCGTATAAAGCAATAAACCCATTTTTCGAATATGGGATGCTGTAATCTGAAATTGGAAGCAGAAAAGGATGCAAAAGTACAGTTTTAAGCCATCATGCTTGTATCATGTGGAGTAATGAAATAATCAATTAAGAACAGGAGAAAAAGAAGTAATAATATGACAAAGTCGTGCAAAACTTTTACTGTTTTGTTTTCCACATATTTACTTTGCGGTCATACTGGAATAGGATGCTAGAATTTTTTATTGTTATAATGATATTTTTACATTACTTTAATTAAATTAAGTATACTATTTTTGTACATTCCTATGGCTATCATCCTGCACAGAAGTAGTGTGTGCAACACACTTAAAAATATTCGTTGATATACTAATTGTGATGCAAGCTCATTGGTATTTTGTATCAATAGCTTTTTCTTCCACCATACTAACATATGAAAAAAATTATAAATACATAATAATAAGTTATTGTTAAAAGAAAAGTGGAATGATACTAATAATTCACTATTCTTGTCATTGAAATGACGAACAAGGGATAAATTAGAAGAAAAGCAACTCATTAACAGTTGGAACAAGTCACTCATAAAATTAACAATCTCCAGATCCCAAATACATTTAGCTGCGAGAATCATGAATGGAATTAAATTGGATTACAATTTGGGATTATATATAAAATAACTTTTTAACCTGGCACATCCCCAATCTCATCTCTCACGTCCGGGAGAATATGGTTGATTTATAATGTAGGTATATATGTAGAGAACACGGTCGTTGTAAATTTAATCAAACGGTAAAAATTGTACAAATACTACTATAAAGTAGTATGTCTATAAATATGCGTGGATGAGATTAAGTTTAATGGCTTATCTATTCATTTATTTTAGGTTAGTAGTATTTTTTTGGCCAGTTTTTGGGTTAGCAGTTTTTGTTTTTTGGGTCTTAGGTTAGCAGTTTAACTTCAATGACTTCATTCAAATCATGACTTTGACTCTTTTTTAAGGTCAGCAATCATGACTTTGATTTCAGAAAGGTACGTACAGGTATTTAATTGTTCTTCTTGGACCTAATATTTGACCAAACCAATATAGCCCAACCTTAATCAACGGTTAAAGAAGCTGGGTTGAGGGCACGTGCCAGGGTAAAGTTCGACCCAGACATTGCAGCCCAACGTTTCAGCATGAAAAATTCAGGGACATCATGTACTCTCTGAGACCAATAAACAAAATTTTTACTCTCTTTGTAAAATTGCTTGTCTTGCATTTTTTGCGTTGTTACTTGCAAGTTGCACTGTGCTTTCAAGATTTGAGTTAATTGTTATAATTGATTACTTTCTATGAAGCAACTATGGTGTAAAAAAAAAGGTGAGTATTTGTGTATAAATAATATATGCTTGGTTGAAAAATTGTAAGATTAAAATTATTTTAATAATCATTTATTTGTATAATCGATTATATAATAATCAATTTATTTTTGGATATTTTAATTAAAAAATAGTTTTAATATAATTTATTTTATTTGAATTATATAAAAAAATTACTTTTATGAGATAAAATTATTAAAAAAAATATAAAATAATTATTTATATTATATAATATTTGATACTTAAAACCAGTTTGATAAAAATATCAAATATAATATTGTGAATACTGTACGAAAAACTTTTAATCAAATAATACTCAAAATTTAACTTATACTTATTTGATGAAAAATAATTTAAATTATCCTAAATAGATTATAATCAGTTTCAAATAAATTATCCAAACAAACTTTTAATTTTCAATACAGCTTTTTTTTGGAAAAAATAGCTTTTTTATCAACTTCCCAAACATGCACACAGTACGAAGAGAAAAGTATGCGCGCTGCAAATCATCCGGTGCCGTTGATTTACTATTTCTAAATCAATTAAAATTAAACAAAACAGAACAGAGATAATCAGTATCAATTCATAAAGACTACATACACTAACGGCCGCTGATTTTTTTTTTTTTTCCTGTTTTGTTTAATTTTTATTGATTTAGAAAGAGTAAATCTACACACCGCGCAGATGATTCGTAATGCATTTCGTACTTTTCACTTCATACTAAATAGCACTTCTCGATGTAAAATTATATCACCAACGTCTATTTATGTAATTTCTTTTTATTTTCATCCCATTGTTTGGGGGTGCACCAAAATAACCCTTATGTAGGGGTAACTATTTCTATAATGGTCAATTTTCTATGAAAGCTTATGCAAGAATTTCAATTCATTGGGAACTACTTTTGGTTTCTTTGACAAGGGGATGAAGTCTCATTGAACTAAATGGGCTAAAATTTGGACAAAGATAGCTTTCTTCATACGTACCTTTTGATATTCTTTTGATCCAATTAGTTTCATTAAAAATTTTATTCTGACTCACTAGTACTTTTTTGTTTTTTGGGCAGAAGGTTTTTTCTAATCTTAATCACAATATGCTAGCTATATAATGTTTCAGTTTATATAACCAACTCCATCTTTTTATATTGATGTTGACGTAGTGCCTAGTGTTTCATGGATACACATGTATGACAGCCATATGGAAACATCCACTTTGAAACTATAATTTTTTTATTCTATCACATATATAATTCAATTTTATTTTCATGCAAACAAAAATTCATTAAAAAAGTGCCGTTACAACATCAAGTTAAAGACCAAATAGGTGTAGATCAAATAACCATTCCTTCAAATGGTCAGCATAAAAGTAAGTGCTTGTGCGCTGGTGTTACCATGCATGAGGGGTGACTCGAGTCCAATTTAATCAAGCATTATGATATTACAATCTCTCGAGATACACCGTGAGCCCCCTTCTCCTAGCTATAAAATATTTTATATTGCTCAGGCTTTGGGTTACTTCTTTAAATTTTCTCACATTTAACATGAAGACTGGATAAAATTCAGTATATTATTCATGAATGCTAAGCATTAAATAGATACCTAGAATTTAATCAATCAACGAGACAAATATACTAGCAGGACATTAGTTTGCATTTTAAATGCACAATTAATCATGTCTTTACATCGATCGCCCCGACTCCTGAGGCCAGGATCCCCGAAGCAGCAACTCCGTTGACCAACTAGTCATATGCAAAGTCAAAATGACATTGTTTAAATCACCTTAATTTCTTCCTATGTACTATCCCAACTAAGCAATTCATTTGGCTACTTCCGCATGTATAAGGTTTAATTTATTCAATTTTATTTTCTTGGCTAATCAAAAAACTCCTTATATATAGTGGCAAACACTTTGCCATTCTCCAAATCTTAATCCTAAGTTTTATTGAAGCCATGCCTTTGTACAACTCAAAGCCTGTTTTCTTGATTCTCATTCCCTTCCTCATGTTGCACCAAAATTCAAGGACCTCTTTCGAATTCCCCAATTTTTCTGGTCCATACACAAACGAAATTTTCACCTTTCAAGGTGATGCCTCTGCATCAAACGGGTCTATACACCTTACAAAGATCGTAAATGGCACAGCCATGCCTAGCAGTGTTGGTAGAGTCTCTTATGCTCTACCAGTGCGCCTTTGGGATGCAAAAACTGGTAAACTAGCAAGCTTTAACACAAGCTTCTCTTTTGTTGTGACAACAAATGGTGGAGATGGGATCTCCTTCTTCATTGCACCGTTCAAATCTCACATACCCAAAGACTCAAGTGGCGGCTACCTTGGACTCTTCAGTCCTGACTCTGCATCACAACCCTTTGAAAACCAAATAGTTGCTGTTGAATTTGACACCTTCCCGAATCAATGGGATCCTAAATTTCCACATATAGGCATTGATGTAAACTCCATTGCTTCAGTAACAACAGTGCCGTGGCTAGATGGAATTAAGGATGTGAACACAACAATATTTGCCACTGTAACCTATGAGCCGGTAGCACAAAAGTTAAGCGTGCTTGTGAGTTACTCTGGAAGCATTCTCAATGGGTCTAGAATTAGCCACTCACTCTCACATGTGGTTGATTTGAGGACCATTCTGCCAGAATGGGTTAGTGTTGGCTTCTCTGGTGCCACAGGACAGTTTGTTGAAGTAAATAACATTCTTTCTTGGACTTTCAGTTCTGGCTTCTATTAGGACAGTAATGTCTCATGATTTATGAACCATGGATTAGTACGAACAACACTTTGTTATAATCAAATTTCATGTTTTTTTTTCATCTATTAGCCATCTATTATTTTATTTTTATATATCTAAAATCTAAAATCAGTTCATCAAACCACTAATATATTGGAAAAAAAAATTGATAAAGTTGTCAAATGTATTTATGTCTATATAGGATCCAATGTTTGTAAATTTCATTTGCCCCCTTAATGGTGTTAGTGATTAATACTATTTTATTAGGTTTTAAAAAATTTAGGACCAAAATAAAAAGTACTTTAATTGTGAAATGAAAATAAGCAAAAAAATCATTTCATACAATTAGCAATTAATGGGTGTAATAACCATATCAATTTTAACGAAATCTTGATAGACTAAGTGTGCGTTTTTTCAATTTTTAAAAAAAATTATTATAAAATTTAAATTTTTTATATATTTAGAAAAGTTGAAAATAAATTTTTTTGATATTTTATTTTTTTTTAAATTATCTAAATACATAAAAACTGATTTTTTTGATAAAAAATGATTTTTTTGTCAAAAAATTTCAAACAAACACGCCCTAATTTTCGAGTGCTTTCTTTTATCGTTCATGGTGGAATTTCCTTGTCATCTTAACTATCTTGTGTTTTATTTCATCTTTGGAAGTATCGGCTTAATTTGTCTCCGCGGCTATATATATATATAATAATGGAAATGCATTTTTTGTTGTTGATCATTAGCTGTATATATCTTTGGATGTCACCGGATACTGATTAGGGTGATAATGATTGGTAGGACTACATACAATATGATTGATCTTATAATAGGTAGAATAGAAAAGTAATGCAACAAAAAATAGTAATTCATTAAGAAAAACCACGCACGTAGGAACCCAAATATATAGACGTGAAAAACGTCAAAAAGAAATTGGTATATACGATATGTCGGAGAAAAGTTTGCATATATTTTCTTGACTAAGTATAGGAGATATTCTCATAAATTCAAACTATTTGAATTTATGAAATTAATTTTTATTTATGTGGTGAAGGTGAAGGAGGGGTGATAATGGTGGTGGAGAGTGGGGGTGAAGGTGAGAAAGTGATGGTGGTTGAGGAAGGGGTGAATAACAAAGGGTGACGGCGAAGGAAGGAGTAGCGGCAGTAGTAGAGGATCAAAGGAGGTAGAGGGCAAGCATGAGGATGAATGGAGAGAATCGGACAAATTTACCCCCAACCCTCAATGAAAGCGATGTTTCAAGTCATCATAGACGAAAATGTCTTGCATATAAGATGATTAACAATATCGAGTTAACGGAGGATAAACGTGCCTCACGTTTTTCATGGTTAGGGCCTTGAGGTGAGTTTTTTTTCAATGATAATTTTTTCAGGTGATATTTTTATTAGAGACCAATTTTAAAATTTAATAGTAATAATAATAATAATAATTCATCAATCTGCCAACACTTGTGAATTGAAAATTGATGCTCAACGAGCTTTATTGCTGGTGGACCAATTTAGCTTGAGTTAAATTAGTTAGGAACTTAGAATCCAACAGACTTCAAATCATAGTAGTTTAGATGCTATTGACGAAAAAAGAGCAAGATCTTATTAGGATTCGAAAATAAAAATTGCAGCTTAATACTTTTGCGTTAATTTGTTTGTAGTTAATTATGCAGTATTTGTGTGACCTTTTTGTATTCACATAATAAGTTTAACATTTAATTAATTTTAGTTTCATCGATGGCCAAATTCTCTACACAATGTGGTTATAGAATAATATGAGAAATTCTTATATAAGTACTCTTAGGTCTGGAGAAAAATTTTGCTCTATTTTATTTCCTATTTGACAACTTAGTCATTTTATTAAAAATAAAAAATATATCATAAAGGTGGAATATTAATGACCCACAAAGCTTAGTTATCAAATGATGAATGAAAAAAAAAAAAAAGACTTTTCTCTTATTTGAAAACCAGCTTAAGAATATTTTGAAGAAAACTTTGCAATAATTCTCTATTTCTTTTCTTTGGTCTAAACTACCAATTTTCTAGTTTGAGCTGGGTCAATAGTCAACTCATTATGAGAGTAAAATTTTTTTAGTATTAATTTTTTTATCTATAAGACTTGAACTCAAGATCTTGTTTAAGGAAAAGAAATATTAAATTACTTAAACCAGCCAAATGTTAATATAGTGACTATTTTTTAATTGTTCAACATTAAAGTCATGGCTATTTACAACAAATTAAAGGTCTATTCAAATAGGCATTTCAAGCTAAAGTTGACTCAACTCAAGTATAAGTAAAAGTAAATGATTTATTATAAAAAATAGTGGTTACAAAAATAACTTATATGATATTTATAAGATAAATCTATAACATACAATTACTGATTAAAACACTACATGAAAAATGTTTTAAAAGATTATATAAAGGTTGTTCCCCATGGCATATGGGCATACTACATATATGGGGTATTTGGTAGATGATTTAGAATAGGATTCCTGGAAATTCCATGAAGATGTTTATATTTGGTACAAGTTTTGGAAAAATATTTCTGAGAATGTAATATTCCCGATATTATTTTGGGGGGAGGGGATTGATTTTGGGGTAAAATTCCCCCTAAAATAATCTCATCTCATATATGGGATTGTAACATTCCCATGGCATGAGAATATTTTTTCATATGAAAAGACCAAATACCTCTGCTGCCACCCACCACCAGTTACCCTCCATTGACCACCGCCGGACCATCGCGGGCAGCTGCCATACCACCGCGAACCACTGCTTGCTGCCGCCAACCACCATCGAGCAGCCACCAAACCACCACCGATCGCTGCCGGACCGCCATTGGCCATGGCCGGGCCAACGCCAACAGCCGCCAACCACTGTCGTTTGCCATCGGACAGCCGTTGACCGCCGCCAACCACCGTCGGGCAGCCACTGGACCGCCATTGACCGTCACCAGACCACCATTGCCCACCGTTGACCGCCACTAGACCATCGCCGTTTGCCGCCGAACTGCCAAACGTATTTTTGGAAATGAACAAAATTTTCTTGAGAATTTAATCTGTTTACCAAATGCCTCAAAGTACACATGCATGAGAAAACTATTCCCGAAATTAAGATTCCCAAGAATGAAATTGAAACCCCCTACCAAACTCCCCCATAGGTTTTGGTCAGCATAACTGTCATAGTTGCAATATTCGATCACGAGATCCTGCAACCCAAGTATGCCCATGGCCAAATAAAAATCCAATTCTATGATGGATTTTTTTGATTCAGCCCTAATAACACGGAGAACTTATTATACAATACTATAGTATCATGCAGGATTGTGTATATCTCATTTACATTTTGATATTTCAACCCTTTTTAGTGATACAACCCATCTCTAAATTCAGTACTAGCAACATTTTATTAAAAATGTAATAATAAAAAGGTTGATATTTGAGATAATAAATATGTTTGTTAGTGGTGGATTCTATCATTTGTTGAGGTTGAACTGTCAAAAGTATAAATAAGATGAACATAATCCTGCATTGTGCTGGGTGAACAACACATAATTTTTCATTTAACAAAATTGGATTTATATGTGCATGATGACTTGATATGCCCATGATATAAGCTCTTTGTTGCATCAAGCCATTCACTCTTCTCACAAGTTTATTCTAAGCCCTTGATTTCAAATTAAATTCTAAGTCACCTTAATTACTCTTTAATTTCAATAAAACTCTTCTTTTTGGCCAACATATTCACAGTGAAGTTTATGTGCCTCTACGCACAGTGAAGTTCAAATAATAATTTATGAGTAACTCAACATATTCACACATTTACCTAGAGGCACATATGCAAACTTGGTCAAAGAGACGAAGTGGGAAATTCATTGTTTTAATCACCCTTCATCAGCCGGACACCGTCTAGTGTGTTCTATGTAAGTCATTTGGCCTTTTACGATTTGATCATACCTTTTTTTTTTTGGTTGGCCGCTGGCCTGCCTAGCTTCTTCTTTTGGGTGACAAAGCATCCTTTTCATCCACTTGTTTGGTTTTGGCCTTTCTTCTATTCTTATCCTAGTCTTAAACTTAGATAGTGTTCATGAAAGCATTATAAATAGCAGAACATTAATTGCCACTCTTCGTATCTCAATCACAAGTTTAGAACCATGGCCATCTACAACTCAAACACTCAAATCCTCATGTCCATTTTTATTTACACTATCTCCTTACTTATGCTGGCTCAAAATGCGAAGTCAGTTTCTTTCACATTCCCTAGTTTTGGGTCATACACAAATGGCATTGCCTTCCAAGGTGATGCCTTTGCTTCAAATGGGGCTATCCAGCTTACAAAGACTGTAAACGGTGATCCCGTTGCCAACAGTGCTGGGAGAGCCTCCTATGCTGCACCAGTGCGCCTTTGGGATGCCAAAACTGGTAAACTCGCAGGCTTCACCACTACCTTCTCTTTTGTTGTTGCACCAAATGGTCCTGGACTCTTTGGAGATGGCATCTCCTTCTTCATTGCACCATTTCTATCTAACATGCCCAAAAATTCAAGTGGTGGATTCCTTGGACTCTTCAATGCTGACACTGCTTTGAATGCCTACAAGAATCGAATAGTTGCCGTTGAATTTGACTCCTTTAGCGGGAATCCATGGGATCCTGACACTTCCCATATTGGCATTGATGTAAACTCCATTGCTTCGGCAAAGACTGCACAATGGCAAACTGGCAATGTTGTGAATGGGTTTACTGCAGTTGCCACTGTTAGCTATGAGCCTGTATCCAAAACGTTAAATGTGCTTGTAAGATACCCTGCAAGCCGTGCGAGTGGGACTTCAAGTAGTCTCTCATATGTGATTGATTTGAGGAGTGTTCTACCCGAATGGGTTAGAGTTGGATTCTCTGGTGCCACGGGAAAACTGGTTGAAGTACACAAGATTCTTTCTTGGACTTTCACTTCAAGCTTCTACTAGGACAGTAATGTTCCTTAAATGGCCAAAAGGGAGCAAGATCTTACGAGATTTCAAAATTAAAAAAAAAAAAAATGCAGCTTAATACTTGTGATTTAACTTGTTTGTAGTGAATTATGCAGTCACATGTTTGTGTGACCTTTTTTGCATTCAATAATAAGTTTACCATTTAATGAATTTTAATTTCATCGCTGGCCAAATGCTCTACACAATATCCTTATAGAAGAACACTGCAACAGGTCTTAATTTATCAGCATCTTAATGTCATGACTATCTACAACCCAAGGCTTGTTCTAGTATGATATGCTTTTCAATTGAAAAGTGTTCTACAACTTATAAATATGAGCAAAGATATTTATTCGTACTTAATTTTACCCTGATTGCAATCTCACAGACACAGAGAGGGTTTTCTCTCCTCTGAGCTTAACATCTTTAATATTAAATTGTTATTCTCTGTTCTAGTTTAGTTTTGGATAAAAAGTTCTTCACTAGTGAGCTTCTTCATAATGGATCGTTTGAGCAAAGGCTTCAACAGTTTTCATTGCAGTTCGATGTTTTTGAGTAGAACTTGATTTTACTAAGTTGTACTTGATCTTTCTGATTCGTACAGAGGATTCTTCTGATTCATAGAAGCATTGAGGCAGGTTGATTATGCCTGGCGTTTAAGTATAAAAGCATACGATCATCCTTCCGTATTTCATAAAAATCTTGTACAGTACTCAAACATACAAGTTCGAGCATTAAACAATATAAATGCAGTCGAGAAATATATTTGTTAATTAATTCTTAAAACATATTCAATAAAGACCATCAAAGTACTTTTGAGCTTACTATTAACAGGTTTTGCAGCTTGCATGGCTTAAGCAATGTTTATGACCCGTCTAGATTTTACTAGGTCACCATGGAGTCCCAATTTCGGGTATGACAAATATCAACATGTTAACTAAGTAAAATTCAATAATAAAATTGTTAAAATAATTTTTTAAATAAGCGACTAGGTGGTGAAAATAATATGAATTCCAATGACATGTTGGTTGTTAATATGTGTATTTTTCTCAAACTCACAAAGCTCAATTTATTGAAATCTTTTAGGGATAAGCATTTATGCCTTCTTCATTGTGGCTTTACATCTCGTTCTTCAATCTAATTCGCTTGATAAAGGTTGCTAGTACCAATGAACGATGATATGAAAGTCCTTGAAAATTACATTACACCTAATAGTACTTTTATTTTTTGTTTTTTAGTTTTCGTGTGGAGGGGGGTTTCACGGGTATTTTCGTACCAAAAACATTCTTATTCAAATATTTAAGATCCCATACGAGTTATGATTCTTCCAACACCACTTAATAGTACTATTTAATTTATACAATATAATTTATGCTCTTAAACAACTTATTAAATTTAGGTGCTTGCTTTGGTGCATATAATTTGAAAAATCAGCATATGAAAGATCTTAGATGTAACTAGTAGTTATGTGACATGTGTATATGATAGGGCCACACCCATTGAAGTTTAACTCGTGAATTAAAAAAAAGGAGTTAATTATATTGGTTAGTATTAACACAAAACATCAAAAAATATGAGAAAATAGAAAATGGAAAGTTCCAAAGATAAAAAATTGGGGTTCTTCTTTGCCGTTAACTTGAAAGGGTCCGTCGGAATTGTTGAATTGCGACACTGTGGTGGTCGGCCGCTATGCTTCACTCAGTGAAGTCCCCAGTCTTGGTCTAATGCTACCTCCTCCTCTTCCTTATGGCAACCTTCGGCTGGCCGTGCCCATTGCCGTGTATACTAGCACCATGGCAATGGACAAGCTCCTATGCCTGCATAGTAGGTGATCCTCCTCCAAGCCTTCCCTCTCCTTATCATCTCCATCATCATCGTACCACTTTGCCCCATGCCCCTATTGCCACCGTCGCCATCTTCTGCTGCTGTCCATCGGCATTTGTCGTCCTGTATCATTTCTTGCCATCGTTAGCTTGATTTGTAATTGTTCCATAAGATAGTTGTAGTATACACATGAGCTTGTATATCTTGCCGGCATCTGTACTTAATTTTTACTTTTCTATTCTAGAGGTTGTTGTGTGGTTGCTTTCATGTGCAAGCCTAATCTGATTTGCTTTTAGTGTATTAGGGAATTATGTTGAAATTTTGCTTTATTTTTTAATTCCTCAACTCGGAGAGCTCAAGGATGAACAAGCAATGAACAATGGAGTTCAAATAGGGATGGAAGACCTTCTTCTGCATAGGAATACCTACATCCACTACGTTCTTCCTCTTTTCTCTGTTGCTGCTAAAAAATGTAAGGTCAGATTCAATTTCACTCAGCTTCCCCAGTTTTGGGCCAGAACAAGGACGCACCCTAGGTTACCTTGGTGATGCCAGTGCGTCAGGTGGTGTTCTACAGCTGACAAAAAGAGATGGACCAAATGGTCTTTCTCTCAAGCCACACAGTGTTGGCCGTGTACTTTATGTTCCAGTGCACCTTTGCGACAAAGCCACAAGGAAGCTTGCAGACTGAGTTCTCCTTTGTGGTAAATCCACTTGATCATCCACTAGACCACGCTGATGGGTTGTCCTTCCTTATCATTCCATTTGATGCTGACCCTAGCATACCCACAAATTCATCTGGGGGTTATCTTGGACTCTTCAGCCCTGAAACTGCTTTCGACCCCAACAAGAACCAAATTGTGGCTGTCGAATTTGATAGCTTCCAAAATGATTGGGATCCAAAGGTTGCACAGCCCATTGATGCTCCTCATGTTGGGATTGACATCAACTCTCTCACGTCGGTGACAACTACACCCTGGCCAATCAATTCGGTTCCGGAAGGATCAATAGGAAAAGCAATCATCAACTATGTCTCCAAGACTAAAGAACTACGCGTCTTGGTCGATTATGGTACTACCGAATCGCACACGATCGCTGAACTCACGCAAACCATTGATTTGAGAAGTGTTCTTCCGGAATGGGTTAGAATTGGTTTCTCTGCTGCCACTGGTGATAAGGTTGAAATGCATGAACTTCTCTCTTGGTCTTTCTTTTCAAGCATCTAGACCAGTTCTTGGAAAGAGAAGATTAAAGTAAAATGCACGGGTCTTTCATGTCTACAATAATCTAATCCGAGAGCTTTGTGGATTATGTACCTGTGTTTGTATTTCCTTGATAAGGCTAAGTTGAAGGTTGAATTCTATGGCAAAGATAATAAAAATATCTTCATATAAAGATTATCTATTTTTTGTGTGTGGGTCCCACACATAAAATAGTAGAGTCTATATATAAAAATTAGAGACAATTTTTATATGAAGATGTTTTGTCATCTTCACCATAGAAGCCACATTTCTTTAAAATAGTTTTCATGCTTCATTATTGTATTAAATAATTATCTTATTTAATATTATTTGTAAATAAAAATAGAAATATTTGGTGGATTTAGACAAAGAAAGATAAAACCTTGGCCACACTACCATGCATCACCAATTGCTTTTCTCTTTCTATGATATTTATTAAAGATATTTATTTTTTATATATAAATAATATTATTTTAAAAAAATATAATTTTAAAAAAATATTATTTATACATTTAATATTAGACATTTTAGATATCTTAAAAAGATATAGGCACAAAATTGTAGATTTTATCTAACACTTACCATTTTGTAAAACTTTGTATTTTTCTCTTACTAAGATGTCCATACATGTCCATGTGCATTCATGTGATTGGGCGTTCCTACCCGAAACATTATGTATTGTGGCTACCACGTCGATGCGTGCTGCCTTCCAACGATATGCGTGGATGTGAATTAAATTTCTTCTCTGTCGATGCTTATGTTGCCCTTGTTGGTGCTTGCTCTTCATGTCCATTGCCATAATTCATTTACAATGATCCCTTTGCCCCTTGAAACCTACAAATTAAACTCAAATGGTGAGGACTCATATAAACAGATTGAAATATAAATCATTAATGGCCTGTTTGGCACGTTGTATCTATTATGCCCGATCGGATTAGTTAAAACAATATATCATAGCAATATTAGTTATTTATAATGCAAGCAATATATTATATAATTTTACCCATTAAAATTCTTTTATGCATTAAAATAATGAATAAATTGATCAGATATTAGGAGGTGAAATTAAACTTGATTCTCTCTCTGTCTCTTTTTTAAATTTCATTAAAATAAAATAATTATTAAAATTAAATATATAAATAAAGAATAAAGAATACTTAAAATAATTTATAATTGAATATAGTAAAAAAAATATTTACAATATTTACAATTGAAAATAATAAATATTAGAACAATAATACTAATTTTTAAATTTATACTTAGAAAACTAATAAAATTTACAATTTTATTTTCTATTGTTCTTATTTGATGATGTTCATTTTTTATTTGATGATGTTCATTTTTTATATATAAATAACATTGAATGTTACTTGAATATTAAAAAGTAAACATCTCATGGATATAGCAGAGAGAAAAACAGCGTACAGATTTTTGTTTCTCATACATACAAGTGTAGATTTCTATAAAAAGATTCATCAAATCAAATTTCTTAGCGGAACATTTTTAAGAAATATTTGATATTATAAATTTAATTTTTTATGTATTCGTGTTCGAAACCCTGATAAAGATTTAACTTCAATTCTTACAATATCCATTGGTCATCATTCTCCCGTCGAAATCCAAGGACCACATACAAGTGACAGTCAAGAGCCTTGCATTGTTATTTTGTTAACCAAAGATGTTTCCAATTTTCAAGTCAAAACCTCTCCTCGATTACCCAGCCCTTGTTAATCTGCCTTGTTGCATGGGTCATATATATATTCTTATTCATTTTCTCACAATGCCGGCCTAGACAAGCCTTGTATATTTATACTCGCAGCTGAAACCATGCTATTTGCCATGCACATTGCACCCCCAACCAATTTCACAAGCACAAACATGGCTAAACTCCTACTCAAAACACCAAACCCCGTCTCTGCACTCCTTATGATCTTCCTCTTTTCTCTGTTGCTTCTCAAGAATGTAACGTCAGAGTCAATTTCATTCAGCTTCTCCAGTTTTGGTCCAGAAGAACTCACCCTAGGACTCCTTGGCGATGCCCGTGCATCAGATGGTGTCCTACAGCTGACAAGAAGAGATGGACCAAACGGTTCTTTTCTCAGCCCACACAGTGTTGGCCGTGTAGTTTATATTACACCAGTGCACCTTTGGGACAAAACCACGGGGAAGCTTGCAGACTTCACCACTGATTTCTCCTTCGTGGTGAACTCACTTGGTCATCCACTAGACCGTGCTGATGGGTTGTCCTTCTTCATCATTCCATTCGATGCTGACCCCAGAATACCCACAAATTCATCTGGGGGTTACCTTGGACTCTTCAGTCCTGAAACTGCTTTCAACACCAGCAAGAACCAAATTGTGGCTGTTGAATTTGATAGCTTCCACAATGAATGGGATCCACAGGTGCAACCGCCCACTGGTGCTCCTCATGTTGGGATCGACGTCAACTCGCTCTCGTCGCTGACAACCGCACCATGGCCAATCAATTTGGTTCCGGACGGAACAATAGGAATAGTGAGCATAAAGTATGACTCCAATTATAAACAATTAATTGCCACGTTTAATTATGGCATTAAAACACCAATCCACTATGCTGGCGTCGCCCAAACCATTGATCTAAGTAGTGTTCTTCCGGAATGGGTTAGAATTGGTTTCTCTGCTGCCACTGGCGATAAGGTTGAAACGCATGAACTTCTCTCTTGGTCTTTCTCTGCAAGCATCTAGACCAGTTCTTGGAAAGAGAAGAATAAAGTAAATGCTTCGGTCTTGAAGATTCAAGTATATGCTAATGCGATCCAAGAGATTTATGGATTTTGTACTTGTGTTTACATGTACCCAGTAGCCTTAATAAGGCAGTCACGTTGATAATAATGATATTTCTTGTTTGATCAACTTTGGTGCATGTTTTGTGAAACTTTTTCTTTCAGATACTTCACCTGCTTGGTTATTGTAAATAGTTATCTTGTTGGTGACCCTTTGTCATCAAGATTCGCCCTTATATGGTGTAAAACATATACAATCATCCTTACCCTCATTTTCCCTTTTGTTAGTATTATTGAGGGGCACTATTATCCTTCTTCTTTGATAAAAGCCCACACCATCTTCTTTTTTATTGGATAGAGTTTTATTTATCTAATAAATAAATAAGATCCATTAGATTTTGAATATAATTGTCCAGATTTGCTGCTTCTTTCAATGGCAAATCTTGTGTTTTATTGTTTTTGTTTCTGTTGTCCTTTTGTGGTCTTTTTTATTTTCTTTGTGGGTATTTCTATGTTGACGATCTCGTAAATTATAAATATATTCAAACCTATTTTCAAAGGAAATGCAATACATTTATTAAAATACAACACTTTTTAAAATACAACACTTAAAATACATTTCTATCTTTTTATGCAATAGATTTTAGGCAAGAGTAGAGTCCAAGATTGTTAGTTAGTTCAAAATTATTTCTTATTAAATTCAGATATGATATATCTTTTCTAATTTATAAATTTCTTTAGGCTTTTTTATGAGTGACGTTTACTTTCTTGATTGTTAAAAAATATTCATTTTTTTATGAGAAAGAAAATGAAAATTTCGTTCATAAGAAAGCCTATCGACACTTACAAATCAAAAAATATATATAAGACTCAAATTCAATAAGTAACAAATGCAATCTATACTCTAAAAATTAACTAATGATATGTAACTCTATTATCTTTTTTTCATTTTTTGAAAACTATCAATGTCTAAGCAATTTTTAAAATAGAAACCAATACAAAAAGTGTTGCATATTGAAAAATGTATTATACTTCTTTTTAGAATATATCTAAGCATCTTGCTATTTGAAAGACCACCAAGGTAGAAGCACCTTAGCCCAAACAACCGCAAAAGGGATAAGAAAAGCAAAACGAAGGACAAAATCCATTAGTAGATTTGGATAATTACATTCAAGATCTAATAGATCTCAGCCATTTAGTAGATAATAAAAATCCTAAGCAATGAAAAAATAAAATAGTGGGGCCACTACTAAGAAAGAAGGGTAATAGTCTCCCTTAATAACACTCACAAAAAGGAATATCATAATAAGAGTGAAAAGAACAGAGGAGAAAAAAAAGGTTAGGGCCGTCTTATCAAGAGATATTCATGCACTTAGGTAAATTTAACAAATGTGATGTACAAGCACTATTTTTAATTTTTTTTATAAAAAGTAATGTCAACAAAAAAATAAAGAGTTTAATTGGTATGCACTGACAGTATAAAATTGTTTTACATTGTCAATCAATAGAAATAGAGGAAAATGAGAAATCATAGTGGGTATGGGTAGTTATTTGTATAAATTTGTGAAGGTTTTATTCGTTCTGATAACCTTTTTGCATAATTAAAATTATTTTGAGCCATTTTTAAGTCAACCGAGATTTAATCCCTTCAAAAATAAATTAAACAATTATAGTTATAGACAAATAAAAATTAATTCATTCGCACAAGAAAATTGTAATAATAATAATAATAGTAGTAGTATTAAAAAGGTGAGCAGTCCATAGGTTAAAATGGCTATTTAATTCGCTAACTAAATAAGATGTTGTCCAAGATTGTCAATCCACATACATTGGTCAATTTCATTTAATTGAAAGGTTTACGCATGGGATTAAAATTAACCGCATAATCATTAATACCCATCCCTGTATATTAATAGATTAGGGTCCTAATCTAAAGAGGCAAAAAGGCACGGAAGAAATTTTCCAAAAAAAAAATAAAAGAAGGCATAGAAGAATATTACAATTCTTGAAACACCTAACAAGACCATCTAGCTACAGTTGTTTCCTTGTGTATATTTCTCCCGTTGGTATCCAATGAGGACATATATTTTCAGACAAGTGACAGTCGAGATCTTTGCATTGTTATACCTTGTTAACCAACGTTGTTTCCCATTATTCAAGTCAAAACCTCTCCTTGATTTTCCACCCCTTGTTAAGCTGCCTAGTTGGCTTAAATTTTCTTATTCATTTTCTTACAAAGCAGGCCTAGACAAGCCCTAATAAGTTATATATATAGCTCAAACCTTGCTTCTCGCCATGCACCCCACAAACATGGCTAAACTCCAGCTTAACCCCTTTTCTGCACTCCTTCTGATCTACCTCTTTTCTCTGTTGCTACTCAAGAATGTAAGGTCAGAGTCAATTTCATTCAGCTTCTCCAGTTTTGGGCCAGAACAAGAACCCGCCCTAGGATTCCTTGGCGATGCCCGTGCATCAGGTGGTGTTCTACAGCTGACAAGAAGAGATAACGGACCAAATGGTCTTGTTGTCAAGCCACACAGTGTTGGCCGTGTACTTTATTTTCCACCGATACACCTTTGGGACAAAACCACAGGGAAACTTGCTGACTTCTCCACTGAGTTCTCCTTTGTGGTGCATCCACTTGGTCAACAAATAGACCATGCTGATGGCTTATCCTTCTTCATCATGCCATATGATGCTGACCCCAGAATTCCCACAAATTCATCTGGGGGGTGCCTTGGACTCTTCAGCCCTGAAACTGCTTTCAATAGCTACAAGAATCAAATTGTGGCTGTTGAATTTGATAGCTTCGAAAATGATTGGGATCCCAAGCTGCCACTGCCCATTGCTCCTCATGTTGGGATTGACATCAACTCTCTAGCCTCGGTGAAAACTACAACATGGCCAATCAATTCGGTTCCGGAAGGATCGATAGGAAGAGCGCGCATAAACTACGAACCCAATACGAAAGAACTAAGTGTCTTGGTTGTTTATGATAGTACTGAACCACACACGATTAATAGCCTCACACAAACCATTGATTTGAGAAGTGTTCTTCCCGAATATGTTGCAGTTGGTTTCTCCGCTGCTACTGGCGATAAGGTTGAGACGCATGACATTCTCTCTTGGACTTTCTCTGCAAGCATCTAAACCGGTTCTTGGAAAGAGAAGGATATAAATGTAAGGGTCTTGAAAAATCAAGTCTATATGCTAATGCAATCCGAGCGTTTTGTGGATTCTGTAGTTGTGTTTGTATTTACGCTTAATAAGGCAAAGTTTATGTTGTCAAATTAATAATCATGTAATTTCTTATTTGATAAACTTTGGTGCATGTTTTGTGATCTCCACCTTTTAAATAGCTTACCTGCTTGATTATTATCGTAATGCCTAAATGATCTTGTTTAGGCCTCTTCCACGGCAAGTAAATGTATGCGATATTAAGGATGAATTTCAACGGTGCTCCGGCCTCAATCCTTCCATGATGTTCCTCAGTTTAACAAATATATTTGTATGTAATGTTGTTAAAACAATTATAAGACCGAATATATCCGTATCGTCATAAAAGGTTCACTTTACAGACTCGGTTCTTTCATACAAACTTTTCGTTGGTTCTTTCATGCAAACCTTTGGTCAAGTAAAAAAAAATTTCTTTCAAAAAAGTGCTTTTAAAATGTTTAGTATTATTCATTTATGCTTCCTATAAAAAAAATTGAAATAAAAAAATAATCAATTTTTCTACATTTTAAGAAACAGATAAAGAAATATTTCTCCTAAAAATAAAGAGTAATAATATTTATACTCAAAATTTGGATTTATTTTAGATTTACTAGGAAAAAAATAGATAAAAAGGTGATGAGTCCATTATCTTTTTTTTTTATCCCATTACCTTTATATCTATCTCTCTCTTTAAATAAATCTAAAATAAGTCCAAATTTTAAATACAAATATCATTTCTTAAAAATAAAAACAATAGAAAAGAGAATTTTATTTCTTAAATTTCAATACCACTCCTTTTCCACTCCCCTTCTCACTTTCCCTCTCCCTCTTCCTCTCATTCTCATCTTTGTTTTTTATATGGGGCCATTTCGATACTACCTCCAAAAAAGGTAGTAAGATATAATGCTTATTAGAAGTTATAATATATAGTTAAAAATTACAATATATTATTGAAAAATTATAACATTACAACATGATTGTTTTTCATTGCACTTTTTCATTAAATTTTTGTTCTACTGTACATATTTTAATTTGCATTATAACAAATATTTCTAATATTATAATTATTCCATATTGAAATATAACTTTTTATTGAGTTTCAATTTTTAAAAATATTATATTATAATACTTTTTTTTGGAGGTAGTACCGAAATGGACCTCTTTTTGTATTTGTCTTGTAGTAATCAATACTTTTCTATCTGAGACAGAATTCATTCACCAATGTAGAACTTCCCAATGGTGTTGACTCTAGGACAAGGCTGCAATTGCAGCACCATTGTGCATAACGTTTGATTGAAAAATATAAACAAGAATATGGACTAACATATCTTGATTTTACAACTATTTTGAATTAAATATTGACATATTTATTTTATTTAAGTTAATTTTCTATAATCATATATATAATTAAATTCATAAAGAATATAAAATAATTATTATTTTTTTAAAAAAAATTGTTAGGTACAAACAAAAAGTAAATATCTTTAGAAATGATTTGTCATACTCGTAACTATAATTTTATAATACGTCAAAATAAAAATTATAATTTTATAAGAAAAATATTTTTATATTTATTATATTTAAATAATTTAATAATTTCTAATTTTAATAAAAAAATATTTTTACAATTACATTTAAATATAAAATTTTTTATTTTTACTTCTACTTATACCTTTTAAAAAATATTTTATCTAAAATCTTAGTCGAACTTGCTATTATTATCCCTCCAGTGAGGACATACATTTCACACAAGTGATGGTCAAGATGGTTGCATTGTTATTTTGTTAACCAAAGTAAATAATATTTTCAGTTAGAGAAATTTTTGAATGCTTCTTGAGTGCTATATAAATTGTGTTTACGGTCAATAATAGAATATCATATTGGATAAGAGTATAAATTAATAACAAATCTTATCATAAAATATTACCCCACAGTTGGTTGTGAGTACATCTACTTGATATTACATGAACACCCAAATATTTCTCTTCCAATTAATGATTCAGGCCAAAACCACACCTTGATTTTCCACCGGCCCCTTGGTAAGTTGCCTTGTTGGGCAATACAATTCTTATTCATTTTCTTACGTAGCACCCGGACAAGGCTTGCATACTATATATAGCTGAAACCTTGCTTTTTGCCATGCATCCCAACTAATTAATTGAGCACTCAAGCACAAATATGGCAAAACTACTCCTGCTAGCGCTTAAAACACCAAACCCCTTCTCTGCACTCTTTATGATCTTCCTCTTTTCTCTGTTGCTACTAAAAAAAGTTAGGTCAGAGTCATTTTCATTCAGCATTCCCAATTTCGGGCGAGAAGAAGAACACAAGCTACATTAACTTGGCGATACCCGACCAGGAACCCTTTTACAGTTGACAAGGCAAGATGGCCCTGATCTCCTCCCACACAGTGTTGGCCGTGCATTTTATGATTCACCACTGCACCTTTGGGACAAAACCACAGGGGAACTTGCTGACTTCGCCACTGAGTTCTCCTTTGTTGTAGATCCACATGGTCAACGAATCGACCATGCTGATGGGTTGTCCTTCTTCATCATACCATTCGATGAAGACTCCCCAAATACCCGCAAATTCATCTGGGGGTTACCTAGGACTCTTCAGTCCTGAAACTGCTTTCGACACAAGCAGGAACCAGATTGTGGCTGTTGAATTTGATAGCTTCCAGAATGAATGGGATCCGCAGGTGCCACTGGATATTGCTCCTCATGTTGGAATTCACATCAACTCTCTCTCGTCGGTGAAAACTACGCCGTGGCCAATCAGTTCGCTTCCGGAGCGATTGGTAGGAACAGCGCGCATAAACTATAACTCCAACACTAAAGAACTAAGTGTCTTTGTTGGTTATGGCGCTAATGAACCGACTGTTAGCCTCAAACAAACGATTGATTTGAGAAGTGTTCTTCCGGAATGGGTTAGTGTTGGTTTGTCTGCTGCCGCTGGCGATATGGTTGAAACACTTGAGATTCTCAATTGGTTTTTCCATGCAAGCATCTAGACATGCTCTTGGAAAGAGAAGAATAAAGTAAATGTACGGGTCTGGAAAGGTCAAGTCTATTCTAATGTCATTCGTGCTTTCTGTGGATTCTGCATTGTGTTTGTTTTCCCTAATAAGGAAAAATTTGATGTCGTCAAATTATATACTAATGTAATGTAATTCGTTGTTTGCTATGATGAACTTCAGGTGTGATCTTTGTCTCAGTCCTTTCATATGATGTTCCTTAATTTAGCAAATATGATTGTAATTTTGTTAAATAAGAAAACTCAATGAAATTATGCCGAATCCCCATCATCTTAAAATGTTCACTTTACAAACTTACTTGGTTCTTTCTTACTAATTACCTTTGGTCGAGTTGAAGGAACGATATGTTCCATCTGAATCATTTCTTAATTCAACATCTACGTTACTCGATATTAAAACATCTATCATGTGTATAAATGAATTGTTTTCTATTGAGTTCAAGCATTCTTTGGACTAGCTTGTAAGCACGTACAGTAATTTCTATGTTTGTTTAAGCTAAATCTCAAAGAGAAGTCATCTATTGTTGTGTTTGAATTTTTGTTTGGAAACCTTCAAATTATGATTTAGCCAAAAACTTCGCTCTTATAACTTTTATCCAAACCATGATTTTAGAATTCCAAACAGAAATCCAAACACATACATGGTGTGGGAGTGAATATGTTATTAAATGAAGGTGGGGTTATTGACACTTCATTTTCTCTTTTGCCTATCAACACTCTTTACTATTAATAGTTTTTAACTTTATCTTCTTAAACTATCCTCACCAAAATGAATTAATATTATTAAAATTAAATTTTAATTGAGAAAATTACTGTTTATTTATTCACACTCTTATTTAATATCAATTACTCTATTTTTTAATTTCCTAAAACTTTTCATCTACTCTCCCTATGCTCACTCTTCCTTCTACTCTATCATAAGAGACTCTTTTCTCTATCGCATTGCACCAAATAGCCTCTTTTTACCTGTTTTTTTTTTATCATTTTATTTCTTTTTCATTAGTTTAATAAATACATTAATTTTTGATAAATCAAAAACTACAAAATATGGATGAAATCATAGATTATAGCAAAGTTCCTTTTCTTAATGATGAAAATAGCTTTGAAATAGAGCTAAATTCTTATCTTAAAATATTTTGCCTATCAACACCGAAATGAATTAATTTTATTGAAATTAAATTTTAATTGAGTATATTATTATTTATTTATTCACACTCCCAATTAATATTAATTACTCTCTATTTTATTTTCTATAACTCTTCATCTACTCTCCCTATGCTCACTCTTCCGTCTACTCTATCACATGAGAATCTTCCATCTATTGCATTGCATTGACCTGTTTTTTTTTTTTTATCATTTTAATAAATATGTTAAATTTAGATAAATCAAGAACTACAAATTATGGATGAAACCATAAATTATAGGAAATTCCCTTTCCCTAATGATGAAAATAGCTTTGAAATAGAGCTAAATTCTTATCTTAAAATATTTTTATCCAATTTATTAATTTAAGATTAGTAATGTGTTGGTGCTGTTGTATAGTTTGCATACTTTTTTTTTTATGCTCACTAAATTATTTGTTGAAAGGCGTTGGTTATGATAGCCCAGCCCATCAGCATTTGAAACAGTGGAAAATAAAAGAAAATGTAGCATACGCAGAAGATAAAGGGCATTGTTGCATATTAGTATTAAAAGTATTTGACTTTATAATAACAGCTATCCTAAAAATCACTCATAATGAAATTTGAGTGGTTGAATGATGTAAAATAGTTTACACTAGCAACATATTAAAATTAATCTCTTTAAGTAAATATAAAAATACAAATAAATTAAGTATATGTGATAAAGGAAAAATGTCTAATTCGATAATTTGCATGAAATTATAAGTTCAAACATCCTGCCACTAATATACCAAAAAATAAGAAAGAGGTTAAGTTAAAATTTAGGGTTTAATCTTAATATATTGATCATAAAAAAAACTTACACTATAATCTGATTTATATATTATCACAGCTATCTATACTACTAATAAACAAGACTTAAAATATGAAAACTTATACCATGTGTTAGCTTCACATCAATTTTAATCTCCACAACTTTCTCAAACTTTCTAATAAAGAAAACATTTCAAATTAAAATTTTTTGAAGATCCACTACTCAAATATTTCTATATGGCCTCAATTCAATCACAAAAAGTTGATTAAATTAATTTATATTAAATTTTCTTTATAAAATTAAAATAATTTAAAAATCAAAACTTCAAATTTGATGAATATTAATATAACTGTTACCAACCCTACTATCCTTCTTGCGCTCATAATTATTTCGTATTTTAAGAAATAATGTAGAATTAAATTTGAAAATTAATGTTGATAATTGTTAGCACAGTTATCAATATATTTTGCCCAATCATTTTTCACTACTTATTCTTTTGTCATCACTAGCTAATTTTTAGTCTCTTTAAAAATTAATTACTTGTGCTATTATTCTTCTTTAGGTACTTTATTACATAATTAGTTAAAAATCAAATTTCTCTCTAACTTTTTTTTATATATTTATTTATTTTGGGTTAGCGGATGAATTTGTGGGTATGCTGGGGTCAGCATCAAATAGTATGATAAGGAAGGACAACCCATCAGCGTGGTCTAGTGGATGATCAAGTGGATTTACCACAAAGGAGAACTCAGTCTGTAAGCTTCCCTGTGGCTTTGTCGCAAAGGTGCACTGGAACATAAAGTACACGGCCAACACTGTGTGGCTTGAGAGAAAGACCATTTGGTCCATCTCTTTTTGTCAGCTGTAGAACACCACCTGACGCACTGGCATCACCAAGGTAACCTAGGGTGCGTCCTTGTTCTGGCCCAAAACTGGGGAAGCTGAATGAAATTGAATCTGACCTTACATTTTTTAGCAGCAACAGAGAAAAGAGGAAGAACGTAGTGGATGTAGGTATTCCTATGCAGAAGAAGGTCTTCCATCCCTATTTGAACTCCATTGTTCATTGCTTGTTCATCCTTGAGCTCTCCGAGTTGAGGAATTAAAAAATAAAGCAAAATTTCAACATAATTCCCTAATACACTAAAAGCAAATCAGATTAGGCTTGCACATGAAAGCAACCACACAACAACCTCTAGAATAGAAAAGTAAAAATTAAGTACAGATGCCGGCAAGATATACAAGCTCAAGTGTATACTACAACTATCTTATGGAACAATTACAAATCAAGCTAACGATAGCAAGAAATGATACAGGACGATAGATGCCGATGGACAGCAGCAGAAGATGGCGACGGTGGCGACGGTGGCAATAGGGGCATGGGGCAAAGTGGTACGATGATGATGGAGATGATAAGGAGAGGGAAGGCTTGGAGGAGGATCACCTACTATGCAGGCATAGAAGCTTGTCCATTGCCATGGTGCTGGTATACACGGTGGTGGGCACGGCCGGCTGAAGGTTGCCATAAGGAAGAGGAGGAGGTAGCATTAGACTAAGACTGGGGACTTCACTGAGTGAAGCATAGCGGCCGACCACCACAGTGCCGCAATTCAACAGTTCCGACGGACCCTTTCAAGTTAACAGCGAAGAAGAACCCCAATTTTTTATCTTTAGAACTTTCCATTTTCTATTTTCTCATATTTTTTGATGTTTTGTGTTAATACTAACCAATATAATTAACTCCTTTTCTTTAATTCATGAGTTAAACTTCAATGGGTGTGGCCCTATCATATACACATGTCACATAACTACTCGTTACATCTAAGATCTTTCATGTGCTGATTTTTCAAATTGTATGCACCAAAGCAAGCACCTAAGTTTAATAAGTTATTTAAGAGCATAAATTATATTGTATAAATTAAATAGTACTGTTAAGTGGTGTTGGAAGAATCATAACTCGTATGGGATCTTAAATATTTGAATAAGAATATTTTTGGTACGAAAATACCCATGAAACCCCCCTCCAAGCGAACACTAAAAAACAAAAAGTAAAAGTACTATTAAGCGTAATGTAATTTTCAAGGACTTTCATATCATCGTTCATTGGTACCAGCAACCTTTATCAAGCGAATTAGATTGAAGAATGAGATGTAAAGCCACAATGAAGAAGGCATAAATGCTTATCCTTAAAAGATTTCGGTAAATCGAGTTTTGTGAGTTTGAGAAAAATACGCATATTAACAACCAACATGTCATTGGAATTCATATTATTTACACCACCTAGTCGCTTATTTAAAAAATTATTTTAACAATTTTATTATTGAATTTTACTTAGTCAACATGTTGATATTTGTCATACCCGAAATTGGGACTCCATGGTGACCTAGTAAAATCTAGACGGGTCATAAACATTGCTTAAGCCATGCAAGCTGCAAAACCTGTTAATAGTAAGCTCAAAAGTACTTTGATGGTCTTTATTGAATATGTTTTAAGAATTAATTAACAAATATATTTCTCGACTGCATTTATATTGTTTAATGCTCGAACTTGTATGTTTGAGTACTGTACAAGATTTTTATGAAATACAGAAGGATGATCGTATGCTTTTATACTTAAACGCCAGGCATAATCAACCTGCCTCAATGCTTCTATGAATCAGAAGAATCCTCTGTACAAATCAGAAAGATCAAGTACAACTTAGTAAAATCAAGTTCTACTCAAAAACATCGAACTGCAATGAAAACTGTTGAAGCCTTTGCTCAAACGATCCATTATGAAGAAGCTCACTGGTGAAGAACTTTTTATCCAAAACTAAACTAGAACAGAGAATAACAATTTAATATTACAGATGTTAGCTCAGAGGAGAGAAAACCCTCTCTGTGTCTGTGAGATTGCAATCAGGGTAAAATTAAGTACGAATAAATATCTTTGCTCATATTTATAAGTTGTAGAACACTTTTCAATTGAAAAGCATATCATACTAGAACAAGCCTTGGGTTGTAGATAGTCATGACATTAAGATGCTGACAAATTAAGACGTGTTGCAGTGTTCTTCTATGAGGATATTGTGTAGAGCATTTGGCCAGCAATGAAATTGAAGTTCATTAAATGGTAAACTTTTTATTGAATGCAAAAAAAGTCACACAAACATGTGACTGCATAATTCACTACAAACAAGTTAAATCACAAGTATTAAGCTGCATTTTTTTTTCTTTTTAATTTTGAAATCTCATAAGATCTTGCTCCCTTTTGGACACTTAAGGAACATTACTGTCCTAGTAGAAGCTTGAAGTGAAAGTCCAAGAAAGAATCTTGTGTACTTCAACCAGTTTTCCCGTGGCACCAGAGAATCCAACTCTAACCCATTCGGGTAGAACAGTCCTCAAATCAATCACATATGAGAGACTACTTGAAGTCCCACTCGCACGGCTTGCAGGGTATCTTACAAGCACATTTAACGTTTTGGATACAGGCTCATAGCTAACAGTGGCAACTGCAGTAAACCCATTCACAACATTGCCAGTTTGCCATTGTGCAGTCTTTGCCGAAGCAATGGAGTTTACATCAATGCCAATATGGGAAGTGTCAGGATCCCATGGATTCCCGCTAAAGGAGTCAAATTCAACGGCAACTATTCGATTCTTGTAGGCATTCAAAGCAGTGTCAGCATTGAAGAGTCCAAGGAATCCACCACTTGAATTTTTGGGCATGTTGGATAGAAATGGTGCAATGAAGAAGGAGATGCCATCTCCAAAGAGTCCAGGACCATTTGGTGCAACAACAAAAGAGAAGGTAGTGGTGAAGCCTGCGAGTTTACCAGTTTTGGCATCCCAAAGGCGCACTGGTGCAGCATAGGAGGCTCTCCCAGCACTGTTGGCAACGGGAGCACCGTTTACTGTCTTTGTAAGCTGGATAACCCCATTTGAAGCAAAGGCATCACCTTGGAAGGAAATGCCATTTGTGTATGACCCAAAACTAGGGAATGTGAAAGAAACTGACTTCGCATTTTGAGCCAGCGTAAGTAAGGAGATAGTGTAAATAAAAATGGACATGAGGCTTTGAGTGTTTGAGTTGTAGATGGCCATGGTTCTAAACTTGTGATTGAGACACGAAGAGTGGCAATTAATGTTCTGCTATTTATAGTGCTTTCATGAACACTATCTAAGTTTAAGACTAGGATAAGAATAGAAGAAAGGCCAAAACCAAATTAACAAGTGGATGAAAAGGATGCTTTGTCACCCAAAAGAAGAAGCTAGGCAGGCCAGCGGCCAGCCAAAAAAAATAGGTATGATCAAATCGTAAAATGCCAAATGACTTACATAAAACGCACTAGACGGTGTCCGGGCTGATGAAGGGTGATTAAAACAATGAATTTCGCACTGTCTCTTTGACCAAGTTTGCATATGTTCCTCTAGGTGAAGGTGCGAATATGTTGTTACTCATAAATTATTATTTGAACTTCACTGTGGGTAGAGGCACATGAACTTCACTGTGAATATGTTGGCCAAAAAGAAGAGTTTTATTGAAATTAAAGAGTAATCAAGGAGACTTAGAATTTAATTTGAAATCAAGGGCTTAGAATAAACTTGTGAGAAGAGTGAATGGCTTGATGCAACAAAGAGCTTAATCATGGGCATATCAAGTCATCACGCACATATAATTCCAATTTTGTTAAATGAAAAATTATGTGTTGTTCACCCAGCACAATGCAGGATTATGTTCGTCTTATCTGTACTTTTGACAATTCAACCTCAACAAATGATAGAATCCACCACTAACTAACATTTATTATCTCAAAGTCATGATTTGAATGAAGTCATTGAAGTTAAACTGCTAACCTAAGACCAAAAAAAAAACTGCTAACCCAAAATAAATGAATAGATAAGCCATTAAACTTAATCTCGTCCACGCATATTTATGGACATACTACTTTATAGTAGTATTTGTACAATTTTTACCGTTTGATTAAATTTACAACTACCGTGTGTTCTCTACATATATACCTACATTATAAAATAATTAATTGTTAGTATTCTATGAATAATTAATTGCCACATGGAATAGTTTTGTATAACTTTATCTTTAAAATTAATTTACTGGAATGTTGAAAAATACGAAAGGAGAAAAAATGGAATACATTTTTTTTTGAGTTGTTTAATAATCATTTAAAAATTGAAAGTAGATTGTTTTATTTATTTATCATTATTATTTAATAATTTATTATTATAGAATTTATAATTTTTATGTTTATTTCAATTTAGTATCTTGTAAGAAGTTTGAATTTTTAATAGAAGGTCAAATATGAAGAATTTATTTTACTATTTTCTTATTTTTATTTTTTATTATCTTTCAATATTTTGGGTTATTAAAATTGTAGTGGAATCATATATTAAATTTTATATTTATCAATCATTTTGTTAGTTTCACATCAAATTATGCAGTTTTTATTTATAATCTATTTATTATAAAGTTTTTATATTTGCCAAAAGTTTTCTGTTATATTTGTCAAAAGTTTTTTATCCCATCTATTACACAGATCCAAAAGCTCTTGTTAACAAATATAGTTAAATCTTAGACCCACGGCTAGAAAGCTCATAATCCGCCAAATACCCAATTTTATGGTGGAAAATGTTGATTCGGACCGTATCAAGAAGATTGTACTATGAATATGTAGCCCATATAAGAAGCTCAAATACAGCATCCCATGTAAGAAGCTCAAATACAGCTTTCACCCTCGACCCTTCCCGCTTGCCAATGTAAGAGCGGCCTCAAAGAAGACAAATACAGTCAGACAATGCTAACTTTCATCCTAAGGTGTTTAGTCACTTTTAACTTCTACTTACCATGCTTGACTGTAGCCTACAAGTACATATGCTAAAACTTGGTCCTGCGCGGAGCCAAAGTCTCATTGTTTTAATCACCCTTCACGTGTCCAAGCACCGTGTAATGTGTTCTATGCAAGTCATTTGGCTTCTTCATACATTATTTTAATATTTTTATTTTCTTGGCTGGCCTGAAAGCTCTATATATATATATAGCGGAACACATCAGCATTCTCCATATCAATCAACAGTCACAAGAGTTTAATTAGAACCATGGCCATCTACAACAACTCATCACGGTCTCGAAACCCCATCTCTGTTGTCACGATCACCGTTTCCTTATTCCTTATGCTGGCTCACAATGTGATGTCAACTTCCTTCCAATTCCCCCCGGCTAGCTTTGGAAACACAAACGGCATTATTGCCTTCCAAGGTGATGCCTTTGCTTCAAACGGGACTCTCCATCTTACAAAGATTGTAAACGGTGCACCCTTGCCCTACAGCGCCGGCAGAGCCTCCTACGCTCAACCTGTGCGCATTTGGGACGCCAAAACTGGCGAGCTAGCGGGCTTCACGACTACCTTCTCTTTTGTTGTGGCACCAGCACCATATGTACCTGGACCCTTTGCTGATGGGATTGCCTTCTTCATTGCACCATTCCCATCTAACATGCCCAATGACTCAAGTGGTGGGTTACTGGGACTCTTCAGTGCTGACACTGCTTTAAATGCCTACAAAAACCAAATAGTTGCCGTTGAGTTTGACTCATTTAGCAATCCATGGGACCCTAGCACTGCTCATATTGGCATTGATGTAAACTCCATTGCTTCGGTGACAACAACGCCATGGCAAACCGGCAATGCTGGCAACGCGTTTCTTTCAACTGCCACTGTTAACTATGAGCCTGGGACCAACAATTTGAGCGTTTCGGTGAGACACCCTGGAAGCCATGTGAATGGGACTTCGAGTAGCCTCTCATTTGTGATTGATTTGAGGACTGTCCTACCCGAATGGGTTAGAGTTGGCTTCTCTGGTGCCACAGGACGACTGGTTGAAACACACTGGATTCTTGATTGGACTTTCACTTCAAGCTTCTAATATATAGGACCATGGCGTCCCCCTCAATTTAATGGTGAAAACTGAAAAGTGAACGTGAGCTGGGGCCTTCAAAATAAAACATGTTTGTATTTTATTTCTATTTGCAGTCGAATTTGTGTAACCTTTATGCATTCGTTTACAATAATTTCATTAAAACAAGGTTTCCTATGTGTATCCGTATTGTCGTAATGCACAAAAAAATGTGATTGTTATAAAATTACTAATTGGTGTTTCTTTATCATTCTCCACAAGTAAACAATTCTGCAAAAGATAATAAATTAAATTATAGTTAAGGGTGGAAATAGAATAAGTTAATTAAGCTTAAGTTTAGACTTAAAATTGGTCAAGAATAGTAGCAAAAGCCCTGACTATAGCTTAATTAGCTCATATACTTATCATAGTTTTTTTTTTGGTCAATACATACACATCTTTATAGGGAGGAGGAGGGTTCATATATCATAAACTAGACTTTACTTGATTTTGAACCTAGGTGCAATTAATGAGAGGCAGTAAGGTTCATCATTAAGTTAACACCTCAACTGTTCTGAGACCAAAGTTTAACTTTTTGTTAAGGATTGGGATTATCTTATCAAAAAAAATGGAGATAACCATTTTAAATAAGTAGAACTCTCATAAAATTTGTAAGGCCCAAATTAAATGCATGTATCTATCTTTTTGTTAATATCACATGGTCGAGTTAAAAAAAAACATATGAGAATCCTATTCCTAATCTAATTATGTATTGACAATTTTATAATGTTAGTCAATGAAAGTTTATCATGTCATTTACTTTAAAATCAGTCTTAGTTTCAATATAAGAAAATTGAACAAGATAAATGATATAGTAAATTTTCATTGGTTGATAATATAAAATTATTTCATAGTATATGAAAATTAAAGTCAAATAATATTCTCCAACAAAAAATGGCATTAAAAAATATTCATCAAAATAATCTGTTTTTTTTTTTTTTTGCCGCTTTGTAAGAACCATTTTTCGTTTAAAGGTAAATTCAGATAAGGATTTCAAGGTTTTCTTTCTGAAATCATCTAAAGAAGTTGTCTTGAATGAATGTGACTTTTCACCTTTATTTTTTGTTTACTGAAAAATATAGTAAGTTAGAAGGCGACTACTAATCGTTAAAGCCAAAAAATTATTATCTCATATCTATTACTTTTTATGAATTGTATTTCTTTGAAAAAACAATTAGCACTAGTTAACACGTTTTGTAACCAGATAAACGGCTACTCAGCATGAGCCGTGGAAGACGAAATCAATAAAAACGATACTATTCATGGCCTCAAACACTGACTTGCATCTCAATTTGCAAGGTCAAAGACTCAAAGTAATATTTCTACTAGCGTGTTCGATTTTAACAAGCAGCAACTTGGGGACATTGTCTTCTTCATTCAGCAGGAAGAAATCATTGAATATCTTATTAAACAACGTGGACCCTAGAAAATTAGTTACTAATTAGGATTAAAGAAACTGACTTCCAAATAAGGAAAATGTTAGATCAAAAAAGATTAAAAAAGTACACATTACTCACAGGCAAACATTACCGGGGGAAGACATTTGTAGGTACATTACTTTTAACTTCTGATCAAAAATAGGTATACTAATTAAATCAAGGTTATGCCTGTATATACCTAATTAACATGGTCCTTCAAAAAATTTTAACTGTCTAATTCACATGGTCAGAACAGGCATGCGGAGAAACTTAAGCATGCACAAGAATCTCCATAATTCTAGAATACTAACAGGCACAGATTTACCTTCTCATTGCATGAATAGAAATCACTCAATTCAGAAGGTTTGGTCTTCCTTACTAGCGGTTCCTGTAGTTGACATCTGGTGCATTGATAGCAGGAGTACATACTTAAATAAACTTGGATATAGTACCATACTTGTACAAAAACCACTGCCCCTTAATTCAATTACAGTCCCGGTCAACAGCTGTTTAGACAAATAAATCAATGTTGGAATTACTTTGTTACATAATTTATTTCCTATATATAGGGGTCTTTTTTAGTCTTTAAAGTACATCCATTGGTTATAAACTAACTTTATTGACTTATATATATATATATATATATATATATATATATATATATATATATATATATATATATTTGATCCGTGTTGGAAAAAATATACATATGTTGTGAGCTATAGAAATCATACTTTGGATGAGTTAAAGCAATGAGAAGCCTTTATAAAACGCTTGGATTAGGGGAAAAAAAGGTTAATCTTTTGCTCAAGCAGTTTGGTCTAAGTCAAAATGCAATAATCTAAAAAAAATTGTCAGCATAATGTCAACGCTTAAATGATCGTAATGATCTTAGATGGGTTTATTCACATTAAAAAAATGAAAAAATTATTGAAGAGCCCATGCATCAAGTGACTGAGTCAATTGCCATAAAAACAACACCCGACTTAACCATTTGGTTAAATAGCCTAATCCAAAACAAAACACAATAATCTAACTTAAGACAAACACTACAAATGTCTCTCTAATGCAAAACCCAAATCATTCAAGTTCATTGCTAAAGATGTCGACATAGGTATCTTCACAAGCATTACTACTAATCTTTTAAGCATTGTCACAACTAATAAGACCTCTCAATACTAACTTCAAAATTTTAATCAGGAAATTAGTAACTAATAAATGTTTGGCCATTCATTAACCTATTAATTTTGTTGTTATAATTGAAAAATAACGAACAATGAGTTAACACATTCTAAAATCAAGACATGTCACAATCTATTTATAATATACTAATTTTGATACCCAAGTTGTGGTATACTAAAAGATTAATACTTAGATACTCTATAATATTACTATGTCAGCTTCTTATTAAAAGTGTCATTTTTTCATGCATTCTTTTTAATCTTATAAAGCCACATCTTCTTATAGCAAACTAGATCGAACTGAACCAAACCAAATCGGACTAGATCAGGTGTAACCGAATCAAACCAAATTGGACCAAACAAAATCAAATTGGACCGAACCAAACCAAGTTAGACCAGATCAAATCAGATCGGACGAACCAAACAAAACCAAACCAGACTGGATTGGACTAACCCAAACTAAAACGGACTAAACCAAACTAAACCACACCGGACTGAATTGGACCAAACCAAATTAGATTGAACCGAACCAATCCAAACCAAAATGGACTTGATTGAACCAAATCAAATCAGACCGGACCGGACTGAATCGAACTGGACTAGACTTTACTAGATTGAACCAAATTGAGCTAAACAGACCAAACTATGTCAGACCAAAAAAAAAATGTAGGCTCATTTTTTACGTCCTTATTATCTGATTCTTAAGTTTTATACTCTAATCAAAGAACTAAAGTGCAAACTATGGTATTGACACTTTATTTATCTCTCATCTTACAATATTGCCACATCATCCTATTATACAAGTTGTTATCTAACCATGTTAATCTTCAGTTCCTATTACTTAACCATAACAAGATACATTAAGCTATCATTATCAATAAAATTAATTATATATGCTTTAAACTAATTATGAGTGTGTTTGTTTATGATTTTTTGGCAAAAAATCACTTTTTTCACTGGAAAAAAAATTAGTTTTCATATATTTGGATAATTTTTAAAAGATAATCATAATCTAAAAAAAAACTATTTTCAGCTTTTTTGTATAAGTTGAAAAAAATAACTACTAAAAAAAAAAATTTCAACATTTTCAATTATATATAAAAATTTAAGTTTTATAATCATTTTTTTTAAAAGGTGAAATAGAAGCACCCTATATATCATTAACTCCTTACTCAAAATTATTCAAAGTTAATGTTTTCAAAATTCTAATTTCTAATGATTCTTCAATAAACAAAAAATAATACAATTAAATATTTATTTTTTAAAATATTAAAAAATAATATTTACAAAAATATCAATTTCCTACCTATAATTAATCAATTGTTTAACATATTTCTTTTAACCTTATTATCCTTTAACAGTCTCACAACCAAATATGTTAAAAAAAAAAAAGTCTATAAAATATCATGAATAAGTAAAATGTAAGTTATGATATTGGCACTTCATTTATCTCCTATCTTATAATATTGTCATGTCATTTTATTATGCAAGTTATCATTCAAACTATGCCAACCTTTAGTGTCCTACAATTTAATTATGGCAAGATGCACTAAGCCACCAATATTAACAAAATTAGTTATATATACTTTAAATTAATTATATACCATTAATTCCTTACTCAAAATTATTCAAAATTAATATTTTCTAAATTTTAATTTCTAATGATTCTTTAATAACCCAAAAAAAAAATATTATAGTTAAATATTTATTTTAAATATTAAAAAATAATTTTACAAAAATATCAACCTGCTACCAATCTTCAATCAACTGTTTAACATTTTTATTTTAACCTTATTATCCTTTTAATTGTCTCACTACCAAACAAGACAAAAATAAGTTTATAAAACATCATAAAATAGTAAAATTACAACCATAAATAAATAAAAAAATCATATGAATTAGCTTTGACATACTATCAATATTATAAAATCTTTGTCATTGTACACTTTTATTCTAAATAAAGATGAACAAGCACAATTTGAAAGATCTATACTATCACTAAAACTTTTGTTCTAGACAACATTTTCAAACCTTAACCTTTCTTTGATATTCCAAAATAACAAAATCAAAGAAAAACAAATGGAAAGCATATAATTGCTTTCACATAAAATAAACAAATCTTTAATTCTTAACATTTATTTCTAACATAATTCAAGAATATTTACCAACAATAATATTAATAGATGATGAGTCCATATCTATACAAATGTCAAGGAAAAAAACATCACAAGCAAACACAAAACATAACATCTTTATATAAAAAAGACATTTATAAAGGAATAAAAAAGATATCAATGGAAATAAAATACATATAATCTAATATTAAATAAAGAGTAAAAATAAAGATGGCATCTTCATTATATTTAAAACAACCATAATAGACGATACTTTTATTTTACTTATATTATCAAACTATTAACTAATCCTAAATAAATAATATTTTCCTTCCATTCGACTTTAAATCATTAAGACAAAATCTATTAAATTATTTTTATATTAATCTAATTAATATCATTTATCTATTTTTTCTATTAAAAAGCATATTTATTTCGATGACCGCACTAGGGCCTAAATCTAGATTTTAAAGAAAACTTACAATTATATTTACATATGACTTAACAAATAAAAGACAATCTCAACAGTAACCAAAACCCCAGACCTTACATGGTTCAATCCCACCGATTGAACCAACCCTCAGTGGCAACAAACCGGCTACTCTCTTTACAAATGAGCAATATTATTCACAAGGAGTCTTCCCACACAAACTTTTTTACCTTCAACTATCAAATTATTTATTGCTTTCTTTTTCTCCTTTCTTTTATGCTTGCCACGTGCTCCCCCGTGAGAACTGAGAAATATATAGAATGGCTCTTATTAAGTAGGCTTTCCGTTACAAAGAGTATGTATTTCTGGTCTATAAAGAGTATGTATTAAACTTTGGGAACATGACTCTTTCAGAAAACAACTCTACTATTTTTATTATAAAATACTTTGGGTACATGAAGAGTATGTATTAAACTTTGGGTACATGACTCTTTCAGAAAACAACTCTACTATTTTTATTATCTTAAAATATTAGAAAAGAGACGGCACCGGCATCACTTGTTTTGGTTTAACCATGCTGAGCTCACAACTTGTATCTTCTTCTCTTGTCTCAGCAACTTATTTCTTAATTTGAAGCATCATATACATTTGTCCTGTTACTTATGCCTTATTCAGTATTCTGATCATGTCATCACAAGCTAGAACCACCAACAAAAACTCTCGGACATATAAACAATGTGCAGGCCAATTGAGCTATTGCTAGGTTATGGTATATTAGTTGGATTAGGTCAAGCACTATATACTAAAACAATCGGCAGAGTATTTTCCAAAAACAAAAAGAAGAAAAGAAAATTAAAAATTTTAAAAATTATGATTAGTTGGCTATGTGATTAACTTTGTGTCCGTCACTCTGTTTCTGTCTTTATATCCTAGCAAGTTGCGGAGATGACTTTGATTTATACAAACACTACCTTGTGTCATCACAGATGAAGACATTTGTGTGTAACTTTTGGGTGTCACATTACTCAACGTACCATCAGGGCATTTGATTTAGAGTTCATGACAATACAATGTTTCCCCCAGAAGCAGTTGGAGAGCGTGTGTACTTAGTCAGAGTATCAGACCCACATTTCTTAATTTGTTAAACCTGCCAACTACTTAGGACATTTCATTCAACATATGATTATTTCATTATTTAATACTAGTTGAAACAATTTAATTCTTAAGCTTTGAATTCGAGGTTGAATATAGTTGAGCTACTCTTTGGCCATTTCACCTCACCACCATCAGTCTGTGCTCCTCTCCCTCCTCTGCCTTCCAAACCATGGCTTTCTTCATCCCTCCTTCAAACTATAACCAAACTGAAAAGGCCTTGCTTTTCATATTTATGCTCTTCACTTCATTGTTTTTACTCTTCAACACTGTAGAGTCAGTTTCATTCAACTTCGATAGTTTCATGCCAAACTTATATCTAATAAGATTCGAGGCTGATGCCTTTGTCTCAAATGGAGTTCTGCAGCTCACAAAGAACCGAATTGATGGCCCCATCACAAGCAGCGCTGGCCGAGCCTCGTTTAATCAACCGGTGAAGCTTTGGGATAGAAGAACAAGGGAGCTCACAGACTTCACCACCCATTTCTCTTTTGTCATGAAAGCTGTTGTTCCATCACAATTTGGTGATGGTTTATCCTTCTTCATAGCGCCATTTGAATCTAACATCCCAAGCAATTCAACTGGTGGGTACCTTGGTCTATTCAGCAAGGAATCAGCATTCAACACCACCAGCAATCAAATAGTTGCAGTTGAGTTCGACAGCTTTAAGAATGAATGGGATCCAAGCTCTGATCATGTAGGAATCAATGTCAATTCCATACAGTCTGTTGCAAATGTTACTTGGAGCAGGACCATTAAGAATGGATCAATTGCGAATGCTTGGATATCTTACAACTCCACCACCAAAAATCTGTCTGTCTTCCTTACTTATGTTGATAATCCATTTTTTGATGGCAATTCTAGTCTTTGGCATGTCATTGATTTGAGGGAAGTTTTGCCAGAATCTGCTAGGATTGGTTTCTCTGCTGCCACCGGTCAATGGATTGAAATACACAACGTTCTGTCTTGGTCATTCAATTCAACCTTGGACTCCGGCGATGGGAAAAACAAGGTTGGTTTGGAAGTTGGTTTAGGTGTTGGTTTTGGTTCTCTAGCCTGTGTATTAGGCCTTGTATGGTTTGCTTTTTGGAGAAAAAGAACTAGACGAAATGATGAAAAAGAGGACGATGCGGGCTTTGATGCTTCTATAGATGATGAATTTGAAAGAGGAACTGGTCCAAAAAGGTTCACACGCAAGGAACTAAGCCAAGCAACCAATGGTTTTGCAGAAGAAGGAAAGCTTGGAGAAGGAGGATTTGGAGGTGTTTACAAAGGTATTCTTGGCAACCCCAGAGTCGAAGTGGCGGTGAAGAGGGTCTCAAAAGGATCAAAGCAAGGGAAAAAGGAGTACATATCAGAAGTAAGAGTAATCAGCAGGCTGAGACACAGAAATTTGGTCCAACTCATTGGGTGGTGCCATGAACAAGGTGAGTTCCTTCTTGTGTATGAATACATGCCTAATGGAAGCCTTGATTCTCATCTATTTGGAAATGGAGTCATGCTTACTTGGGCAGTAAGGTACAAGGTGGCCTTAGGTTTGGCATCTGCTCTTCTTTATCTTCATGAAGAGTGGGAACAATGTGTGGTGCATAGGGATATTAAGTCAAGTAATGTCATGTTGGATGCAAATTTCAATGCCAAGCTTGGTGACTTTGGTCTTGCAAGGCTAGTAGACCATGAACTCGGCACTCAGACAACTGTTTTGGCTGGCACCATGGGATACCTAGCCCCAGAGTGTGTTACCACTGGAAAATCCAGTAAAGAATCTGATGTTTACAGCTTTGGTGTGGTTGCACTTGAGATCACATGTGGGAGAAGACCAGTTGAAGTTAAAGAAGAGGTTGGCAAAGTTAGGCTAATAGAATGGGTGTGGAACCTCTATGGGAAAGGGCAACTACTTGAAGCAGCTGATGGGAGATTAAACTTGGAATTTGATGAGCAGCAAATGCAATGCTTGATGACAGTTGGCTTGTGGTGTTGTCATCCTGATCACACCATGAGGCCCTCCACAAGGCAAGTGATAAATGTCCTCAATTTTGAAGCTCCTTTGCCTAGCCTACCATCAAAGTTGCCTGTGCCAATGTACTTTGCACCTCCCATGGAGGTCGGCAAATTCCCCTACACTTCATCTGGCATCATAAGCACGTCCAAAGAATCCTCAACATACTCATCAATGTCGGCAGGGTCCAGAAAATCTCTATTATAACACTAAAATGATTTGTTTAGCATATAAATACCATGTATTGGAATTGTGTCAGGGCGGAGCATGTTTTGTTTGATTTTGTGCAAGTGATTATGAAAACTCACAGAAAATATATTGTTGCATCGATCACTTTCCAATAGACTAAAAGTTATATGGCAAGTGTACAACTTTGTTTTTCAAATATCTAAAGTTTCTTAAGATCGTTTGTGGAATTAGAGGCTCCATGGATTACATGCATTATAGGCTAAAATGTTAAGTCTACCAAAATAAAGCTAGTATCCTTTTTTCAATATCTAACTGCATATTACTAGGTTAAAAGATATAAATGAGGGCAATAATTTTATTTTCTTAAGTTTAAAAGGATCACATTTATCATAAAGAATAACAATCATTACAAGTGATATGAATTGAGATATTAAGTCTATTAAATTTTAAAAGTGGTTTTATGAGTGAGATATTAAATCCATCAAATTTTAAGGGTAGTATTATAAATTTAGATACTAAATCCATCAAATTTTAATAGTGGCATTGACTAAATAAATACAACATAGATGCCGTGCACTTCTACCCCAAACACAATTGCCCCATGATAACTCTAAAGTTGAACTGCGTGGCTAAAAGATTTGCTCCAATTTGACAAAGTAGGACGCCATTGGTGCTTACATACCTTCATTTAGTTACCAACCCAATAAGAGTATTCCTAATTTCTTTTTTCCCTTTTTTTTTTTATGGTCAAAGAGTATTCCTCACTCAAGTACCTAAAGTTTTCGTTAGGCCGTACTTCTAATTGGCAATTGCCTGATAGGCTGATACCATTATATCTCAAATCCGAGTAGCCCAATATGACACATTTGACCAAAAATAAAAAATGACAATACAACTATGAAGTTTGGCTGCATAGTTTAAGACTAGCCTATCTAAGGTAATTACTAATTAGCATTCTGCGTTTCTGTGTTCATATCATTTAAGTTGCAGCACATTCAAACGTCAAACCTGGAGCACGGCATAATTACTTGTCAAAGCATGAGTTCATCCACAAGAATTGGCTTCAATTCATGAAAGAGAGATTTTGTTCTTTCTTTAGCTTGCTTGTCAATAGACAAGTGTTTTTTTAATTAATTATATCTATTTCAAGTAAAATAAAATTATCTTTAAGAAAAATCTATATAAAAATTAAATGTAAATATCAAATCAAATGTCAATTTTTCTTATTTTAGTATATGATGGCGGTATACTTTAATCAAAAACATTTTTATTATCATAATTAAGTACTAGATGATAGGGATTTCTGAAATTGGCCTGAATAATCAATCCATTTGTAAAAGCTGTGCTAATTAAAACACTTTCCATTATGATAACACCAGATTATATTACTTAAACACTTTCTGTTGTTCAATTGATGAAAGTTTTTTTGGTAGTTAAAAAAATAAAAATAAATAAACAAATTTTTTTTTTGGGTCAAGGTTGGGGGGTTGTTAAGGGGAAGAGGAGAGGGGGTTGGAGCTCTGCTCCTGTGATTCGAAATCAGGCCTCTGGAGATGTGCGGCTCCCAGAGGCAGGAGACTTTACTATTGAGTAGGGGTGTTCAAAATCGATCCAAACCGAATTAAAATCGAAAACCGATCCAAAAAAATCAAAAATCGATTAAAACCGAAATTAATTGATTTTAATTGGTTCTTGTTTTATAAAAACCGATCAGATCGATTCGGTTTTCGGTTTTAATTTCTAAAACCGAACCAAACCGAACTAAACCGATAATATATTACACATTAATAATTATATATGCATATAAGATATATTACATATTATATATTACTTATCCATATCTATACTTTTATAAATATATATGTAAATATATTCTACAATATTATAATACTAGAATTATTCAAATATTCTTATTATATCTTAATTCAATATTTTAAATTTGTAATTATCGATTAATTCTTTTAGTTTACTCAAAATAAAATTTATTTTTTATACTTTATAAAAATTTTTATTAAAAAATCAAAAACCGATCCAATTCAAATCGATTTAAATTGGTTTGGTTTGGTTCGGTCTCTCAATTGTAATCAAACAAAACCAAACCGAACCGAAATAAAATTTATTATTTGAATCGGTTAATTTTTCGTCCAAAACTGAACCAAACCGAACCGATAACACCCCTACTATTGAGGCACAAGTCTCTCCGGAAAAATAAAAAATAAAATAAAAAATTCACAATGCCAGTTTATGACACGATAGTGAATTTCTTATGCTTCGGGGTCGAAAATGAGCCACAATTGTGGCCAGGCACAGAGCCTCCAACTGCGTGAGGTCTCAAATTAAAAGTGTTTGTTCCTGCTTAGCCCATTGTAGACCTCTAGGCTTTGATTCCTGTAGCGGGCTGTGTTTTCTTTGCCCTGTATCCTGGGCCCGCGGGTCAGTTGGCGTGCCTTTCTGGTTTGGTGAAATGAGAATTTTCGACCTAAAAAAAGATAAGAGAAAAATATACTATTTAGGATGAGTTTCTTACAGAAATAAATGGGAGAAAAAAATTTCATACATTAAATTTATATGTAAAATTTATTATGAAATGTGACTAATTATTTCACTGTGATAGTAAATTGCACGAGGTAGGCGTAAGATCTTTTTCCATCTTTTTATACGTAAAATTATGCTTTTATATTGTTTGACATAATTTTCTTTGAATGTATTTTCCATAATTTGTTATTGTTATGTTATTTTAGTTTTCATTTAAAAAATTATTATTTTAATTTTAAAAAGTTTATATTTGCTTCTTACTTGACACAATTTATTTTTTGATTGAGTTATTTTTTTGAACTCTTAAGAGTCAGGACATGTTGTAAACATCTGTACACCACTACTTTATTAAGCTTTAAATTTCCAAGCCAAATCCTTCTTCTATGTATGTATTCCATTTTAAGGATGGCAAAAAAATATTGCCAAAGTGAGTACTCGCAGGGGATTACCCATGATGAGGATATGGACGAGGATAAGTTTGGTTTCCATGAGGTTGGAGGAAAGTCTCTATTCAACTTCATTTCATAGGGATCCCCTAAATTTATGTTAATGTGAAAATACTTAAATGCCTTTATATATATAGATACATAATTTTTTTTTTTAAATCTAGTCATAATATTAATATTTTTATGATTTGCATATTTCTAATTATCTTTTAATAAATTTATATCATATATTTTATTTTTAATCTGAATTGTATTATATTGGATAATGTCATAATGAAATATAAATATTTAAAAATATTTTATTTAAATTTTTTTCATATAAATCTATGGATATTTATGAAAATTTGAATCCCCACAAAATACGGAGGATGAAGACCCAAACGAGAATGAGGATGGGGAGAAAGGCAAAATTCTAAGCGTGGATTGAGGGCGGAGAGCAATATTTCCATCCTCTTGAATATCCATTATCATCCCCATCCCATTCACATAATCACATCCACGGTGCCCATCCCATTTTACTTGTTTACGTAGAGATGATGCCGACGTCCAGCATCATGGCAACGAATTTGGGTGATGGTAAAGTGTGTCTGTCATATCAATTGAATATCAAGCCGACGATTGTGTTCATTAATTTCATATTAATATCCGAAGAAATACGGACTCTCAACGTTTTCAAAGTTAAATCAAGTGCAGCATTTTAGTCAGAAATTTTACCATTCATTAACATATATGCGTAGGCTCCCTCTTGGTCTTTCTTTCTTTAACAAGCTTTCCTGGTTGTATTCTCTGGATTTTCTTGCAAATCGATCTAGTCTTAGCTAGTCCCAGATTGTTTGTTTGTAGTTTCTTTTCTTGGACTTAAACCCCGATATATATAAAATAAATAAATAAATAAAGTTAACACATATGCATACTATAATACTCAAAATTAGGTAGCTGAACTTCATCTATAATGTCAATCATTCAAATTTTATAATCATTATTTTATAAATAATTTTGCTTAACTTTTATTCTCGATGCAAAATTGTGTAAATAATTCCTAGAGCAAAAAAATATACATATCATAAAAATAATTATTTTTCAATATTTATAATAATAAGATTCTTGAAAATTCTTCAAGAATATTTTTTTGTGTGAATCACAAATTCACAATGTAGCAAATCACAATTGAAAATTAACTCAACTAAAAAAGTCATTCATATTTAAGCGTCCTCACAGTACTCGAACAAAATTGCTTTCAATGGTAGAATATCTTTGAAAAATAAAAAATAAAAAATAGGTTTGAAATGGACACCAATATATAAGCGTCATATCAATTGGAGTCTGACGATGTGGATGGTGTTAATTTCATATTATTGTTTTATAGCAAATATATCATATTCTCAAGATTTTCAAGTAAATCAAATGTAAAATTTTAGTCACAAATTTTATCATTTATTTTCGCATATGCTTAAGATAAAACTAAATTAATATTTTCAATGTTTATAATAATAAGATTCCTGAAATTTTTCATAGAAAATTTTTCGTTGAATCACAGTCTAAAAAATTAGTTTGAAATGGGCATTATAATTTTATTTGAATTGCTCACCTTGACGGCTTGACTGACTTTACTCAGAAAATAGTGTTTATTTACCTAACCAGTTTGAATCTATTTGTGGAATATATATGACCAAATTCTTCCAAGAAAATTGCAGATCATTCTTCATTATTGTTTTTATTTTATTTTTTAAACTACCAGTATCTAAAATCTACTGAATTCTAATTAATTTGGCTACAGCCAGGTCGACCCATTATGAGATATAATTTGGCTACAATCGGGTCGACCCATTATGAGATAAAACTTTTTCAGTATTAATTTTTTTCTTCCACAAGACTTAAAACTCGATATCTTATTTAAGGAGAATAAGGGTCGAACCATTCAAACCAACCAAGTATTAGTATTTTTGTTTTCATTTTTCCCCTTAAATATATAAACTTATAAATAAATTTTATTTTTCTTGTATGTGTTTCATTTTATATATCTTTGCTCCAACTAGACCAGCCGTCATAAAGAGAGAAAGTACTTCATAATGTAATGAGATTAATTTTAATTCAATATTAATGTAAAATATTTTACAATAATATTTTATTTTATATGATGTTTATAGTAGTTATAGTACAAGTCAAACATATCACAAAATTTTTCATTTTTTTTAATTTCTCAAAAAAAAAAAATCTCTTGAAGAAAGGTCGAAAGTCTAAGTAAGAACTCTTCCAATAATATTTTTTTCATATATATGAATATTAAAAATTGAACCCAAAATCTTATTTTTAAGAGACTTAAGCCTCTTTTAACTTGGGCCAATAACTTGTTGGTAGAGCTTTTCAGAGGATAATTAAATTGCGTAGGAAAACAGGTACGTATTATCTTGGGGATGAACATTGAACAGCCAATTTACCTATTGCTTTATATTTGTCTTTATATATATTTCTATCTTTTCTCGTACGAGAATAAAATTTCATAACTAGTAAAATAAGACATCATGTTAATTAAATATTCTGGTTATATATTACTTAACTAGTCATTGAATAAATTTATTTTACCTAGACATATTCTTAATTTTATGCCTTAATGAACTCTAATTTTTTGCCTTTCATAATCATATGGTAAACAGACATGCCCCTTTTCTTGTTGTGGAGTTTATTCCAAGTTATAGTCCTCGAAATATCATTAGAATCACCGTGAAATAAGCCACTGATAACTACGAAATAGGGAAGACCAAATAGTTTTACTTATACGGTCAAGAATATACACCTAGCTCATCATATATACGGTCAAAAGAATATTCTAAAAATTTTTAAGTCAACAAAAATTTTTGAAAAACAAAATATTCAAATAATGAATATCCAAAAAGGCACTTTACATGACTAGATGATCCAATTTATAATGCTACCGAAGACTTTTTCATAAATAAGCTTAATTAATAATTTCTTTGACGCCTTCAACATGATCAATTTCCTTGACATCTGCGTTGTAATTCCTTCATTTTTCTAACAAGAAGGTGATGAACATTTCTCCTTTTAAAGGAACTAAGAACGTATGTATTTTGTTCAGCTTCGGAACTATTGACGCACGACTCTATCATCTATCCCAATTCACAAGTTACCAAAAAGAAAAAATGTTTTTTTTCTCTATTTTTCTTGTCCTATTTTTCCCTTTCGGTTGAACAGACAAGAAATGTCGTCAAAATTAATAGTAGAATATTCTCATTCAACGAGCACTACAAAATAAACTAATGAATAGATTGAATTTAAATTTTCTAAAATAAATATATTTATAAAATAAAAAAATAAGAAATTTATAATTTTTAAATTAATAATTTTTATTATATATAAATTTTATTCATTAATCCAAAAATAATAAATTTTTTATTTTTATTTTATTATCATACTCATTTTAGGAGATTTAAATTCAAATAAATTAACGAACAACTTTTTTTATGCAAATGCTGACCTGCTGAGTCACCCTTCTTCTATTTCTCTATAGGGTGTGTAGCCCCCAAAAAGTACACCTTTTATCCACCAGGCTCAAGTCCATTCGCCATTGTCTTTAGAGGAGGCAAAGAATTCTTGACGTGTGCAAACTGCTAATTGGTTAAACTTTCTACAGCTCACCACATGTACTCCCTAGCGTCCATCTGTTATAGGTATAGTAATTCTCATGTTGGTGGTTGGTGCTAGTTCCTTTTTCGGTTATAGTTAAATAATAAATTATGTCACTTAATACAATGTGCTGTGATTAATTAGGCCATTACATCTCTGTTAATAAAAAAATTATATAGTTAAGTATAAAAATTTGTCGCCTTTTAGTTTGGCAAAACTATTAAAAAATTTATTGTATTTAATTAGTTGTTAAACTAAAATTATATAAACAATTAAATATAAATTTCTAAAACAAATTTATTGAGATAAAAATGATATAATTCTCAATTTTTCAATAATCTTTTTTTTTTGGAAAAAAAACTAAGATTCTCCGAAAAGTATTTATTACTAAGCGAATTTCAAGTCGTTATTTATTTATTTGATTAATAAGCAGTTGCTATTTTATTTTTTGAATATTTTATATGATTATATTAATTATATAATAAATTTAATTTGTATGTACTGTCAATACGAAAATAAACAAATATTCAATCATATATTGTTATGTTAATAAAAATATTTAATTCAATCACTTAATATGTTTACAATCTTGTAAATATAAATATCTGATTGGATGACAGTATAAAACTCTTTTATACTACTAGTACATAATAATTAAACTCTTATATAATTCATTCAATTTAAATTATTCTAAACCACATTTTTGTTACAAAACACTTCCTTAATTGGGCCATAAAAGATAGCATAATTAATTGTTGTCCCACTTTTCTATCTGTGGTCCTCTTCTTAGATATTGTACTTTTATGATAGAACATCCCAGGTACAAGAGAAGTGTCCCACATAAACAAAAAAGTAGTGGCTCAGAGTTTATCAGTGATCTAAACAAAAGGTTTCACGGGAGGAACTTTTTGCTGGTAAACCAAGTCCAGCAGGGAATAGTGGGTGCCATTCACATACATGCAGGAAACTATGGAGCATCAACTGACATGAATGTGGATTTTGGTTGCCAACTTTGTATGAGGGCGGTTCCAATAGCGATCTATCCCAGCTGCACAAAGAATTTTGGTTAGCTTTTTGTCCAATTTGGGTTCTGAAACTTTGGAGGCTCTTCTTACGTATTCGTCAAGTGGGGGATTGAAATTTTGAAGCAATATTCAGAATTTTCTAACATACAAATGTGTTAAGTAAACAAAACCATATACCATGTTTGCATGTTAGGCATTTCATCAAATGATCACAAGTGGATGGTTTTCTAACATGAAGGATTAGGTATATACCAACGCCTCCATTTTACTAGTACGATTATAATTAGACTAGAAATCATTCGGGAGCAAGTCTTATGTCAATTTACCACCGGTCACGTCTCCTATTTTGTCAATCTTTTGGTATAACGGCACAAACAACTTCATTAGCAGAAACATATTTTATTTATTTAAGGAAAAAATTTTGGTCAACAATTTGGTTATTCCGAGTTATTAACAATATTTTTAGTAAATAAAAAACATTATATTCCACCTAACCATATGAGATTTATTAAGAGGGCAATTATAGTCTCAAACTTCATCACTATTTCTATGGTCATGTGAGACTTTCTTCCATCAAGTTAGTCTCAATGATACGGTTCTGAAAGACTGAAATGCCCCTCAGGAGTGGACAATGTCCTACGCTGAAGGGAAGACTTCCTTAATGTGAAATCATAGAAAAATAGGGGCAGTCGCTTCCCAACCCATTTAGCCAAAAAAGAAAGAAAGAAAAAAAATATATTATAAAATACATAGCCGAAAAATGTTGTAACATGAAAGAAAAGGCAGAGTTGGTCATTGAGGTCCAGTTATATATAAGGCCAATCACTTGGCATTATGTAAATGTCAGCACGTTTTTTTAAGGTGCGAATTATTAAGGTTCCAAAGAGAACTCAGCAACGAAGAGAGAGAGAGAGGGAGGGAGGAAGGGAGAGAGAGAGCGAGAGAGAACACAAAAAATTGTTACAATTCCAAGGGAAAAATAAGCTCGTAAATATAGCTCCTGTTCAGTTGTTGGCCTTTCATCTCCTATAGTTTTTCTGTAACTCTCAGAAACAGCCTCTGAAGGAAGGACATTTGCATTTCCATAAGGTTCGTCCATGTCTTACAAAATTCTATTTATTGTTAAATTTCGTTTGATTACTAACATATGCTATGGTAGTTTGACAATACTCTTTAGTTTTCACCATTCTAACAGCATTTTCTTGGTTCATTCTGCCATTTTCTAAACTCTTCAAATGTGGCCTTCTAGCTGTCTCTGAAATGAAGGAGTTAATTGGCTCCTTTTTTTTTTTTTTGCAGGTTCATACTGATAAGAGATGAAGGTGGTTGGTAAGATGAGGAAACGGGTTTTCTTCTTGTGGTGGTTTGGAATGACTGTGCAGCTATGCTTCTTGCTGGGTGCCTGTTCTGAGAAGACATCATTTAGGTTCTCCCTCATCTTTTGCCTCTCATTTTGCTTATATAGCATTTTTTACTTTTTATTTGCGCTTAATCTTTACGTGTGTCAAAGAGAACAAAAAGGAAAGCAAGGGAGAGAGAAGCATGAGAGCATAAAAAACGAAGACATTCTATGTTGATGTTGTTGTCGTTTTTATTCTCTCCATGAAAACTAATAATTTATTTATAAAAAAACAGAAGCTTAGGCGAAATAAAAGAGTCACGGTTTCTTTGTCTTTTGTGTTCCCGTTTCTTCTCACATGACTACCTTTTAGAATTCCATGTCCTGTATTTTCTTTTTATGTTAATCCTTTTTTGTTATGGTTACATTTTTCATGTTACTTTTCTGTTGTGTGCATTACTTTATGGTAATGACAACTGAAAAGACACTTTGCATGTTAGTCATTCTCTTGTAGCGATGAAAAGAATCGATTCCAGCATCCACATCTTCCGCTGTAATGTCTGACGCTACTGGTTTCACGTGTCCTGAATCCTGTATACTAGCGAAATAGTCTTCATGTGTTACACGTATAATTTGTATTCTTGAATATCAACTCTGATAAACATGCAATTAACTCTTATGTTTCTGAATTAAAACTCAGTAAATTGCATTCTCTTTCACCTACTGTGCATCAATAGTAATGGTCTACAATAATGAGGTATCCCATCTGCTGTTCAAAACATATCGATAGAGGTTAAAGAAGTCCATGCATGTACCACAATTTTATTTGCACATTTCTTATGCAACTCACTTGCTATGTGTGCACATCGATAGTAATGTTCTATGGAGCTCAATTTGTACATATCTTAGAATTGGGAGTTTAATTCTACTCTAAAAATTAGTCTAAGAGGAGTTATCCAAGCTATTATAGAAGTTATCATGCCAAGCCATAAGCTCTATACTATTTTGAAATTGAGGGTCTATCTCCATTCTAAAAGATAGTTTAAGTAGGAGGGTTGTTCAACCTATTATAAAGGTTATATATTTTGACCATAAGCCTAATTGATAACAGTACCCTTATGATATAAAAAATACGCATGCCGTAGTCATTTCTCAAAATTGAACCATGAAACTTTTCACTAGCCAATTGCCTTATTGCTCACTTGTTCAGGATAGGAGTTGGCTACTGCCCTCGATAGCCAATTTCACTTCTCTATTTCTCTCCCATTATCTCTTCTAGGTGGGGAGCTCTTTGCCTCTCTACTTACGCACTGTAAGTCACAAAAGCGACCTTTTGAAGTGGGGAGAGGAAGAAAAATATGTAACCCCTATAACAGGAAAGAAAGTGAACCATTGACTTGGAGAAATACTTGCATAGTTCGAGATCATTATGTGACTGTGCTTCCGGACCAATCGTATAAATATATTTTATATAAGACCCATCACTAATATATAATCCCATACAAAATGTACTTATATAATTGATCGAAAGCACAACCATTTAGTATTCCGAATCATGTAAATATTTCTCATTAACCAGAACAAAAAATATGTATTGAGAACTCCATTAATTGTCTCGGTAGTGCAATTCAATTAGCTGTCATCACATTCTTTCTCCCTTAAATATTGCCCCATTGCTAACGCAAACCAATAGTCCATAATACTAGTGCTTCCACTTTTATTTTTATAACATTCTTTTTTTTTTCGTGCACGGATTTCATCTGCAGAAGAGGCTTAAGGGACATCAACAGCCTGGAATCAACATCTTCCAATTTTACAGTCAATCTGAATACAGAAAACCATCAGCAGGTGATACCAGCTGGCTTTTGGAACAAGTTATTTCGTTCAAAAATTATTAAAAATGAATTAAGTGAACTCATTGGTTAGATTATTTTTTTCCCCAACTTTTGGTGTGAAACAAGTACTTGGTTTTTGACCTTGACACAATTGGCTTCGAATTTCACTTTTTCAGTTGGTGGTTGCCAATGGCATCGTTTCCGTCACTTTGTCAATACCGGAGGGCTACGTCCTTGGAGTATCCTATAATGGAATTGAAAATATACTTGAACCTGAAAACGAAGAACAAGATAGAGGGTATGTACCTACTTCATACGAAATAAATGTTACAAAATCAAACTAACATTTGGTTTAAGTAATAAAGCCATGCTTGGCATGAAATTTAGATGGATATATAAGTCATGGTTTAATTGACCGAATTAAAACGTGTTTATATTTGTAGGTACTTCGACGTTGTTTGGAATGAACCAGGAAAATCAAGTAACTTTCAGAGGTATTATATTTGTCTTCTCAATTATATTAAATTATAGGTTATATATTCCTACTCTTGGTGACAACTAACAAAAAATAAAGTAATGCACGATTTATGCACTGAAGTGATTCAAGAGACTAATTTATAATTGAAAATATCTATGCTGCAGAATCCACGGGACAAATTTTTCGGTTATAGCCGCTGACGAGAATCTGGTAGAGGTTTCATTTTTAAGGACATGGACATCTTCCATGAATGGCTCAAATGTCCCCATTAATATAGACATAAGGTGAAGAGTAAATCTTTTTTTTTTTTTTTGGAGAAATTTGAGAGCAAACAGAGATAGTCATATTTTTAGTTAGGAGCTATATAAGTTTAATTGACATTGCCCGAAACAAATTTATCTATACAGGTACATTTTACGAAGAGGTGATTCAGGATTTTATTCATACGCAATATTTGATCGCCCTGAGGGATTGCCAGCAGTGGAGGTTGATCAAATTAGGTTTGTTTTCAAGCTCCGCAAAGACAGGTAACTATGGTAAAAATATTAGCGCTCTGAGAAAAGCATTAGTACTTCGATTCGCTCTCGTGTTTGTAGAAACCAACTATTTATTACTGTCGGTAAGAAATGCAAGTTTCTTAATTTGGTGCTCTCAAGTTAGATTTCACTCCCAGTGTTCTTGAATGTTTCGATTTAATAAATAACTTGACAAAATTCAAGAAAAATTATCAAAATTTAAAGATAATGTTATAAGTCAAATGGAGAAAACAACCTACCTATTATATTAATAATACAATGCTAATCTAAAAAATTCTAGCAAAATAATTCTTTGGTATTTTCTTTTTTATACAGTTCAATAAATTAAAACATTCGAAGACTTTAAATTTATATTATAAAAACTTAAATTCGACTAAAATAGTAATTTTATAACTAATGGAAAATCAATGGTCCAGGTTCAACTATATGGCTTTATCGGACAGCAGGCAGAGAAGCATGCCAACGATGAGAGACAGAGAAACCGGCCAAGTCCTGGCTTACCCTGAAGCAGTTCTCTTAACCAAACCGACTAACCCGGAATTCAGAGGAGAGGTGGGTACCGGTGCCCTTTTTCGGTTTTTCCACATATCTTGTTGTTTGATTTGACAAAGGACTTCGGCTGTTTGTGCGTCTCGTTGATTGTTACTGTCATGGGTACGTCTTTGGTTAAAAATGCCCGTGAATGGGTGAATTATTCTGTTGGGCTCAGGTGGATGACAAATACCAGTACTCATGTGAGAACACGGACAACTCTGTTCATGGGTGGATTAGCCTCGATTCTGATGCACCCGTGGGTTTCTGGATGACAACACCTAGTAACGAGTTCCGCAATGCTGGGCCCATCAAGCAAGACCTTACTTCTCATGTTGGCCCCATTACCCTCTCCGTACGTGTCCCTACATCTTTATTAACTCAAGTCCAAACAAAACCCAACATAGATTTTTATTCGGAAGATGCTTCCCAAAAGAAAAAAGAACTTAGGAAGATGCAACATACTTATACATAGTATTTCATATTTTATATAGTTTTTATTCGTGTGTGAGTATTGTATAGTTAGCATTTGTCGATTGTCGATGACTTTTTTATGTGAAGACAATAATCCATGATTGTTAGTGTAGGTGAGAATAAGTTAACAGTAATAGGCCCCACTTCAACAACCAATAATGCATATGAATGTATTTTTCAATTTCCCTTCTGATTTGCACATCTTATTTTAGATGTTTGTGAGCACCCACTACGCTGGGAAGGAGGTAACGATGGCATTTCAAGAAGGGGAGACTTATAAAAAGGTTTTTGGCCCTGTTTTTGCGTACCTTAACTCTGCTTCAAGCGAGGATGATTCACTCTCCCTCTGGTCAGATGCTTTGCAGCAGGTATTAATTACCCCTACCCGACAGCATCAAGCCTATCCTTGTTTGTCACACATTATTAGTGTTAATGTTATGGCACATAATGTGATTTTGTTCTTTAATTAATTAGCTATCCAAGGAAGTCAAAAGCTGGCCTTACGATTTTCCACAATCAGAAGATTTCGTTCCACCCAATCAAAGAGGAACAGTCTTGGGAAGATTACTAGTCCAAGATTGGTATATATTAATTCCTTCTTTATTCTTTAATTTCATACGATTACTCATGAATATAAAAAGTAGCTGATGCTCTTTCATTTCCTTGCTTCACCAGGTACATTCAGGGAGGCAGATTTCAATATGCTAACAATGCCTATGTTGGCCTAGCATTGCCCGGAGATGCAGGATCATGGCAGAAAGAGAGCAAGGTACATTTAAGAGTTGGAGCCAGTCAAATTTATTTAATTTCTTGAATTTTCAAGGGTTTGTGAGGCAGCTAAAATGGGTGTATGAATTTTATGCAACTCACAGGGCTATCAATTCTGGACTCAAGCTGACACCAAGGGATACTTTGCAATTCAAAATATTGTACCAGGGGATTATAATTTGTATGCTTGGGTTCCTGGCTTTATTGGTGATTACAAATACAATGCTACAATCACCATCAAACCAGGTAAAATATCTTCTTCCACACTCATGTAGGTTTAGCCCGAAATTAGTTATGACTAGCTCAATTGAACAATTGCTTGTTTGAACCTGTAGGAGGAGTCATCAAATTGGATTCGCTTGTACATAGTCCTCCAAGACATGGACCAACCCTCTGGGAAATTGGGATCCCAGATCGAACTGCTGCAGAGTTCTACGTACCAGACCCTTACACTACGCTCATGAACAAATTATACAATGAACAGCGCAGAGACAAGTTAGTTCAAAACCCATTGTCAACAATTGCTGCTGCTGTTAGTCTGCACATTCTTTTTTTCCCACATTTTTGTCCACCTTTATTTATTCAAAGTATCTCTACTTTTGACAGGTTTAGGCAATACGGGTTGTGGGAACGTTATACTGATTTGTATCCAAATGATGATCTCGTTTATACTGTTGGTGTTGACAAGTATAATAAGGATTGGTTTTTCGCTCATGTTACAAGGTAACTAAATTTTGTTGATAACTATACTCTAGTTGATTGTTATTTTTTGGGGGAGTTTTTGACTCTAAATTGCACTGCATACAGGAATACAGGAAATAAGACATACCAACCAACAACATGGCAGATTGTATTTGAACATCGAAATGACATAATGAAAGGGAACTACACACTACAAATAGCCTTGGCAAGTGCTGCTGATGCTGACCTTCAGGTACACCACTTGGTTTTTTGACAAAATTGAGCTTTTGTGCTATATATGACACAGTTGGTTATGCTATGTTTTACTAACACTTTTGATGTGGCTGATCATCAGGTTCGGTTCAATGACCCTAGCGTCGATCCACCCCACTTTGCAACGGGTCAAATAGGAGGAGACAATGCCATAGCAAGGCATGGCATCCATGGACTGCATAGGCTATTCAGCATTGATGTGCCTAGTGATTATTTTGTGAAAGGAAAGAATACCATCTATCTGAGGCAGTCAAGAGCCATAAACCCTTTACAAGGAGTTATGTATGATTATATCCGTTTAGAAAGACCACCAAAACCAACGAATTGATTAATGTGTCCAGCTTCTCGTGGACACGGTAAATAGGCTTGTAATTAGACTTTGTGCATTGCAATTGATTATTTTATATTTACAGCTAGCAGGAAGCCATATAATTGGCTAGGAATAGGGAATTTATTTATAGAATAAATTTGTTCATTCTAATTTTCATCTGCGTTTTATTCGTGTCCATATTGTAAACTATCAATAGTAAAGTCAATTCTATTAAATATAACTCAGCAGAATTAGCGAAAATGAAAAATTATTAGTATTTGTGATGGCAAGCTTACTTCATGCAATTCAATTTGTACCACCTTATGTATATTATAAAAAATTTAGTTAAATTGAGAGACAGTAGCATAAATTGAACCAGTGAAGAGGTTCAAGAATTGAAAAATGAAACTTGCACAAATAAACCTCTCACAAACTCCAAACCCCAATCCAAGATTATGCTAGCTATTGAGTGACACTTACTAGTATAGTTCAGATGAGTCTCCATTGTAAGGCATCAGGCCAAAGACTTGAGGAAGAAGAAACCGAGAGAGAGAACAAGAGAAGAGGTAGAGAATGAAAATGATGATTTGTGATTAACTAACTCAAATGATTACAAAGAAGGGATGTAGCTTATATAGGCTACATTGATACATGAACAAGAATAACTAACTCACATGACACCTCAGCAAGCAACTACCAACTAATTTAACAACTTTCCCTCTCTGCATTTTGCACGTGATGTATACTCCTATCACCCCCCCTCCCCCTCAATGGGGAGGACTTCTGACACTTTGAGTTTGGGTCGAAAAGCCAAGAATTGTGGAGGAAAGACACTCTTGGTGAAGACATTAGCTATTTGCTCATGTGTTGGAACATGACTCACTAATACCTCCTTGTTGGCCACCTTGTCGCGCACGAAGTATAGATCAAGCTCAAAGTGCTTGGTCTTACTATGATAGGTAGGATTAGTAGCTAGTAAGATTGCACCTTTGTTATCACAGCACACTGAAGGAGGAGCATAACCGGGTACTTGAAGTTCAATTAGTAGTGATTGCAGCCAAGAGATTTCTGAGAGAACACTGGCCAAGCTGCAGAACTCAACCTCGGTACTAGATCTTGAAACCACATTCTGTTTCTTGCTGGACCAGGAGATTAAATTAGAGCCAAAGAAAACACAATTGCCACTCATGGATTTACGTTCCTCAACATTGCTAGTCCGAGTCACAAAATGCTAAAATTCTAAAGTCATTGAACTTATGAAACTTCAAACCATAGGTGGCAGTCCCAGCAAGGGATCGAAAGATGTTGGAAGAAATCTCAGGGTTCTCCATGGATCTAAGGCTCTAATACCATGTAAGGTATCAGGCCAAAGACTTGAGGAAGAAGAAACCGAGAGAGAGAGAGAGAGAGAGAGAGAGAACAAAAGAAGAGGTAGAGAATGAAAATGATGATTAGCTCATCAAGCAGTCGTTGGTCAAACAGTTTAACCTCCCAAGATCGATTCGTAAGTTTAAATCCCAGTCTTCAACATATCAATTTCAAAACCACAATGGGACACAACTTTAAGGCACCGTCTGGGATGCGCAGGACAAGTGCTTAGTGCACCTTGTGACTGTGGTGCTTCGGATGGTAGAAATTTGTGAGGTGTATTGATATATTAATCATTTATAATGTATTATAGTAATATATTAATTTTAAAAAAATTTAAAAATATAATTAAATATATTTTAAAAATTAATTTTTATGTATTAATAATATAAAATTATATTAATAATATAAAATAATTTTATATTATCAGTATAATATTATACTAATAGACAGTGTAAAATTATATTAATAAAGTAAAATTATCTTGATAAAATTTTTATGAATTTTAAAAATTATTTTTTATACACTAATAGTATAAAGTTACACCGATAATATAAAATAATTTTACACTATCAATATAAAATTACATTGATAGAATAAAATTATATTGATAAAAATTTTTTATTACACTAATAATATAAAATTATTTTATACTGCCAATATAATTTTACATTATCAATGTATAATAATTAATTTTTAAAATATATTTAATCATATTTTTTAATTTTATTAAAATTAGATATTACTACAGTACATCACAGGTTATTGATATATTGATGTACCTCACAATCTCACTATTAGATTACAAAATACACCATGTTCCTTGACCAGTAAAAAATACTGTAGATGGCGCCCAACTTTAATACTCTAGTTTCAGTACCGTAACTAGACCGATGAGATGATTGTTTCACGGTTAACCCAGTGTGTTCTAGCTTTTAAAAAACTATGTTACAATAGCATTAGGCGCGTTCTACGACGCACCCTATTGTCAAAGGTGCATCATGCACCGTGAGTATTTGATGGTGAGGATATGATAGTGTATTCATAGGCCTCTTACCCGTGGTGCATCTTAAACAATCTTACTCAATCTCTCCCACCACAAACTCACCGCTTCTTCCCATCAAATCTCTCCGACAAACTCACCACCTCCCGGTTTACTCTCTCGTTAGTGCCACATCACAGCCTCTGACGCCACCGCCACCGCCTAGCGCTCGCCCCATTGCAACCCCTCTTCCCTCACTCCTATCACAATAGCAATTCTTCTGCTGCCTTCACCAATTCGCAAATTTCTCATCCGCTACAAAACCCCTTCTCCATTTCTTCCATTTTCAATTTTTGGGTCGTTTTCTTTTGGGTTCTTTTCAACTTCCTAACATTTCAGAAATTGAGAAAGAAACTTTTTTTTTTTCATTTCTTGTGTTTTTCACCTAGATTTGAGCTAAATATCAAACAGTAATTTTCTACCTTTCTTTCAATTTTGGCTTTATCTTTTTGTTTCTAATTTCAGTGAATAACCAACAAAGTTAGTCGATTTAAATGGTTTTGCTTGGTGGATCTGTGTTTTTGTTTGAGTTGATTGTTTTCTTAATAGTGAGGATGGTGTTCTTCACATGGGTTGATGGCTGCCAAAGACGATGCATTGGTGGTCGCCAGAGAAGTGACTTTGTTAGAGGGGAGGATGGGAGAGGGGAGGGAAGCGTGTGATGGTGATTCTTGGGTGCATCCAACAAACAAAGGGAAACTATTGGTGGCGATGGCATTGGGGCACGATGCGGTGGCCTTGGGGTTGTCTTGATGGTGACGGAGGTGGATGCAGTGAAGCGTGGTGGTCATCAGTATGTCGTTGGAGACAAGGAAGGTGGGGAACAAAGAAAATGAAAAGTTCTATAATGCATCACATATGATTGATTTTACTAATACACTATCACAATTTTACCATTGGATAACACGGTGCATCACACACTTTTGACTCCGAAGAGCATCTTAGATGCCGCCATAACATTAACACAATGCTTTGGTTTCTTTCTTTATCAAAAAAAAAAAAAAAAGAAGATTTAGTTCCTTTAAATTATGAATTTAATCAATATATGTTGATAATATAAAATTATTTTATATTATTAATTAATAAAAATAAAAAATAAAAAATTATAATAAATTTTTTATTATAATAAATAATTATTTATATGAATTAATATTTTTTATTATTTTTATTAATTAATAATATAAAATTATTTTATTTTATTTATATATTTAAATTAAATTCTTAAATTATACGATGAATTCTAGGTAGTAAAGTACACAATTGCAACTGTTAACCAGGAGCGACCCACTTAACAAAATCCTAGGGACACGTGCCTCCACCAATTTTAGAAATTTTCAATTATTACTTATAATAGCCACTTGCAATTTTTGCCCCTTTCATATTTTTAACTTTGTCCTTGTATGATAAATAAATGAGTAAATATATACTGAAAGAAGTTGAATTGCATCTGACAACTTTTTTTCAAGTTACATGTCACATGATTTGCAATCATTGTGTAATGTACAAATATAATCATCTAAAACCCATTTTTTAAATAATTTTGTTTCGCTTTTGCCTCTGCCGCCTAAAGTTTTTGGAGTTGTCACTGATGTTGATAAGAAAAATGATAAGAAAAAATCTAAGATGTAAAAGTTTATGTGATATAAATATAAAACATGACAATAGAGATAACAGTAATAAAATTAAAAATTTAATTAGTATATATTAATAGTATAAAATAATTTTATATTATTAATTAATAAAAATAAAAAAATAAAAAATTATGATGGATCTCTCATTATAATGAATAATTATTTATATGAATTGATATTTTTTACTATTTTTATTGATTAATAGTGTAAAATTATTCTACGCATTTAAATTAAATTCTAAAAGTAAATAAATTTTAATTAATTATGACATAGATTATATAAGTAAAGAGACTAAATCAAAATAAATGTCAACAGATGTTCATATGATTAAGTAATTAATGTACTCAAACAATTTCATAATATCACCAAAATTCAACATTATATTAAACGTTCGAGCTTGACTACCAAACATAAGTCTTCTCCTGATCTTAAAACTTATTTACAGGTATGGTTTACATTAAGGGCTTTAAATAGAATAACAAACATGTCAAATGGTCAGTTCGACCAAAAAAAAAAAAGGTCAGTAGACCAACATATAAAGCCTTTTAAATAAACCTATGAAAGATAAGCATTTGAAATTTTTGATAAATTAAATATTTTAATTAAAAGATTATATTAATACTTATATTATATAAATATTATAATATACATAATAGTAGCACAAATGACCAAATAGGTTACCGTGTTAAATTTAATAATTTTTTTAAAAGTATGAAGTTTGGTCGTTTAATTAAATAAGGTTCTTAAAAAGCCTTAATCTGCAATTTTTATTAAATAGACCATGCCAAATCTTAAGTAGGCCAAGTTGTAGGCTTCTGATAGGCCACTTTGCCAATTTCAAACACTAAATAATATCTAGAGATTTTATTATATAATGTGGATTTAAAATTAAAAAATTATTTGCATATTTGTTTAATACAATAAAAGAATAATAAAATACTTGAAAAAGAAGATGACAACTTATATAAATAAATTATCTTATACGTTTTGGTCATTCTTATTATCACCTCCACTTCATTTTCCTGTTTTCCACATTAGTTGACAATCACGCCCAAAATGACAACTATTATAAGATTGTGAATGGCTTGTTATTATTTCACATGAAATTAATTGGCAATCAATAGTTCAATGACTAAATAACTTTTATATTTCATAACTTATAAAATCACCAATTTAACCCCAAAATAAAACTTCTTACTAAAATAATTATATCAAATAATTTACTAATTTCACTTATATATATATTTCAATCACGTTTAAAATTGTTAGTTTCCACTATAAATACTTTAATCATCAGAAATTAATATAAGATTAAGGAGACTTATTATTTATACTATTTTTTTAGATTCTTTATTAGACGAAAAAACACATGATGATAAAGCACACAATTTTCTTTTGTTTTCATCATCTTATATAATACTGAGATTAGGTGTCTTAACATCAAATAATCACTAGGCACATCATAGCTGAATATTTTAGGCGTCTTAACATAAAATAATTTGAAGGCCACATCGATGCTAACTGCTTTAATAGCTTTGTAAGGCACTTTTGCTTGAACTTTGAGGCATTCCAGCTTAGCACAGCTCCAGTTTAGATGGCCTCTTCGGCTTATGGGTGATGACAATGAAGCCAAGAAATCAGCTACAGCTTGGAAGTTGGTGCATGGCCGCAAACTTATATGGCAAGGAATTCCAAGGAGCATTCTTGACAGTCAAAGAAAAGTCCGAGATAGTCAAGGTTGACTCTATTTATCTGGTGGGGATAGACAATAGTTGAAATTGAGGATCACTGGTCGTATATGGAAAGAAGATTGAGAGATGTAAATATGCTATATTAGGGTATTTAACCCGTGTTATGCATGGGTGTAAATTGTGAAATTGTGAAAAATATATAAACTGGATTTCTATTAGTTATAGAAATTCTTTCACTTCCACCCATTTCAAAAAAAAAAATTTATAAATTATTGTCAAAGATATAGTTAATTAAGAAATAGTTGCATAGGTTAACATAAAAAATAATTAAAAAAATGAAAATAAAAGAAATTAACAGATTCAATTCAAATTAACTGATTAGTAATGTTACCAAAAAAAATTAATTGATTGGTTAAAAGTAGTGGTTACATTAATTTCTTGGTTAGTAGACTCTTAAAGAAAATGCAAATAGTGGAGATAGTGGGATTAATAAATAATGAAGAGTGACAACCAATAATAATATAAACTTGTCATAAATATTTTTTTTTTGTAGAATTTAAAAAAAGGAGACTAGGAAGCTGCCACTTGTCAAAAATTTTCAAGTTATACTTCTAAAATATTATATTAGTAGAAGTAGAATTAGTAGATTAGTAATGTTACCAAAAAAAATTAATTGATTGGTTAAAAGTGGTGGTTACAAAAATTTTCTTGGTTTGTGGGCTCTTGAAGAAAGTGCAAATAGTAAAAATAGTGGGAAGAGTGATAACCAATAAGAATAACTTGTCATAAATAAATTTTTTTTTTGTAGAATTTAAAAAAAAGCAGGCTAGGAAGCTGCCACTTGTTTAAAAAATTTAAGATATGCTTCTGAAATATTATATTAATTAATATTAATGGAATAGATTTGGGTTGTCACAGGGATTATTATTGTATAGAGTCTGTAACGTTTGTTTTAACATTTTGCTCTCTGGTAGAGAACGAAAAACTAGTGCTCTAACTATTCTCCATAGGTGTCTTAACGTATGTCATTTGTTTCACCGTTAACATAATATTTGTCATTCAATGAATGATTCCGGTTATATATATAAGCATTTAAATTTCAATTAAAAATTAAGGTAGCTCAATATTTATAAAAATCGAATTAAAACTTCTAAATTTAAAAAATATAATTATTAACGTAATTATATCATTAACGTAAAATAGAATAAAAAATTATATAATAGTAGTATTAATTTTTAATAAAATGTAAAAATATGATCTCCACTCCCACTTGTATTTTACTACAAATATTTTAAAAAACATAATTTATCTACTCTCTTGTTTTCATTAGAAAGAAGGGAAATATATGCATAAATCTTTGGTTGAATGTTTAATCTTGAGACTTTATCCAAAAGAAATGAATACTTTAAGCGGTTGCAAAAATAAATTGAGAATTGATATAGAGGCAGAGAGAGGGAAAAGAGCAAAAACCTTAACAGTCTATGAGTTAATCGATTAATGCTTAAACCACAGTCAGTAGTTTGAGACAAACAATACGCAAGAGTCGTTTAAAGGTCACGAATTCATCATCACCTTATTGTGGGTCCTATAACAATATAGCATAAAACAACTATTTTTATTATGCATAAATTTAATTAAAAACAATCTATTCAAGGGTTATTGATCTTCTCAATATATAGATCCACACTCTTCAATCTCTACTTTTTCTTCCCTTCTCACCTGTATATTCCTTCCCTCCCCCCCCCCCCAAAAACCAAAAAAAAAGAAGCACTTCACTATAATCAAATAGCAAATTATAGGAAAATAATGGGACAGCTCAAAAGAAGAGAATCACACACCAAGCATAACTCTTTTTTCTTTCCGTATGATTCTTAGTTTGTTGAAATATTTTTTTATTTCAAAATAAAAGAAAAAAAATTACGACATTAATTATTTATTGAATAATCGATTTTAGAATGATTGACAATCAGGAATTGATTCACATGCCAAATTTCAAACTGTTAAAATGTAAATAATTAACATGTATTCTCCTTTATTAGATTATATTTAGATTGGAATTTATTTATCATAATTTTTCATGATCGTCTAAAATTACTTATTATATTCTTTTCTAGTTTTGAAACTTACTAAAGTTAGATTATTCTTACTTAAAATCACTTTATATCAAATCATTGAATTTTTTTTCCAGATTAAAAAAATCATTGAATATTTTCGAAAATAATATTGGATTCTATATTGATTAACAATAAGGTAATTACTAGTATATTAAATTTAAAACTATTAAAATCTTAACAAAATATCTTTATTTTAATATCAATAGTCACATGACAGAATTCTATGTCATATATAATGACAGAATTTTAGGCCTTCTTTAATTTTGAAACTTGTTAAAATTATATTAGATTATTCTTGCATAAAATAACTTAAAAATTATAGCTAGCAATTGTAACTAATTATCAAATTATATGAAATAATTATATAATTTTAAATAATAATTGATTATGAACTAATTAACAATCAAGTAATTACTACCATATCAAATTACAAACTATTAAAATGTTAAGAAAATATTTATATTTTAATATTAACTATCATATGACATAATTCTAAGTCACGTATTATCCTTCAATATATTATATAGATTATTATTAATTTCTTATTTAAAGATTAAAAATAAATATTTGCATCTTGTTAAGCATTTGCAGATTTACTGATAAACATAATAAAATAAAAAATTTTATAATCATTTTAATGTATTTGTCAAGTATAATTATTTTTAAATACATCATAACTTTTATATAATTATAAGCTATTTTATTTAATTATTTTTTATTTTAGAAAATATAGATATAAAAAAAATGATCTGACAGACATATAATAACTGACAATTTACTAATGAAAAATAAAGTAAGATAACATTTTTTAAAACATTCTTATAAATTTAAGATTCAATTGGCATACGTGTCAAAAAAAAAAAAAAAAAGAGGATTCAGTTGGCATAGTATTGAAAAAGGTATGTGTTGGAATTATTAATATCTCACCTTATACCCTTCAAAGTAATTATATAAAATAATAACAAATTTAAAGACGTCTAACAAAATTATAACATTTTTCTCTTTTTTATTGTTCTCCGTGTGATGCACATGTTACAAATTTAATTATATATATTTTTAAAGTATTGACAAATATTGGTCACTTAAACATATTATTCAAAATTCCGTCAACGTTCATTTTTAGAATTGATTTGACTTAGAAATAAATTATTTATTTAAAGAATTATGTTTTGCCCAAAAAAATTATGAAATATAAGTAGTCTGATTTGAAAATATTTTTATTTTAGATGGATTTTGATTAATTCTATTCAAATTTAATTAGATATATTTTTAATTGATCTAATTTGTTTTTAGTTTAAATTTATGATTTTTTTTCCCTTAATCAGAGTATATATAAGAGAGTAGTTGTCAAAATAACTCGAATTTCATTCGCAATAAGTTGAACCAAACATAGCAACTGATTTTGCACACCAATTCAAATTTTATTTGTATAATGAATGTCAAATATGGAAGTTAACTTCCAAATAATATAAAACTTATACATTAAGAATGAATTTAATTTATATTCACTATCGATATAAAAAAAAATTTATATAAATAATCAATCATATATTATCATATGAGTAAAAGTGTTTGACTTAACTATTTATTACTTTTCAAAGTCTTACAAATATGAATATTTGATCGAATAACAATCAATATATAACAATTAAACTCTTAAAATTCTAAATAGAAAGAAATAGAAATCTTGTTTATATTCACATATTTACTTAAGTCATGCTTCCGGCCCAGATTTTCAAATCTAAGTTCATACGTGAAAATTATTTATTTTACAAATGTGCCGAAATGAAAGAGCTAGCTAGTGGCATCTCTATGGTCACGAAAGCTTAAGGCGAACGGTGAAAGCTGTAATTTTATATCTATAACAAGCAGAAGAATTGAAGATTTAAAAGAAGTTTTGGATTTACTCTTCTTAATCAATTACATTTAACTTTATAAAGTTAACTTTGTAAAAAGAACTGCTGCTTAATTGATAGTTACTAACCATTCAGTTTAATATTTTTAATTTTTTAACCGGACAATTCATTATTCGAAATAATTCAACATAACAATAATACTAAATAAATAAATAATTTAATTTAAATATACTGAATTTTATACTATCAATTAATAGAAATAGTAGAAAATATCAACTCATATAAATAATTACTCATTATAATGAGAACTCACTATAATTTCTTACTTTTCAAGTATTTTTATTGATTAATAGTGTAAAATTCAGTGCATACCAATTAAATACATAAATAAATTACTACTACTATAAAAAATTGTATAGTTCACATGACGAAGAAAATAGGTAAAAGAAAAAAGGGAAAAAAAAAAAGAAAATTGGGAAGTGATAAACCTCAAATGAAAGCTAGAGTTTTTGTTACGAGTTGTGTATATATATATATATAATGAAATGAGTGGTTTATTATGGGAATGAGGGGAGTAAATTTGGATTGTATAATTATATATGGATGATCAAGATTTAAAGTTATTTAATGATCACATGATCACTGAAAAAAGTCATGACTTTATATTTTAATTTTGACCATTCACATAAGATTTAATGGTCAAGATTTGCTCATCTCAATCTCATGATAATTCACCCATCTTATTTGATAAGCTCCTCCATATATATATATATATATATATATATATATATATATATATGTTACTTCTCACTACGTAAATGCCTGGGGGGTACGTATTTGAAAAATATAAGTTCAAAAGAAGCCGAAGCGAGGTAATAAGAAGCAAATTCTTAGGCCTGTTAGCCTCTCTTTCTCTGCAGTTCTTTGTAGTTTTCAACCAAAGTTTTCTGAACATATTGCTGGTAAATATCATTTGTCTTTTTTTTTTTTTCGGTGATTCCTTTTTGTTTTATTTATTCATTTACTATTTCACTATAGATATACATGTTGATGTTAGTATTTTCATAGTAGTTTGTATCTCGAACGTTTATTGTGTTACACGAAAGAAACTGGATTTGGATGTCCCAGGTGAAGCTAAATAATTTGCAGGCTTGTATCGCAGAATATGAAGAGTATGGGTTTGACTAGGAAAAAGGGTTCCCTCTTGTGGTGGTTTGGGATACAGCTATGCTTCTTGCTTGCTGGTTGTTCTGCGAGGACATCTAGGTATTCCGTTATCTCTTTCCATCTTCACTTCTTGTTATATCTCTTCCATTTTCTACGAACAACAGATAGAGAAGAGTGATTATATTAGAATAAAAACGTGGAAATTTTGTTTACAATGTTGTCGCTTTTGTTTCCAAGAAGATAACGCAAAAAATTACTGTGTTAATAGTTTTGTTTCGTTGTTTCCACCACATAAAAGTACTTCCATATTGACATCAAAAGGGTGGCCTATAAATCAGTGGAGATTTATTTTTGTTACCGTTACCCTTTAATAAGTTACTATTAATCATTCATAAATTGATTGTTAGTATTCACAATAGATGTTTAGGAGTCCATCAATTATAACAATCAATGAAACATTCACTATTCATCAAGGTACTGATACCAAAAATGTTGGGTCCCAGAATAATTTATACACGTGTTCCCTCTGTACCTGCATTTTATAAAGAAATTAGAATAACTGTTTTCACAAACGTGAAATTAGGGTTTACAATTTGAATTGAACTTCTCATATAATTTTTATATTTAGAATAATATATGAAATTAGAATTATAATTTCACACATCAATTCCATAAAATTGAAAAAAATAACTCACATAAAATAAAAGAAAAAAAAACTATTATGATTTTTCTTAATTCCTAAGAATTATCATTCTAAAAATTAAATATTAAATCTCTCTCATCGTTAAAATCTGAAATTTTCTCTTTTTTTATCTATTTGGTAGTAATTATATTTATTGAAATATCTTAATAATATAAAAAATTTCCTAAATTTTAATTTATTATTTTACATATTATTCTAATATCATGTCACATTAACAAATACGGTTAAGTCTGACATTCGTTATTTGAATGATCATGCAAATAAAATGATATGATTGATTAATTATGTAAAAATTATTTACACTGTCAATGCATTAAAATTAAATTCATTATACAAATATTATTGCATTACAATTTTTGTTAGTTTAAAATTTTGGATCACATCTTCAAATAATATAATTAGAATTATAAGTTATATGCTTTAGTAAATTCACACATAAAATTTAAGATTATATTTTAATTCCAAGGTTCAAATAGATTCTCAATTTTTCTTTTTTTGATGAATTCCATGATGGTATTCATGTTGAAAATAATTTCACTATTCACTATATAAATAAGTTTTATTTATTTATTTATTGATTAGATTTGCTCATGCAATATTGAGCTGAAAATCTATTTGGTATGGCTTATTAAATTTGAAGTTTGGTGTATTTATTTATTTATTCACATAGTAAAATTTATTTTACATATAAATCATATTATAAATACTACTTACTAAAAGACTCTTAAAAGACAAAGAAACTCTTTCTTAACCCATTAACTTCATTACTTCACACAACCAAGTTCTCATGGAAACGAAAAAATAGCTCATTGATAACCAAAAACTATGAGTGTCACTTTGACTTGAACAAGAATTCTATTAGAAGATCATACGACATCCGTAATACATATTTCCTTTTACATTATCCTCTAAGACACGGCATTTTACAAGCTAGCAATTGAGGAAATAATTGATCAACAAGATAACGCAATGAAAAAAATCAACAGGGTTGTACCCCAAAGAAAAGAAAAAAGGAAACAAAGGAAAAGGAAAACATGTATGCATTTGACTTGATCTTCCTCCGCTGCACCATCATACCATTCGATTTCACATTCATTCTATTTTACATTTCTTTTGTTTAAACTTCTAGGTACATAAACCTATTTCCTACCGGGAAAAAAGAAGAAAACTAATGGTGAAAATGCAATTTATTCAAGTTGGTAGACCCTTTTTTTTATCTGCCAAAATCGCGTCATCTAATAGCTTGCAGTTTTCAATGCGATGAATATATGTCAAGGAAAAACTTTGCTCTCTCGCCTCAATAAACCGTAAATGTCAAGGAAAAACTGTGCGCTCTGTCGTCAATAAACTAAAGAAACCGTAACTAACATTTTGTTATTTTAAACCTGCTGATATGATAATGTTGTGCTACGGATAATTCAGAGACTTTTTTTGTTTTTTGTTTTTTTTTGCCAATTTGTTCACTTAACACTTTCTCCTTTCAATGGCAGAAGTGCAAGGAAGATCAACGGCGGCCTTAACATGACATCTCATCCACAAGTCAAGCTGCATCTAGAAAACAGTGCACAGGTGTTAATTTACAATTCCTATTTTGATTATTAAACTCCCCTTTATTATTACTCCAATTGTATAATAGTATTGCCCTCTTAATTTTTCAATCGTCCGTGAAACTATAGTTGTGGATAATTATTTGTAAACGAAAAAATCATATTGACAACTGGGGCTTAATCTTCAGGTGGTAATGGATAATGGCATCATTCGTGTCACTTTTTCAAGGCCGCAGGGCGAAATTCTTGGAATATCATATAATGGCATAGATAATGTGCTTGATCGTCGCAACAAATTTGGTGATAGAGGGTATAGACTCTACACCTTGGTCGTTAATTACATTCACTAATTTCCGTCTAAATCATCACCATCTCAGTAAAACTATTAAATTCAAGTAGAGCTTTTACGAAATTCAGTAATGAAGTAAAGTTTAGAACTAGGTTTGGAGGCGTAAGGCTTTAAGTCATAGTTGGATTGAGAGAATTAACAACTTCATATTTGATTGCAGGTATTTTGACGTTGTTTGGAATATACCAGGAAATCGTTACAACTATTCGAGGTACCTAGATTTTTCTTCATAATTTGTATCACATAAATATATAAACATGGAGACATATAAGCATTGCATGTCATCGAACACTAACACGAGGCTGATAACCAACAATAAATAAATAAATAAATATTCAAGAATTTTGTGCTAAAATTTTTGCTAGAATGATTTTAACATAATAAGAGAATGAATTGTTGATTAATTGACCAATTTATATCTGCCAGCAGAATCTCTGGGACCGAATTTTCTGTTATAGAGGCAAGCGAAAATCAAGTGGAGGTTTCATTTTCAAGAAAGTGGGACATGAAGGGCTCAAGTCTCCCCTTAAACATAGACAAAAGGTGATTTAATAAGGTCTACATGCACGCACGGACATTCTGAAAATCCAGTTATTCAATCAACAGAATTAGATACTAGAAGACCAGATAGTTAAAGTCTGTTAGAATCATGGTTTTTATTGCTTATATTTTAACAAAACCTGGTCAGACCAATTTTAATGTATTTTTTTAAAAAAATTAAGTTTTCTCTATTGCATACTAGTTTTTCTTCTTTTTTCCCCTAATTTATTATTACTCTTTTTCATTCCAAAACATGGTCTTTATCATACAAAATATTGCCAATTAGTTGATGCATGATTTCACAATATTCTCCCATTGCTTTCCAATGGTCTCCTTCAATAGCAAATTATATTTTTGAGTTTCTACATCATCCAATTTAATAGTTAGTTTAATTTTCTTTCTACTAAATTATTTTATCACTTAAATCATTCATCAATTATATGCATTATCATATAATTTTTAATCAATGATTAATTGAAACAGACAAGTATACAAAAGGTAATGTTAGAATTATTAACATGTAAGTGAGTAAATAGAATATTAAAAAAATCTATATGGAATAAAAGTAAATTACTATATAATATATTTGGACTGCAAGAAAAAAATAAATACAAAAATATTTATACATGTTAGTGAAGTATGAAATACATCCAATTTTGCAGGTACATTTTACGTAGAGGCAGTTCAGGATTGTATATGTACACTATAATGGAGCGCTCGATAGGTTTTCCTGCAATGGAAATTGATCACATTAGAATCGTTTTCAAGCTAGAGAGGGACAGGTAAGTAGGAAAAAAATAAACAGTTTAGCATGCACGTACATTTTTTCTTGAGTTTTTCTCCCCCTACTTTGTTTATATAATTATACACAGTATTTTATTATTTCACTCTTAAATATGTAAATCAAATATGCGGAACTCATTCTTGACACTCAACGACGCAGGTTCCACTACATGGCTATAGCAGATGATAGGCAGCGAGTCATGCCAACAGAACAAGAAAGATCTAAAGGGCAGCGCCTTGGTTTTGGCGAAGCTGTTCTAATAACCCACTCTAGCGACCCACAAATTCGAGGAGAGGTACCTCTTTTTCTTTTTCTTCTCCACCCCCCCGGGCGGCGCGGAAAAAAACAAACAAAACAAAAAAAAAGTGCATTTGAAATGGTTTAAAAAAATAATAATTAACTTTTAAGTGAGATGTGGTGTTTAAATTTTAAAAATAAGAACGATTTAATTTAACAAATTTTATGAGATTTTATTGTTTTAATTTAAAAATCCTATTAAATTTAATAAGATAAGTTGGAACTGATGTAATTTTATTTTAAAAGTAAATATATAAAAAGATTAATTTAGCTTTATTTAAGAGGGAGGCAGAGCTTTCAATTTTCTATAATACATTAAGGGAAAAAAAATAAAAGAATAAAATCAAATTAATCAATTCAATTCTTATTTTAGTGAGTTTTAAACACCAAAATTTGTTTTTTAGGGATCATTTCAAATTCTAATTTTTTATAATAAGTTTCAAATATAAAATTTAATTTTTGAATAAAATCTTTTAGATCAAATCGAATTATTTCTCATTTTTAATCAATTCAAGCACAAGCACACTATCTATCTTTCTCTCTCGCTCTCTTGCTCTCTCTTTTCTTTTCTTTTCTTTTTCCTTTTATTTCTTTTAACATTACATGTCTTCTTGTTGTTTCTCTCTATTGATCTGCACATGTTCTTTTTTCAGGAAATTGATTTCACAGATCATTAATAGATGAAAACATCTTTGATGAAATTTTAATAATTATTCACAAATTTCCTCTCAATTTTATGTATTTTACATATTGAACTTTATTATCAATTGTTAACTACTCAGTGAAAATAAATGACCATTAAATAAAAGCCAATTGCTACTCGAAAATTTTTCATTGTTTCATATGTTTTCACACACACACACACACACACACACACATATATAAAATTTTATTTATATCTATCAGCCACCTAAAGTGGTCATTAAATAAAAAGTGAAAATCACTTGTAATTTTTTTTAATTCTAAGTATCTTTGCTTAAAGAACTTTATTTATAACTATTAGCTATCAGTGGAAGAAAATTATAACCATTCAATAACAAATATTGATTATTTGCAAACTTCTGCCTAATTCTATACATCTTTACATATAGAACTTTATTTGTAATTATTATTTAATCAATAGTAACATATGATGACTCTATTGAAAGCAATAGCAATATTGTAAAACTCTTTTAGTTTCATGTATCGTAAGATGTAGAGGTTTGTTTATAACAACTATTATAATTACATAATGAAAATAATGCTCAATAAAAATGATAATTAATTCAAAATTCTTCTTAATATTGTATGTCGTTATTTATAGTTTTTCATTCGCTATTTGTTTTCTCTAACTGGTTAATGATTAGAGAATTAAAATTAAATGATTGTGTTCTCTAAATAAAATTTATATAACCATTTTTAATAATGCTAAACCTGTTATATCCTTCAAGATCAAACATTAATTCGACATTAATTTCCCCCTTTTCTCAATAGTACAATTAGACTATGTGTGCATTTATTTTAACTTTTAAAAAAATAATTTTAAAATTTAAATTTAAGGTACGTTTGTTTCAATTTTTTTTAAAAAAAATTTTAAAACTTAAATTTAATATATAATTAAAAAAATTAAAAAATAATATTTTAAAAACGTGATTATTTTTAAAAAATAATTTAAATATATAAAAACTAATATTTTATAAAAAATAATTTTTTATCAAAAAAAATCCTAAAACAAACACACCCTATATTTTGGTTGCTTTTGCGGGCGCGCGCGGGTTTTTATAATTTTTCAAAAGTATGCTTAAGTTCGATGCCAGTTTTTGGTCGTGTTTGATTTTCATCTGATTTATTCATTGAAATTGCCCGTAAATTGATGGACTGGGCTGTGATCAGGTGGATGACAAATACCAATACTCTTGTGAGAACAAAGATAATAATCTTCATGGGTGGATTAACTTTGACTTCAACTCTCACAAATCCGTGGGCTTCTGGATGATAACACCAAGTAGTGAGTTCCGTAATGGTGGGCCAATCAAGCAAGGCCTCACTTCTCATGTGGGCCCTGTCATTCTGAATGTAAGTCCAAAACCTCTTATGGCACATATCTTACTAAACACAACTTTGTTTTATTCACACATAATAAAGGAAAATAAAATAACAAAAGTACTAGAAAAGCATAATTTTTGTCAAAATGATGTAATATTATTATTAACCTTTTGATAAATAAGTGAATTTTACTATTTTATATTATCCAACCACTACCATAAATCCTGTATAAAATTATGGTTACATTTTTGTAATTGTATATTCCCTTCGTTTCAGAATATCTGTCTAATTTTGACATTTTAAAATTTCAGAATATCTGTCTATTTCTAATACTAAAATAATATTAATTTTTTTAATTGTATCCTTAATTTAATTGTCACTAATTGTCATTGTAATTAAAGTTAAGAATATACTAGACCAATTCACTATCATCTACATAAAGAGAATAATTGTGATATTGATTATATTAATAGAAGTATATTTCTTTAGATATGAATAATTTCATTTATTTATACAATTTTGTGTTATTACCAAAGTTAATTTTTTTTCTTAATTTCTGTATCTGTTGATTTTGGAAAAATATTCTAAAATAGAGGTAGTAACATTTTTTTTCAGATAACTCTCGACACTTTGCAGCAAAAATTAAAAGCCGAATTTTATTGAAAATTCTAATAATTAATATGTCATTGTTCAGTCTTCTCACATCTTTGATAGGTCTATTCCCATAAATGCATTTTTCTACGGTGTGATAAGAGTGTGAGTGTGAATGTGTAACTCTATTTAGCTTCCCATCTGAATTTTCTGAATTTTATCGATGCCTAGATATTGCACAGCACTCATTATGCCGGGAAGGAGGCAACCATGGCATTTAAAAATGGGGAGCCTTTCAAGAAAGTCTATGGACCCGTTTTTGTCTACCTCAACTCTGTTCCAAGAGGCCATGATGCACCTGCCCTCTGGAATGATGCTAAACGACAGGTACTACTGCTAATTGCATTTATATAAATGTAATAAAAAATGTGCTTATGATAACATAATCTGACTAGCAAGTTTTTTATTTTTTATTTTTTTTTTCTGTATTTGCTTCACTTAGCTATCTGAAGAAGTCAAAAGCTGGCCCTATGATTTCCCTAAGTCAGTTGATTTTGTCCCACGCGATAAACGGGGAACAGTGGAAGGAAGATTACTAGTCCAAGACCGGTACATGTTCATGCATTATCGATTTTCCATTTTTATACTCCTTCATGTGTCAAATAAGCTCAAGTCCTATGCTTTTAAAATCAGGTACAACAAAAGAGGGACATTGCTTTCTGGTGGTGACAATGCTTATGTAGGTCTGGCTCTGCCTGGAGAAGTGGGATCATGGCAAAGACACAGCAAGGTACTCAAACGGAATTCAATATCTTAGACTATGAATGAGACAGTGACACAAATTTCAAATTCATGTGATATTATGCTGTTTACAGGGTTACCAGTTCTGGACTCGAGCAAATAAGTTGGGTTACTTTACAATTAAAAATGTTGTACCGGGGGACTACAATTTGTATGCATGGGTTCCTGGCATTTTTGGTGATTACAAATATAATTCTATGATAACCATTACACCAGGTACAAAGTTTTCCACAAATCTCTTGTCAGATTGCCAATATAATTGATAACCTTGGTATCTGAAGGTGGGAGAATTAGCCATTTCCAACAATTTAAATCTTGCTCATTGATGTGTTTGTAATGTAGCAGGTGTCATCAAATTGGGTTCACTAGAATATGATCCTCCAAGAAATGGACCTACAATGTGGGCAATTGGCATCCCCGATCGCTCTGCTGCAGAATTCTATGTGCCAGAACCTTATCCTAACCTCATCAATCGATTATATATTGGAAAGCCACAACACAAGTTAGTCGAAAACTCAATTAAGGATACTGCTTATTCTTTTGATCTACATAAATCTTTTTCTGTTAGTTTTGACCACGTGTTTGTACATTGACAGGTTCAGGCAATATGGATTGTGGCAGCGTTACAGTGAATTATATCCAGACCGTGACCTTGTTTACAATGTTGGCGCTAGTGATTATAGAAGAGACTGGTTCTATGCTCAGGTTACCAGGTAACCTAATCAAATTTATGGATCCAATAACGCAGCTATTGATTATTGAGATTTATTAGTTTTTGAGTTTTGACTCTACATACCAATGCATGCAGGAATTTAGGAAATAACACATTTAGACCAACAACATGGGAGATTAGGTTCAATCTCACATTTGTTATAAGAGGAAACTACACGCTCCAGCTTGCCTTGGCCTCAGCCGTAGCTTCTAACTTGGCGGTAAATAAATGATGAAAGCCTTAATTAATAAAGTTTAATATTTGTTGAACTGTTTTTTGGTATGACTAAGATAATTTTATTTCACTAACACCATCTTTTATGGATGTTTAGGTCCGGTTCAATAACCCTATAGCTGTTCCTCCACACTTTTCTACGGGAATAATAGGGCAAGACAGTGCTATAGCAAGACATGGCATCCATGGATTGTACTGGCCTTACACCATTCAAGTACCTAGCCATCTATTGGTAATAGGAAATAACATCATCTATCTTAGGCAAACAAAAGGGTTAAGTCCTTTCCAAGGAATTATGTACGACTACATACGTTTGGAACAACCTGTAACTTCGAGGACTTAATCGTAAGAATGACAGATAAATTGAATGTAGCATTAGTCTATAAAAGTTTTTTTGTTTGTTTCATTTCAGTTATTAATAAAAATATAATGAAAAATACTAACTTTCACCCTTTGTTGAATGTTTGTATTCCTCACTCTTGTTAAATAAATTAAAAAAAATCCATTTTGCCTTTTTTTATTGAATTTAAAAATAATATTTAATTTAGTATTTAACAATTTCATTAATTGAAAAAATAATTTTTTTTCTCTCTTAATAATTGCTAATATATTACTAGTATTTCCTTTCTTAATTCCTACTAACCCTTATATAAATATTTTTTTAATAATTATTAAGCTAAATTTTATTTACCACATAATTTTATTTAATCCAATTTCAACACAATAATACAATAAAGTATCTATACAAATAAATATTAAAAATTGTTACAATATAAAATCATTCATATATTTTTATCCAACAATTTAAATTTTTGAGAGATATGATTAATGACATAAGATCAAAACTTCAACAACTAAGTGGTCTAGAACTCGATTATTGTCTTTGCCCCAATTTTTAAGGAGATAATTTTTATAAGATTGTACAACTCTTATACTTCTTCAATAAATAAAAATAATAAGTAATTAATAAAGAGTAAAAATAAATAATTAAAAATAGTCTCATCTATTATTTATTGACAATATAAAATGATTTACACGTAGAATATATCATAATTAACTTGAATTGATATAATGAAAATTTATTGTCTTTTTAGTTGAAACTTTAAGAGGTTTTCGAAAATAAAGTAGGAAAAAAAAAAGGAGAATTGTTTAGAGCCAACCCAACCCTAGAGAGGACTAATTTGGGCCAGCCTACAGCATATTGACTGTTAAGCCAATAGTAGACTGGGCTACCATGTTAGTATAAACTCATGGACATATTATTAGTACTATCTTTTGTAACTTACAAGAAATTAGTTATAGTGGTAAGTAACTGTAACATCTAGAAGAAGGACGTAGTTCAAATTTTATATAAGAAGGTAACTCTTGTAAGAAGTCTTCACAACTTTTATATTTCTGCAATTGAATTAAAAAAAAACACTATCTTCTTTAAGTGGAGAAATAATTTCGCATTCTTAGAGAGTCTTCATGTATGTACCAATCCATAGAATTTGTAAGTCTGAAATTCAAATAGCAACAAAAAAATAAATAAAACTCCTTTTTTTTTTTTGTTTTTTGGGGGATGTGAGTGGTGGATCTTCATCACATAGGAGGTATGAGGGAGTGGATCATTTAACATGTGGATTTTTTTTTTTTTTTTTTAAATGAAAACGATCTTACTGTAATTGCGCCGCTAGAACCAATATTAGGTTTCTCTTATACTAGGCGCCTGTCGGTTACACAAAATTATCAGCATTTAATTTAATTCGCTCCAATCTAAAGAAAATAAAGAGTCATACATAGATTTCTACCAAAAATATATATTAAAAAACTTATTAGTCCGTTAAAAATTTAAAAATATTTATTATTTTGATTAAATTATTTAAAATTCTTAAAAATATGAGTTAATTCTTAATTTTTAAATTGATATATGTATCTTTAATTTTTAATTTTTTACTAACAAATATCATAAGTATACACGTTTTTAGTATAAAAAGTGATCTAAACTTGCAGAAGCGGCAAATGATCTAACAATCAGAAATGCCGACGGTACAACATTTATGACTTAATCTTGTTCTGTAGCTGGTGCCTGGTGGAGACAGTTTGGCGAGTAATAATTCATCATGGTGAATGCGGTAGCACTCTTCAGCTGTAATTGCGGAAGAAAAATATTTGTTTGTTCCAAAAATATTATGTGATTGTATTCTTAGATTAATTATATAAATATATTTTATATAAAATTTATTATTAATACATAATTTTATATAAAATATATTTATTTGATTGATCAATAGTATATCTATGTGGTGCTCGGGTAAGTATTTCTCAGTGGGGGAATGGGTTTCCACACTTTTACCAAAAAAAAAAAATTGTTATTTGGGGCTGAGTGAGAATTGAGAAAGTTATATTTATTGAAGACTAAAGGAAACCGGTACAAATTTTGAATGCAATAGCAATTGACTCGTACTTTTATAACGTAATTAAAATTAAAATTTTAAAAAACATAATTTTTGAGAAGTTAGCTAGTGTTATAAGAAATTAACTTCACAATAATGCTCATAAAAATATATTAAAAGATTAAAAAAAAAACTGAAGAAAATGTTAGTTTTATTATGGATAAATTTTACAGTACAACGTATATTATTGATTGTGAAGAAGCAAAAGCAGAGAGGAATTATTTGAATTATATGACTTGAGTGAATTATTTTTATGTCCAACTAATATAATTTAAATGGTTAGCTTGTATAAATTTGTTACATTCATTCGCTTATCACATATTTTAATGTAAGCATTCAATAACACTCTCACCTTTTTTCGAATAATATATATAAATGAAATTAATTTTAATATTTTATTATTATAAATTTATATTATTAATTAATCATATTTTTTCTTTTGTTTAAAAATCTATTTCCTTTATTAAAAGGTTGAATTTGCTAGCTCTAACGGCAAATTTTGGTGGCAAAGTAATGGTACAATGGACAATGGCCAATCAACTTTAGCATGTGAGTTTGATTTTGATATATTGTCATTTAATTAAAATTTTTTATTTATATGATCATTTAAGTAGTAAATAATTATATCAAATATTTTTAATAAAATAATAATATTTAATTAAATATTTATATAAAATTTTTTTATATTAATAAGATATATAAATTAAATTGTTACCATATATATTTTATTCTAAAGTGTTTGCCCACAACGGCCAACTAGATCCATTTCCTCCTATTGATTGCCCTGCGGGCAGGGCAGAAAGCGATGACAACGACAACTGGGGTTGTCCTTAATGGTAATTTGATCACCAGCCACGATCCTTCTGTGGCCTTCCAGAAAAAATTAGTGCTTCGAAAGCAATCTTATAATCATACAAATGTATTTTATATTAAATTTATTATTAATATATAATTTTATACAAAATATATTACATAATTAATTAAAAATACAGCAATATATTACTCATGCAAATATTTTTCGGCCTCTCGATCAATCTTTATCTAGAGCGGTATTTCCTGCCCTTTGGCATGCACTTTTAAAAAAATTTTGCTGAAAATGATTGCTCCAGAACACTCACATCAACCAAGAATCTAGACTGTGAAAATCACATTTCCATTAATGACTAGAAACTTAAATTTTAGACTATGAATATATATTTTTTAATATAAACTGGTGGATTGCCGGCATTTACGTGCCACATTTTTCGATCTTAGTATAAAATCTTTTATTATTAATAAATTATTTTTATTACACAATTATTTTTGTTACTTAATTTTGCTTTTATTTTTAAAATTTAAAAAATAATATCAAAACTTAAAAATTATCAAAAAAATAGGCAAATAAATAATAAAAAAATATTGGTGATATTTTAGAAAACAAATTTGGACCCCAAAAACAGTTACCTCCATAAATAGTAATTAATAATAGTAGATTACGCAAACCAGGTCACCGTGGTCCACCCTTTAAATGAGTAGCGTACATGTAGCCCCCTCAGCCACATGAACCTTGTTTCATTTTTTGTCCTCTTATTTGCCTTCTCATAATACTTCACATTCACACTTGTGGATCATTTGCAAGTCAGATAGAACTGATTCAAATGGCGGTTACACCAGAGATGGAACATCCCAGAAAGGCTTTTGGATGGGCAGCTAGGGACACATCCGGGGTTCTCTCCCCTTTCAAGTTCTCAAGAAGGTATTGGTTTCTCTATTTGTGAGCCCATGTTTTCATTCACATGTTCCATTTATGTAATTTTGGGATGTTAAATCAAGGGTCACTTGGGAGACAAAACAAAATAAAGTCATGTTGTTTTTTATGGTAACATGTTACAAGTGCATATCTAGTGCTGATGTGATCAGCTTAACTGGGATTTGTTAAAATGAACCATCACTGCAGGGAAACGGGAGAGCAAGATGTGACATTCAAAGTGTTGTACTGTGGGATATGTCACTCAGATCTCCACATGGCGAAGAACGAATGGGGCAATTCCACTTACCCCTTAGTACCCGGGTATGTTTCATATTCCTTTTTTTAACCTATTATTGTAACAGGTTACTTATTTTATAAAGGATTAAAGGTTAAATACACAATGCGTTATTTAGTTTTGACTGTTTAAGAAAGAGTCGCCATGATTTTAGTTCAACCACTATTTTACATAAATTTTTGCTTTAGTATGTACTGAATAATCGCTTGTAATCTTGAGTGACTTGAAAAAATCACATGGTTATAATTCCTAAAACTGAAATCAGATGTTATTTGCAAGTATAAGTGAGATCGTTGTCAAAGCAAAAGTAGGATTTATTTGTCACATATTAAAAATTTAAGTTGGTTAGTAACTAAAATTAAAAAAGTAACTAAAATTAAAACTACAGAAACTAATTTTAAATGGATACTTTGAATTTTAATCTTTTATAGATATGTTATACTGCTTGAGGTATGATGATGATAATCTCCTGTTCTACTTGATGTTACTCATGTTATGATATTTATCGAGGGCGATTAGTGATTATGAGTCCATTCTAGACTAGATAGGATGTCCTAATTGGAAAGCAACCTAATAGGATAATGTTTTCATGTATTATTGAGATTGTTCTTCTTCAAGTTTGACTGCCCTGTTTTTCATTGCTTGTCTAATCAAAATTATGCTTTTGGTTATCAATACCAAGTTTGCAAGGGTCTAAGCAGCATGAGATAAATACTTTAGATTCTAATTTGAGTACCAAAATATAGGCATGAGATTGTAGGTGTAGTAACAGAGGTGGGAAGCAAGGTACAAAAGTTCAAAGTTGGAGACAAGGTGGGTGTGGGGTGCATGGTTCAGTCCTGCCGCACGTGCCAAAGCTGTGCTGACAATCTTGAGAATTACTGCCCCAAAATGATTCTCACATATGGTGCCAAGTATGTTGATGGCACCACCACATATGGAGGCTACTCCAATTTCATGGTTGCAGACGAACACTTTGTGATCCGCATTCCCGATGGCCTTCCTCTTGATGCTGCTGCTCCTCTCCTTTGTGCTGGGATCACAGTGTATAGCCCCATGAGATATTTTGGACTTGACAAGCCTGGTATGCATGTGGGTGTGGTTGGTCTTGGAGGGCTAGGCCATGTGGCTGTGAAGTTTGCTAAAGCCTTTGGGGCTAAGGTGACAGTGATTAGCACATCTCCTAACAAAAAGAAGGAAGCCATTGAACATCTTGGAGCAAACTCATTTGTGGTCAGCAATGAGCAAGATCAGATGAAGGTAGTTTTTTGAAACATGCTTCATTATTGTGAACATTGTTTTAAATTGCAGCTGTGATGCGCAAAATTGCGAGAAAATGTAGCTGATGCGTTTGCAATTACCGCTGTGATGCATTTGTGGATCGTAATTTAAAACCATGATTGTGAATAAGTACTTGTGATATATAAGGCATTGATCAACTTCTAATGGTTTTTTTTTACTATTTAGGCTGTGATGGGCACCTTGGATGGTATCATTAACACAGTTTCTGCCGTCCATCCTCTAGTTCCTTTGATTGGTCTATTGAAGTCTCATGGGAAGATTATCATGGTTGGTGCACCAGAGAAGCCTCTGGAGCTACCGATCTTTCCATTAATTATGGGTAAGCATATGGAAAATAATCCCATTTGTTATGATGGAGATTTTACTTCATTTTTGGTATAATTTGTCTGCAAAAAGTAAAGGTTTAGTGCTTTTAGTGAACAATGCACTGCAGAATGATTTGAAGATTGTTTGGAAAGGAAATGTGAATTACAAGTACGCAACTTTCTTTGCAGGGAGAAAGATGGTAGCTGGCAGTTGCATTGGAGGAATTAAGGAGACACAAGAAATGATTGATTTTGCTGCAAAACATGATGTTAAACCTGACATTGAGGTTATTCCTATAGATTATGTGAATACGGCAATGGAGCGTCTCTACAAAGCAGATGTGAAATATAGATTTGTGATTGATATTGGGAACACACTGAAGCCAAGCTTTTAAATTTTCATGATACATGTTGCAGAGAATGAATTTAGGACAACAGGATAATACTAAGTTTACTGTTTTAATTAAGCATCGTGTCTGTCTTGTCTGGTGAGTATTTGATTTGATGATTTAGGCCCTTTCTTGACATAGGAGGGCCAACATCTTTTAGCTCAGGGGATAAATAGAGTCGAATAAAGAGTTGCCAATATGGCATGCAAGCTTGGGGTAAAACCTCCTTGGCTGGAGGAAGACGATTTGTTTTACATTCAAATGGATTCGATTGGTGTTTTAAATTATAGTTTAATGATCGTGTTAGTAAATTTCAACATTCCTGACTATTTTTCTTGCATCATTCAACTCTGTAATTCCGATTTGTTTCTAGCTGTCATTTTTGTAGCAAATAGTCTAGATTTATTCACAAATGCGAAGAATGTTCTAACAAAATGGTACTCCATCCAATTGGGGAAAAAAGAAAAAAAAACTTCCCATCGTAAAAAAAAAAAAAACCATTTTCTTTTACAATTTTGTGCAAAGTTACGTTTTGCTGACTTTTACCTAATGGCCCCTTTGCGTTGAAACCAAAGGGCTATATATATTCTATTTTGTATACGACTAACGAAACGAGCCGGGGTTCTATGAACGAATAGTGAGAGAGGGGCTACGGTGACGTACTTGATGAGCATTTTAATGCCTGAAATGGTAGTAAATTAAGAGAGTGATGACATACTCGATGAGCTATTTAAAAGGCAGGTCGATACCTGTGGGAGGTTATTTGTCCAAATTTCTACGTTGACTTGTAACTAATCAAACCTATAAGTTAAAGATTTCGGTAAACTATTATTATCTTTTTGGTAAGGTGGTAAAGTATTACCTGTTAAGCAGGACTATACCTCTTATAATTTTTTATGAGGTCGATTTTTTAAATTAAACGTGCTCAATAGTCCTACCAAGTGCGGTATATATATCCACATCTCCCTTCTTCCTTCTCAGGCACAGACATTCACTCAAAACCCTTCACACATTTCAATACTTACCATCAGTCCCCACGTCCACACACAAACATGTCAAACGTTCACGCCGGAGAAGAAAAGAACGCAAATTCCTATGGGTGGGCAGCAAGAGAACCCTCGGGCATTCTCTCCCCATACCACTTCTCCAGAAGGTATAGTTATTTCTCTTATGCTCTATCTAATTCCAAAAGCACTAGCTTAGCACTGTACTTGTGATTCCGATAAAAATGCATGCAATTAATGTTCCTACTTCACCTTTAATTTTTCCTTTAACATGTATATAATACAGGGCAAATGGTGATAAAGATATCACCATGAAGATACTATATTGTGGGATTTGTCACGCGGACGTTCATTTTCTCAAGAATGACCATGACATAAGCCTCTTTCCAATGGTTCCCGGGTACCTTCCATTGCTTCAAATTAATCTCCAATTTTAAGCTCAAATTCACATTCAATGTAAGTAATTGTATGTATAATAATACATTTTATTTTCCACTCGAATGAGCCAGGCATGAGATTGTGGGCGAAGTGGTAAAGGTTGGTCATGGTGTCACAAAATTCAGAGTTGGTGACATGGCAGGTGTAGGTCCCATGGTGGGTTCTTGTGGTTCGTGTGCTGACTGCACTAGGGGTTTGGAATCTTACTGCCCAAAAATGATTTTAACCTATAGTGCACGTTACCATGACGGATCAATAACCCATGGTGGATACTCTGATAACCTTGTGGTTGAGGAGCACTTTGCCATCACAATGCCTAGAAATCTTCCACTAGACAGGGCAGCACCTTTGTTATGTGCTGGAATCACAGTATACAGCCCCATGAAATATTATGGTCTTGCCCAGCCGGGCCTGCACGTGGGTGTGGCGGGCCTGGGAGGCCTTGGTCACGTGGCTGTCAAGTTTGCTAAAGCCTTCAATATGATGGTCACGGTGATAAGTACCTCCCCAAGCAAGAAGGAGGAAGCATTGGAGAGGCTTGGTGCCGATGCATTCTTGATCAGTCAAGATCAACAACAGTTACAGGTAACCGTAAATTTTTTTTTTTTCAAAAATATAAATACCAAGGAAAAAATTGCATAAATCATTGTATAATTGACATTGTCGCATGATCAAACTAGTTAACTAGTAGCATAATAATTTGTTATATACTTGGTGTTTAGGATGCGATGGGTACAATGGATGGCATTATTGACACGGTTTCAGCCAATCACTCTGTTGAACCGTTGATTGGTTTATTGAAAACAAGTGGAAAATTGATTTTGGTGGGTGCACCTTCCTCACCTCTTGAGATATCAGCTCTGTCTTTGCTTATGGGTAAGTCTCCCCTCCAATTATAGTTATGTTGTTCCTTGTTTAATTGACTGATTTGGGAGGGTGAATAAGATAAGATTGAAATGATTTTGTTGACATGTAGGGAGGAAGATAATTGGTGGCAGTAGTTCAGGAGGGATTAAAGAGATGCAAGAGATGATGGATTTTGCGGCCAATCATAATATCACTGCAGATGTTGAGGTTATCCCAATGGACTACGTAAACACGGCCTTAGAGCGACTCGCAAATAACGATGTTAGATATCGATTTGTCATTGACGTAGCCAACACGCTTAAGGTGTCTCCTACTAAGTAGAACTAGGCGCTACCACGACAAAGGGAAGCTTCAAAATTTTTGGTTGTCCGTGTGTTTAATTCCTAGTTAATAAAAGTTATGATGTCCGTAGGTTCTTTAATTTGGTCAAGAACTCGAAGCACTGCACTTTTTATATTTTTTTGGTCGAACAAAGCACTGCGCTTTGAATAAGAGTTTCCCTCGTCCTTTTTTTTTAATAGTTTTTTTTCCAGTTTGGTTGGAACTTATTCCTTCATGCATATTAATGTATCATATGGGTGTCATTCATTATCCCCTTCATGTGACTATAATAAATTAATACAAACCTCAAATTATTAACTCCATCTTTTCAGCAGGATGTTTTGTCAGGTATTAATTGAACATCAAATGAATCATGCTAGTTACATATGAAATGGTTGACATTTGAAACAGCTTTATCAAGTTATAGGTTGGCTAAATTTTGCTATCGAAATTTCGATAGAAAAATGATGAATACTATGAAATTTTTACGATGTATGTGTTATTATTGTATTGGCTGTTGTTTTTTACCAATTTCCATCTTGCTTGGTTATTTATTTTTATAGGGTGTGGTTACCTCATTTCGAATCTTTCTTACTAAATTACTTTGTACTGAATAGAAACCAGACTGAGGCTCACATGTTGTGCAAGTAGATAAAGTGACTGTGACGTTGTGCTTGTTGATATGTGACTGTAATAAATATATTTTTTTGTTGTTTAAAAGGAAAGATAAATAATATGTTTATTTATGTGGATTAGAGGTTGATAAGTAGAGTTTAAGAAGACACTGATTGGCATCTATTTAATTAGTTGTATAGCCATAAGTGTGCCTTGATATTCCATATAACCATTGGTAGTAGAATACATAAAACTATTTGGGTGACAACTTAACTAATATGCTCATGTGACAAATTATGGGAGGTGATAGAATACATAAAATCATTTGGGCAACATCGTAACTAACATGCTAATTACGTTGTAACATTTTGGAGAGCTACTTGTCAATGCCACAACCCAAACTTCAACTTTTATAGATTATAAATATATGCTCATTTTAATATCAATAATTTTGAACATAGTTTTTGTAAATACGCATTTTGATATTTGGGAAATCATATATAAACAAATAAAATTCAATTACGTTATAATTGATTGACCATTCACGAATAATGTAATTAAAATTTCCACATATTTATACATTATTTTTTATATATCGAAATGAGTGTCTAAAACATGTTATTAAAAGAAAATAAAAATTCGCTTCCAATATTGGTATATTAGAAGTTACAAATTTATTAGTAAATTCCTACATAAGGTTATTCAAACTAAACCAACTTCCAGTGATAATGGATCATAATGAATGAGAACTATTATTTATATATAAAAAATTAGATATTTTAAGGATATATTAAAGAGAGTTAGACACAATTTTAATTTTTCTCTCTTCATATTTATCAGTACCACCTAGAACTTTGTATTTATCTTTCTCTCAATCTCAGATATCAAATATCAAATTTTTTATATACAAATAACATATTTCTATTGAATTCAATCCCTTTATAATGCATAAAATAGATAGACCGCTTAGGTACATAAGAATCTTTATGAGTAATTTTTGTTTGGACGTAGACCTTTACCATGAGCTGTTTTTTTGAATTTGTATAATTTAAAGTCAAGTATGTGATAGTCCTAATTCGGTTATGCTCATTGAGTAAGTGTAAAATTAATGAAAAAGATAGAAAACAAAAAGAAGAGTAAAATGTTGTACCAAAAAGAAAATTAGGAGCTAAAAGTAAGATAGAAAATAATCAATACAACCGATAAATCATTTTCAATACAACTGAAATCCTCAAACAATCCAAACAATCAATACAGGATACATCTAAAAATTATACTCTAATGTTCAATTTAGTATACGCTTAAAAATGGAGGTGAAAAATTTTTTGTATGAAAAAACTCATCCGTCAAATTTTCACCCGATTTTCAAGGGTATAACAAAAGTGAATCCAAGCCAACAAGCTCAAACAATCACTAGAAAATATTAAAATTTAAAGTGCTCCCCTGCCAAGCATCATCGCATCAATTTGTTATTGGAGACTTCAAAGTATTGGCTACATCAATGACAAATCGGTATTGGACATCATTCTTCACAACTCGCGCTATGGCAGTGTTCACGTAATCCATGGGAATAACTTCCACATCTGCGGTGACATTGTGCTTTGCTGAAAAATCAATCATCTCTTGGGTCTATTTCATTCCTCCGCCTGCACTGCCACTGATTGACTTCCTCCCTGCATGCCAAGAGGCGTTTTCAATTACATTGAATCACCAAAAAAGAAGTGCATTAAAAACAAGAGGGCATGCATGTTATAAGCATAGATAGGCTTACCCATAATCAGTGGCAGAGATGGTAACTCAGGAGATGAGGCTGGTACACCCACCAATATCAAATTTCCGCTTGTCTTCAATAAACTAACTAAAGGGTAGACAGAATGAGGTGCTGAAACTGTGTCAATGATGCCATCCATTGTGCCCGTGGCATCCTAATATAAACACCAACCAAAGTATCAACTATATATGTATGAACTATGAAGTAAGATCAAATTGGTAAAATTACGCAATAAAATAAAATCGTTTTGTCCTGATCAATTACCCGCAATTGTTGTTCATCATGACTGAGCAAGAATGCATCCACCCCAAGACGTTCCATTGCTTCTTTCTTCTTTCCCGGAGAAGTACTTATGACTGTGACCTTCATATTGAAAGCCTTGGCAAACTTGACTGCCAAATGACCAAGGCCACCTAGGCCTACTACACCTAAGTGCTGACCAGGTCTACAGAGTCCATGGTGCATCATGGGGCTGTACACACTGATTCCAGCACACAACAAAGGGGCTGTGCTATGCAGCGGCAAAGTCTTTGGTATTGTGACCGCAAAGTGCTCATCAACAACAAACTTATCAGAGTGTCCTCCATAGGTTATTGATCCATCATGGTAATGTGAACTATAGGTTAAAATCATTTTTGGGCAGTAAGTTTCCAAGCCCTGTGCACAGTTGGAACAGGAGCCACAGGTGCCCACAATGCCACCCACACCAGCTATATCACCAACCTTGAATTTTGTAACTTCTCTTCCCACCTTTGTCACTTGGCCCACAATCTCATGCCTGAACTTGTTGCATGAATAGAATAGAAAATCCATTAGGCATAGCATAATTAGAAGAAAGAATTGAAAAATAGAAAAAAGAAAAATGGTTGCCCGGGGACTAAGGGATAGATGCTCATGCCATGGTCATCCTTCAGCATATGAACATCGGAGTGGCAAATCCCACAGTAGAGTATTTTGATGGTGATATCTTTGTCACCATTTGCCCTGCGCATATTCAAGAAAACAAGAAATCAATTTGAAAAGACATGTGCATGCACACGATTAGTATCAATTAGAAGCATGTGCCTATTTGCAGGTAGATTCCATGACAATTTATTTACGTTATTAAGACAAAGTAGATAGATGTATACCTTCTGGTGAAATGGAAAGGGTAGAGAATTCCTTAAGAATCTCTGGCAGCCCATCCATAGGCATGCATTGGTTCCTTTTCTTCTCCTGCTGAAGCTTTGGACATTTTCTGTTTGTGGGTTTCAAAAACGATACAAAAATAACATGTAGAGTAATGTATATACAGTGAATTAGAAAGGAGTAGAGGATGTTATATCTGCTAATATACCATACCATATTTGGGGGTGTCTTGCCGTTTAGAGCAAGAAACTTGCACAGGGCAATTGTATGATCAGCATTGGCGGCGTTTACCATGACTTTTCAATGAAGAATTTCACTTCCGGGGCCTAAACAAGCATGCACTGATTTTAATTTTTTTTTCCCTCCCCTTGTCATTTCTGCTGTGAGTTTCATTTTCTGTTGTACGGATGCTATCATCTTTCTTTTGCTCTCTAGGATACTTAATTGAGATGCCAATTACGATGCTCATAAACTAAACTAAATCCATCAAATAAGTTCAATTTCAATTATTTAGAATAAAATGACCTGATTTAACTTGGTTTAAAATAATCTTTTGAGTAATTAAGGTGCGTTTGTTTTAACTTTTAAAAAAAATAATTTTAAAATTTAAATTTTATATATAATTAAAAAAGCTGAAAAACTAATTTTTTTTTAAATTACTCTTTTCAATTTTTATAAAAAAAATTAAAAATAGATTTTTTTGAAATTTTAATTTTTTTAAAATTATTTAAATATATGAAAAAAAAATTTCAATTAAAAAAAAGTAATTTTTTACCTTAAAAAAAACTCATAACAAACACACCCTAAATTGGTTGAGGAAATTAAGGGCATATAGAAAAAGCAAACTTAACTAATTAATGAGCACCCGTATTGCTGACCAATATTATATACTAAAGCAACCTGATAAATTACACCGTTGATGAAACTGAAATCAGGTTTAACACGATACACATTCACATCTTCTATAAGAACAGAATGCAGCTCTTCACTACGAGTCATGGATGATATCCATCCCAAAACCTCCTGTGCTGGAAAAATAATCAAGAACAGGGTGGTACAGTACAGCGGAAATTGGGCCCGGGAACGGAATGATAGATTCCCAATTGACAAAAGCCCACTATGGGCTAGATATTTTGCGAGTGCATGGTATGGCCTTCAACTTTGAACAGCCTGCTTCTCCTGGTAATTTAATTTAGTTTGTAATTAATTTCATTGAAATTTTGACATTGCTTTCTCAAATCAAGCTTGTGCTATAGCCATGCATTTTTGTCATTTATTTTTTTAAAACTTCGTCTGATACTAAACCAAACTTATTACTAGGGGTGTAAAAGGGTTGGTTGGGATCGAGTTTGAGTAAAAAAATAAATCCAAACCAATCAAATTTAATTGAATTCGTTTGGTTTGGATTTTAAATTTTTTTCCAATAAATCCAAATCAAACCAATCCGATTAAGACCGGGTTGGTTTGGTTCCGGTCATCAGATTGAAATAAAAAAATAAAGAATTATATTTAAAAAAATATTTTTATAACAACTAATAATAATATAAAATTTGATTATGATATATTTAATAATGATACAAATAGACAAATTTATTAAATAAATATTAACAAAAAGATAAAAAATGACTATATTACTAGAAACTTGAATGCAAAACTTCGAAATATTAAAAATTTTAAAAAAAAAGTTGATCGGATGATCGGATTGAGTGTTTGAATAATCGAATTGAAAAATCACAAGTCTAAAACCGAAATAATAATAATTGGTTTGATTTGGTTCCACCTTGAAAATAAACCAATTATCCGAACCTATCCAAACCAATTCTATTTGTTTAGTTTGGATTTTCGGGTTCATTAGATGAATCCAATCCGCTTATACCCCTACTCATTATCCATGATAATGGTGGGATAATATGTAGACAGTTATTGGATTGGACCTTTCTTATACCCTTAGTGAATGGTCATATTCTAGACGAATTTAATGAGACATCTCAATAATGTGTCTTGATGAGCTTCGTAATTTCTGAACGACTCATAAAGTCAGGGGATCATACGTTAAGAATTTTGGTTCCTTATAAAATCCTCAACACATATCGATGCCAAGGGACAAATACATAGCTAACCAGCCAATTTGCTCAGATCACAATTTGTTGCCAAGAAAAAAAAATCTATTTTTGTTATGACTATTGATTTAATTTAAAAAGATTGCGGTAAATATTATTAAATTTTTATGTTTGATCGAATAGTTGCAGGCAATGTTTGACAAGAATCTCAACAAATATATGTAAAAAATCTTGTCTCAAAAAATAAGTGTGAAAAAATATATGCAAAAAGAAAAAAAAAAAAAAGAAGAAGTTGTGTACTCATACTATCAATGTCAACTTTTGGCTTTAGCAAAAATTTGACCTTAAAAAGAATGTAAATGAGATGGAATTCGAAAGCTCTATAAGGACAGGTATTTAGATATTTTATGGTTCTCTTTTCCCTCTTTCAAAACTCTCACATAGAGAGAGGAGGAGGGAAAAAGGAAAAGAAGAGGGAAGAGAAGGAGAGAGGGAGGGAGAGAAAAGAGAGGGGGGGGGGGGGGAAATTGGTCCACAATGCATATGGGTTTTTCTGAGGGCCCTTTGAAAGAGGTTGCTGATGTTGGCAAGAGATTTGATGGAGTTATTTGGGTTTGTTAATCTTCACTAGCTATGACCAAAAATTTTTGTTCACGTCAGCCTAGTTAGCAAAATAGCGGGAATAAAGATTTGATTGTGGGCATCGAGTCACCAAATAAAAATAAAACAATAACAGAGCAGAAGGAAAAGTAGGGGCTCAATTGTGGTGATGTAGATTATGTGAGTAATTTTTAGTCTCTCCCTCTTGTATCTACGTCCCTCTTCCTCTTCTTCTCTTATTTTGCTATGTCAAGATATTTCTTCTTACACTTTCTTGTATCTTAGATTGCAAACTCAAATAATGATTTATCACGGTGTAATTGCTTAGTTTTAATATCATAAAGTCACTACTATTACATAGTTCTGCTGCAATTTTTCATTGTTCTGCTGTAATATTTCTTAATTTTCATTAGTGTTGAGTTGCTACATGTTACATAATCTTAAAATCCTTAGGAGAGAGTTATGCTATTTAAATATCACAATTTAATATTAAATATATATTTTTTAACATAAATATATAATATATTTATTTTAATTCAATACATGCCCACTTCTATATTTATTTACATTCACAATAAAATATGATGTCTATACATTATAAGATAAAAAAACATTTTTTTCTATATTATATATGATAGGTTGGGCGTAGCGTAACAGCGGACGGTGATTGAGCTACGCGGTCATGGAAGACTTCACTTATGTACGGCCAGAAAGAGGAATAAGGCTAAACGCATAGGCTTTCTAGAGGCTTGTCTAGAGCAGGAAAAATGTCCCTCTCACTCTCAGCACTATAATGTGCAAAAGTAAATAATTTCATACTAAAACGTAAAGAATCCCTTCAATTATGGGTCAAGTACAAAACCTTCTGCTGGTCTGCACTTACAATTTGAGACAACTCTTTGAACCCAGTAAGTTATCCATACTGACTTCTTAAAGACAGGTGATAAAGTGGGGACAATATGAACAGTTTGATGGTTTAGGAGGTTGTACTGGTTGTTAAGTTTGTAAGTGTAGGATGTTTTCTGAACTTATATTGACTCATTAATTGTCGTTAGTAGGGATATTGTAGCAATATATTAATTTTATTTGAGAAAAAAGATGTAGCTTAATTAACAGCATCATGAGATACATTTTAGACAGAATAAAATGTCAAGTCTTATCAAGGTAACGCATGAAACGTCGGTGATGACAGTCTAATTGATTAGACAAAAAAAACCTTGCATATGTCCTTAAGAAATATTTGTCTGTCATAGAGGCCACACATGTCCGTTTATAGGTTGAAAATTAAGAATGTGATATTCTAACCATTCAGTTTCAATATAATATATGGTTCAAATTTGGTAACTTGAGAATTGGGATCATGCAGTGCAATGTTTTTCTTTCAATTTTGGGCATGCATTGCTGCTATTGACGTGTGATAAAGAGGTTTCGTTATTTAAATATGGGAACAATATTTAGATGTTACTGAAATATTAGGTTTGAAATTTAATTACAGAGATATAGGAATTGTGTTTCATAATTTGCCGTGCTGCGGGTAGGAAAATGATGTTGCACATTTCTCCCTTGAACAAGTAAAAATGTGGCACATCAAAAAATTATTTTAACATAGAATTCTACTTTGATGGAGGCGAAATGTGAGAGCAAAAAGTCTGCACACATTTCGCCCCACTAGGTGTAGGAATTTGAGAAAAAAATAACGGTCGAAATATTTAACAGTCAAGACTTAATGGCTCTCAATTTTAATTATATATACCTTTCTCATTTCATGATTGCTCCCAATTTTTCTTCATTTCTGTTGTTTTCCCTCACTCCATTCTTGCTATTCTCCCATTCAATTGTTGCTGTTCTATTCCGCTTTCAGCTGTGAGAATGAAAAATAATACAAGAAAAGTGAGAAAAATTACGGATAACAATTTAAATGTTACTGTTATTACATATTTTAATGGCTCTATTATTAAAAATACATAGGAAGGTGTGATATTTATGTCTGACAAACCACTTATTATTTTTGTTTCTCAAACTATATCGTTTGAGGAACTAAATATTGTACTTTGTCAAAGCATAAATATAAACACTCCAAAGAGAGTGGTGAGAATTAGATATAGGTGTTTGGTCTCAAATATTAATGACAAAATACAATTTCGACCAGTCAAAATAAGTAGCGATAGAGAGATGCAAATAATATTTAGCACGTATAGGCAGTACCTACAATACATTACTGCCATTGAACTATACGTCGACTTTGAAGAAATTGTTGCTGAAGCTGGTGGAGCAAATTTGCATCACAATGAAAATGTTCAAAGTCCATATCCAGCTATGCGACATAAAGACACTATCCCCAATTTATATCAAGTGAGTCATGTAATAGTTTATTAAATTTTTTATTTCAAAGTTAGTTATGTAACTAATTTCTTGATTATAGTGCAATTTATTTACTAATTATGAATTAATCTGTTTAATAGTTTTGTGGAATAAAATTTGTATGTTAATTAATATAATACTTGTATTAATTCAATTGATTCTTGTTAATAATTCAACATGAATATCATGTTGCTGAAACTAGTCGTAGCTCCTGTCCGGCAAGACAGCATGATGACACTATTCGTAGATCACATCCAATGAGTCATATGATATTTTATTTAGCTTTTTATTTCAAAACTATTTATGTAGGCTTCTTTGTAGTTTATTTATTATTGAGTTTTATTCTATAAGTTTGTATCGTTCTAATTAATATTTTTTCTTGAGTTAAATTAAATTTTTATCTTGATAAATATAATATCTATATTATTTTAGTTAATAAATTTCAATAATTTTTGTTTCAGTATCATATTTCTCAAATTAGTACTATTTCTTATCTGAATAGATGGCATGACTACAGCACTGCTCTCAGTTCAAATCTAGTAAGTCATTTCATATACATTATTAAAAGGCCTTACTTAATACTTTGATTATTTAAGTCTTATCAGCATATTTAACATAATTATTATAATATATATAAATGTTAAAAAAATTTTCGTAAATTTGCTCAATATGATAATTATCTAATTATTTAAAAAAATTAAGAATAATTTTTTTATTTAAAATTACTACTTTTAATGTATTCTCGTAAAAAATTACTATAAGTAGCTTTTTAATGAATTTAAAATACTTCCATAGTTATATTAATTTTTTTTATTGCTATTCAATTTTATTAATTATTCGTTAGAATACTCACCATTATAATTATTTGAGGATGTTGTTATAGTAAGAAAAAAATTAAAGAAAACAAATTTACCAGTTAGATACAAGTAATTGATTAAATATGTTAATTGTATGTTTATCTTTAATTCAATTAAATTGTTATGTTGATTAATATAATGTATATGTTAATTTACTTAATTCTTTTCAATCCAACATCAGTGGGAAGATGAACCTAGCCCATTTCCAGTAAGAGGCACTGAGTGCATGGTTGATAACAGTGAAAGTGAAAGTGAAAGTGATGGCGAAAACTCGGAAGGAGAGCATGAAAGTGGTGGTGGTGATGATACAGATGACGAGGGTGGACCAAACACAGTGGTAGCAGTTCAGCATATAGAGGATGCTCCACATTTTATGCAGACTTTACATTTGGAGGCTATGCATGCTCCTGAGTTTCTAGAGTATGCGAATATGGTTAGTAGTAATGCTCCTGATCTTGAATTTTATAGTGGAATGATATTCAATAATCGAGAGGCTGTAGTACAAGCAGTTAAAAACTATAGCATATCTAGATCAGTGGATTACAAAGTGCACGAGTTAGAACCGCTGACCTTTTACTGTAAGTGCAAACACTTTGGTCTCGGGTGTCAATGGCTTATTAGAGTCAGTTTCAGGAAGAACCAGGACAATTGGGAGGTTAGGAAATACAACGGCCCGCACACTTGCACTTCGGCAATGCTTTCTCAGGATCATACCAAATTGGATTCTGCTATGATTACACAATATATAGAACCAATGGTAAGAGCCGACCCGTCTTTAAAAGTAAAGAATGTGATTGCTGAGATCCAAAATCGGTATGGATACTTGACAACATACCGGAAAGCATGGGTGGCGAAGCAAAAGGCAATTGAAAGAGTTTATGGTAGTTGGGAAGGTTCGTATGAAGAATTACCGATCTGGGTAGGAGCAGTGTGCTATTTTGATTGACATGCACGTATTGAGTTTGAAGCTGTGTTGGCCTACCATGGAAATGAGTTGGTGCCAAACACTTGAATATTCAAATGGGTGTTCTAGGCTTTTGGTCCCTGCAGGAGAGCTTTTAGACACTGCAAACCATTAGTACAGGTTGGCGGGACACATTTATACGGGTAATACAAAGGGACTTTATTGATTGTAGTTGCACAAAATGGCAATCAAAATATATTGCCCATTGCTTTTGCAATTGTTAAAGGTGAGACCACAGAAGCGTGGTCTTTTTTCCTGAACCATTTACACAGGTGATCGAGGATAGGGTTGGTATTATTTCTGATCGGCACAAGTCAAACAAAGTAGCAATAAGACAGAGCCAAGGTCAGTGGGAGCCTCCGAGATCATTCCACATGTATTGTATTAGACACATTACAGCCAGCTTCTTAAAGAGATTCAAGAAACTGTATTTGCATCGACTTGTTGTGAGCATAGGTAACATATTTCGTTTGTATTTCTAAAAATCTTTTTTTTTTTTTTAGATTATCTATTGATCACATTTTGTTTTGCAGGGTATTCAAGAATGGAGCATGAATTTAACCATCACTACGGACAGATGCACCAACATGGTGAAGTATATACTAGTTGGCTTGATGAAATTTCATGATAGAAGTGGGTTCAAGCTTTTGATGATGGGCATAGATACAGGCATATAACCACAAACCTAATAGAGTGCATCAATTCTGTGTTAAAGGACGCTCGCAATCTACTCATTACGGCCTCAGTTCGAGCAACATATTTTCGGTTGGCTGAGTTGTTTGCAACTAAAGGTCGGGAAGCACATGTTGAAAGAGATGCAAGCTTCATTTTCTCGAAAGCCGTCACGACACGGTTGCGAGAAATCCAACAAATATCCGGTAATGTGCGTGTCATGCGGTTTTCAAGGCAGAATCAAGTTTTCCATGTTCAAGACTTCACGAATGGGGATGAATTCAGTGTTGATTTGATTCGAAGGTATTATGACCGTGGCGATTTTCAGACTGATCGGTATCCATGTTGTCACGTAATTGCATGCTGTGTCAATCAGAATATCGATTCGCAAGTGTATATCGATAGCATTTACAGCATGGAAAAGGTTTGCAAAGGGTACGATAGGGAGTTTCAAGTCGTGGGGAATCGAAGTACGTAGCCACCATATAATGGTCCGATGATTCGACCTAACCCTCAGTTAAAGCGCAACATGAAAGGTCGGCGAAGATCAACTCGTTTTCTAAACAAAATGGATATATGTGACATGCGAGGACCAAAACGGTGTGTCCTATGCCGTGGTGAAGGACATAGCCGCAAACAATGTCCACTTAGATCTAGAGCTAATTAGTACTAAGCAGTAAATTGTTTTTGTTTGAATATTTGTTGGCTAATGTAATCTAGAATTCTAGTAATTTGAACTTTTTTTCTTCATATTTGCTTCTAATTCTTATTTTTCTTATTATCCTTAAGTAAGATTAAAGTTTACTATATTGAATATTTTTTAAAATATTTTTATATAGCGTTTTTCATTAATAAAAGAGATTAATTGGAAAGTAATCACAATTAGGGTAGTAAATTGAATAATTTTATTTTAAGTAAATAACTTTTTATTCCAATGTAATGTGCTTTTAAGAAGCTATACTTTTTAACATGTGGAAAAATACTAAAATAATTCCTTTTAGAGCTTTTGCTATCTTCTAAAAAAAAAGGCTAATTAGTTTGATTTCTTTATACATTTATTTTAATTAAAAATACATTTTTTAAATACTCAAATAATCGAATCTTATTGATAGATCATGAATGCATTGATTTTTTTTCTTTTTTATTAGATTATCAATAAATTAATACCTTATTTTTTTATTTAACATACTTTGATCCAATTCAAAATCTGACCCAATTTTACACCCATACTCTCAACGTAATAAATTCATTCAATTTAAATAATAACGTGCTTTAACAATTATATTAAATAAGTTAACTACAAATAAAATTTAAAAATCAGCTAGAGATAATCTTAATTTCTTTAACAATTACATGCATTGAAAGTTCAACACAAATATCATATTAGACTGAAGCATACACAACAATGAAAATTATACATCAGAAAGAAAAATATATAGAAATTAAACTATTTATGCCTTTTATCCTTTTTCTTTTTTATTAATGAAGGGACAATCTCTGTGGGGATCTAAGAACCTCACGTAAGACACTTGGAAAGTTAAATTCCCTTCTTCTTCTTCGCTCACCACCCTCACCTACAACACCCCCTTACACCCCATGCCCACCTTACCTACCTCACCCCCTTCACCTGTTGTTGTCATTGTCTCATCTTGAGTGGATGGATCGCCATGGTGATGGAACCAAGGTTCATAAAGTGCTGCCTGATTCCAATTGATATTCCAATTTACAGGTGCAATCGCAGCTGCAGCTTCAGAATCTGGAGGTGGCGTCTACAGTAACTCATCCGTGGTGGGATATACACATCTTCGGTAGGAGCATTTACATCAACATGCATCGAACAAGGAGGAGTACGAGTACGGTCGGGTTTATCAGCATCATATACAGGGCAAAAATTATTTAAATTTGGCATGCTGCTATTGCTCAATGAATTTACCAACATACGCCTTGGCTGAAATAACTGTGCCCAACTATGACCAGCATCGGCACGGAATGCCCCAGGATCAATGGACATTCTTGGGGGATCCATATGGATATGCTGTCAGGGGCCTGACCTATAAGACGATCGCCGGGGGGGGTGGCGAGGGTGTGCAAAAATGCTGCTGGGGAGCAAGAATATGGCCATAATGCCGTGGATCTTGCAGGTGAAATTCTGGAGACAGCCACAATTAGGCACGAGTAATCGCTGCGTGCTCTTAATACCAGTGCCAATATTCAGGGGATGGCGTGTAATCAATAATGGGATGACCATGTAGCACATACTCAGATCGGCTATGCCACACATTAATCCAGTGTTGATATCTCTGTATCCAGTTCCAATCTATTTTCCCCCTTAAATCTTGGTTATGAGATTCCTCTAAGTTCATAGGAACAGGCAGAATAAGTTGATATATGCCAAACTGATGCGTCACGCTGTTGTTTGGGTGCCACTCAATCGCCTCAAAGCACACAAGTGCGGTGACGGTCGAGCAAACTGCACGTTCATCCGCAACATGCGATGGAATACATGAAATAATAGTAGGAATCTCATATGGACACCATAAAAATTGCAGCTGCATTATAAAATAAAAAAGACATAACATGACCGAGGTTCTGCCTCGTTGGCCTTAGTCTTGCAATCTAAGGGTGAATGAGTCATCCAGCCACCGGGATTGGTTACCCGGTTGACCCTTCCTTAAGGAGTGGCATCTGACCACAACATACCATGAATGGGGAGCAGTAAATAAAAAGGCTTGGATGACCAGCAGATAGGGAAGGCTTTGCTGGGTGCCATGCTCCATTATTTGCATGACATAGGACAACACCAGAGTTAACACTATGCAACCAAACTGATCATGGGCTAGAACACCCCTATTCGGTTGGGCGACAAAGTGGACCTTTACCCAAAGCATAAAGCTAATTAGGAGGTTAGGTTCGAGGTCTGCTGTGTCTTCCTAAGGCTTATCTATAGCCCGTGGACTTAGCTTTAATTGCATTACTTCACTTATCACTTCGAAACATTAACCAGCTTTAATTGCATTACTTCACTTATCACTTCGAAACATTAACCCCTCGATCGACTAATATCTTCTTTCACAAACTAGCGATAGTTAAAAAGAGCGAAGCGTAGCTGTGTTTAAGCCGAAGGTAGAGGGGAGTCTTGGTAGCGAGCCTAAGAGCAAGCCTTTTTTTTTAAGCAATTTCTTCTGGTGACATGGCCCTTCAGTGAGGAATCATTATGTAGTACCAGGATCAGGATTGTCATCTGTCTCAGTGCCACCAAACTCGCACTTTTTTAATTTAAAGGATTTTCAATGAAAAACCTGATTGGGTTGAGTGACGAGTCTCCCCCATCTCTCTTCACAGGAGCTGTTATAGAAGAGATAGATCTTACGAAAGCTAAAGGCTATTTAAAGAGCTTCTATTTCACCAAACGACCTGGAGATTCTTAGCTTTTTAGACACAATCTATGTTACTAGCTATTCAGTGGATTCCTAGCCCTTGACTCATGGTAGAGAACACCAATGGGTACTGTTCGCTTTCTTTCTCTCCTTGATCTGTCTAGTTCTATTTTGACTAATCCGAATCTATGGACTGAGTGAGTGGCTAACTAAAATATTCTATTTTAGGATATAGGAGTGGGGCTATTCTTTACACCGAGAAAATCTTTACCAACTTCAATTTCAACCCTCATCAAATCCAGATACCAATCCAATGAGTTCGATCCATTATAATTGCTATAGTATCCTATTTGCCACCTGATTCTGTAAGCCAACGCGATCTAAAGACCCCTTTATATTGGCGACGGTCGTATAATTAAATCTCCGTGGATATTCAGTACTAGCTCATCTGTGTAATATTATAATTACTATTTTCAATGCAATACTATGAATTATTTTTTTTTATTAGGTTATCGTTTTAATCAATAAGTAATTGAGTTAAATTAGTTTACTTCACACATAAGGGAAATGTAATTGGCTTATCCACCAGACATAAAAATGGAAGCCGATGCCATGCCCATGATTGCAGCAGTATGAGGCAGCTGCTAACCTCCTTTGTACCTTTCCGTGAGGCACGACATAAACCTCGATATAGCATAGTAAGGCATGCCGAATCCCACTATACTAGCCAATTTGGTCCAACTATAAGAGCAATGGAAGATACTTTCCATGGATGCTGGACGACGTCTTGTCCGGCATTATTTTACAGCCCAATAAGCGCAGCATATAAACACACGTAAAGCGCTCTATTGTCTGCTGGTCGGCATCCTCTGTGAGTGTCGAATTGAGACACTCTAGCCAAGACAATCTGATTGCACAACCAATAAAGTCATTAACTTCGAGTCATTCACCAAGGCATACCTCACACATATCTTGAATTAATTGTACATTTAGATTGGTTGTTCCGGTAATAACCAGCCCATTGATGGGTAGCCCAAGGTGGAGTGCAACGTCTTCCAGCGTCATGGTACACTCCCCACAAGGAAAATGAAATGTGTGACTCTCCAGCCTCCATCGTTCCATCAATGCACTAATTAGATCTGGAAGTAGATAAAATTTCTTGATACTAGCAACTTCATTCAGTTTCGCCCTTTGTAAGTACCCTTCTATCATATGATATGGTGGCTTCACGCTCCTAAATCGCATGTGCATCTGTCTACCATTCTATAACATTATCATAAATTAATAAATTAGATAAATTTATAATAAAAATTGTCACATTATTATTGTAAATAACAGCAGGAAATAACAAATCGCTCTAAACCAAAAAATAAAAATAAGTATCATTATTTCTATTTTACTTTTTTTTTAAATTAAATGTCATTTTAATTTAATTTAACTATTTAAATCGTATGTTACTTTATGTTATCTATTCTTTGTTGCAACAAAGAATAATAATAATAATAATAATAATAATAATACCACCAAAAAATAAATTAAATTATTATCACCGATTTATTAATTTAAATTTATATTCTCTTAGCTACTAGCATCTCTTAAATATTTATTGAATATTTCTATTGTTAATGTAATTAACAAATAAATTAATTTTTATATTTAAGATTATCAATTTTTAAATTTTATTCGGAATGAATTTCCTTTATTTAACACAATTATTAAAATTTTTTCTCAACGTAATAATTTTCTAAATAATGTAATAGTAAATATTACAAAACATTGAACAAAATTAATACTAATGACTAATAAATTAATATATTATAAAAAATATATACAACCATTTTTTAATAATTGTCTAATATTTTAAAACAAATAACATGCTAAAATTAATTTCAAACATAATTTTACCACAAATTAGAATACCTTTTACAATATTCATCTTATAGTCAATCTAGTTTGATATACATAGGATCGTAACAAACTAAAATTAATTTTAAACATAATATTAGTATAAATTTTCAAACATAATTTCTGAAAATAAATATATTATTTCAGGAACTTGCCCTATAATATGACTGCTTGAATCCACTATTAAATCACGGTGTCGATTGTGTCGGCTCATTCTTGCCGTCTCATTCTGTCCTTCTTGATCACACACGAAACTAGATCAAACATTCAAAATTATTTTTTTCACTCTGGCACCACCCTTAAAATTGAAACACTTCAAAAACACAAAATTAAATATTAAATAAAAGCACAAAAACACTTTAAAATCTTTCTTTCTTACTCTCGTTAAAGAAAAATCTCACAACCTTCTTCTATTTCAACACTTCAAAAACACAACACCTCTCTTCATCAAACGAACTTCGCTTCAGTAACACCATCCTCTTCACTTATAGAGCTTCCGGTCCAACTACCAATAGTAGTCAATATTATTTTACTGTGTATCCTTACACATGCCAGCTCTCGTCCATTGCAAAAAGCATGACCAACATTGCTTTTTTTTGCTGCTGCAACAACACACTCGGCTCCTATTCAACTACTAACAATAGTCAATATTCTTTTATTGTGCACCTTACACATGTCAACTCCTGTCCAACCTCTTTGCAAAAAGTGTGACCAACATTGCTTTTTTTGCTGCCTGCAACAACACACCAAGTTCCTATTTCAACCCACGTGTGTATTGTTTATGTGCATGCATTTACTGTTTATTGCTTTATTTGTGTGTAGATTTCACCTTGCTGCAGGGTGAAATGCTTGCATTTTTTTATTGTCTCAATTTTTGCCTTACAGCATGTAGAATTTAGGAAAAAAACTAATAAAATATAAATACTATTTATAGCAAGGCGAAACTTGTGATACTATCCCACAATCTTGTATTTTTGTTCTTCATCCCATATTATGGTATTTTAAACTTACTATTTCCATAATAAAATTAAAAAACCTGATAAAGAAAACACTGAGCAGGGGAAGGGGGCCGGAGAGGGAAAGAAGCAAGCAAGCGTGAGATGTGAATGTAAGACTATAAATTGCAAGTGACAACCAAAAGAGAGACAGTGCATCAGATAGCACGCTCATCAGTCTTCACCCGTACGTACGTTCTCTTGGATTTGATTTATGTAATAAATAAGTAAAGGTGTATTTATTTATTTTTAGATTATGTTTGATTATAATGTATTTTCTTAAATAACAGATTATTAGAATATATCATATTAAATAAAAGATGACATAATTTTAGACTAATATTTCTCAAATATTAGTTAAGAATCCTCTAGCATAATGTAAAAAATGTGTAGGGTAAAAAAAGTAAAAAAAATATTAATATAGACTCAAATTTATAATAAATTTTATATATAATAATATATAAATCAATGATTTTGTAATATTTATATATTTATAATTTTAAATTATACTCTAAATAATTAAGATATTGCTATATGTAGAGTTTATCCCGACTTCGAATATATGTTAACGTTACTCAAAAAGTATTTGAAGTGTAATATTTCTTTGTGATTCCTTAATAAATAATAAAGAAGCCCTTTAACTTATGAGAAGGGAAATACTACTCTGTTTCCGGTTCAACAGCAGCAACATGATGAGTTGACACTTAGACAGTGGAGATCTCTGATTGTTGATGCAGTACCAGGCATAGTACGTAGCTGTCTACGAGTAATTTCTCTGTTTCTTTTTAATTGTTATTTTTTCAATTTGTTGACATTCAGTCAATCTCATGTTTCAGATCAGAAGTGAAAGCGATTGTTCATTTGACGAACCTTAATACTTGGCGTTTCTGGATTTTGTCTCTGACATATTAGTTTTAATGGATTAAATAAATAAAGAACTACATAGTTAAAAAAAAAAAAAACTATAAGACAAAAATGAGATGACAAAAAAAATGTCCATGGTAATTTTTTGAGTGTTTGCTTACAATATTGAAAAAATAGGATTTTTTTTAATTCTTAGATGAAAAGGATTGGTTATATTTAAATTTTTTAAAAGTACACGTACAATTATGCTTCAAAAATATATTAATGTTATCATTTAAACAAAATCAATTTTTAAAATATAATTTCAAATGTAAAAACTTTTTAATATGTTCTTTTGACATTTATTCTTTCAACTTCAGTAATTTTTTTAAAACTAATTCGATTAAAATCTAAACCAAGCTGAATGGTAGTGGAGCTTCTGATTTCTGCACAAATTTTCTATGGTTTGCTTACATTCACCGTCTGCTTCTACAAGCTTTCATCACTCTTCATCTGTGATGTCTGCTCATTTCTCTGCTTGTGCTTCTCTATTCATCTTTTAACCAAGATAGCCCATAAAGTAGTACGTTATGTTTCCCATAAAATAGTACGTTATGTTTCAATATCTACCCACTAGAAGCTCTATGACAAATGAAACGGAACCATATATTGCATGTTCGGTCTATAATCTGTACGTAGTCCTCAAACTATGATTTATGAGTAATTGAGTTTTAAGCTACATAAAATATGTTTATAAAATCACTTATCTATATTTATATCTTTCAAATTCTACAGAATTAATCATTCAATAAATAAAATTGATGACATTAGTTATCATTTAAGAATCAATTTGATATGTCCGATTAAAAGAGGATTATAATTGATGTTAATATGTTTATAGGATAAAAATCTATGTTTACTTGTTCTTAAAAATACAGGCTTAACTCAATTCCAAAATATAACTCATGGAATGAAGATCATCCAAACTCTTATTATCTTGCCCATATCCTCAAGCAATATATGGCTCAACACCCCTTTCATGATTAGGAATAGATATTGAAGTGTGAAATTTATAAGACTAAATATTTATAGGTGGTCCAATACCAAATATAGAATAAATTCTGATACTACTTTAGGAAGTAGTGGGTCTAATTTAACCTTAAATGCTAACCTATAGGAAAAGGGTTATAAAGCTCTCATAATGACTTTCTAAACCATGTCTCTAAACAATATGAGATTTAGCAATTGGCCCCCAACCTATTTATTAATAGATATTTTCATATGCTATAGAATAAGAAAAACATATGCTTTTAACTATTTAATATCCAACATCTCAATTTTTGTACTAAAAATATAGTAAAGTGAAAGATAAAAATAACTTATAAGCCACAGTTATTGGGCATTGAATGATTTATGTCACCTATTTTTTTAAACTCTAAGAACATTTAAGAATTCATCATTTAATCTGTCCTTTTATACAATATAATAATATTAGCAATTATTAGAATATAACAATAACTACTAGGTAATGGTGCAAATAGGTTAAATGACTTTTTAGGGCCTTCAGCCTAATTTGTATTATGCCTGACTTGTTTAATAAACAAGTTAAGTTAACAATTTTTCTTTTTTTTAAAAAAAATTGACCAAAAAGACTAAATTATAAGCTATGAAAAACATCTATTGAACATTTACAGATGGGCATATTTGTACTATAATATACTATATTATTATTATTATTATTTATTTAAATTATATTATGTTTTACCCTATTTAGCCTATTTAGAAAGTCTTTATACTAAAGGTAGAAGTTGAATGGTATTTACCAAAAAAAAAAAAACAAAGAAAATGGGTATGAATGATGAAGAAATAGATGATAGAAGTTGTTAGACTGAAGATAAGAAACGCTAGCTCGTGAAATGTAACGTTTAAGGAAAACTTGTTCCTGTATGTAATGTATGGGCATGGTTTTTGGTTTGCTCTCACGGGAATCCGGCCACCCCTCTCACGTGTTCCTCTCTCTCTCTCTCTCTCTCTCTCGGTTGGACCTGGCTGTTTGCTACGGCTATGCTTCACAACCATACAACACAACCTTTGGTCGGTGGTTCGAAGTCTACCTAGCTAGCTAGCTGTGAACTTCATACTCTCCCTTGTCAGAATACAACAGTGTCTAATTTTGTTGCTCGTATAATTTGTATTTGCCAGCTTATTTGTGAAAATTAACACAAAACTAAGCATTCTAGTATTAGAAATGAAGCTCTCAATTTCGTGAATATTTCAAAGTTCAAGTCTTCAATTAATCTGCAGATGAAATTCAATGTTTTGTAATTATTATATACTCATAAGTCCCTTTTGGAAAAAGGGATGCCTTTTGGCCATAATAACTAGCCGGCAATCAGAGAGACTTGTCCTCAACACTTGTTCTGCTGGCTGTACATGGCATGGCATCTCTGAACTGCTGATGCATAGTAATCTCCAAGTAAATCTCCTTTTTTCAATTACATCTACATTATGGATCTCCTGGTTCGCATAAAGGTATTCTATTCTATCAACCAAGCTATTACAAGACAAACAGATAAAACGGTTGATCACGACCGTTAAAGTCCTGTTATAGATTGGGGGCATCTTTGCAGTTACAAGAGTTTTCACACTTGTACTTCCTTCCATTATGTCAGACTCAAATATAGAAAACAAACGTCAAGTAGAATGGATTAAATTGAGACAAAAGGCTATTCTTTTATATCTTAAAATGTTGCTGCAATGTGTATGGGTCTTCCAACTTTGTGAGATCTGGAAAGGGTTAAAAATTTTAACAACCAGTAGGCAACTTTATTCCATGAATGAGGGGGCTGTTTTTCAAGACTACAAAATTGATCATCGAGTCATAAAGTAACAACAACCTTTGAGTCAAGAATTACCCTCTCTTATGTTATCTCTCCTCTTTTTTCATTTATTTATATATTTAGGGTTGAGCACTTGAGCTTAAGAAATAAATCAAAGTTGTGTGTTGATGAGTCAATTCTATATATATATTCTCGACTTAAAAAAAAAAAAACAAAATCTGGATCGTTGAATATTCAATAAATCACCTTTCCACTTGTAGTTGAGCAAGACTCTTAAAGGACGTGTGCTATTTTTGCCCAATCTGTTGTTCAATTAAGTGACGAAGCACAGTGTTGCTATAGGGCCATATGCATATGTACCGTTGATTGATAATAAAGCAGCGCCCCTGCTACCCAAAAAAGCCACCAGTTTACTGTAATTAACTTTTTTATTTTTTATTTTTGGTGATGGGATGCAATTAACTAGAGTTAATAATGCGAGAAAAGCTAGATATTAATGGGATACATAGGGCAATATCGCACGTGTGAGCTCTTATTTGGGTTCTCCAAAGTAAGTAAGAAAAGTGAAATTAATCTTTAGTTCAAAAGCGACGTTTCAAAGAACGAAATAGACAAGCTGTTGGCAGTGTACAGGGCACCCAGTGCTGTTGTACTGCTGCTCTTGTGTTCCCTTTACTGATTCACTTCTTCCCTCTCCTACTACTATCATCCTCTCTACTAGTACTGCTCCTATATCGTTTGTTGCTATAGCTGGTTACGCCTTGTAGCCTGTATTCTATTGCTATATTAGACTATGGTTGATGTACCACATCTTAATAATGAAATCTAATTTTTCATGCAACTGTTTTTCACAGTCCAATATTTATGTGTTGGTTGCCTCCTTTTTCATGATTTATCCACTGTGATGTGAGCATAGTTGTCTTTTTTTGTATTGTAATATATATCAATTTTTAAAATTTTACATATCCTAACGTACCATATCGAGTAAGATATTTTAATATATATACAATATATTATTATAATATATTTATACTATAAGTATAAACAAAAAAAAAAAAACAAAAATCATAAAAAATATATGATAACAAATAACAAAGTGTCCTAGAATAATAATAAAAAAACTATATTTTTTAAGAATTTTCAAGTGACATTGGCCATGCAGTGGCACCACCTCATACCACAAAATAACTCACATAAGAAATTGTTAGAAAGAAAGAATTATAAAAATTAAAACACTAAATCTGTATCTTTTATAAGAATTGCACTGATAAAAGAGTTATATTATATGTACTCACTTTATGTGAGATATTATATTAATTCATATCTTATTTATTATTGAATAAGGTAAAAACTCAATTTAAATGAGATCTATACCCCATTTAGTGGTAGGTGGGATATGAGTCGACACAATATCCCATATAAAGTAAGTATAAAATATATTTCTCCGGACAAAATATACATCTTTATACTATTTATCGGTAATATTGAGAGATATTTACTTATATTAATATATTAGCAGAAAAAATATTAAAATTACAAATTTAAGATACATATTATAAGATATAAATTATATTTCTGATAGTATCAGAGATATTTAATTGTGTTGATATTAACACCAATAGTATTCAAATTATAAATTTGGGATTCATATCATTTTAACAACTATGGATGCGAGAAACAAGTAGCATTTGAAAGGGTAAATTTGGGGTTTAAAGCTTTTTTGTTTTTGACTAAAGTATTTTTATAAATATTTTTTTGAATTAATTTCTTAAATATTGTTGTAATAAAAAAGATTTTTTTAATAATTATTTCATAAAAATTAATAATTTTAAATTTTTAGAAATTATAATTCATTTATTATTACATTGAACATTTGTTGATATAGGTTGAGGTTTAATGATTGTTCACATAGAATAAATTAATGGAGGGCTTGAGCACTACTTAATTAGTAAATTAATATGAGTTCCTAAAATTTAACCTCTATATATGATGGGAGGGATCAATTGAGACTGCTACAATATTTAATACACTTATATCTTTTATAATTTTTTATATAATAGTTCTTATTGATCTAAAATATTGAATTATAATTATATATTATATTGATAATTTATGCTAAATATTTAAAAATTAGATAATAATAAAATATTATTTTTATTTATATATGTTTAAGAAAGATTTATTACATATATATAATTGGAGCTATCACATGAGATAAGTGATTTATTATAAGAATAAGAAGAGTAAATCTTGACCATTAAATTTTATGTGAATGGTTAAAATTAAAATATAAAATTATATAATTTTTTTAAATAATTATATAACTTTTAAATAATTTTAAATCTTAACTATCTATATATAATTATACAATATAAATTTACTACTCCCACTTTCATAATAAACTATTTTTTTAATATTATACGCTTTATATATATACAAGGTAAATTAATTCTTAAGAGTGAAGCCTGTATAACATTTTGGTCCACTGAAAATGTTTGTGGCTAAGAATTTGACAATTGTATACAAGTACAACCAAGGTGTCAAAATCCACGTAGATGAAACTTAAAAGTGGAGAAATGCTTGCAAGAGGCCTGCATGTATGACGTAAAGGTTTGTTAAACATGTCTGAGACTGAGAAAAGAGGGGTCATGCTACGGCGAAGATGTGATGTGGTGGTCACAAATAAGTGATATATGATAGAAGTGTATTGATATATCAATTATTTATGATGTATTATAGTAATATTTAATTTTAAAAAAATTTAAAAATATAATTAAATATATTTTAAAAATTAATTATCATACACTGACAGTATAAAATTATATTGATAATATAAAATAATTTTATATTATTAATGTAATCAAAAAATTTTATCAGTGTAATTTTAATTATCATACACTGATAGTGTAAAATTATACTGGCAGTATAAAATAATTTTATACTGTCAGTGTAATCAAAAAATTTTTATCAGTATAATTTTAATTATCATACACTGACAATGTAAAATTACACTGGTAATATAAAATAATTTTACACTGAATACATTGATAAAATTTTTTGATTACACTGATAGTATAAAATTATTTTATACTGTCAGTGTAATTTTATACTGTCAGTGTATGATAATTAAAATTACACTGATAAAATTTTTTGATTACACTGACAGTGTAAAATTATTTTATACTGTCAGTATAATTTTATACTGTCAGTGTATGATAATTAAAATTACACTGATAAAATTTTTTGATTACACTGATAATGTAAAATTATTTTATATTATTAGTATAATTTTATATTATTAATGTATGATAATTAATTTTTAAAATATATTTAATTATATTTTTAAATTTTCTTAAAATTAGGTATTACTACAATATATTATAAATTATTAATATATCAATACACCTCTACTATATATCACTTATTTGTGACCACCACGTTATATCTTCACATGAAGATGGAAAAACCCATCTTCACCGTAGCATGACCCGAGAAAAGAAAGCTACGGTACTAATTACGCAATGCAAAACATTTGCTAAACAATGTTGTCACATCTTTTTAATAATTAATTTAATTTTTTAATTCAAAATTTCATTTATAATAGTATAAATTATAATTTATATAATATTTAATAACTATTTAATAAATATAAGTAAAATTTTAAATTATAAATTTTTTCAGACTTATCAATTAAAAGGATTTAACATTCCTTTTTAAAAAATTAATATTTGCACTTTGCAGTAAATTTGTTAATTAGTTGATTATAATTGTCCATTCATCAAATTCCAATATACAGATACATCCCTTATCATTAAAATTTAACCGTATACAGAGCTAGCTTATCTGTCCACTTGTTTTGTTATAGTAGACTTTAGTTGTCGATCACCTTATACTGCCATAGCAGTTTTGGATCATCTATGCTTTTCTCGATTGTGTGTTCTCTCCCTCTCTCCTACCTCCTTGATATATATAGATTTATATTATCTATATTTATTTTATATAAATTATTATATTAACTCATATTCTATTTCCTATCGAATAAAGCTTAGATTCAATATAAATAAAATTTATATTCTATCTAATAATAAATAAGATATAAGTTAATACGATATTTCACATATAATAAATACAAAAAAATATTTTTCATATTAATTCATATTCTATTTATTATTGAATAAAACTTAGATTCAATATAAATGAAATTCATACTCCATCTAATAATAAATAAGATGTAAGTTAATACGATATTTCACATATAATAAATATAAAAAATATTTCTCATATATATATATATATATATATATATATATATATATATATATTCTAGTGAGATCTGTGCGTCTTATCTCCATCTCTCTTTTCCATATCTCTCTTCCATATACATGTGTATGGAACTATGCATATAGCTTTCTTTATTCCCTTAGATCTGAAAAAGACCTGTTACCCCACCTCATATACTATCATTTTACTAATTCCCAATCACCCTCTTTGATGAGGATCACAAGCACCCATCAAGATTCAAGACTGCCCCCCGCCCCCTCTTTTCTCTTTCCATCCCCTCCAATTTTTATTTTCCTCTTCCTCCATCCATGCATGAAACCATTCAATTATTGAGTATCTTTGCCTCTGCAAAAGGAAACTGAAACTCAACCTTTCTCTTTCCCACTTCACACAAACAAGCTCCTACTTCATTTCCTCTCACACCCCTTCCCCCCCCCCCCTCCCTCTCTCTCTCAATGATGCCACCACCTGGTAACACACCTTCAAAGCCTGCAACAACACCACCACCAACAAAAGATCATGAGAACCAAGGTTCCGATGGCCAGAAATCCGCAAAGCCACCAGAGCAAGGCCTGAAGTGCCCTCGATGCGACTCACCAAACACCAAATTCTGCTACTACAACAACTACAGCCTAACGCAGCCAAGACACTTCTGCAAGACTTGCCGCAGGTACTGGACAAAAGGTGGAGCCTTGCGCAACGTCCCAATAGGCGGTGGTTGCCGGAAGAACAAGAAGGGGAGACCATCATCGTCATCATCATCGTCAAGGCCACTCTCATGTGACTCCAGGGACTCTGGTTCCTCCTCAGAGCTCGGTCCCCTCAAGTTCCTCCATGGCCTTTCACCTCCCATGGACTTTCACCTTGGAGGGTTAACTTTTCCTACTAGGCTGCAACACCACCACCAACCTCCAATAACCACTGGTTTCTACAACCAGTTCTCTTCTTTTGGGGACGCTTCTGCATCCACAAGTGCTTCTGGTTTCCAACTTGACCACTCCGGTGGCTCAAGTTCTTTTATTGGTCTAAACTACCCGTTTTCTTCTTCAACCGGAAGTGGGTTCGGTGGTGCAATCCAAGGCGTGAACTCCGTGAATGTTCATAGTGGCCTTGCTTCTTCAATTGAGTCGTTGAGTTCTTTGAACCAGGACTTGCACTGGAAGCTGCAGCAGCAAAGGTTGGCAATGCTGTTTGGTGAAGAGAACCAGAAAGATGATAACAACAATAGCAACAACAACAGCAACAACAACAGCATTTCGTTTTCACCACTTGTTAACCTTGAGAATCAGACCCAGCAGAGACCCCAACGCATTTTGTTTCAGAACCTCGAGATTTCAAAGCCAGCTTCAGAGGCTTTCCCGGTTGTTGACTCCAGAAAAGAAGGCCCAAGTGCGAACAATACACCGACCGAATGGTTCTTTGGGAACTCTTATGCATCAGTAGCTCCTACGCCAACCACTACCGGCAGTGGTGGCATTGGCCATGACAATGCAAGTAATAACTGGAGTGGTGTCCATGGTTGGGGTGATATGCAGCAACCATACAGTGCTTTGCCCTAGATGATGAGGAAAGAGAAGGAGGAGGTGGAGGAGGACTAGGAGGTAGACCTTTTTCTATCTTGCAAGAAAAAGGATGAAATTAATTAATAGCTTGGCCAAGTCTACTCTAAACCCCCTTTTAGGTATATTGTTAGTTACATCTTCTTCTTTATGTTGGGTTCAAATCAACATACATATGTAACAGAAGGGAAATTTAAGATCATAGTGTCTTGTCGTTAAATTCATCATATATGTGTTCATATACTCATCAATTTCAGTTAGATGTTAATCAATTAGTTGTCTCAATTTTCAATTCGTAATAATTATTATTAGATATTAGATCCTTGTGCCCTCAATTTCTGTTGTTCATGTAGATCCACGTTCATTAGTAGTATTCAATAAAATAAGATTATAAGCATCTATACATCAGATGTACTTCAACAGAGAGAGAAACTGGACTGGCCTTAAAGTTGTTCCTGAATGTATTTATATTATTCATCAATTTGATGAACTGGGGACTTTTGTCTCTACATGGCATTCTCAACCCTCTCACTACTTGAAAGGGGTCGGTGGTAAGTTTTACGGTTTCAACCAATATACTTTCGGGATCTGTGATGGATTTTTGGACTGTTGTTAATTGAAACCGGGGACTTTAATGCTATACCTTTGATTTGTTTTATATTCAGTTGATATCCAGAAGGATCAGAGCTCATACACCACTGTCTCAGCGTGTCCCTATCTGTGTGTCTATCAGAGAACTGAGTTTCAGGCTCCTTCAGTTCCTGATCAATGCAATGCACAAAACACACCACAGAGCAGTGACTGAGCGATGCTTTTGCTGCTTCGGCTCTTGTTAGCCCTGCACTGATAATATAGATTCTAGAATGCCTATAGTGTTGGTCTCTCTCTATATATATCTTAACTCTTTCTAGAATAACCATTGCACAACTAGAAAAATACAACTAGAATTATTTAGAAAAATTACGATAATTGTTAAATGAAATAAAATATTATAATTTATTTATTCATTCAAAGATCAATAATTATTTTCATATTATTCTGACAACCTAATTATGAAAATATTTTTAACATTCTAGCATTTTTCTTGTTTCTACGCTACCATGACTCTTCGCAATAATTAGTTGCCGTGTGGTGTGATTCGGTGTCTGAAAAAGTGGTGGTTTGAAAGTGAGTTTAATGAAACACTGTCAAAGTTTGAAACTTTGAACGAACTATAAAGAGAAAAATGTCATCTAAAGAAAAATGTTACTTTCATACCAAAGTTTATACATCATATATTTACATCAGTGATTCGTATATAAATAATTAATAATTATGGGAATTATGGGATAATAAAAATGATCATTAATTATCACTTAATCGTAATTCTTATTCTTATTCTCATATTATATATAAGGTAATCAATTTACATGATATAAATATTAATGCATTTTTTCTGGCTTTACAAGCTTAATGCATATTATTTAACTGTTTGGTTGAGATTTTTCTCACTGCAATTAAACAAAGTAAATTTATCTTTCCCATACATAGTGTGCCAAAAGAGGAAATTCTTTCAGTGAAACGCATGTTTGACCAAATATATCGTTAAAACAATATGTAGTGATTGATGTACTTCATATAGTATGGAGATTAATGCATATTATTTACCTATTTAGTTGACATTTTTCTCGTCATAAACTGAATAAATTTATCTTCCTGATATACGGTGTGCCCAAAAAAAAAAAAAAGTAAAGAAGTGTTTTTTTTGGTGAAATGCATGTTTGGCCAAGTATAAGGCTAAAACAATATCTAGTCATGATTGATGTAATTAATATATATGAATAAAAAACCTCTAGAAATGGGTTAGTAGTCAGAAGTTAGAGTATTTTACATGAGATTGTATGTTCATATCAATGATGTACAAAAGAAAATGTGCATGATATATTTGCATGAGTGGTTGAGATATTTCTTATCACATATGGAACAAATTTGTCTTTTCTATACATGGTATGTAAAAAGAGTACAAAATTTCTCTAAGTGAAACACATGTTTGAAACAATTACAAACCTGTATGCAGTGTTTGGTGTAAAATAATTTTCAAAAACTGATATATATGAATAGCAAAACTAGCATCTAACGCTTAGGGTTCGTTTTATATTTTTGGGAGCAGCAAAAGAACAAAATGGTTATGTTTAGCTTTTAGAGTGTTGGAGAGTGAGCCCTCACATCCGTGCTAAATCCACTGAGCATCAACTCTCATTGCAATTCTGTATCATGTACAGAGAGAAGGTGAGGGAAAGCGGGAGCAAAGCAAAGCATGAATTGAAGGATTGCTTTTCCTTGCTTGCCTTTGTCATCTTTATTCCTTACTTTCACTATTTGCGGGAAAACCATAGACCCCACAAAGCTGAAAAGATTATATTAACCATCTTCTTTATCTCTCATATATCATAATCATAGAAATGTATGTCCGTGTGAGCATGCAGAGTGTTTATTGTTATGTGAAACTTATAAAAATGTCATCTTCACATTTATGTTGGACATTTTTAAAAATACATGTAAGAGGGAGGTGAAAAATAGATGAAAAAATTTAAAAATTTATTTTTAAATAACTTTTACACTATATGAGTGAGGGCATCTGTTAATATGTCTATAGAAAAGTGTACAAATAACTAGTCTCTAAAACTTATTTAGTGATAGTTGACACACAAAGTTGTGTAACGTGTCTCCGCTATATACAGAAAATGAGTCTTTGCCATCAACTCTCATAACTAAACCTGAGAGACCTTATTCATCTTCATTAGCCATGTTGATGTTAATAGCAATATTCCCTTGCCTCACGACTTAGTAGGAAAGGCGATTTTGGTTGCAAACACTTGCCTTCAGCGGAAAATACTAAATTTAGGTACAAGTGTCGAACTATCCCAAAAGTTATAAACTCTCTGCCTAAATATGTATAGGAAAATGACTTTCACATTTTTATTTTACACCTCTCATTAAACCTGCCTATGTATAGGCAACTTTTTCTCCCTCCTTCTTTTCTTTAATTATTTAAGAACAAATAATAAAATAGTGTTTATTAACGTAAAAATGGCCCCCCCCCCCAAAACAAAAAAAACAAAAAAACCACAAAGACACAGTGTCTAATGATATTAAGTCAAGGTTTTAGGTTTCCTTCTCTGAGATGTCTATTTTTTATATTAAAACCACATTACTTCAAATAATGTAGGCTTCTTCTCTAATTGAAAACTCCCCTTTTCCAATTAAATATTATGTGCACGAACGTATATATGAAGTACTAAGTCATTTCGGTCCAAGTAATATATATATATATTGGCTATTTTATAATATGTGTTTCTATGTGAGTTCAATTGCTTATGGATCACGGCCAGAGAGAGACAGATTCAGAGAAGAATAGGAAGGGAGTGACTTGAGAAATGAAAAACATGACATCGAAGCTGCGTGATTAACGTGAATAGTTGCATAGAGAAACCCCCTTTTTTGTTGAAACTGATGGTGTGTGTGTCAAACTGTCATTTTACAACTTACAAACTGCAAGAAGCTCATGACATATGCATTGAACTATTGAAGAGAAAAACTCTATTCTCTACTTCTCATGATTCCTACGCCGAAACTTGTGGCCCCACCATCTTTGATCACTTGATAGTTCCCCCCACTACCCCAACTGCATGCAATCATATGTATGACCAGAAACACAAAGGAAGACCACATACTCAAACACCACCAAAATTCAAGTTTTCTTTATCATTTGATACTTTTATATTTTATAGGGTTTAATTTGTTTCCAACAGGTTCCACCCTTCACCTAGGCTCTAAACAAAATAGAAGCTACATATATAATATTAGTGCTACATAAACATGCATAGGTGCGTGTCATGTGCGTGTGTGGCATGGCAAGAAGCATCACTGGATCACACACAAGCCAAACAAGCCATCATCGTCACGGCACAACAGTGTAATGTAACGCTCCCTTCTTCTTCTTCTTCCATTTGGATAAGAACTATATATATATGTTAGATATAAAGTTTTGATGATGAATAATAGAAAATAATTGTTGATTTGTTGCTTCTATTAAAAGGGGATACTATACTTAATAGTTTCCTTATTTATCCTAGTAAATGATTTCCTTATTAAAAATGTAAATCTATTTTTAAATATACCTGATTTGAGAATATTATCTGACCTATTTTTACTCAGAAACATAATGTTTAGGAGATGAAATTAAGGAAGCAACATTCAAATAATAAATTTGGTGCATCATTATGAAAGCTGAGAGAAACAGCAATCAAACCAGCAACTACAAGTTAGGATCCAGCAATTACTCCCAGTTACAGCAGTTATACGAAATTGCATCTTTTGGTCAGAACTCAAGCCTTAAATCTCTCTAACGGCTAGTAAACTTCAATGTTCCAACATCTATAAAAAGTCTTCAAGAATGAAGAAAAAACATAGACCTTCCACCAAGAAAAAAATGAGATTAGTAGTGCTTCTTATTAGCTTGGTCTTACAATTGTTTGAGAGATTGCCTAGCTCTGTCTTGTTTATTATATCTCATAAGCTTTGCACCTTAACTTGCTCATATTCTCTTGAGAGTTTTTAAAACCCATTGTAGCTCAACTATAAGAGCATTCGTAATTACCCTACTTTGGTTGAGATAGGGGGAGGTTTAGTGGTGTCCTTGTGAGAAACAAACCACCATATACTCTACTAGGGAATTGGATAGAGGAAGGTTTATCAAATCTTTATACGCAAAAATTTGAGAGTGAAGAAAAATTCCAAATAATTGGGGATTGGATGTAGGTCACACATTATGGCTGAACTAATATAAAAATAGCCTGTGCAATCTTCTCCTACTCCCTTACCTCTTTCGTTTTCAACATTATTTGTGTTTAAATTATTTTCAATTTTATTAGAATATTATTTTATAAATTTCTGTTATTAAACCAATTCACCCCCTTCTTGGTTCCTTCATTTGGTATCAGAGCCTAACTCTCTTTAAGGCTTAATTGCTTGAGAAGACAATCTTTGTAGGTTCAATGGCAGGAAACTTGATGAACTCAACTATCATTGAAGGACAATCTATTGTAAGGCCACCATATTTTGATGGGAGCAACTACACCTATTGGAAGGAGCAGATGAAGATATTCATTCAATCTGTAGACTACAAGCTTTGGCTTGTGATCAAGAATGGACCATGCATTCCAAAGAAGGTAGTTGATGGCAAAGAAGTGGAGAAACTAGAAGAGGAATTCAATGATCAAGATATGAAGAAGATGGAGCAAAATGCAAAGGCGAAGAATATCTTCTATTGTGCCGTAAACCCGGATGATTTTAGAAAAATCTCAAGGTGCCAAATTGCCAAACAAATGTGGGATAAATTAGGGGTCAGGATTCATTAGTCCAACCCAACTATTGGACTAATGTTGATCCGGCCAAAATAATCACAAAATGGACCCTCACGTGTTGTTTCAAAATTGCAAAAAGGCTCCTAAAGTTATGCTTTTGCACAGAGAGGCAGGAGTCAATTAATCTTTGATGTTGTTGGAGTAGAGCGTTAATGGGATTTTGGGGCTTCTCTACAAGCTGAGATCGAGTGACAGTGTGAGATTGTAGAGGTTAACGATCTGCCAAGGAGGGGTCTTTGGTGCTCGGAGAAGCCAATATCTCAAGGTATTCACGCTGCCCACTCCAAACTCAACCCACGCTACCCACTCTAGGCTCAACCCATACCATTTCACCCGAGGAGCCAATACCTCAAGGAACCCACGTTGCCCACTCTCGACTCAACCCATACCATTTCACCCGAGAAGCCAATACGTCAAGGTATTCTCGCGAATCCCTCGTCCTTTTTTTGCATATGATTGTTGACTATTTGTTTTATGGGGGGTAGGGTTCTAATTCTTTTGGCAATTCGACGATCTTCCTTGTTGTACTGTGTTTCTACTATTCCTTTCTGCAAATTTACCTGTTTGACATATAAAAGAAATAGAAATCAATGTTAATCTGAACTGCAATGACTCTGAAGAGTCTGAACTCTGAACACATCCATCACTTCTTAAATTGTTCATATATAAATTCTGGTGTATGATTAAGTATGCGCCCCAGGAACATGGTGTAGTACATAAATCTCGACTGAAGGTTGCCATTTTATTTTAACTCTATAGTGGAAAGTTGATATGCCTTTTCAGTTCAAAAGGCTGAATGATAGGTGAAAAATGATGCGGGATCAATGATGAGAATAAACAATTTGGCTAATTTTTCAATATTATACTAAATGATTCATAAACCATAATGCCCCACACGTACACACAACAGTGTAGGAACTTGATATCTCATATCTTAGACATTGTTTGTGTAACTGACTCTATTTTTTGGCCTCAAGTAGTTGATTCATAGTTGTTAGTTGTAACAATTGCTGTTATAAAATTTGGTAATAGTGGTCTACTCCTCCCCTTGTACCAATAGACTACTTCAGATGTAAAGCAATCAAGTGTTGGGTTTCTCAAGTTACCTTTTTATGAATTCTTTGCATACTATGCCTTTATTGTATCTGATTTGACAGAACCTAGTGAGCATCTGACCTTTGAAAACCTGATAAGCATTCAGTTTTATAGCTTTGAGGGATGATCTGTATGCAACTTTGAAATTTGTTTAATATTTATAAATTGGCTAAGTTTTATGCAATTTATTTTCTTGTTGATGAGAACTTGCATTCTTCATTTCTTGTTTCAGTCTCGTGTGATTTTTCCTTATGTTTATGACTTTTTAGTATGCGTTTTCCCATCTATTCCTTTTCATGCTTTTGTTGAGTTGCTTTGCTTGATACTCCATTTTTCAGCTTGCTGGTGGATATCTTTTTGGGCTTCCAGTGGGATTTGTTGCTAATTCTATTGGTACAGTTATTGGTGCGGGAGCTGCATTTTTTCTTGGTCGAACAGTAAATTTTTCAACTGATATGTTGATGAGTGTTGTCAAAATAAGAAATTTTGGTCCGCTACTTGCTACTGAATAGTTTATTGATGTTAGGTTTTTCTTAGTTATTGCAAGATGCTCTATCTCTCTTCATTTACATTTTTCCTGCAATGCCCTTATCTTTCCAATTGGGCTGCATTTTGGTCCGTGTGTTTCCATATCATGGCGTAGTTCTTTGTCTCCATATTCATATCTTTGTTGATTTGTACAGATCGGGAGATCATTTGTTGTTTCTAAGTTGAAGGATTATCCACAATTCAGATCAGTGGCAATTGCGATTAGGAGATCTGGCTTTAAGGTTTGTACACTTCATATTGTTTAATAGTGTGTTGAAATTTTTGAGTCTTTTGGTGTTTAATATATCATGTTGCTCTTGTTTTACCTTTTTCCTTACCATTCTTGTTTCTAAACTTACAGCTCAGGGTGAAGTGAGTGAATCATGAAATTAGGTAACATGAATGTAATTATGATTTATTGGAGTGATCTTATTTGATTGTCTGTTAAAACAAATACCAAGCCTATGCCACTTAGTGAAATTTGCTGTATAAATCTATTTAAGCCTTTGGACTCTATCAAAAGCCATTATTGCCTATCAAAACTAGCAAGTATACCTTGTAATTAAATGTCATCATGGTATATTGATTAATGTTATTGAGGTTCACTAAGTTCCCACCTATTTAAGATAATTGTGGTTGTCTTGGAAATCAATTTTGATATTTAATTAACATTTTTAAGTCAAATTTTACTTTAATATAGTGGTTTCGATTATAAAGATTATTACTTCTTTATGGACTTGGCAATATTGTTGGGCTAACAATTAAGGAAAACATTATTAGTTTGGACTGATTGTTGAGTATGTTTGTATGGCACAGTGTTACCATATCAGGTGTCTTTCCTTTTGTACTGTTGAGTTCCAAGTTTTTAGCTTGTTTTGGATATCCATGTTGTAACTTGTGAATATTTTGTTTTTGAACAATATGTTATTTCATTATCGTTTATTGTGCCTTTATAGTTAATGTGATTGCGGATGGATGCCGAGGTTATCTCTGCTGGGCTTTTGTGAGGTCTTGGAGGCAAGTGAAGTGACTGTACATGAAATTCGAGATTAAATTGGTGCTGGTATGGTGCATTTGCTGCACAAGAGTTTACACGTGAAGAACATCCCATCAAGGATAGATGTTCTCGATGATGATAATGCTGCTGCGTTGAGAAAGTTTTGCTTGACTTACTAACACATTTGGGCCTTCGTTTTGGACTTGGCTTTGATGATGAGACATTTGCATTATTTGCCGAGATATAAGCAGCAAATCCTTTATCTAGAATTTATGAAAATATATGCTCTTCTAGCTCATACAGTGGGAACTAACTACTTGTCACTAGAATCAGCAAATCTCTCATTTCAGTGCATGATAATTTTTTAGTTACTGCAAGTCTTAGTAGAGACAATCATTGATTAGCAAATTTAAAATGGTTTGTATTAAAAAGTGTAATGGTTTAAATCCTTTTACAATAGTATTTCCCATCCCAACAAGTGGAGCTGTTCACTGAATAACAGTAGAGTTGGGAAGAGGGTGAAATTTTTCTTATTTATTGGACTGAGACTAATCCTTGGTCACTGGACAAGAATAGTTTCACATCTTGATGGGTTAGATTTACTGAGAAAAATTTTGCTATACAAGAGGACTCTGCAGCTGTTGTTCACATCTTTGAACTTTAAGGAATGATTAGCCACAAAATTTACAACTACAAACAAGCCAAAAAAGAGCTCGAGTCCTAGATCAATTACATAACAACACTCCATGCCTTTTGGAAACATAATTCTCCCAAACGAAGTGTTTAAAACTTTTTTCCATCGTCCATGTTTAATTACACATCTTAACATTCTTTTACTTCAAATTTAATTACAAAACATAAAATTCTTTTAAAACTCATTAACCTGAATTATTGCAATTATAGATACGCAAGTGTCTACATTTGTTATTTGGTTCATATAAATGCTTCACTAAAATAACACTTCATCAACCATTGATTGATTATTTTGTGACTATTATTCTTGATTGAGGGTCCATAATGTCACTAACATACCAGACTCAATTACACAATCAATCAAATTCATATGTCCTGCATAACCCATTTAAGTTTTCACAATCTTTCATTACTTCATTTTTATATTTAGATTTAGATTTTTTGAACAATTTCAAAAACATTTCCTATATCAACAAGTTGTATATTACAGACTATACGACCAAAAATCATGTAGAGTTCATTTGAAATTTATTGACATGTTAACATATCAACAAACTAAAATTTCAATTACATGTAAGTTGATAGAGCAACAGTTGCGACAAACAGAAAAATTCCAATCAACCAAGATACCAAAAAGCAGATGCACATTTCCTTACACCATCTTCAATCTACAATATTTATGCCAACCCTTGCTCAAATGCCATTCATTGTCTCTACAAATAGACCATTTCAACGTCCAAGTTTATCATTATTACAAATCTATCCACCCACACATGAAAAGGAAAAAAGATGGATATTTATTATTTTTGAAAATATTCAAAGGACATAATTTCATGTGTGCAGATTAATTCAATGTACTGAGTTCGGATCCATTACCACAGCTTGTCCTCCTCACCCTTACCATCACGAGGAACAGGTTCCTTATCCAATAACAAAACGGCAGACTAAACACCCACAATATATGGTGCAGGGGAAAACTCAAGGAGACGGGTCAGGAAAACCCCTTGACGAAATATATGATAAAAACCTGTAGATTTTTACCTTTGCTCGTCGATAGCTGGGTCTTCCTTTCTGATATAGGGTTTCAAATGACGCAATAGCTCGAATACGGGGTTATCCTGTCTTCCAATAATGCTCATCGCCTTCCACCACTGGTTACTTTATGTCCGTTAGCGGAAAACTGCATATGCTTAGGGAAGTTGCCACTCCCACAATCCCTCAATCAAAGACGCCGCCATAGCTATCCAAGCTCCATTCAAAAAAGACAAAGGGACTAATATGCAAACATTTGCACTTTCAAAATTTTATGTTATTTTTATTACTCTAAAACACGGAAGAAACAACTGTCATTGGATTTAAAAAATAAACCATCCAAGGGATGTGAGCATGTTGATCGAGATGGGACTAACGTTAGTCCCAAAGATAGGGCAGACTAACGAATCACCCACCATAAATTAGAAGTCACCTATGAAGGTACTAATCAAGTAAAAGAGGCAAAAATTGATATGCTAGTCCATGAGTATGAGTTATTCACCATGAAAGAGGAGGAAAACATTGATGAGATGTTTGAGAGGTTCTCAAACATTGTCAACACACTTGATGCTCTTGGGAAGGTGTACACGGATAGAGAATTGGTAAGAAAAATTCTACGAAGCCTCACCAAAGAATGGCAATCAAAAGTGGCTGCAATCCAAGAAGGACGTGACCTCAACTCCATGTCCTATGATGACTTAAGAGGTAACCTCATTACTTATGAAACTACTTTTCTTAACAAATTGCATAATGAAAATAGGAACAAAAAAGGAGTTGCACTAAAAGTCACCACAAGCTCCAACCAAGAGGAAGAAGATGATGAAGGAGGTCACATGAGTAGAGATGAAGAAATAGCCTTCCTGACCAAAAGACTCTATGAGCTCAACAAGAAAAAATATAGGCAAAAGAGGAGACAAAAATTCAAAAAGAAGAAGAAAGTTATAGTTGCAAACTCCACTTGGAGTGGTAGTGATGAGTTTTCATCGGAAAGTGAAGAAGAAGAAAAGGAGGAGATAGTCAACATGTGTTTCATGGCAAAAAGTGAGCAAGAAGATGATGAGGTAAGTAATCTTGACACTTCATATGATGAGTTATATGAGAATTTTCAATAATTACTTAATAATTCTATGAAGTTGTCTAAATCATATTTTGCTCTAAAATCCAAATATGATGATGCTTTAGTTGAAATTGATGAATTGAGAAAGGAAGTTGATCTTTTAAAGTTAAAAAATGCTTCAAAAGAAAATGAACAAAAAATGTTTCATGAGAATGTCTCTTTAAAAGAAAAGGTTGATGAGCTAACTAAAGATCTTGCAAAATTTGTGAAAGGAAAGGAGAATTTGGATACTCTTTTGGGATCACAAAAATGCTCACTTGATAAAGCTGGACTTGGTTTTAATCAATCTAAAAGGTAAAAATACTATAAGAACTTTTTTATGAAATCAAGTGCTTCTACAACCCCTTATATGACATGTAATTATTGTGGACAAAAGGGACACATATCACATACATGTGCTATTAAGAAAAATGGTTGTAATATGATATGGGTTCCTAAGACTACTAAGGAATTATCTTTAAGCTCTAACCCCCAAAGACTCAAAAGAATTTGGGTACCAAAAGGAAAATCTGTTTTGTAGGTGCCAACGAAAATGGCTCCTTAATAGTTGGATGCTTACATAAAAGGAGCTAGTCAATTTCATCTTACACAAGCTCAACAAGAAAGAAATATCACATTGGAGATAATTAAAAGGAGGATAAGTTTTGGAGTTGGTAAAATTAATATAAACTTATCTTACATAATTATGTGCTTTATGTGTTTCTCATGCATAAGTTTTTAAATGTATTTCTATATGATAAATGCTTGAAATGATGACTTACATGATATTTTATGTAAATTCTAGTTATTGAAACTATATCTAGGGCTCTAAGAAGTATTTCCCAAGTGTGTTTCATGTCCATGCAGTCTGTCAAAACCAGCAACTAACCTGTATTTGCTGGAAGTAGTTGCTGTTCTTCTTTGATCTTTGTTTGATGCCACACATTTCTTGTCTCCACTAAATAAGGGCAAATATGTCTTTTTGGTTTTAATTTATTAAAAAAAAAGGAAAAGGAAGAAGGGAAAAGGGGACTATACTTGTATGTCTCTCTCAATCATCTCTCTCTCTCTCTCTCGTCTACCTCTCTTTCTTTGCTTTCATCTCTTTCTCTGTTTTTTTTTCTTATTCATTCCAAAAAAAAAAGGCTAGCCCCAATCCCCAAAACAAGGGAGCTTACCTTAGCCGCCACCACTTACTCTTCTCCAACGGACCACCACCATGCTTCTTACCGGCTCTGCACCATCATCATCTCAGCAGCAGCGGCATCTCCGTCTCCAGCGAGTAGCGTGCGACTGTCCATGTTGTCTACACTCGCAACTGCGTGCAATGTTGCTTGCTCCACTGCCATGGCTCACACCGGCATTCATCTCAGCCACCACAGCAACCTCAAACCAGCCCATCACCACCGCAAGCATCTTCTCCATCATCGGGCTTCGTGATGCTCTGTTTATGCGTCAACTAAACTTCGGATCCTATCACGGGCTTCTCCATTGTCTGATTTCTCTAATCAATTTGAGTTAAGAGATCTAATTTTTTTTTTTTTTTTGAGAATATGGAAGAATATCTCTTGCCATTTGTGTTGTTAATTATGAGACATATGTGCTTTGGATATATTGCTGAGATATAAACTTTGTCTGTTGCATAAGGTCTAAGTGAGGATGGGTTTACTGAGATATATTTTGTTTAGTGTTCTTGGTTAGGGGACCATATCGTGGGCCTATTGTGATAAAAGTGGGTTGATAAGGATATTTTTTATGCTGTTGGACACTGAGAACTGGCACTGTGGTTAAAGTATTGTGCTGAGAAATCTTGAATTTGCTAAATGCATCTCTGGCTCCATAGTGATTGAAATTGTTAATATATTTTGAAATAAATCCACTTGCTTATGACTATATTTATTACCTTGGTTCCTTCTCCTGCTATGAAAATTTTGGAATTTGACATGCCTTAATCTCCGTGTTGTTTATTTGAAGCTCAAGTAATTGCCTATTGTTTTGATATTGGTATGCTCAGTTTTCTTGTATTGAGAAAGATGACATCAGAATCTCATGTGGTATTAATTCTTTCATATCTAGAGAAGTTTTGATGATGAATATTTTTTGGCTGAAAATTATCTAAAAATTGACATGATATGGTATATGATCATGATTGTGCTTATACTCCTTACAATAACTTTCTCTTTCACCATATCCTACACTTGATCTTTTTGATGCTGAAGGGGGAGAAAGGATAGGTCTACCAATTTGGAGCATGACCTTGAAGGAATTCATTTAAGAGCAAGTCTTCATGGATTACGGGGGAGCATAGCAATAATTAAAGAACTCATGAACTAAGCGGGAGTCTTCTTTAAACTTTTAATCTTTAAGTTTCTTTAGATATATTTGATTATGATGATATTGTTGCCAACTCTAATTATTATTGAATATAGGACATATGACTTGATAGTTGCTTGTTTTCTAAATCTTCTAATCATGCTCAAATTGTTTATAATATTTTATAATTGGATCATCATCAAAAAGGGGGAGAATGTTAGATATAAAGTTTTGATGATGAATAATAGAAAATAATTGTTGATTTGTTGCTTCTATTAAAAGGGGATACTATACTTAATAGTTTTCTTATTTATCCTAGTAAATGATTTCCTTATTAAAATATAAATCCATTTTTAAATATCCCCGATTTAAGAATATTATCTGACCTATTTTTACTCAGAAACATAATGTTTAAGAGATGAAATTAAGGAAGCAACGTTCAAATCATAAATTTGGTGCATCATTATGAAAGCTGAGAGAAACAGCAATCAAATCAGCAACTACGAGTCAGGATCCAGCAATTACTCCCAGTTACAACAGTTATACGAAATTGCATCTTTTGGTCAGAACTCAAGCCTTAAATCTCTCTAACGGCTAGTAAATTTCAATGTTCCAACATCTATAAAAAGTCTTCAAGAATGAAGAAGAAACATAGACCTTCCACCAAGAAAAAAGTGAGATTAGTAATGCTCCTTATTAGCTTGGTCTTATAATTGTTTGAGAGATTGCTTAGCTCTGTCTTGTTTATTATATCTCATAGGCTTTGCATCTTAACTTGGTCATATTCTCTTGAGAGTCTTTAAAACCCATTGTAACTCAACTATAAGAGCATTCGTATCTTGTATAATTACCCTACTTTGGTTGAGATAAGAGGAGGTTTAGTGGTGTCCTTGTGAGAAACAAACCACCATATATTCTACTAGGGAATTGGATAGAGGAAGGTTTATCAAATCCTTGTATGCAAAAATTTGAGAGTAAAGAAAAATCCCAAGTAATTGGGGACTAGATGTAGGTCACACATTGTGGCTGAACTAGGATAAAAATAGCCTGTGCAATCTTCTCCTACTCCCTCATCTCTTTCATTTTCAACATTATTTGTGTTTAAATTATTTTCAATTTTATTAGGATATTATTTTATAAATTTTTGTTATTGAACCAATTCACCCCCTCTTAGTTCCTTCAATATATATATATATATATATATATATATATATATATATATATATATATATATATATATATATCTTTCACCATCCACACCCTAAAAACGAGAACAATGCTTTGGTCTCCATCGCCTAATTTGGCTTGTTCCACTCTTTTGGCAAATGGATATGGAGTGAGGTGATTCAAAATTCGACAAGACAACCTCCACCAGCCACCCTCATCATTTCACTTCTTGACCTCTTGTCCACGTGCCTCTTTCCATTTTCCGTTTCCTTTCCTTCCCTATCTCTTTCTCCTTCTCACCCTTTCTACATATAGGGGACTGATACTTACGTTTCATTTACAAATAACAATCACATTAACTCATGTAAATTATTATTAGTACCTTGATTGTTAAATCCTATTACTATCTCATAAACTTGTACTTAGTTTATGTCTCCAATTTGAGCTAACTAGCTTTAAAATTTAGATTTAGGAAGACTTAAGTAAACTCGGTAAACTAAGATAAACTCACTGATAAATTAAAATAAACTCTCTCATAAGTTCATTATTTTAGTCAAAGTTTATTCTCCCATGCACTAAATTAAAACACAACATTTTACAAGTAGCATTCTAAATTTAGGGTTACTAAAATTGGAGCTGTGGACGTTTCGAATTAAATTATTATTATTATTTTTTTGCATCATGAAGTCCTAATTTGTTTCTTTGACCATAGTTTTAATTTGCATTTCATACTTTATGACTTATATTTGTTTTATCACGGTATTGCAAGTAAATCTTAACTTGTGCTTAATTTATTATGAATTTATTATATTATAACTTAGATATTATAAATATTTTTTAATATTATTTTAAAATAACTATAGAATACTATGGTATTATCTAACACATATAGATGGCTCTACCTAGCTACTAAGAAAATGCTTAGTTGATTGTTTTTTATGAGTTTATGAGTCGACTTGACCTAGACTCAACAAATTTATATATAGATAACTCAAGAATTTGACAACCTTAATTAGTTAATTGTCATATTATTAAAAATATTTAATTCTTATAATAACTATCTCAAAAATCATATAAAGGCAATGTGATAATAACCTACTTTAAAGTAAGTAGCATTGTGTATGAACAACCTTACCTCTCACCTATAGTCAATTGATAATATGTATGTATTATTCCAAATGTCAACATGAAGTGGGCTGTTAGAGTAAATATTTTTTACGGTAATCGCTAAATTATTTTTTTTAAATGAAATTTCATCTGGACTATTTATTGAGTAGGTTTGTTTCTGCCTCTCAAATAAAAAGTACTTCATTTGATAGGGTATTTCTTAAGTTTATTTTGGTTGCTTTGTTTCTAAAAACAATAAAAAAAATTAATTTCCCCCTTTTTTCAGATGCAAACAAGGAGCTGTTTCTTATTTTTATAAGTAGTAGAAAAGAAAAAAAAATACTTAAAAGTTTGGAACAATTTTTTTTTTACAAAATATTCTTTTTTTTTTTACGTGAACAAAATATTCTTAAAATATTTTGATGAGGACAATATCTATCATTCTCAGTTTCTTCTTTTTTCCTTTAAATTTTAATACTTTCTCTTACTAATACTTTATATTACTTTTTCTTAAATTATTTACCCCTATTATCATTTGTCTATTTTATCCAAGAAAAAGCTTTTAAAATATAAAAATTAAAAATTAAAAAAAGTAGAGAGCTGCAGGACGAAACGCCATACGTCCTCATGTTGAATTATTACTGGTCGCTATTTTCCATTTTTTTTTTATCTTGTCTTTTAATTGCTCGTCACTTTTTACTGATGAATATGAAAAACTATATAAATGTAAGACAATATATGTATAAATATAGATGAATTAGATTACTCTTTATATAAGTATCTAGGACACCTTTGTTGAACATATATATATAACTTAATAACTTCCATTATAATAAAAATATTTTTATAATTATATCAAAATGTAATACAATTTCTTTATTCTGTTTTTACTTTTGATTCCGCTTTTAAAAAAATGTTTTAAATAAAATATTTTTTTTCCAAAGCTTATTCAAATGCACCCATTATAATGGTAATAGAGAGATTGCAATGTGGCATTCTTGAGAATAAATATGTTTAAATCCAATTTAACCTAATAAAAGTCGCTAAACCAATTCAATCTAAATCGAAAATAGATCAAAATCACAAAAATGTGGATTAGATTGGATCTTTTTTTAATAAACTGCATGGAATGGATCGAATTTCAAATTTAATTTTTAAAATTGATTTAATCTAATTTAAATCGTATAATATTATACAATATAATTTTATTATTACTAAGTTTATACTTTTACTTATAATTTAAATTTATTGAATAAATTTTTGTTCATGTATAATTTTCACTTAAATAATATTTTATAAATATTTAATGACTTATTTTTATTTATTCATTTTATTAACTTATGTTACTTTTATTTTATAATATTATAAATTCAAATTTTTTTTTTCAAAAACCGATCAATCCGATTCAATTCAAATCACAAAAAATTGGATCGAATCGGATTGAATTTAAAATCTAAGCTAAACTGATATAATTCAAACTGTTGTAAATTATAGAATAAATTACACTGATCTCCTTTTAAGGTTCAATTTAATTATACTTGACATCTCTCCAATTATAAATAATACACTGATTAAAGTGAATTGAGGGATGTCAAATATAAATACACTTAACTTCAGAACAGGTCGGTGTAATTCACTCTAAATTATATTATTTAAATTAGATGAATTTTTTAACTTAAAACTTATTCAAACTGCACTGTTAACACAGCTATCTAGCAAGTGCTCGCGTGCCTTGTGAAATGGCTAACTTATTATCCTGCAGTTGGGCTCAACAGCCCGATTTTGTTTTTGAGTGCAGTTTCCCTTTTTGGTACATGCTCAACAACCCGATTGAAACAAACCGAATCACCTTAATAAAATAAATAAATAAATAAACAATGAGTTGACATTACCATCCAATCTTAATTATGTGCAAGCAAGCCTGCAATCACAGTTTCAGACATAAACAGATCAGGGAACTTTCTAGAGAATTGTTAAGGAAAAATTAGTTGAAGCAACATGAGAGCAACACAGGTCACGGGGATTGTCATTAATGGCGACAAATAATATGCTTTCATTAAGAGGAAAAAAGATCAACGCTTTCATTTCATTGCTCTCCATTTCAATGCTTGCCATTGCTCATGAAATTTTCTACTAAGTCAATATGAATTCACTAACTACAATTTGCGGTAACAAATTTAGTTGATTTACACGAATAGATGGTACAACCTGCAGAATTATGTGTCGATGAATATATCAAGCATGAAATATCAAATACTACAAAGAATTGATGACACTATAAGTGGTAAATATACAAATACTACGTTGTTGATTTTGATCCGCTATCTTGACCAAATTTTCTTCTTGCTGTCCCTCTCCCTAATTACTTGAACCTGATCTCTACTAGCTTTCTTCTGAGCCAATGAAGCTTGTGTACCAATGACTGGCTTTGTTGCCTGTCCAAGCCTTCCTAGTTTGGGTGGATCAGATTTCCTAGTGATTTTGCTGTCGCGTAAAGAGGATGATGGTATGACAAAATTGTTTTCTGATTCTCTTCTACTTCTTATCTTATGAATAGAATCAGTCCCCCTTAACATAGTAGAACCTTGATTCATCTGGCGGTTTGCTGAGTTTGAACTCCTCAAAATGCGAGGCTCAATCTCGCTTGAGTAGTACTCGTCACTCATGCAGCTTTTCCGCGTGTCAGGTGTGGCCTTTACTGCATCAACAATGTAATGAGTTTGTTGCCACTGCTGCTCTTGCTCTCTGAACCTTTCCTCAGCTTCCTTCAACTGCCATGGCATTGCCACACTAATTAGGAGTATAGAACCCTCGGAACAATCAAAATTCGTGACTAAGATAATTCAGAAATTCTAGAATACAACTTAGACATAACACACAACTCACTCAACAGATGGCAGTTTACAATCACTGTTATACGCAAAGAAGGTCAAAACTCCAATAAATGACAAAAATCAAACAGAAGCGACACTTCTTTTGATGTGTAAAGAATAACTTACAGCAGGTTACATTTGAGAGGCAAATTGAAAAGCATGTTAGGGTACTGCTTTTGTTAATTTACCATGATCTAATCATGGTAAGCACCTAACTAAGTTTGACTGAGATCAAACAGCATTTTGTATGTAATATGTAACATGTACCGAAAGAAGGTACTATGTAACCGAAATAATTCAATACCTTTTGATGAAGCAAGTACTCTGAGCTCTGTTCCTGCTCTTTCAGTTTTCTCTCAAGCTCTCCAACCTGAATATGAAGCCATGAAAACAACGAGAGATACTGATTATACATTTAACGAAGACTTGATAAATATAACATACACAACAAATCTCAGTCATTGACAACCTTATCTTCTAGAATAGCAGACTGAGACTCGGACTCCTGCAACTGATATTTCAGCTTCTTTTCTAGATCCCAAACCTGCACATATAGAAGAGCTCAGCTTTCTTTTGACAACACTATAATAAACCATTAACTATTCTTCTTGAGATCCTTTCCGTATTTGTCATATGACACTGATTATTCAAGGCACGAACAAGAATTAGAGAAGAGTGAAGACAACGGTTTTTCAAGGGTAAAAGACAAACCTTCTGTTGAAAATTCGCTGTCTTTACTTGTAGTTGTTCTTTCAGATCTCTTTCTAACTCTTTGACCTTCAATAGAAATAAAAGTCTACTTAGACATGAATGTTGAGTAACCAAGGTAAATACCCAATAAATCCTAACAATCACTCACTGTCATTTGTGGTGCATCCTATGTGGGACACCATGTGGTGCCCCTCTAATATGTGATCCATCAGTATGGACATTGGTGCCAGTTTTATTATGAATTTTCCAAGATGAAAACCATGCTAGACAAACAGTTTTACTAACTACAGATGAGCAAAATATATATCATCAACCATCTCTTCCAAAAGCTTAAAATAACTTTACATCTTAACATGCCCCTCATGCAAGGACCCTTTGGGCTTGAAGTGTGGACAATGTACAAGCTCACCTACCTTTGCTGAAATTCAACTTATTGTATCTAGAAAAATGGGGGCACGAAGGATTAAACTCTAGGTCACTTAGTCAAAGAATCTTTGATACCATGTGAGGAATCATCCCTCCCAAAAGTTTAAGATGCTAGGTGGAGGCATATGAATGACTTAATATCTTAATATCAAACAACAATCTTGAATGCAAAGCAATTACCTTATGTTGGAGAATACTGCAGGTCTCTTCTTTTGCCTTCAATTTGTCTGACAATTGAAAAACTTGCCTCTCTGACTGGTTTTGCATGGCTGCCTTTAACTCAATTTGGTTTTCAAGTTCTTTAATCTTTTCTTGTAGATTTCTGTGAATATGATCCTTTGCTTTGGTCTTACTCTCCATGCTTTGTAAATTTTCTTCTAGTTTCTGTATGGTGTCATCTTTAATTCTGCACTCATTTCTTGCTTTTTCAAGCTACGAGAAAATGTAAAAGGAAGCAAATATCAATCATTTGTAACACATGGCAAAATTGAAAAAAAATTTTAAGGCACTCCTATAAGAATCAGTAGCCTACCATTGCTTTCATCTTTTGAAGTTCACTTGTATCAATTTGCTTCTTAACTGGACCTAATTCGATGCCCCGCACTCTAGTTGCAAAATTAAGTGAGCTCAGAGTCTCACCTAAGTCCTGGTCTGATGGACTGATTTGTACAAACATCAAAGTTTTGGAGTCACCTCCTGCAATTTGTTACACAAATAATGCAAGGAAAGATACCAATATTTAAATCCTCGACCACAGGCTAAAAAGGAAGATATTGATATTATAGATCTTACTACTTAAAACACATAAGAAACAGAAATAAAGCTGAACTAACTAGATGTACCTAGTGAGTCTTGAAGTAAATGTGTCAATTTAGAGTTCCTGAAACCTCCAAAAGAAGATAGCATTATTAAAACTGATATTGTGATGACTGAGGATAAAGAGACTAAGAATGGATAGTACCTATATGGAATGTGACTGCTTTTGGTTGCTAAAGCTGATATCACATCCCCAAGAGCTGAAAGAGATCTATTAATATTTTGTGCTTCCTTAAGCCGCTCCCCTTGGACATCAGTCTTTGCAAGTCTCTCACTGCCTGCTAAATCTACAAGCCAAAGCTTGCTCTTGGTACACTCACCATTCATCAAATTTTTTGCCCTTACCATTATACAAAGCATGCTGGAAATGAAACAAGCAATCATTTAAAAGTATAGATAATGGAAAATACATATAGAGGTTTTAGGCATAAATTTGAAACCTTCTTATAGCAATGAAAGAGGGAAAAAATGCAAGAGGGTACCAGTGAGATCGACTGCTATGCTCATTAACGTTGTTACTTCCAACTGCTCTAGCATTACTTCCAGCCTGCAGGACATTCCACACTTCCTTAATGTTATTAACCTTGGCTTCTACAACACCGGGAACATGATGAGATCCTTCAGAATCTTGTTTAATCTCCAACCTAATAACCATTTCAACAGAAATCATCACAGCCACTCTTATTTTCTACTTAGACTAAGTGCTACAGGCATTGCACATTTTATGCTTGAAAGGGCTCTATAAGACCAGAACATCTCGTAGATGAATTTAATTGGAAAAAGTAATGGAAATAACCTTTTTGTTGCTGGTCCTGTAGCCAATAGATCTCTGATTTGCTCATTGTAAATCTCAAGCACACTAACAGATATGTCATATGCAACCGTATCACTCCTTTCCTTGGCAATTTTAAACAAGAGCTCAAGAGTCCTATAATTTACTCCTCTACTCTGCTCTGTTCCCTCCATGGTAAATGTCTTTCCCGTTCCTGTTTGCCCATAAGCAAACATGCAAGCATTGAAGCCATCCAGGACAGATGTTACCATTGATGAGGCATCAGCAAAAACATCAACTGTTGAAACAAAGCAAACATTGTTGATTAGAAATTTGTCAATTCTGTTAGTATAATAATATGAATCTCGTACGAAATTGAAACATAAAAAATAATGATGGTTATCAGAGATGAAAGTTATTGGATACAAAAAATAATGATGGTTATCAGAGATGAAAGTTATTGGATACACTATACATATACCTTGATCATCTTTTGGTGCATAAACTCTGTCAAATCTGAATGATTTTTTCGTGGAGCCACCTGTGAAAATTCCAATGCATCCATCTTTTGCTGCATCAAAATCCACAACTGTAGTACACCCAGCTGAGATTTCATTCTTATTCAGCGGACGACATCGGCAGAAAACTCGAATGTTCCCTAATCCATATAACAATGCATTCAGTGCTGTTAACTAATAGTTATCTTCAAAAAGTGCAGAACAAAATCCACTTAAGTATACGTGAAATCAAACCTTTAGCCTCTTGGACTTCATTAAAGAGCTTCTTTCTCTGAGTCATTTCATCATTGTATTTTTCTTTGAGATCTTCACATTGCTTAACTGCAAAAAGATTGTTTCTCCCATAATGATAATTTAAATCATACAATTTCAAAGCACAAAGAGTTATGTGCAAGTACAAAATAACTCTTGATTAAAGAAACGTGGACTAAATAATGCAACTCAAACATACCCAATTCCTGAACTGCAAAAACCATCTGATTTAGTTCTGGGATTGAATCAACACATTCATGTGCTTCATAGGAAAGTTGAGAATATTCACTCTTCATCAACTGCAAATTAAATTAGATGCAGATAATCTTAAAATGTAATTTTGAGAATAATAATAGAGTACTAACTCCTACTAGCATTTTGATCATTTACCTTTACTTTTTCCTGTAAACCGTGAATTGCTTCTGTCCATTTCTTCTTGTCAAGTTCATACCTGCCAGAAATAATCTTCAGGTTTTCAGTCTGCTTCTCCACAGTTTGATCTAACAAGGAAATTAGCAAATAAATGAGGAATGCTCTAAGAAGGACAAAAAACAATTGAAATTGTATAAGACACTGGTATGTGATCTCAATATATAGGGACATCCGATTGCATTACATTCATTAAAACCATAAGGCCTAGAAAATGGCGTACCCAGGTCTTCATATATATAAATTAATATCATTAACAGTGTTTAAAGTATGTATTTCAAACACTAAAATTTGCATACTGTTCTTGGAGGAAAAACACAGCAAAACCATACCAAGAGAAAGCGTCTTAAATGTCACTTTGTCCAGTTCCATTTGGACTGTTTGCAACTGCTCATTTGTTGCAGTTAATGACATCCATGCCTCGTAGCATTCTTTTGTTTTGAGCTGACACTGCAGTGTAAGCTCTTTTATCCTCTTCTCATATTTTGCAGTAGATTTTGTTTGCATAACTTTCAACTGAAAACATTCCAATGAAAAGCAATATAAGCAAAATGTTATGAAGCTTCAAACTGCCACTTATCAAGAGGTTGCCGCTAACCTGTGATGAAGGAATTTCAATCTGCGTGGCACAGTAGTTACATTTAATGTAATCACTTGTCATTTGTGGAACTGTTTAAAAATCACAAAGTAGGTATGAATTTGCTAAGTAACATGTATGCCACTGGGAAACTAATAAAGCACAGCAAGAAGAAATAATGCACCTGTTGCCTTTGTTGCTTTCCTAATGCATATCCCACTAACCAATGGGCTTCCATTAATACTTTCAAATCTTATGAGAATTACCCCATCCTCCTTCACAGAAGCCCTTGAGTCAATCAACTGCAGTGGCTTATTAGCTCCAACAACTGCAAAGATATCCAGTTCAGATAGAACCTGCCATATTATTTTAATAGAAAGGGTTTTAAGTTCTAAGGTAGCTTTTGCTTATATAAATATGTTGCAAATGCATAAAAAATGTCTAGTTTGTGTAGACAAACTTGCCTTTTCTTCTTGGATGTATACATTGAATATCCTTATTCCTTTTGGCCCATTTGTGTTAATGATCTCCACGAAATGGAGATCAACAATATAGTCTCCGGGAGGAAGATTATCAAATCTATAACAAAAACTTCCCAGTCGTGCTGATTGATAGATAAATGGGTAATCTCCACCTTCCACTATTTGCTCATTGGTACGCATGACGTTTCCACCCTCATAAAATCTGTCACCCAGGAAAGTTATTCCAGCATCTACTTCATTTATAGCCTCCCCTCCGGCATTTACAAACATCACGTACTCATCTGCTTCAAAAAACATGATATTAAAAAATACATAAGTCTAAATCCCTCCTTAATTATTGGAGCATAAAGGTTTTCTTTCAATGCACTTTACTGAAAAATCAAAAAGTTGGTCTAAAATACTGTCTTACTAATTTCAATTACACGTCACTTGAAACTACACCAGAACCCAATAAATCCACTCTTCGTATTTGCTAGTCAACATTTGTACACATAAAGGAGCAACAGTGTAACTCTGCAACAGGATTGGTCTAATTACCCTCTCACGCGCTCACACAGAACAGTTCTGCACTTTCAAAATGATTGCAATTACGCATTGCTTAAAACTGCATCAGAATTGTTAATTCCCAATTACTTCCTTACTGTGCAATTGCCAGTCCACTCTTCTTTCCTACGCTTACATGAACACTTCACACATTAGTCGATAGTGAAACCAATCCCATTTCCCTTTAACCACAATAGTGTTAAAAAAAAGCTAGAAATACTACACTTTTACCTTAGAAAAGGGTGAAACATAAAAAAATTTCAATCTTTTAACCATCTCTTCCCCAAATGTATCAGCCCCAGAGAACCCCACAAACTAGAAACATGATAACTATGCAATCCAAGTATTCAAACCTGTGTTGTTAGGCTTGGTGAACCCATATGGGATAAGTCTTGAGCTGGAATCACAAACGATGGAATCAAACAAGGACTCTTCCCCATCTTTCATTGCAGGATCATTGTGGAGCAATGGGAGGGTGGAACCTGAGGTTGAGGTCTGTTGGTGTTGCTGAAGAGCATTGTATTGGGTGAGCTCCATGTGAAAAGGAGAGACAGCTCTTGTGTTTTGTTTGGTGGCAGAAAAAAAAGTTGCAGTGGAGTGTTTTGGAGCAAGATGGAAAATTTACGACTTTGCTTGAGCAATGAATCAATAATCAATAGTGAATAATGATATTCAAATTTGAATCTAGTGACCGTTCATCTCCTTGTTACTTTTTTTCAAAGGAAACCAAGAGGGTGCAAATTGCGTAATGGGGTCCGTGGCATTACTTGTCCGTGACCGATGGAAATTAATTTGGGGGTCCTTCAACATGTACTATGCCCATTTGAATTAGCCCCAAGAATCCACGATGTCACATGGTAATTGACATTAGGGATTAATGTGCATGAATTTTGAGAGTAATTTTTATTATTTAATTATTAATTATTTATATGACCGCATTATATCTTTCAACGCCCAATTTGACCATTAATCCATTTTGATTACTGAAATTTAATTTAATTCAATCCACATTCTCACAATTACCCCTTTTTTTCTGTTTATTTTTTGATGTTTACAAACTCAAAATTAAGTGAGCTAAAAAATGTTAACAAGTTGATTTCCCATTAATTTCGTTAGACTTATATCATCTACGGTGTGTTTGGTTAAATCTTTTGTTTTTATCAAGAGTGCATTGAAAATCAGAAATTTTTTCTTTTCTTTTGCATACTAGACACATTGCTAGTTCTAATAAATTGAATAATTCAATCAACCTAGCGTGTGTTTGGTTGTGATTTTTTCAGTAAATTTTTTTATTAAAAAAATTAATTTTTATATATTTAAATAATTTTTTAAAAATAATTATTTTTGAAAAGAATAAATTTTTATTTTTTTAATTTTATATAAAATTTAAATTTTATAATCACATTTTTTAAAAATTAAAACAAAATCAACTCGACTTCTTTTTAGCTCTATATTCTAAACTAATTTGATGTTGTGCATATATATATATATATATATATATATATATATATATATATATATATATATATATATATATATATATTAAATTCTTTTCCTTACCCATCCATAATATAATTTTTTTTTAAGTTTCAAACTTTTTATGAAATATTTTTGATTTGTCCAACTCTTTTTTTTTTTTTTTCAATTTTGGTTTATACTCTAGTATATTAAACATGACTATATCATGGCTATACTTCAATCTCAATTATTTCACCATAGCCATGTACCACCAAAAAAAACAAAAAATTTATCGTAGCCAAATTTTGTTTCTTTTTGTTTTTAATGCTTTTAACAATTAGATACAATATTAGTTAGAATATAAATAGGTAAGGAGTGTCATTTTGTGTTTTATTTGAATGAACTTTAGTTCATTTACACTCTTCTTTTTGAATTCTTAATCTCTTCTCTCTTTTTGGCTCATTCTTATTTTTCTCATAATTGAATATTCTATTTCCTATCACAATATTGATTATTGATTATAGGAGATGCAAAAGAAATTCAAGAAAGTAAATTGAAAATCTTGGATTCATCCTCGGACGGTGCATGGAGTGCTACTGGGCAAGTCTGAAGTAAGTACCTTAGCTGGACTTGAGATCGGTACACATAACAAACACATCACTGGACAATACATGACAATCGACAGCCAACAACTTTGAACAGTGCCAAATGTCTTCCCTATTTTGATTAAAGGGACACCCATCCTAACAGTCAGCCATGAAATACCAATACTGCCACTGCCTCACTCACTCACCAAATCCTTTCTCCCACGCGCTCCATGGAGCGTGTTGAGATATCCGCCTCAAAACGACGTCACTCCTTTCTCCCAACAAAAATCCATTCTTTAAAGCAGCGCGTGGCCACACTCACTTGTAGATAACTCAGAAGAAACCTTGACCAAATCCAAAACCTTAACCAAAGTAAGAGAGTAAGAGAGAGAGAGAGAGAGAGATGGGTTGTTGCTGATTATCAAAACTAGTGGGCGTCCCGATCCATTTTTTTTGTGGGCAACACCTTCAAAAATTTTCCCTCACTTTCTTTCCATACATATATATTTTCTCACCAGTCAAACAGGGCAAGTTCATCACACTAAGGTATGCCACTTATTATTTCAATCAGTGAAAATAATAAAAATGATTAGTACTTAGTGGCAGTATTTATATATTGGATTGGATTAGATAATTCACAGTGATATATATGCCCCTTTTATATGTGTGAAGGAAGGAACTTCATTGGAGCATTATTTATCTGTTTTCTGACATTTGAGCTTGAGTTTTTCTGCTAAACACTTGTTCCTGAATAATGGGGGCTTATAATTATTTTAATTTAAGTTTCTGTTTATTTGTCCCGGACTAACTTCCTAGGTGGTGTTCTTATGTTGGGGCTGTGAGGAGCAAACTTGTCGTGGAACTTTCTAGTTGGTCTATTTGGTGATCAGGTGAGAGTCTTTCACTCTCTCGTTACTGTCAAATACTGTTGATGTTGCTCTTTAAACTGTTTGATGCCCAAGGTGTGCGCTTGTGGGTGGTTTTTTTTTTTTTTTTGAAGATGACTGTTGCATATGATGATAGGAATTTTAATTTGTTGTAAGAGCAATGTTGAGGAGGGTCCTAATTTGTCAATTATGATGAGCTGGAATGTTTTTACTAAGATGCAGATGTTTCAAGGACGGATTGGGAATTGATAAAAGTGTTTTGTGCACTGATTAATGAGTCATTAAAAGTTCAACTTTTGGGGGGGGGGGGGGAAAGGCAAAATTTTGTTAGCACTTTGATACCTGAATAATTTGGAAATCTTGAATTTTGCTAATAAGAGTTGTTTGAAGCGATTTCTTTTGCTCTGATATATTGTTCTTATCATTATGAATAAAACCTCGTGAAGAATGTGTGGTATTACTGAATTTGTCTACAAGTTCCTTGATTTTATCCCTTTATGTTTATATAAACTTTACTTAGTTTCAAATTCTGACTTGAATATTTGAGGCACAGAAAAACGAGATTTGTTTATGTAAGGTCTTTGGAGTCGGAGAAGTTTTTGAGGGTAAATTAGCTTCATGGTATGCAGTGCATTTGGATGTAGTTGTATCCTTCTTAAACAAAGTCTGGTTTTGGTGCACAAACATGTAGTAATAGTTTGTCATGTTAAGAACTCCATGTGCTGCTTGATTGAATCTGCATATCAAGTTAAAAAGATTTCCCTAGAATGATGTGCCAAAATTGTGCACTTCACTTGTAATACTGGAATGTGGCTGTGTGAAACTTAGCTTTAAGGTAGTTATACAGTGCCAAAACTGTTTAAGGTTCAATTCTTTGCAATGCTTTGCTGGTGCTGATGAAAATTGGACTTTTAAAGAAAAATGTCAATAAATATCAGATAGGAGTTGGTTTTGATGCTGTGTTTGTTTCCTTCAGACTATCGAAATCTAGGCCTGAGGATTGCCATTCCAGTGTAAGTGACATTTCTCTTTTTGTTGCCTCATATTCTTGAAACAGATGGCATGGCATTTTTAGCTGAAAAACATGAGAATGATTTGTTTTGCTCTTATTGTTGATTGGATTTTTCATTTGTACTTTTTAAATTTTGAATTAGGATCTTGGTTTTGGCATCCTCCATGGAGACTCAAAATCAATCAGAACCTACAGAAGGATTAACAAGAATGCTTCCTCCACCACCTGCAACTTTCCAAGAGCGCGAAGGCCTCATTAAATATGTTCGTGACTTTGGTGCCAATCAAGGATATGTTGTGACCATCAAGAAGTCCAGAAAGGATAGAAGAGTCATGCTTGGCTGTGACAGAGGAGGTGTCTATCGTAATAGACGCAAAATTGATGAAAGTAAACGCAAAAGGAAAGCAACTTCGCGCCTTATAAACTGTCCTTTTGAAGCCATAGGTAAAAAGGAAGATGATGCGTGGGTACTCACTATAAAAAATGGAGATCACAACCATGAACCATTGAAAGACATGTCAGAACATCCTTATAGTCGACGTTTCAGTGAGGAAGAAGTGAGACAAATCAAACTGATGACTGAAGCTGGTATAAAACCTCGTCAAGTGCTCAAAACTCTCAAGCAAAGCAATCCAGAACTGCAGTCAACACCAAGGCATTTGTACAACCTCAAAGCAAAGATTCGTCAGGGAAATCTATCAGGTTTTACATCATTCTGGCAAACTATCCTGTACAATACAAGTAAATAGACTACTAGAGGTTTAATTTCTGCTCAATATGCATGTATATTTTGGTATGATTATGTGATAACTCTTGATAATTGTTGCAAGAGACTATTTTTGCTACTCAAGAAAGAAAGTGAAATATTAATTTCTAGAGTCAAAAACTTCTACTTTTGAATATCTGCTTTTAGTTATGGTCGACTGGCTTCTGTTGAAGATAATTTGTGTCATTAGTTGTTCTTGTATGAACCCATTCACAATGATGCCACTTCATGGGTAAATTACAATAATGTTGATCTTTATGCTGATAAGCCTGATATATATCTTTTAGTGAAAGAGACACTGAAGGAATTATAACTGAAGAAAGAATGAAGTTGGTGCTGCTCTATATAACTGTAAATCACCCATGTTGAAAGGTTGGTTGATTTGTGATATCCTAAAGTGGGAATTTTTAAAAGATTTCTTTTTGGTAACTGACATATAGCAGCTTCTTCCAGTTAAATAGTTTTTTCCTTCTTGGGTGAAAAGGAAAAATTTCGAGTATAAATGATGCCAAATGTGTTTGCCCATAATTTAGTCCATAATTACTGCCCTGCTGTAAAGGTTGTCAAAAAACTGTATCTTCATAATAACTATATCTTCATAAACTGTATCTTCATAATAGTTATGCTTAATTATATCTTGCAGATAAATCTTTTAAGTCATGGAGGCCAAATAGATCTATCCCTATCGAGACGAACAATAGTTCATCTGATGGTTCATTAAATCAAAACTACCAGCTGGTAGGGTTGAAAGTCCAAAGGACAATACTTTTACTCCTGTACATGATTCGTAATTTTTTATCTTTTATTTCATTTTTTATCTTTCTCTTTCTTGCTCTTTGTAGTTATTAGGCTGTGAATTTATGAATATTTTTTTATTTGTATGTAGCTGAAGGTCCCTAATTTTATTGGGGGCAAGAATGTAGATTCTCAAGGTTGTGTAATTGTTGATGTTACAAATCCTGTAAGCTCATACGTTCTTCAACATGCTTGTTTGAAATTTCCTAAACATTTGAGATTTTCTAAACTTTGTGATGGTTTGGTTTTTATATTAAACGTAATTCTGAAACATTTATCTTTTCTCAGGCAACACAAGAAATTGTATCTCAAGTTCCTTTGACTACATATGAAGAGTTTAAAGCTGCAGTTGGTGCAGCCAAGCAAGCTTTTCCTTCATGGAAAAACACTTCTACCACCACTCGTCAACGTATTATGTTTAAACTTCAGGATCTTATCCGCAGAGATATTGTATGTATCATGGTATTCATACAGATACAGTGTTCATCAAACTTTGCATTTGATAATTGGAATAATTTTTCTTTTTTCAGGATAAGCTTGCCTCGAATATCATCATAGAACAGGGCAAGACATTAAAAGGTGCCCGAGGGGATGTTCTTCGTGGTTTAGGTTAGTTTTCTTTTTCTTCTTCTTTATAGTAAAAAAAATTGTGCTTCTAACAATATTCTTAGTTTAATTGTTTTAGTAGTTATTTCAAAGTGAACTTTCTATCTTTTTTGTAGAGATGGTGGAGCATGCTTGTGGGATGGCAAATCTGCAAATAGGAGAGTTTGTCCCTAATGCTTGTAATGGAATTGATACATACAGCATCCGAGAGCCCCTTGGAGTTTGTGCTGGAATATGCCCCATTAACTTTCCGGCAATGACACCCTTGTGGGTATGTCCTCCATTCTAGACCTTTCTTCTGATTTTTAGTTATTTTCAAGATTCATTGCGCTCCTTCATTTTTTCAATTTTGTAAATGGAGAAGTTGGCTATGTTTTGTATTCAGTCATGCTTCTTCATGTAGGAATGGACAGAATTTTTAACTAATATTTCTGTTGGGGGAGGGAGAGTTGGGTTTATAAAATTAAATTAATAAACCCATCTAATAATATTATGTATTACTGTTCCCATTCATCCAAACCTTTCCTCCCTTGATTCCTTTCTTTTGGCTCTTAGTAGTTGTTTCGAAGTTTTAGAGGCTGGCTTTTATTTTTAAGTTAGTTATTTAATTGGTTAGGAACAAACATTTAATAAACTAAATGGAGTCAAGTTAATTGATAATGGCCCACCTTAGCTTTTGGTATAAAATAAATAAACAATCTATTAAGAATGGATTGTGTCGTATAAGGGGGGGAAGGGGGATACAATGACCAAGTAGCCTTGTGTATTCCTTGCCAAAATATTAAACGGGTTTCCAATTGACAAGATTTGTGCTTATGAATATATCACAAATTAGCACATGGAATCTTTTTGTAACAGTGTAGGTTTGCTGACTCTTGAAATTTTCATATTTGCTTACAACGGCTGCTCTTATGTTTGCACTAAATTTTGTCCTTGTAAAACTTTTGCATGCATCAGGTGAAGGTGTCTACTAAATTGTTTACTTAATTATTTCAGATGTTCCCTATTGCGGTTACATGCGGCAACACTTTTGTTCTCAAGCCATGTGAGAAAAATCCAGGTGATTATTTATTTTAGTGTATGATATGTGAATTTGTGGCTTGAGATTGTTTTAGGCAAACATTATGGGCGATGCTGCCCTTATCTGTTAATTTCTAATTCACGTTTTTGTGTCAACAATCTGGTCAAGACATTGGGTCAATAGTTTAACTGCATATGTAATTTACAATACCATTAAACTTCATAAAAATTAAAATAGAACTGAAATGTGTTTTCAACGATGGAAGTAATAAGTTGGCCAAAATCCAAGGAACCCCCTCCAACTTTGGGTCAAGCTTAGAAAACCTTCATGTTCTTACGAGCTTAAAAATAGCTTTGGCCAGGGTGTCATTTGATTCCACTCCTCAAGGGTGACCACAGAAGTGCTTGTGGAGGGGTGAATTAGAACTAGTTTGAAGTTGTTCCTTTTAGTAGTTGCTGGGAAAGGGAATGGAATTGTGGCCAGGGAAGAGATTTGTCATCTTATCTTTTGATCTTTCTATTTTCTTTTCTTTCCAATTGGATTTCCTTTTGTTTTTTTCTTTCCATTATTTTTGTCCTATTCTCCTCAACTGGTTTGACAGTATTGTGTTTGCCATAATTTTCCAGGAGCTTCAATGATACTAGCAGCACTAGCAATGGAAGCTGGTTTGCCAGATGGCGTTTTAAATATTGTTCATGGATCTCATGTATGGTATACTACGCAAGAGTTAGCACCTCTCTTTTCTTTATCATTATTGTGATCTGTAAGAGACCATGCTCCAAAAGGGATAAAGGTGTATAAAAGGAAGAAATATAGGGGCATTAGGGATAATGTAACTCAGGGTCAGAATGAGGGAATTGGTCGGAATTTTCTGTGTAACTAGCTGATTCTGCAAGTGTATGCGTGCATGAGGTCCTGCGAGTGAGAAAGAGTATATTTGTGTGGAAGTGAGGAGTGTAAAGGGTAGGTATCATTTTGGGTTAGGCTTGGAGGAGAGAGAGGGGGGGGGGCTGCTTAGTGCCCTGACTGTTCTCCGTTTTCTTGCATATCTTTTCTTGTTTCTTCTCCTACCGAAGCCGATATCACACTGATATCTCTTAGGGTGTGAATAATACACATTGTTTCCTTCCCTATTCTTTGTTTATTTTCTGTGGTATCTTGCATGTAACTATATATAGATGCTTATGACATGAATTTGGGGCTTGGGTTTGCTATCATTAGATATCTTACAATTTAGCAAGTTATTTTTTTTTTTTTTTATATTTCTATTAAATGGGAAAATGGCAAAACATTGGCCAGGAATTCCTAAGGATATCTGTATCCTCACAAAAAGAAAAAAATGAACCAAAGTGTCATGAAAGTGTAGATCATTAGAAATTAACATATGTTGCTTTTGGCATCTATTTGATCAGGAGATTGTTAATTACATATGCAATGATGAGGATATAAAAGCTGTATCATTCGTTGGTCCAATTACGGTAAGTTTTGTGCTTTAATTTTTATTTTTGTATATATCTGAATTCTGCCATATAATTTTCAGTCTAGGTAGCAGCCTCAGAGCTATTATAGGTTCATTTGAGGGTATATGCAATCTAGAATTATGTTCTGAGTGGTAATAAAATTGTGTTCTATACCAACATTATACTTTCCACACCTTTTGCTCACCAAATTGAAGGAAGGATGCTTTGACGGTGAGATAACATGTGGGGTGGGATTTTGTACTTTGTTCACACACTGGGCTGCTATTGATATGCTACTTAAAATTTTTTTGTAATACTGGTTCACTTATTTTTAAGGCTGGAATTCACATCTATGCGAGGGCTGCTGCTAGAGGGAAGCGTGTTCAGGTAAACAATTATCCAGCATTACTGTTATGTTGATGTCTCTTGGTTCTTATGTCACACTAAATGCATTTTGTCTATTGGGTTGCAAATATTGTATATGCATATACTGGCTAGCTAATTAGTTGTTGTCTATATTAGTCAAATGCAGGTGGCATAAATCATGTAGTTGTTATGCCAGATGCTAGTTTGGATGCTACTCTGGATGCCCTTCTTCCTGCTGGTTTTGGTGCAGTAGGAGAGAGGTGCATGACCTTGAACATAGTTGTTTTTGTGGGAGGTTCAATGCGATGGTATTCCCTTTAATTTGGGCATGTTTATATACTTATTTTTTATCATTCAGTTAGACTTTCCCTTGTATTATTCTCAAGAAGTACATTTTGTTTTTTCTGTGGTCAGTATTTTTGGTACTGAGGAGTAGTTGGACCTATACCTGCCATTTAATACTACTGTGTTAATTAGTGGAATCTATAATGAGGGTTCTTCTTGAGATCTCAAGTTTGATTTCAAGTTAAGTTTTAAGATGTGAATCGGAAGTGTTAAAAGTTATTACAAAATGTATTCTTGGAAGAATTACAGGAAAGATATATGATAGAAACCCACTTTAAGCTTTCAAAATATATGTTAGAAAGGGGTATCGATCAGCAAAAAAAGAAAGGGGATCAAGGTCAGGATAGTGAATTGGGCTTTGAATGGGGCCCATTAACTCATAACTAACTGCTGAGCTGTCTCTTAGTGAGTGGAGGGAATGAGAATTAGAGGAGATGCGGGAAAGGGGATATTTGTATGGGTGTGGAGTGTGTGTGGGGTAGGCTTGATTTTGGAATAGGCTAGGAGAGGCTGGACTGCTATAGTGTCCAGAGGCTTTTCTCTCTTTTTTCTGCATTGTTTCTCTTTTACTTTCTCTAATACCTTGGCCGATATTTACCAACATCAGTCAAGAAGTGCTAATAACATTCTGCACTTTCTTCCTTCTTGCTTTCTCTATTTGTGGGTTCTATCATTTTGGCATCAGAGCCTCGTTCTGGGGCATTGTGGGGGTCAAACACGGAAGCTGCCATGGAGAATCGAGTGGAGGAGTTAGAGAGGAGGTTAGATGAAGTGGTGCGGCTCTTGAGGGACCAACGCAAGACTCGACCTAGGAGGCGATCTTCGCCCAAGAGAGGACACCACCGGGTGGAGTCGGAGGACCGTTGGGATGGGGGTTCCAGAAAGGTGAGGGGTCATCGCTACTCCGCTCCCTTTGGCAGAGAGAACCGCGACTCACGGTCTCACCACCGTGTAGAGCCGAACTCCCCCCATTCACGTGAAGGACCTTCGTACCATCGGGATGGCTCTTCTTGGGGTAGTCACGCCCTGATTCCTCTCGAGCAGGGGGGACATCCTTGGCACCATGACGAAGGACAAAGACGAGCAACCGTAGACGAGGGTGGCCATCAAACCGAGAGAGCTAGAATGCGAGAATCAACGCACAACAGAGAAGACCGCACGAGAAGGGAAAAGAGAGGAGAACTCTTGACCTGTGGTCGACCACCACCGTGGAAGCCGCCGATCCGTGAGGCGCTACAACACTATGGCGAGAGAGTGGTCACGAACATGCTTCCCTTAGATGCTTCATGGAAGTCGTGCGACCACCGCCACTGAAATCATCAAGCTTAGACTCGTGGGCAGCAGCTAGTGAACCACCCACGGCAGAGAAAGAAGCAGAAACGCAGCAGTCACGCATTGTCTGGGTCTACATGAAAGTCATTCCACTCCCAATGCCAAAACCGGCCGATCTGCACTCACGTGCAACAATCAGTGAGCCAACTCCGACGGTGAACCAAGATGGAGTACCTGCCCAGGGTGGTGGCTTCTGGGTTTGCACGAAGGGGGAGAGAATGGTAGCGGGTAAGGCATTCCAGAAGTGGGGACAGAGACTGGATCTAATGGACCTGGCCCAATCTCGATGGAAAAGAAGTTATGATTCTGAAAGTGGAAACTATTTTATGAGTTTAATGGGCCAAGCCCAAGACGGGGATTGTAGGAAAAGGGCTTTAAAAAAACAGAAGGATGCATCAGACTTGAGGCTGATCGCAAAAATAAGAGGTCAAGATCTCTTTGGGCTTATGTTGTGGACGCTGAAACATCAAAGGGAAGGGAATGAACTTGTCCTGGAAATTCTGCAGCTCACGAGGGAAAGTTGGCCTACAAGGAAGGGGTGGGAAGGCACATTGAAGGCGCCAGAGGAATGCTCCATTGTAGGGGATTCATGGGACCCGATATCAAAAGTTTCTAATGGGTTCTTCACTAGAAAAATCCAGATGCAGAGAGAATGGGCAATCTGGAAAGACCTCAAGATGTTTCTTGTTCACTTTAGTTTCAAGGACTTGGTTATTGGGTTTGACCAAGAAGCAGTTGTTATAGTCATGGCATGCCAAGTTCCATTCACAATGGAAACAGAGGCTGAATTTGATCCTATTAGATGGTTGGATAAAGCATTGATAAACTTGAGTTCCCATTTTGGAGATTTTCAGAATGAGACTCCCACTTCCTTCAGGTTACCTCCTACGTTATCAATATTCCCACAATCTCTGTTTCATTTTCAACACTCTCACCTGGATAAGGTCTTAAACAATAGGTCAAATGAAAATGCATCCTTTGGGAAGATGTTGAACTGCGCACATGTTTCTAATTCTGCCGTCATGGGTGCTGCTAATTCTGTTGTCATGGTTCAGCCATCGTTGCTTTCTTATTCATTCCATTCTCGTCCTGAACCAGCTCTTCTTAATGTGGCAGCCCTTGCAGCTAACAGAACCCTGCTATTAGTATTGCAATGGAGTCAGCAGTTTGAATTTTCGTATTGTTTTCTAATTGTGATCATTGAAAGTCTAGCTCAGTATGTCAATCTTCCCAGGGGGATGTCCATGTCTGTAGTATTCACTTCAATGTTATGGCCCTCAATTGGAGCTGAAATGAATGTCAGCTGGAAGGAAATTTTATTGGAGAAATTGGGGTTCGTGCGTGTTGGACTTTTGGACCATTCTTCATTGACTATTTACATTAAGAAGTGTACAAATGTGCTGCATATGGCCACTATTGAACAGGCAAACGGAGTTGCTATAGGGCAAACAACACAAGACATCAAATTGATATGGGAACTAGCAATGGGCATGCTAACTCCGCCTTTCTTAGCATCACAGGGGTTGAAGATTTTGCCAGTTTACAGCACCCCAGTTGGCTCGAAGGACAGGGACTCCAAGCCATTATGTTTCAAACAATGGGATCCGGGTGGCAGAATTTTTTACTGGAAACAAGATCCTATGCAAAACGCTCACCTTGAGGGCAAGGTGTATTTTGACAAGGGAAGTGTTAACAATCAAGTGGGCACTATAGTTGCATATCGTGACCTTTCTTGTGGATGCTACTAGAGATGACCTGATAAAGATGATATTTCTCAACAAGCTACTCCGCTACCTATCTATTACTGTGCAGTGGTGTGCTGATTTTCAAAACTATATGGAAGTTCGTGCAGATCAGAATAGAATAGAGATGAATTTCAAAGAAGGGAATATGGTGTATATGAAAACTCAGAAATACAGGCTAAAGTCACTGGCTAACAGGACAAATCAGAAGTTGAAGCTTCTTCCAAAACCTTCAGGCCCACCGTTGTCCCGTGTTTTGTTACTAAATGAGTGCATCTCACCTGGAGTAAAGAGCCAACCATTGCATTCAGGACTCACTGAGGAATTTGAGCTACAAGTACAAACAGCAGAAATTCTGGCAGTAGGAAGGAATCAGCAAAGGGAGCTGAAAGTCTTAATCAAGTGGCAAGACCTGTTTGACTCTAAGAATTCTTGGAAATTAGCTGCAGCTATTCAAGAGTGTTTTCCTACATTCCACCTTGAGGACAAGGTGGAACTGAAGGGGGGAGTATTGATAGAAACCCACTTTAAGCTTTCAAAATATATGTTAGAAAGGGGTATCGATCAGCAAAAAAAGAAAGGGGATCAAGGTCAGGATAGTGAATTGGGCTTTGAATGGGGCCCATTAACTCATAACTAACTGCTGAGCTGTCTCTTAGTGAGTGGAGGGAATGAGAATTAGAGGAGATGCGGGAAAGGGGATATTTGTATGGGTGTGGAGTGTGTGTGGGGTAGGCTTGATTTTGGAATAGGCTAGGAGAGGCTGGACTGCTATAGTGTCCAGAGGCTTTTCTCTCTTTTTCTGCATTGTTTCTCTTTTACTTTCTCTAATACCTTGGCCGATAATTGATAAGAACCTTGGGAGAACCACCTCACAAAAGCTAGCTATTGTGATGGGAGTTCTGCCGCCTTATAAACCCCCATCGGAATCCCATATTCGACGCGACTCAAGTCCCATACCTTACAATTGGGTCCTAACATCCCACCACGCCCACTCTCGCCCACTGGCCTGATTTTGGCACTACACTAGTCCACTGACTAGTCACGGCCGAACACGAATGCCGTCACCACCCGCGCCGCTCGATTGCAGCTGAGAGACATGGTGGAAGGCTCTGATACCAATTGATAAGAACCTTGGGAGAACCACCTCACAAAAGCTAGCTATTGTGATGGGAGAGCCCAAGGCCTTATAAACCCCCCATCGGAATCCCATACTTCCGATGTGGGACTCAAGTCCCATACCTTGCAATTGGGTCCTAACAATATAGTTCTTGAAGACTCTTTTTCCGTTGATTGCCTCTTTCAGCTCCTTACCCTACCATCCTTTTGCTGCTTCTTACTTCCACCAATTGTTAGTTATAATTGAGTCCTATCATGTTGCACTTAACATCACAGAGACCTGCTTGTATTTAGCAGCAGTCAGGTATTGATGAACTTAGGTGTTAAGGAGTAATATAAGGTGCTCTGGATGACCAAGTAAGTTGTTGCATTATCTATTTGACTATTTCCAGGGAAGAAGAACTAGTGCAGCGTGCCAAAGTACTTAGAGTCAATGCAGGAACAGATCCTGGTGCAGACCTAGGTCCAGTTATTAGCAAAGAGGTGCTAACATTAATCTCGATTTTCTGAAGGTGTTATATTGTTTTCAATTTTCATCATATCACTTATGAGGGTCTTTGTTAGACATTGCATCTTGATCAATCATGTTCAAACTGGGAAATAATTTGTTAAGTTTTTGGTACTTTTGAGTTCTTGATCCACTTCTTACACTAACAGGCAAAGGAGAGGATATGCAGACTAGTTGAGAACGCTGTTGAAAATGGTGCAAGACTTCTACTCGATGGAAGACATATTGTGGTACTAATTTGTTTGTGACAAATTTCATTAATGTTCATTGTTTAAAATAAGTTTTTCCTCTGTTTTTTTTTTTTTTCAAGGTGTTAAACTTTTCTTTTGGATGCTGAATTTTCAGAGCTTACTTGACAGGTACAAGGATACGAGAAGGGAAACTTTGTTGGTCCTACTATCTTATGTGATGTTACAACCAACATGGAGTGTTACAAGGTATGTCTGATTTCATGTTTAATATTTTCTCTCTCTTACTAATAGCTATTATCATTACAAGAGTGCATGGAAAGATAGGCACATTTAGAACCACTGTCTCTCATAGTAAGTGACCGTGCTATCCTTTTTTTTTTTTTTTTCTCAGGAAGAAATTTTTGGACCAGTTCTACTTTGCATGCAGGTTCTGTTTGATTAATACTTGTCTTGCTTTTAACTTTTTCACCTTGTTGGAATTAAATAACAAATTTTCTTGTTGATCAATAGGCTGACAACCTAGATGAGGCTATATCAATAATAAATAAAAACAGGTACTTATTTTACCTTGTACTCTTTTATACCTAGGCTACTTTGGCCATCGTGTAGGAACATATTAATATTTACCTCAACATAGTTTCTTGCCAAATCAATGCAGAAATTTGATTCTTGAGTCCTATTTCTTCTTGCATTATGTTGAAACTGGCACATAGATTTTCCTTCAATAATTTGCACAAGTTTTGGAAATATATCAGTGACATTAGACTCCATTTTTACAGATATGGAAATGGAGCTTCTATATTCACCACATCTGCTATGGCTGCTAGGAAGTTCCAAAATGAGGTGGATGCTGGACTTGTAAGCAATATGTTGTTTGATATATGAATCAACAGAAATTTCTATCTGAAGCATGCTTTCTTTTTCTGTGTTCTGCTCTTGTTCTCTGTCCTTTTTATTGGTCAATGCAAGGATGTGGACACATAAGATATGGACTTTCTAAAGTTTGCACCTGCTTAATGTTTGGAAACTTGTTTCCATAATGCTTAACAAGCTGCACCTACTTGGAAGACTGCATTTTGTTCCCATATGTGTTGTATTTATTCATAAAGGGTGAGCCTTGGCGCAATTTAAAATTGCTGCCTTGTGACCTGAAGGTTACGACTTCAAATCGTAGAAATAGCCCCCCTGCTTGTAGGAGTAGGGCTACATATATCTACCTTCTCCTGATCCCACCAAGTGGGTGTCTTGTGCATTGAGCTGCCCTTTTATGTGTTGTATTTAATCATGGATATGGATTAGTGTTAAGGAATCTGCATGGGGTTACTCACTTAAGGCCCCATCATTATTTTTGTTTCCAAGCTGTCCGAGCTTGTGTAGAAGCTGCTAGCTGAAGAGGATGGCCTGTACCTAGTTTATGCTCTGCTTAGTGATCTATATCAAATTTTGTGCACAGGTTGGGATCAATGTGCCTGTACCTGTCCCCTTACCATTTTTCTCTGATGGGTCAAAGGCATCTTTTGCCGGTGATTTCAACTTTTGTGGTATAGTTTGGGTCCTCGCTTTCCTTTTACACTCCTCGGTGGTTGAATAAGTTTTTTATGTTACTTGTCACTTTGTTGTGTTGTAGGAAAAGCAGGAGTACAGTTTTATACCCAAATAAAAAAAGTGGCACAACAATGGGATTTCCCAAGACTAGGAGTATCACATGCTGCATATCCAGCTGAGAGAGATTCATCTAGGCAATTGGCACCACAATCCATGCCTATAGAATCTGAGAGTAATTCACCAACCTATGAAGTACAACTAGCCATCACTGATGCAGATATACAGAACACAGGTATGTCATCTGCATCTCCATCAACTGATAAGGATATCAGAAGCCAAGATGTTTCCCTGGTCCTGCCTTCAACATCAGAGAGGGATATATCAGATCAAGATATGTCACTGGTATTATCACCTGCATTGCAGAGGGATATACCGAGCCACGGATTATCTGTAGCCACACCACAGGCATCAGAGAGGATTTGTCTTTCTAGAACATCTCAATGGAATGAAAGTTCACCTGTAACATCTCAACGAAGCGATGGTATTCCCCCAACTTCTGAGAGGAGTCATGTGTCTGCATCTCAGATGAACGTATACATATCTACAGCATCCCAGAGGGCTGATACTGCTTCTACAGCTTTGAAATCAGATGGAATATACATGTCTGTGTCCCACAAAATTGATGACTTAGCTCAAAGATCACAAGGGAGTGATAACATTAGTCCAGTTTCTCATAGGATGGATGCTACTGGGCATTTAACTTCTGAAAGGGCATGCATATCGGCAGCATCTAGTATGAGTAGAAGTGTTGGTGAAACATTTGAAAGGAGTGACCCCATGTTTCCAACTTCTGAGAGAATATACATGCCTGCAACATCTCACAGGAATGACCATATTGGCTCAACATCTCACAGGACTGATATAGAGGGTGTGTATATCCCTTCAGCATCTCATCACAGAAATGAAAGCATTGGTCAAGCTTCTCAGCCTGGTGATGCTTTGACTCCTACTTCTGAGAGGGCCTTCATACCTCCAATGGTAAAAAATGTGCCGCCAAGTTCAGAGAGGTTATATGTTCCTACAAATTCTCAAAGGATGTATAATCAAAACCCACTAATTTCAATGGATGAATTTCCCAGCCAAGCTGCGGCTGTGACTTTGCCATCATCTCAGAGGATATAAGACATTGAACCATGTCTTATTACTAATTAATTACTCCTTTTTCTTCTATATTAAAATCTTGTACACATAGCCAATTCATCAAAATCGACTCTGCTGTTATTAAGCACCAAAGTTGGACAAATGGTTTAATGTTAGATGACCTTTAGAAATAAAAGAGACATTAGTGTTCTCATTTGGGAATTATGTGGATTTGTGCTGGTGACTAACTATTTACGCAATTCTGTTTTGAACCTAATGATGCAAAATTGAGACCTTTTTTTTTTTTCAAAAAAAAAATTGTGAAGCTTTAACCTTCAAATTGTGGCAAATTGCTGGTTCGATGCTGGTGCGTCTTAAGTTGACACACTGTTCCATATTCCTAGTACTGTTGCTGAAGACTCAATTTAAATATTGAACTTGAAAATTAAAATATTAAACTAAGCTTTGTTGACGCTGACATTATATTGTACTAGTTAGATTTTCTTATTTAAAAAAAATTATACATGTAAAGCCGGATCCAATGAGTATGACGTATAAATACTGGGTCCCGCTATAAACATGTTAATAGTGGATATAACTTAAAAAATTATCAAGTTTATTGAAAATTATTAGTTTTATGTAATTTGGTCAAATTGCAAGTTATTTATTTTATTATTCTTTTGAAGTTTTAAATTTTACAATTAATGCTCTTCACGTTTAAACATTCAGTAATTAATTTTTAATTATTCATGCCAATTTCATCATTATATTTACTTTTTATTTTTATATCCAAGTATTTTTTTAGCTTTAAGAAAATAAATATGCATGAAATTTAATTATAACTTAAAAAATTATAAATTATTTAACGCTCAAAATTCAAATAAATAAGTTATAGAAATCAAAACTTCAAAACTAATTTGTAAAGGCGAAATATGAAGTTTGGTGAATAGTACAATTTATTGCAAATTATTTAATTTGATCTAATATATCATAAGACGCTAATATCAATTGGGGACTTTCCAAAAAGAACTCAAATATTTTTTTTTCAATTTTTTTTCTCCCAGAATTTTCATAATTTTGTATGTATTTGATCAATTTTTTATTGATATTTGATCAATTTATTTTATATTCAAATAACTTAAAATTAAAAATCTCATAAAAAGTGCCTTTTTATGAAACAAAAAGGTAATTACCTTCATAAAATTAATAAGTAAAAGTTTATTTTAGTCCCAAAGTTTTATATATACTTTATTTTAGTCTTTAAAATTAAAAAATTAGTAATTTAAATTATAAAAAATGATTTAAATTAATTTTTTTAATAATTCAAATTAATTCTTATAAATATTATTTTAGAGATTAATTTAGATTAATTTTATAATTTTTAAAATTAATTTTTTAATTTTAAATACTAAAATAAAGCATGCATATTATTTTTGGACAAAGTCAACCTTTACTCAAAAATTAATTAATAGAGAAAAAAAAAACTACCACTTATGCTGATAAAGCATCGCACAGTGACTGCCAGCGAAGGAAGGAGAACAAGAAGGCGAGAACCGCAATGCAATGCAGCACCATCCTTCACAGTGCTTCTTCCACTTTCTGTCCTCAAACTCTCAGAACTAAAACATGCTCTTTTCGGCCAACGCTCAAAGTTACTCCACCACAACCACAACCACAACAGCAGAGAAAGACTCGCCCACAAGAACAAAGAACCTCTCACCACGCCCATCACGGTTCTGACGGTGACGGAAAGCCCAAGTTGATGATGAGTGTTTCGAACCCTTTTGTGAAGCACTGCCTTAAACTCCGTAACAGCTCTTCTTATCGCCGCTCTCATGGTTCTGTTCTTGTTGTGGGCGCTACACCCATCAGGTCTCATCGCATAGTTCTGTTCTCTGTTTTTTTTTTTTTTTTCAATTATTCATTTATTTTCTTTTTTTGGGTTGTTTTTGGTCGGTTGAGGTGGTTTGGCAATGGCCCTTTTGTGATTTCTGTTCAAATTGCCTTTTCATTAAACAAAAAATGAAAAAAGAAAAAAGGAAAATGTTGCCTGCTTGTGAAAATATGTGTTTTAAAGTTCTATGGCCTTCAAATTTCCAATCTTTTGAGTTGTGGAGCATGTTGTTTCAGATTGTGTTGTTAATTGATTCGTAGATTAATTTGGTGACTGTGGTGTGGTAGTGTTACTCACTGATATTCTTTCTTATGATCCATGATGGCCTTGAAGTTCATGCAGTTGTGATTTTTAGTGATTGATTTTCAGGATTGTTTGTCAAAATATTGAGTGTGAGAGTGCGTCGTTTAGCTCTGTTCTTTGAAAGATTGAGATGACTTGAAAAAAAACGAAGTTTGTAGCTTTAATGATTTTTCTATTGCTTATGTAAATAATCTTTTGCTCGGGTTCCTTTTTTCACGTGTTAATCTTAGACCTGTCGTGCTTGTAGTGTACTAGTTATTCAATTTTCAAAAGTTACACGAGGTCTGAAATTCTAGATATTAGAATGATTGGTATGCTTCAAGCTAGGTGTCCTTGGTAAGCTTAAATAGTTGTAACTTGTAAATTAATATCAACTATCAAGTTTATCTGAGGCAACCCTTCATTATTATTTTTTGATAGAGTTATAGTCAAATACTTTGGATGTCTTTAGTACAATGCAGTCAATGCTATAGCATTATGGATACGTTCTTGGTCCTTGTGAGTCCATTGGACTTTGTTAAAAGGGTAGACATGGTAACTGTGTTAGGCTTCATAGATGCATTGAAAAACAAAGTGCAGGTCTATATCCACTAGGAAGAGTCGGTATTTTCTAGTTAATTCAATCCTTACATTGAAATTAAACCTTAGTAGTTGAGCTCATATCCTCAAAGTAGCGCAGATCCAACATTATTCTGAAATTATCTTCTGCCTAGCTATATTGTAAATGTTTGTGCCCTTGGCTCATTGTTAGGATCCCTAATCACCTCAATATGCACAAAAAGTAAAATTTCCAGCAGCACATAGCTTAACTCATCTCTGTTTTTTAGCTGGTTAGCATTTACTTTAGTTATTATATTTAAATTTTTTCTACAACCAGTTTTAAAGCATAAATTATATGTATGACTAAAATTGTGGAAGAAAACTATATGGATGACATAAAGTCTCTATTTTGCAGAGAAATCTACAGGTTTCAAGAGTCATTGCAACATGAAAGTATTAGAATGGATTGTTTAATTCTTCCTGACAAAGCTGAAATTCCCAATGGGTTGGATAAATCCACTGCTTCTATCGTGCATGCAAGCTCCATAGTGATGAGAAAACTTTCAGGGCTGCAGTCAACTGACTCTATTGATGCAATTGCTGTAATGAAAATTCCTGCTAGTTTTTTCAATGTAGATGATGATCAAATGAAAGCAGACTGCAAGAAGTGGTTTCCATCTGCACATCGGATTTTAGTCCTTGATGGGATTCAGGTGACACTTTATGTCCCTTCTAGATTTTCATTTGGGTCATGGAGGGTATCTGAAGCACTTGTCATAAATTTGACTAGTGCTCTATAGTCTATATTCTCATCATGAAAAGCAAAGTTAAAATGCTCAAGTTCTCCTCAAAAGAGGCCCAAAATTGTCAACACCCCCCCCCCCTTAAAAAAACACAAACAAAAAAAAATTCCCACATACATTAGAATGATGAAACTGAATAGTCATGGACTTTGGTTGCAAGAAGGTGCTTGACTAATTTTCTTTCATTCTTTTTTTTTTTTTCTCCCCTTTTATATTTACACCTCTCTCTGCCAGTGTCAATATTGCATGGTGCAAACACCATAAAAGTCATGCAGGTTTCAGAAAATTTCATGCAGCATTACTGATTTTTTAGAATTGTTCACTGCAGGATCCTGGTAACCTCGGGACATTACTCAGATCAGCTGTGGCCTTCAGATGGGTAAGAAATTATCCTGCAGGTCCAGTGGGCATTGTTCTCCTGTTATCATTATGCCATTCCTCTGACCCTGTTGTTATAGATAGCATCTAATTCTCATGTTGGAGTTTTACCAGCTTCATTATATAGTAGCCTAACATATACTTGCCGAACAATTGTCATTATTTGTTGAGTATTGACTGATTTTAATTGCCCACTTCACTTCTCAAACAAACCTTTCGAAGGTTACTCTTATTCATCATTTTTATTTTTTAAATAGGTAATATACTTGTGTTGGCATTAACAGTCATATGGAATAAATTTACATCTTCATTTTCTTCCTCAATGAGGACTTCCTCTTTAAAATTGGAATAATGATGAGCGCTTATTCCCTTGTTTCCCTTCATCTGAGAACTGTTTATCCTCATAACTCTTGTTCTATAATGTAACTGTCTAACAAAATCGTTTTATATATATATATATATATATATATATATATATATATATATATATATTTGAAAGCATGAACTAAACAGCTTGCCCAACAGGATGGAGTTTTTGTGCTTCCTGGCTGCTGTGATCCATTCAATGAGAAAGCTCTCCGAGCTAGCCGAGGTGCCTCCTTTCAGCTCCCTGTAGTTTCTGGTAGTTGGAGCCATCTGGAGTCTCTCATAGAAGAATTCCAAATGAAGTTGCTTGCTGGGCATCCAGAGCATGAAGGGTTAGCCAAGCCATTACATTTGCTTTCTCCAAGCTTCTGTGATTTTTTATTAGACATGCCATTGTGCTTGGTTTTAGGCAGTGAAGGAAGTGGCCTTTCAGAAAAATCCCTGCAGAAATGTGAACTTGTGAGCATTGCAATGGCTGGAGAATATGAGTCACTCAATGTTTCAGTTGCCGGTGGAATTTTCTTGTATATGCTACAGCCAAAGAATAGATGATCTTTCTGATTCTATATTCATTTAGGTTCAAGGAGGACATGTAAAGGTCCAGTGAATGTCCTCTCATCCAAGACGAAATCTTGCAAAGCGAATGTCTCATTTTTTTTGTTCTTTTTGTCAAATTAATATTTGTGTTCACTTTTTGAACCTGTATATTTAAGGAAAGTCGAGAGAAAAAAAAATCTGTATATTAGTGAAAGGTATTTATTTATTTGACAAAAATAATTTATTCATTCCTTAACTTATTTTTTGTTTTTAAATTCATCTTCTAATTAATAAACATTTCAAATTTACCTTCTAACTTTTAAAAATAAACATATTTATCCTCTTGGTAAATGATGTTAATTATATTGAAAAAAAAAATCCTATCTAACATTTTAGTTAACAAAAATAATATATAAGATATTTTATGTAATAAATTATATTTTTAAACCTATCCTTTAATGTAACAAATAACATTTGTAAAGAGGTTGCAAAGATGACAAATGGGTTTGATTTTTAAAATTTAGAGAGAAAAGTTGAAATATTTATATTTAGAGGATAAATTTGAAATATTTATTAATTAGAGGATGAATTTGAAAACAAAAAATAAGTTAGAGGATGAATCAATTATTTTTTATTTATTTTAACATTTTACATTGTCATTAATGAGCATTCTAACACTTGATGTCATGGGCAAAAAGAAAAATTTGCTTTATTTTCTTCGTTTGTTTGGATAGAAATGACACCATAATATATAATGTCAACATAGAAATAAAGAAAATGGGCCTCAATTCCTTTTTGGTAATTGGGACTCAACATTTTGCCGCGAGCGGATGTTTGGTTTATAGAATTTTCAGTGTTGATTGAATTTTTGGGAGAATTACTTTTAAAAGATAGTCCTTTAAAGAAATTATTTTTAGATAAATTATTTTTAAAAGAATTAATTTATGCTTAGTTTGAGTATGTCAAAAGTAAATTTAAGAGAATGATTTTTATTTGAATAGGATAATGTAAAATTACTTTTGATTGTTGATATGAGAATAATAATAAAATTTATTTTTAAAATTCATTTTTTTAGAATGAAAAGTAATTTCAAATATATTTCTCTCAAAAGACCTTTTGAAACTCCAAATATAAGTTTTAGAAAAGGTCTTCACATACTCAAACATACTAATTACTATACATTTTCATTATCATATTAATAAAAGGCCTTTTGACCCCCCAAACTGTAAACCAAATAAACCCTTATTTGTTGATTTGGTGGAACTCACAAGAAAGTTGTGTAATGTTCAATCAGGTTCAAGTATAGTCCAAATTCTAATAGAATTCACACACCTAGGGGTGGCAAATGTAACTTAACCCGCGGGTGGCCAGGGTGGCCACCACCTTGACCCAATCCAATCTAGTTGGGTTTTGAACTCGCCCCACAACAGGGCAAATCAGCGCAGGGCAGGTTTTGAGTGCAAGTGCGGTCGAGGTGGAGTTCGAGTTTAGGGCAAACCTGTCCCTACCTGCCTCACACATAATATCATATATACTTAATTTCAGTAAAAATACTACGTAGTAACCTTATTCTGGTAACATTTTCTGCCCTTCCCCTTCACGAAGTTGCTGCCTCCTTCTCTTCTCCTTAGCTTCTTCCCTGGATTAATAGATCCCTTCCTTCTTGCTAATATGCCTCCTTCCTTCTTCCTCACCCACCGCGCACCACCACGCTCCTAGTCACAGAACCACTGTGTTGCGGAACCTCCGCACCGATGCTGCTTCCTTCTTACTGCTCTGCCTCCTTCCTTCTTCCTCACCCATCTCCCTTTTCCTCACCCATTGCACACCACCGCGCTCCCAATCGCAGAACCTCCGTGCCAATGTTGCCCACTATTGCGTGACCGTAGAGTTCCAGTCCGCTAAGTGTCTTCAACTTTCTTCTTTCAAGCTCCAATCCCTCAAAGGTCTTTTCTTCATCTTCTTCTTCTCTCTAGATACAGCAAAATGTGTTACACTGATCAAAAGGCCCTCGCGGATTCCTTTTTCCAGCAAAATTGGAAATCGGCTATAATAATAACAAATCTAGTGTTGTATTCTCTAACATGGAATTTGGTTTTAAAAATAGCAAATTCCTTTTTTAGCAAAATCAAAATTCGATTATAATAATAATGGATCCTGTATTCTATTCTATGACATGGAATTCGGTTTTAAAAATAGTGGATTCCTTGCATTATTGTGTTTTAAAATAAGTTTATTGGAATTTAAAGAAAAATAGTGGGTACGACGAGTAGGGTATAAGTTGGGATGGATTTTTTGCGAGTTGGGTTCAGGTTTTGATTGTTAAAATATGCGAATAAAGTAAGGACGGGTTGATGATAATTTATTAGGGTGTAGGGCGGGATCAAGTTGGGCTAAAACCCACCTCAACCTGCCCTATTGCCACCCCTACACACCCCCCCCTCACCTTGACCCCCACCCAAAAAAAAAAAACCCAAAACAAATCAAATATGAAGCTTTCCATACAATTATATTATATGCAACTACACGATCAAATACTTATATTAAGAGGTTCAGAGGTTCAATCGAGATATAATAAAATATATACAATTAAAATGCAAAAAATTATGGCATAATTAATACTATATATATATATATATATATATATATATATATATATATATATAAAACTAATTAATTAATTAATTTTTTAAAAAAAAGAGAAAGACAACATTTTACAAAATAAAAAATCAACCAAATCGATGAAAATCGGTCCAGTTCACACTGGTTTTAGCAGTTTAATTCGGTTTAATCCGATTTGCTATTAGTTTTTTAAGCCACCAGTTTAAGGATAAAGACCGGCCTGACCTAGTGATCGATTTCCGGTCCAACTAGTCTGACCGGCCGGTCCGGTCCGATTTTCTTTTCCATGCTTCAATCTTGTTTTGAAAACACACTACAGTTTACCAACCCAAAACATTGTAAGTATTACCTTACTGTTTCTTATACTACCCCTAGTTTTTTCAATACTGCACCCAAAACATTTCTTTATTTATTTGTTATTTATATCATTGTTGTGTTTTTGGGGTTTCAGTTGGGTCAACAGCATCAATTTGATAAAGCTAGGCATAACAATTGGAGCCTTGCTTAGTAGAGTTTTCAAGCAAGTTATTATAGGTTGAATTTGGCATTTGGATATTTTTGAGTATGGATGTGCTCAACCATATACGTTTGGCGGGTGCAAACCATGAAGCACAATTGCATAGGATAAATTCCGGCCGAAAAACAAAAAATTGCATAGGATAATTTATGACATTCACCTGTAATTGGTTATAATGCCATTTAAGATATTCGTGCGATTCTCAGCAAACAACGCCATTTGTGACATTCACCTGTGATTGGCCATAATGCCATTTATGACATTCGTATAAAAACAAATTCGTACTACCTAACTGCGCCGTTAAAAATTAACTCACCAATTGCATAGCATAATTTATTTAGTTGAAGGCTAAACGCTAATGATATTTTTGTTCTATTCCTTTACAAAGTTGAACTAGATGTTGAATCCTAAATTGGCAGTGTAATAGCATTGAACGCACAGCTAAGAAATCTTAGAAGCCTCCGTAGAAAAGCGATAGAGGAGCTAGAAGAGGCTCATATATGTGTTGATTTTGAATGAACTTGATTTTGTAAATATACTTTTGATCAAAATTATGTTTGAAATAAAATTATTTATGTTTGGATACTTTTACCTGAAAATTGATTTTAACATAATTGATATTGTTTGAATATTGTTAAATAAAATTGTTTTTATATATGTAATTATTGAAAAGGGTATAAATATATATTATTTTGTTTTTTTTTTTACTTTTCAAGTTAATTTAAAAAATAAATAAAAGATAATTATTTTTTTCTAGTTCTATTATTATTATAAAAATATAAATATATGTAATATTCATATTTTTAAATCATTATTTTGAAATTTTAATATATCTATTGTCATAAAATATAAATTATTTACATAGCTAAAATAAAGGTAAAATATATATTAAATAAAAATAATCATTTACAGTATAGAATTAAAAAACTTAAAAAGTGTAGAGCAACCATGTCAAAATAAAAGAAACAGATAAAAAACCAATGAAAATAATAACAAACAAAAGGGAATAGTGAAAGTTTTTGTCTCCATCCTTTTCATGTACAAGGTTAAAAATATCCAAAATTTTCCAACACAATTTTGGTTTTACGGGAAAGCTACAAGAAACTGAACAATTGGCGAGAAACACGTTAAAAATATAGCTGAAATTGAGTACGTTAGTTTTGACTATCAAACCGTTTAAATGTTATATAAAAATAGAGTTGTTAAATAGCATGGGAAAAAAAAGTGACGAAACAAATATAAATTCGGTGAGGTCCAATCACATTTAACCGCAGGCAGAAATTGGAGGATAAAAATGTAAAAAAAATTCAAATTTAAGAAAAAATCTATCTCTGCTATTTGTACAATTCTTAAATTTATTCTTTTGTGCCAATCAATATTTTATTAAAAGATAATATCTAATTACATTTATTTTATTTTATGACCTTGAATTGCCACACTGCCCCACATAAGCGAATTGGACCCATCTTATTTCATTTAGCAAGACAAATTAAAACCTCAACCCCCAAGTTGTTGGGTTAAGCGTTGAGCTCACGTTAATTGCCTTGAACGCCGGTCCATGCACGTTTGGAATTTTTTTATTTTTTTATTTTTATTATTATTATTTTTTTGCGTTGGAGCAAATTTAATGTGATTTGTACCTCGAACCTTTGTTAGTGTTGAAGCATCATTTTGCTGCTTTTTACATTGGATGTTTCTCAATCAGAATTAAAGATGAATGTCAAAAGTCACACTATCTTGAAAGAAGATCAACTCCATCAATATAAAAGAGATTGAAGAAGAGAATAAACAGAAAAAAGGGTCAATTATTTTTAGTAAAAGGGCGTATTATATTATATTATATGGAAGAAGTGGTTTATGATGGTAGTAAGAGAAGTAAATTTAGGTCTTATAATTATATATAATAGTTAAAATTTAAAATTATTTAAAAATTATATAATTACTTTAAAATATTATATAATTTTATATTTTAATTTTAATTATTTATATAAAATCCAATAACTAAGATTTATTTTATTTATTTTTACAATTAATCACTCCTTTCACTTAATTCTCTGCCTTCACCACATTATTGTTGTTACTTACTTTTCTATGTATCTGTTTTATACGTTTTATTTTTAATTTTTTTAATTTGTAATTTAAGACTAACATCAAGTATCTTAAAATAATATTTATACAATTTTCTTTATAATAATATTAATATAGTTTATTCAAATATCTTAAAAATAAAAAAATGAAATAAAAATGTAATATTAAAAGTATAACATAAAATTTATATCATTTTTAATAATTACATATTTAAAAGTGATTTTAATTAATATCATTCAGATAATATTTATTCTATTATAATTGCTTTTGATACAAAAATTTCCAAAGATAAATCAGATTGATACTAACTCACGTTTGGTCAAAATCAATTTTATAGAATTAAATTCGAGTAAATTCCCATTTGCAAACTTTAATCCAAACACACACTTTAACAAATATGAATCTCTTAACCCCAATTTTTTCTTTTTTGCTAGGAAAGATATAGATTTGGAGGTGTTATTTAAAAAATAAATAAAGATTTGGTGGTAGGAATTGTGGAAGTAAATCTTCTTCTATTTTATTTTTATTTTTTTGATAGACCAAAGTTTAGGTTGAAGGAAATATTTACCTTAATCTAAGGTTAAGACATGCCTTTAGGCTCATCAAATATTTACAAAGGTATTTATAAACCATTAACCAATAAGTCATTAAGAGTGGTCCAATGATGAGGAATTTAAATAATATGTATTAGTGAAAGATTGACATGGTGAACCTGCTCTTGATTGGCTTCTATCTTATTCTTATACAATCATATTATATGAAAGAAAGAATTAAATATAAATATCTTAAATAAGAATTTACAAATTATAATAAGCCTTAATTATTTTGAACGATTTGGGTATATATTTCTCCACAAAACATAATCACGTGAAAAACAAGGTTCTTTCTTCGGTACCCTTATCTTTATATGGGTATAAGTACCCTTGCATATGTGTCATTTAGTAATTGGTCAGTTTATAAAACATATTTAATATAAATTTTGAAAATAAATTGATAATTTACTGAACAGGTAAAAAGAATACATCTAGTTAAAATTATAATATTATTCCCAAATTTTCTTTAATTTCAGAAATGTGCCACTTTATTAGACAATATTTAAGCACTCTACATTAAAGCCTCCCTCCTTGAAAATTCCCTCCACAACCTCCCTAATATTTACATCTCAATGCACCTCCCTCTCCACACATTCTGCTTTAAGGACTTGTCCCAATCCAAGAAAGAAATACGGGTTACTGCACATCAAACAAAGGAATAGAAGAAACGGGAAGGAAAAATAATGTATTACAGAATTTTTTTTAGAGATAATAGAGTGGATTGGTGAGAATATTATGACAAAAAAATTTTATTTTTTTCTTTTTGAATAGATACACTTTTGCAGGATGAAAAAAGATGAAAATTATATAAGATAATAAAAAAGAATGACAATAAAGTAACCCTCATTTGGGGGCAAATCTAAAATTTAAAATATTATATAATTGTGAGAACAATATCTTAAATTTTCAAAAAGAAAAAACTGGCATAAAACTTTAACCTGTTAAAACAATAAGTATTGAGCCCTAAGGCACCGGTACCCATAAAAAATTTGGGGCACAAAGAAATCCCCGAAAAACAAACGCAAAAATATCTATTAATTACACGCCAAGTCTCTTGTTGGACCAAGAAAGATAGTCAAAATAGAAACACAATCGTTGATTGGGCCGAGACACAAAATGGATCATAGTTTTGACTTTTGAAAGTATCTCCGCACCTGGACTCTTGTATCATTTATTGGCTTCGTTCTGACCACGTCTAACTGGGGAATAATTCTTGAAGCTTGTACATTAAATTGATAAAACATTTGTCAACTTGAGGATTTGTCAAGATGATCGCGACTGGCTACTTTTATCAAATCTATACTGTTCAGTTAAGTTGTTTTCTTTTTTCCTTTTTTTTTTTTTAAACTAGAAAAATAAGTATTCATCATACGGGACTGAACAAGTCCAAAGGGGCAATATCACAAATTGGTGCATCCTCAGCCACATCTGATGACGACGGGAGAGAGCTAGATTAGCTAGGGAACGAGCTACCATATTGCCATGTTTGACTTTGAAATATGAAAGCACAGCAAAACTTAAAAGATCAAGCAAGTTCATCAAGATAATCACTAGTTAATTTTTTAGGTTTTAGTGATTACTCACGCAATTTCGGATGTGGTGATTAGTTAAAATTTTCTCCGAAGTGGTTGTTTAACCTCAAAGCCTTGAGATTATAAGTATTAGAAAAAAGCCAATCTGTAATTGATTTGTGTTTTTGAGTTGACTTCCTTTTCATTTGCTATTGCAGATTGCATACAATTCAGTCAAATGCTTTCATGCTTAATAAATGAGAGATTCAATTTTCAAACCAAAATACTGTTTTAGTTTACCTCAGTTATGAAACTCTCAAGAAGCTAATTGGTTCTTTGGTTAGAAAAAGAATAGCTTGGTCCAGCATTGATATTATTCAAATCCGTGAAGTTTCAGGAAAAGCAACATGAATAGCTAATTGATTGGCAAATACATAGCAGAGCCTGGTTAATTTGCTTAACCAGAAAGCTCCACCTTCTAATTGGATTTATATGACCACAGAAAAATATTGTTATTAATAGCGTTCTTGAGAAGAAAAAGATATGACTACAATGAACAGAGCAGGTATATCCCGTTGTAATGACAACAACATAAAATGCCAAGACCCAAGAGCGGCAAAAGACGGGCGTTTGGACAGCATCAATTATTAAAAAGGTTGCCGCAAACATTTTCTTCCTTTTGAAAAAGACAAAATATAACAAAGAGCATAGAATCTGAGCATAAGCGCCGGCATATTGATGCTCTTTGTAGAAGACAAACTTGACGTTCCCGTCCCATGCATGTATGTCATTATCATTTTTTTTATCCTCTAATCTCTCTTTTTCTTAATAATCTAATATTTTTATATATTAATCCAAGTAATTACAAAGCAAGTTAAGTAGCACTCGATCACCAAGAGTTGGATTTCATATGGACTGACTAAAGATAAGTGTGATCGTTTCGCGGGCTCAGTCTCTCAACGAGGACTCGATTTTCAAATGGTTTTCATTTTGTTTATGAAAGAACATTTGATTTCTTTATTTGTTTTAACAAATCATTAAAGGTTCTGAAATGTAAATGATATGAAATCAGCTAACGATTTGGCTTAGAACGTTCACGAATGACGATTTAGCCTTATGCATATCAATTTGTATTTATTTATGTTTCCACACAAATATGAGATATTCATCTGCAGTTCATCGATGACCGAGTGCATTAGCTGTTCTTATCTCTCCAAGTCAAAATATCTCAGTCCCACATCAAGGACAAGGAAAATGTGATATGAGCTATATAGTTATAGTATGGGACATCGTTTATTTATGTAAGTGCATTAGCTGTTCATTAGTCGCCGTGTGCATTAGTTGTTATTTCTCAAAGTCAAATCACAATCTCACAAGGATAAGGAAAATGTGATATATATGAGGTGCATGGATACTTGATACTAATTTGAGTCGCATGTTTCGAGATAAAATATATATGTTATATGAAAGAAATGTTGTATTTAATATCAAATTCTGATTCATAAATAACATGTTTCACAAAGGCAACACTATAATTTACCCAGACCTAATATCATAATTGGCTATAATTTTGTGAGAGTGAATTATTTATTGTAAAAGCTCTATATAACTTTGTTATTATGTATAGATTTTTACCATTAATTAAGAATATATAGGATCTAATTTGAATCTCATTTTCTTTTAATCAATAGTAAAAATCTATAGATAGTAAAATTATCTGAAATAATCACATAACATGATGTATATATTTTATCCATTTCAAGATAAGGGTTGTTTTGAATTTTTTTTTTTAAAATACATATCATTTTATAATCTTAGTAAATAATTAACTATTTTATATTTTATTCTTCTCGATCCATTATTTGACTCGTAAAATCTTTTAATAGTTATTCATGCAAATTTTCCTCTCTCTCTCTCTCTCTTATCACCTCATTTAATTTTTTTTTATCATAGTCCTTTTTTCAATTAATATATTAATTAATGCGACTTCTGAAATAAGAATAATAGGTAACATCCTCGTTTTCACCAATTATGGCCTCTTAAATATTTTATTAGTAATACTATATTTTATTAGTAATACTAGGACTCGAAATATCGTTCCTCCTATTTGTTTTCGCCATCCCAACCGAGATTCCCCCTTTGAGAACAGCTTAAAACAGCATCACAACTGTTCGTCTCTTCCTAGTTACAACTTACACCCCCGTTTTATTTCATTAATTAATTACCCTGAATTACAGGGTTTATAGTGAAATTAAGTTTTCTCGAACTGACCTTAAGAGTGCATCCCCAACATTGGCTTTCTGTATTTAGTGAAACTATTTGGCCAAAGGTTCAAACTTGAGTCATTACTCATTAGGCAGAAACACGCTTCTTAATTTAACTATAAGGCTAAGCCCTTAAGTAATACTGTAATTTAGGTTTCAAGCAATGTTAGCTTAAAATAATTTTAATACATAGTTAGTTTAACAGTTTTTTACACCATTAATCAATTATATGCTAACTTTTGAAGTAGTTATTATAAAAATAAAATATTTTTAATAATATAAAAATATATAGCTGAATGACTATTTAATTTTTCTATACAGCATCAAAGTTAAATAAAAGAAATAGTACGCAAAAGCTTCTTACAATTTTTTAAAGAGAATAAATATTAAACCAACTAAGTATTAATAAACTTCTCGTGTCTTGTAGAAGTCATGTGTGAGAAGCAGAAAGTAACTTTCATCTTCTAAGAAATCTGCATTTCAATACACACAGAACAAAAACCGCAAAGGAATATAGTCATAATAAAATAATCAAAAAACAAGTTGGGCCGTGGAAGTGCTTTATACGATTCTTATAAGATAACTTTTATAAATTATACTATAAATTTAGTTATCTCATCACAAAAATATCGTTTGTTTAAAATATTATAAAGTGTCTTGAAGCATCATTTATACATATAACTTTGTTTTCAAGAAGAATGACCAATGAAAAAATATGGGTGTGCGAAGTTGACGTAATAATAGAGATATATTATATTTATAAAAAAATATCTTAATTCAATTTTTGAAGAGAATATCGATTAAAAGAATAAATTTAATTATATCTAAAAAAAATTAGTCTTATTTTTTAATAATAAAAAGGAGATACTTAGAAAAAAAAACTAATTATGTCACTATTCACGACTAAGTATACTTCCCCAATGTTTGTCATTAATGCAATTGTTTTTTTTTTTCTCTTTGTCGCGTGCTTTTCAATAAAACTATTATGTGATCACCATAGATTAATTTGCCGTAATCGAGCCAAAATATAAAATAAAGCATTTTATTGAGGCATTCTAAAATGTTCGATACTGTTTCAGGTTAAAAAGCTAGTACCTACTTGTTATGCATTTATTTTTCTTCTAATATATAAAAATGAGTGAATGAATGCTCTTATTTGAAATTTTTATAATTTAGTCATATATAATATTTTATTATTAATTTTTTTATTAAATATTATTTTTGAGTTTTACTTTTTTAATCAATAATAAAAGATCATATATAATAAAATTATATAAAAAAATTCATATAAAAGGATCGATTTTCAAAGTACTGTTTAATTACAACTATTGTCTACTGTATCCAACGGCTTGTCTCGTGCCGTAAATGAATTTTTTTCACCTAATTTAAATGTTGTTATAAGGGAACAATTTATATAGACTTCTGTCAAATTTAAATAAAAAGATAATTGTCCTGCCACATGGATATATTTAAAAGAATTTAAAAGCATAGCATTTAAAAGAAAAAACTATTACTGGTCAAAGTGAACAACCACGTTATAAGCTTTGACCAAAAAATATAAATTGTCTGTGACTGACAGGGATCTACTTTGCAAGTTGGAGAACAAATGCCCTACTAATCTCAAAGTTTTTCTAAAAGATTTATTCTTAGTTTTTCTGAATGTTCCAACGCCATATTTTTGAAATTTCACCATACATTCATTTCGTATAGTTGTATATGAAAAAATTAGGAGATATTTGGTGTGTGTGTATATATATATATTCAGTTAACATTATTTATTAATAATTACAAAAAATGTTACATCTTTTATTCTATTGTCCATTTATAACATTTTATGCAAAGCATATTAAAAATAATATTTTAATCATCAATAAAAGTATATCGACAAATACAAAATAGAAAAAAAATAAATAAATAAAACACTCTCATGATAAGCCAGATAATCAACTTTCTTTACTCAACAATTATAGCCACAGGAAAATAAAATAATAATTAGAGAAAATATAATCAATATTATAGTTTTTTAAAGCCCACACCTCCATCAATAAATATGCCTATTCTTTTATATTTAGTATCTTAAATTAAAAACAAGGCTATACAGTTAAAAATTATGGCCAGAATTTAAATAATGATAAATGCTGGATGAAACCAAATTATGTGAGACACTTATTCATTGAAGAATTAAGAATTATATCGTATCATTTTAATAATTAAATTCTGACAGTTTCTGATTTTCTACCATTTTTCTTTACTCTTGAATGAGTAACTATATTATACCCCATCATATAATTTAACAACCACCATATTTTTTTTTATCAAAAATTCTAACAACATTTTTCTAGTTGTGTAACTTTTTCAAATAAAATTAACTAGTATGGATTACCAACCACCCATTTGCATATATAACGTCAAGGGAAAGATTTGTTAACATCTTTAAATTCAATAAGCCATTATAAAAGCATTTACAGATCATTTATTAGCCAAAAAAAATTGATAAATTAAACCTAAATTATGACTATAGATAAATAGAAGACTACCCAAATGAATAAACTTATGTTGGTCTATAGATCAGAGTTTAATTGCTATACACTGATAGTATAAAGAGTTTTACATTATCATTTAATCAGAATATTTATGTTTGTAAAACTCTTGAGTTAGTAATTAATTGAGTTAAATATTTTTATTGATGTAGCAATATATGATTGAATATTTATGTAAAATTTTTTTACACTAACAATATATACAAATTAAATTCTAGATCATAAATAAGGATGCATTTTTCATTATAATTATAATAATTTTTTTTTTTATGATTAGATATCTATATAAAATTTTTTTATATTAATAATGCATATAAATTAAATTCTAGATCATAAATAAGGATGCATTTTTCATTATAGTTATAATAACTGACACATAATATATTAATTATTATATGAAAAAAGTATGATACCTCTTATTTTACTAATTTGAAGATTTTACAATTTTTAAGGATACAGTACGTGACTGATCCGAGATACCTAAAGTTCAAAATTTTAGATCTTATATCATATGATGCATATATGAAAATCTTAAAATCAAATTCTTAAAATTTATCCAAAAATTATAAATAAAAAAATCTGGATACTATTATTAGAAAAGCTGCAGAAATTATAATAGAAAGATAGATGCCACTTTGGAGTGAATTTTATTTAATCATCACGATCTCAATTCGAAATTACATGAGCAATTCCTAAACAGAAAAAGTAAGAAACAAAATAAACAGTATTTGGCGATCCCGTTAAAAAACAAAACAACAATGGGGAGAGAAAACTAACTAGAAATATAATTAATATTAGCATATTGACAATCACTTCTTGTCTATTAAAATACTTTTTTACATTTTTTACTTTTTAAAGATAAAAAATAAATTAAAGTAGATAATATTTATAATAAATTATAATTATACAATGAAAATTTAAAAATATTTAAAGATGATAAATTTTGTTGATAAGAAAAAGATGACAAGAAATTGATAATATTAAGTATTTAAATTATTATATTTGTATTTAAATATTTAATTAAATAATTAATATGAAATTAATGCTTTGATATGCTAATCTTTAAACTTTCAAATAATTAATATTATTTTATCTTTTTTTAAATCTCTAAATAAATAATTAAGAGTGATATATAGTTTAAGAAAAGTAAAAAAAATTCGACATCTTAGTAAGAATTCTCCTTTATAATAGGAACGGACAAAGGTCAACTCGTTGTTTTATTTATCAGTGATGCTATTTGGCTCGAATTCAATTCGTAGAATTTTGTACGAAGATGCTATTAACCAATCAAAAGAAGGCAAAAGTTTAAAAAGTAAACGATAACTAAGAAAAGGAAAACTAGGGGTGCATGACCAATCATCGTCATTGGTAAGAGCAGGACGAATTTCGTTTTCGTGCTGCACAACATTTTTCTTTATATTTATATAATCATTTAATTAATCTTTATTATAATTTCTAAAACTATTCTTGATAAAAAATTTTACATGTTCAGCAATATCGTAATTATTTTTGTCAAAATTTTCACATTTCATTTCATATGACTGAAAACTATATCTAATTAAAAGAAAACACAAATATTCAATATTTGAGAGTCTCAAAGACATTGTAGGAATTTCCTTCCATCCCATCATGCCTCTTGCGGTGTTGACATTGTGTAAAATGTTCATCTCTTTGTGAATTGAGTTAAGGTCTCACCCTTCATTTTGAGGCTTGAATATTTTAAAATGAGAGAAATCTTGCCTTCGTGCACTTGAATCTACGTAAGAAAAATTCTTAAAATGAAGGGTTGAACTTGACAATTTTAAGTGTCTAGCACAATCCATTCAGATTTGCATAAACTATATATATTTAAACTTTATGAAGTTATACCTACTTAAAGTGTAGGAGCCAATTTAAAGTGTTTGTTTTTATATCTCTTTTTTTAAATTTGTAAGATCCAATTTAAAATGTTTGTCTTTATATGTCTCTTAATATGACACAATTATATTTAAAACAAATATAAAAGAACTCTAATAAGAGAGTAAAGATTTTAAAATCTTTTGGGAGTGTCATCCTTTCACCTAAATGTTATTTGTATTGATTATATTATTGTTAATAATTTAATATAATTTTTTGTTTTCTAATTAATCATTTATATATATTTATATATAAAAAATAATTAAATATATATTTTATTATACCTTAGTTGAACCCCGATTATACCGATTGGATCTCTAAACCTTTAAACCAATATTTTGGCCGGTTCAGTGTTTGGTTTTCTTAACCTCTATTTAGATATATTTCGATACCTACAAACATTGATACATTTACACAGTGTCCTACCACGTCTAGAGCCAAGGACACAATGAAATGAAGGGAAAATTCTTCAGCTGTGATTGGCTTCTTTAGGCCTTCTTTCCACCCGTTAGCTTATATGCAAGAGCCAACCACGTAGCTAGCTCTGCTCTCTTTCTGCATACATACAGCAAAAACATATTTCTCCTTTTCGCTCTCTCACCGAGTCTCTGACAACTTTGAAACTATGGCCTTTTGTAACACCCTTGTTAAGCCAAACCATTCTTTGCCCCCATGCCACAAAGCTCCAAGCCCAAACCGTGGTTGCAGAAAACAGGTTGGCTAATCAAATGCACATATCCGTACTACGGTTCCAATTGCCTTTTGTGAACAAATCCATTAACCATTTAATAAGACATCATGTCTTTGTATATCATATCATGGTTTTCTCATTTCCTTTATATATGTTATATGTTTTGCTTTCATAATGGCTGATGTGTGATTGTGTCCATGTCAGTTCTGTGTGAGAGCTTCAGCAAGTAGCTCAGGTGATGGGGAAAGGACTATTATAAGGAAAGAGAAAGATGGGTGGAAGATCAATTACTCAGCAGAGAAGCCAGCAACACCACTGTTGGATACAATCAATTACCCAGTTCATATGAAGAATCTGTCCGCACAGGTAAAGCATTTAAAACTGGTAATAGGCCATGGCAAAGCATGATTCTTGTCTATGGCTGACACAGCAGTTATTTGCTATCATTTTTGCCTGTTTGCGAATAAGTTTCTTCATGTATCTGTCAGGATCTTGAACAACTTGCAGCAGAGCTAAGGGCAGACATTGTATACACGGTATCAAACACTGGTGGGCATCTTAGCTCAAGTTTGGGAGTAGTGGAGTTAGCAGTGGCTCTGCATCATGTTTTCAACACCCCTGATGACAAGATTATATGGGATGTTGGGCACCAGGTCAATCTTTGCTAGCTCTTGTGTAGGAATAGATATCAAATAGAAAAGAAGACCGAATAATAAATAAATAAAGTGTAAACTGTATTCATGTGGAGAAATTTGATCTTGTAACAAAATTTCATATCTTTGCTTCCCTTTCTATAATTATCAAGTGTTATGCCACGTGTTAGAGGATCGAATATGTGACCAAATTGCAGGCATACCCACACAAGATTCTCACAGGTAGAAGGTCCAGGATGCACACCATTAGGAAGACTTCAGGGCTAGCAGGTTTTCCTAAAAGGGACGAGAGCGTTCATGATGCTTTTGGGGTAGGACACAGTTCTACAAGTATATCTGCTGGCCTTGGTGAGACTCTAGAATCCTAATGTCAATACACCTTTTTTTTTTAATTTTTTGTTTTTAATAATCAAATTAAGGTATAGGTGCATGTTTCTCATTTACTGAACGGCAATTTTCAATGCTCTCTCTTGTTCTTCTTGGCAAAAAAAATTGGTAGGCATGGCAGTTGCAAGGGATCTGTTGGGAAAGAACAACAGTATCATTTCAGTGATTGGAGATGGGGCAATGACTGCAGGCCAAGCTTATGAGGCCTTGAATAATGCAGGATTCCTTGATGCTAACCTTATAGTTATACTTAATGACAACAAGCAAGTGTCTTTACCAACCGCTACAGTTGATGGGCCTGCAACTCCAGTTGGAGCCCTCAGTAGTGCTTTAAGCAAAATTCAAGCAAGCACCGAATTCCGCAAACTTAGAGAAGCTGCAAAAGTAAGCCTCTCAAAACTTGTCTTACTAGCCAACATCATGGTTTTAGTGCTTTTGTCAAAATTTCAGTATCCTGTGGAATTTGACTTTAATTTTATTTCTGCTAAAGTGCATCACAAAGCAGATTGGAGGACAAACACACCAAGTTGCAGCAAAAGTAGATGAGTATGCAAGAGGTATGATCAGCGGTTCCGGATCTACATTTTTTGAGGAGCTTGGCTTATACTACATTGGCCCCGTGGATGGTCATAACATTGAAGACATGGTCACCATTTTTGAAAAAGTTAAAGCAATGCCTGCCCCAGGTCCAGTTTTGATTCACATTGTGACAGAGAAAGGGAAGGGATACCCTCCGGCCGAAGCAGCAGCCGATAAAATGCATGGTGAGACTGGAATTCATTTATCTGAACAAAATTATGATTAGTAATTCTCAAGGATGCTCATACTCTCTCACACTTTCAGGTGTTGTCAAGTTTGATCCAAAAACGGGCCACCAGTTTAAGCCAAAATCATCTACACTCACATACACTCATTACTTTGCTGAATCTTTGATAAAAGAAGCTGAAATAGACAATAAGATAGTAGCCATCCACGCAGCAATGGGTGGTGGAACTGGTCTAAATTATTTCCAGAAAAGGTTTCCAGACCGATGCTTCGACGTGGGGATAGCTGAACAACATGCTGTCACATTTGCAGCTGGTCTAGCCACAGAGGGCCTCAAGCCATTTTGTGGTATCTATTCATCATTCCTGCAACGTGGATATGATCAGGTGATGATTTAACATCAGACAAAAATAGGCCACAGTAGTTTATTCTCTATGTCAGTACAGTAGTAATTAACTATCATAAAACAATCTAACCGCTGTGATTCATATTGGGTATGAAGGTGGTCCATGATGTAGATCTTCAGAAACTACCAGTCCGATTTGCTATGGATAGAGCTGGTTTGGTTGGTGCAGATGGACCAACCCATTGTGGAGCATTTGATATCGCTTACATGGCTTGCTTGCCTAACATGGTGGTCATGGCTCCATCAGATGAAGCTGAACTGATGCACATGGTTGCAACAGCGGCAGCCATAGATGACAGACCAAGCTGCTTTAGATTCCCAAGGGGCAATGGAATTGGAGCCATTTTGCCTCTCAATAACAAAGGAACCCCACTTGAGGTTAGCATAAGTAACCAATAGAACATTTTCCAAACAGAATACTGAATAGTTAACCAACCAAATTGAAGTTTTTTCTTCTCTTTTCTTGATTATGTAGATAGGAAAGGGTAGAATTCTGACACAAGGCAGCAGAGTTGCTATTTTGGGGTACGGCTCTATAGTTCAGCAGTGCCGGCAAGCTGCAGAAATGCTTAAAACACTAGGCGTTTATGTGACAGTTGCTGATGCTAGGTTCTGCAAGCCCTTGGATACTGGTCTCATTAAGCTTCTAGCCAAAGAGCATGAAATACTCATCACAGCAGAAGAGGGTTCTATTGGAGGTTTTGGGTCACATGTTTCACAATTCTTAAGCTTATCTGGTATCCTGGATGGACCTCTAAAAGTAAACTTTAATCTATGAAGAAGTCACATCTTTCCATGATTTCATTATCATATATTATTATTCTTATTATTATTCATCCTATCCTATGTCTCCCTCACTAGTGACTAGTCACTAGTCCAATTCTAATTCCGTTGTGATATTTTCTTGCAGTGGAGAGCAATGATGCTTCCTGATAGATACATTGAGCATGGATCACCCAAAGATCAGACTGAAGAAGTAGGACTTTCATCAAAGCACATTGCGGCCACTGTCTTGTCCCTTCTGGGAAAGCCAAAAGAAGCTCTTTTGTTCAAATAAAGACACAAAATGGAATGGAATAAGGATCTTGACCTGGAACCTGAAAGACAAACCTTGTTCTTGGAAGACTCCAGTTGGCATTATGGTTGAGTGGAAGCTGTAGATAGCTATACTAGTAGTACTTCTGATCCGGGTTGAACACCTGATGCATCCATGTTTTGTAGTGTCAGGATGAATAATCATAAGTGAATCAACTAAGGAATTATAGTCTATGTATTAATTATATTACTGTAACACCATATATGAAGTAAAAAATCACAATTGCCGACAAGCAAAAGTAGGCTGCACTCCGGTAACAAAAGCAGCAATCTTTTTCCCTTATGTTAGTCATACAATTAAAGGATCCAAATTTGCCGGTCATTTTTTCTGAAATTTAATTGAACAGGCAGTCTACCCCTAGCTTGATGCCAACTGATAGCCATGTTATAGTAGACGAAGACCAGAGATGAGTTTGAATGAGGATTTTTTTTTAATTTTTTTTTTTAAATTTGGAAAGTTGACAAATAAAATTAGTAAATGGATCATATTAGATAGAGATCAAGTATTAAAAAGTTGACAAGTGCCACCTCCATCAAAAACTTAATAGAAGTTAAACAAAAGTATTTATTGATGTAATAATTAAAGTTGTATGTTACAAATGCGTGAGGCATGTTAATTCGATTTTTTTTCTTTTGCAATTGTTTTAGTTTTTTAAGAAAAAACTTAATTAAAAAGTACTTATAATTACATTGTTAAAAAAAATAAAAAAGCATGCCAATATAGCTATAATTGATTAATAAAAATCTTTAAATAATTATATTTATCGGCAAAGTCATTATTTTATCATGTATTTTTAATATATTTAAATGACTACTAGGATCCATTTTATCTTTTCTTATATAACAGATATTATTATGATGACATTTTTCCAAAAATAAAAGTGAGACCAAACCAAATCCCCTATATTATTTGTAAGAATAGACATAAATATAAGTTTAACTATTGAAAACAACGGATTTATAAATGAAATGAGATATAGTGATAAATCTATATATTACACTTGGTAATAATAAGGAAATAATATTAAAAACAAATTGAGCTATTCTAGGGGTGACTCTTCTATACTTACTTTTATCTAATAATTTTTTATAAATAATAAATTTTATTAATTCAACCATTGGATAATATAATATTATCTTAATAATTAATGATATAAAATTTCAAGAAAATTAGACATTAATAAATATATAATATTATAGTCAACAGTATTTGTATTTTTTAAAAATACATTATACATTAAAATAAAGTAGGAAATAAAATATCAAATCATTTTTAAATTATAAAAAAAATTGTACACTTAACCCGTAAAAACTTTCAATTCAGTAATTAGATTGATGAAGCTTAATATACATAAAAAATTATTTAATAGAGTACATATATTACAACTTACTCTTGGAATAAGTAATCCCCACCTATTGAATAATTTATATTTTAATTTAGTAAGATGATAAACGAATTCAAATTAATTTACAATAAGATATTAATAATGCAACCCAAAAATTACAGAATTATACAACTCCCGTTCTCTTATATTTATTAATATTGATGAGGACTACCTTAAAGTCCATGCAAATACACCATGTTAACAGGTCTGAATAATTGAACATAGTTTTTTTTTCCTTTAATTTTTTATTAAATTTTTTTCATTTTTCCCCTTTAATTTATATTTATATTGATCAACAATAATAACTTATATTTAACGTGAAATTACAAATAATTGAAAAAAGAAAAGAAAACAATTGTTTTTTTTGTCAAAAAACAAAGATTTCTTTTTGGGTGATTAAAGAAAACGAAATCATTGACACTGCCTGCAGATGAGGCCCAATGGGCGGAACTGTGGAAGCCCACATTGAGTTACCAAAATGGGCCCTCAAATTTAACAGAAAAGCTACTTCTTACACTTACTAAAACAAAAAAAGTTATTTAACCGAAAAGAGTTATTCCGGTAATATTTCCCGGCGATCGAAGCTTCAGTTGGATTAAGGTTTCTTCCCATCTTTGGTCGGTCACACCTCAAAAACATTCCTTAGCTTTTCAGATAATCAACGCAAAGTTTGGCTCCAGAATGGGTGGTATGTCGTAGCTGTTGTTTGATTTGTTGGTTTTAGATGTCATAGCTTTTGTTTCTACTTGGGTTTCTTACGTGTGGAGAGTCTACAGGGATACAACAGGAGAGAGAAGAGAAGGTGTCTTTGGAGCTGAGTGAGGAAATTCTTCAGAGCATGGAAGTAGGAATGGCCTTCAAAGACTATGTGAGTGAGCCTTTCCACAATTATGCTCTCTTTTTTTTTTTTTTTTTTTCTTTTTTTTCATATGTAAACGCCCAAATAGATATTAGGGCTCTCTTCTGATTCTTCCCTGTGTTTGGGGAGAACATCGGATTCTGCAACCTTAGAATTTAGTATTTTGGTACAAGGAAAACAACCTAGTGTATGTTCACAGCTCTTATCATGCTTTGCTCACTCTTTCGTTTTGGTGGTATATGTGTCTGCAGAATGGTAGAATTAGTTCGATGGATTTTCACAGGGCATCGAGTTATCTAGTTACTGCTAGCGATGATGAATCCATTCGTCTCTATGATGTCGCCGGTGGAACGTATGCCCCCCATTTTGTTTTATGCTCTAATTTTTTTAACGATTGACCAACACAGCTTTTTATCCCCCATTAAATTTGTTGAATTTTCTTGGTTATTATAATTCTGCCGTTTGTATTCCTTTATTGCAGCTAAACAGTTTGTTACTTGGTGTGGTGAATTCTAGTACCAGATTGGGAGTCTTAACATTTATAAGTATATCATGACCATGATGTTATTAACATAACTAGAAAATGTAACATCATTTACAACTAAATGGTTAGGTAGATTGTTGAGTAAAAAAAGCACAATTAATTATTACCATGTTGATAAATTCTTTAAACTTAAAATGACTTTTTGTAGGATTACATTGATTTCATATATCATCTGTATGGTACCTGGTTTTCTTTTTTCTTCTAATTGATCTATAGTTATTCATCAACATATATTTTTGAGATGCCTTAATTTTTACCAGATGTTTGAAGACAATTAACAGCAAGAAATATGGGGTTGACTTGGTTTGCTTCACGTCTCATCCTACAACTGTCATATACTCTTCTAAAAATGGTTGGGATGGTATGTTCGATACCTGTATCCATCTTCAATGATTTTCATATACTCATTACTAATATGATTAGTTGATCCAGAATCTTTGCGGCTTCTATCATTGCATGATAACAAGTACCTAAGATATTTCAAAGGTCACCATGACAGGTTTGATATCTGGCATTATGTATACATTCCAATCTCAAATCATATGATATAGTACTCATATACATTCCATTTTTTTTATATAACAAAATTCTTATTTGGTCCTTTTCCAGGGTTGTCTCGCTTAGCTTGTGCTCTCGGAAGGATTGCTTTATTTCTGGTTCCCTTGACCGAACTGTTTTACTATGGGATCAAAGGGCCGAGAAGTGTCAGGTAGTGGCATTTGCATATGCTTGTTTATTTCCATATCTTCTTGTATCTAATACATATAACCTTTTTAGGGGCTTCTTACTCACTTTATAAACAAAATAGGGACTTTTACGTGTACAAGGAAGGCCTGCTATATCATATGATGATCAAGGGCTTGTCTTTGCAATTGCCTTTGGAGGATACATAAGAATGTTTGATGCCCGCAAGTATGAAAAGGTTAGCATTCTGCACGAGAATATTAATAAAACTTAGCTTGTAAATGGTTTGTTAATTTGTAATGTTTAGTGTGATATTCACTAATTGTCTCATACGGTGAAATTCACTCTACAGGGTCCCTTTGAGATATTTTCTGTTGGGGGAGATATTTCTGATGCAAATGTAGTGAAGTTTAGTAATGACGGAAGACTCATGCTTTTAACAACTGCAGATGGGCATATTCATGTCCTTGACTCATTTCGTGGCACACTTGTCAGTATCTTTCCTACTTAACTCAGTCCACTTTTACTTCTTATGCTTTATTTATATCTGCTTTGAAAGGATTTCTATGTGATTGTTCTCTCTTGTTATGTGTACATAGTTATCCACATATAATGTCACACCTGTCTCATGCAACTCCACATTAGAAGCTTCTTTCAGCACCGAGGGAATGTTTGTAATATCAGGTAAACATTTGTGGATCACTGGGAAATTGTCTGATCATTATTCACTTGTGAACGCATTGTTTGCATAAATCGGTTTTGGCATAGTGACCTTTTTTATGGGGCTGAAGGAATGTTGAACTTTTATTCCCCTATCATTTCTTTCTTGCTTTAAATTATGTTTTGGAAGAAACTAGAAAGCTTTAGAATCAGTATGATAACTTTCAAGCATCTTGCATCTTGCCATTTTTTTTCCCAACTAATTTTTTCAATCCTCTCAGCTTAGTGTGTAATCCTGTTGTTTGCTGCTTACTGCCTGTGCTGGTTATTATGCTACATTTACTTACGAACTTTGATAGGTTCTGGGGATGGCAGCATCTATGCATGGAGTGTTCGAAGTGGTAAAGAAGTAAGATAAGCTACAGACCTTCATTTTCTACAGTTCATAACTAATTTATTTTTATATAATTTTGCTTAGATTTGTGATCTAATAAGTGTTAATATAGTTATTCTAAAGTCATACGCTTAATTTGGATCACTTGTAATGTATGTTCAACTTTTCAAGCTTGTTCTTTTCTTTTTCTTTCCTTTTTCACTTAGAACATTTTCAAGAATGTCCTATCCCTGCATTGTAACTCTTTCAATTATATCCGAATTGCAAACGGTGTATTATTGACCGAAACTAGTCCTGGCATATATTTAAGTGGAAAGACAGCACTCTTAAATGTTATTTTAGCAACTTCTGAAGAAATCTTGCTTAACCATTAAATGATTATTATTTTTTTACTTTTCTGGTGTGCTTATCCCAATAGTACGCATTGAGGCATCACATTTTTGGGACAGGAGCCAATTTTCATAGTTAATGTATTTTTTTCTGAAATGTGTTACCATTCTCACCTTTTTCTCCTTCTGAATCTGTTTTATTACCCAGAAAAAACAGAGAATAGCGAAATATATTACAAGTCAAGTTGCATGTGAAATTTTAAATTATTCTACTGAAACATAATATTTGCATCCAAATCAATGATTTATATAGAAACTTAGACCTGAAGTCAAATATTGTGTGTGTTTGGCATCAAAAGCTTCTTTGGTTATAGCTCTTTCAACTTTGTGGAATTTTAAGTGTGAATATTACTTACCATTCCAATTTTAATGCTTATACCCTATATGTACAGGTTGCTAGTTGGAGGAGTGCAACTGCTGATACTGGGCCTCCTGTTATAAAGTGGGCTCCTGGAAGCCTTATGTTTGCAACTGGATCTTCTGAGTTGTCATTTTGGATCCCAGATTTGTCTAAATTGGGAGCTTATGTTGGAAGAAAGTAGAAACCCTACTTGATAAAGTTTTTGTTCGCTGATCAACCCACTGAAAGGGTGGTATTTTTCATCAAGGTGCTGTCTTAAATGCTCCATGTTAATTATGGTGCTTGATGCACCTTGTTCATCTGATGGCTAAGAGGTGGTAGTGTGTTGATATACTGATAACATATGATGGACTTTAAATTTTTTTTTTCTCTCTCCAATTCCAACATCTTCTCCTACCTCCGCTACCAACCTCCTGGAACAAAGCCTGTCGCTAACACCACCCAACACCTCGCCAGAACCCTGCGCGTCAGCAAAATCCTCCCTTTGTTCCAGTGTAGAAAGGTGTTTACTTGATATGGCGAATACATGGAGTACACTAACAGTGGAATGAGAAGAAGCATAGCCTTTTTTTTTTTTTTTTTGGGGGGGGGGGGGGGGTTATGTTTCTTTCAGTGCTAGCTACTTTGTTTTTCTAAGCCAGAAACAGTGGTACTGAAAGAAAAATTCGAGCTTTTTATCGGGGTAAAATAAGCACAATGATCAGGTTCCTAAGCTGATGCCCATTTTTCTTCCCTTGTTTCTGATGCTTTGTTTCTAAACGTGGAATTTGCGACGAACAGTTAGTCGTAGAGGTTGCTGGAGCCGTGCCACATGGCTCGCGTAGTCAGATCTCGGCGAGAGACGTACAACTAGAGAGCGAGGAAGATTAGTGGTAGAAGCATTGTGTTTGGGGGGAAGAGAAAGTTTTTACAGTGTGTTATATATTATTGGTGTATAAATACACTTTCTATCTTAACCACTAGATAACGCAATGTACCCCAGCACGTGCTTTTTATTAATACTAGTGACAAACTTTGCTGAGGGTTTTTTTTTTTGGTTGGGGGAGGGGGATTAGGGGGAGAGGATTCTCTACCCACTAGAGGCCTCTGGCTAGTTCGAACTCGGATGCATTATATGCAAGGCCAATGGCATGATCATTGAACCAACGCCTTTGAGCTACATGCTGAGGTATTTAATTGTACTTACATTCTTTCGCCCAATATAGTGGGTTGTTTGAATTAGAGTTTGAAAGATGAAAAAGTATTTTTAATAGAAGTGAACAAATAGTAGTATTTTCTATCAAAGTATTCTAGAAAGATAGTTTTTCCTTTTCTATTTGTCTAAATATTAACCAAACAAGCTAAGGTTGAATAGAGGAAGGTGTGTTTGTAGGGATGTCATCTATGTGAGATGGGGCAGGGATGGGAAGTGCCTCCCTGCTCCCTGTTCCTGTTGCCTCGAATCCTCTCGATCCTCATTGTACGAGTATTTTTCCTCCTATCCCCAATCCTTGCTTTCCTATTAGTCCTCGCGGGATCCCCGAACTAACAAGAGCAGCAGCAACAAATCAATAACATCAATAACAAATCATTTATTCGGAAAAGGAAAAAAGAAAAAATAATAGATTAACAATATAGCTGATCATTTACCAAAAAAAAAAAAGAAACAACAACAAATCTTGGACAGTATGCAAAAGAGAGGTAAAGCACATATTCATGGAGATGGTAATGATTCGCAATAAGGCTCACCAGATGTGGACTAGATCATGCCATTGCCATAGGGAGAGGTGGCATTGCGGCTCGCTTGCGATCTACAATCACTGGAGGTTCACGTCGTATGAGTGTCGAGACCAGTGCCAACGAGAGTAGCGTTTGGGAAGGGGGGAGGTAGGGGATAGAGGACAGAAAGGGGGAGACTTGGCAGTTGAGAGGTTAGAGATTGAGGATGTTAGGGTTGGGTGATGGTATTGGGCTATGTGGTTTAATGGGCTGGGTAGTCAAAGTTATCAAATTTTTTGTTTGTAAAAAAATTAGCATGTGTAAAATGTCATTAAAGTACAATATACATATATACATATAGTATATTTAAGAAGGGTATTTTAATACTTTTACATATATGGGATTCTCGGGAGGTGGGAAGTGCGATCTCTGCCCCTGTCCCCATAGGAAAAAATTCCTGAATTCAAGATCCCGAATAGGACAGTTCTTGCGGAGATCCCCGCCAAGCAAGGAATTTTGACATCCATATGTTTGTTTTCATGTTCCATTCTCCAAGCCCCTATTCCCTCACCTTGAATGAAGAGTTTTTCGGTTTTGGATGATTTTCCATCCAATCAACATGAACGAGTTCTGATATCCAAAGCCCCGTTTAGCCAAAGCAAAGAATTGAAGATTTTACATTTAGTTGGGTTGAGATATCGAGGGCCAAATTTTCACCTTCCAATATTAATCATTCACTTTTCAATTTTTTGTATCTAATTTATACAATTTATTAGGTCGGTCTTTTTGTTTTCTATTCTTATATTTTCCATTTTAATATTAATAATTTCATTTTTATTCACTTATTAAATCTTAGTTGCCTTTATATATTAAATGAATCTATTTTCTTTCTTAACATATATTTTACAATCCCAATAATTAAATGATTTAACAACTTTTTTATGCATTTACTTTGTACATTTCGTTGTAAATTTTTTATTTATAATTTATATTAGCATCAAGAGTTATTCAGGTATCTTTTAAAAAAATTTATTAATAATAATATTAACATAATTTTATTTATAATAGTTATACAATTTTCTTTGTAATAATATTTACATCGTTTATTCAAATATCTTAAAAATAAAATTACAATAAAAGGAAAATATTAGAAGTGTAATATATATAACTTATATCATTCTTATTAATTATACATTTAAAAGTGATTTTGATTAATATATTAAAATAATATTTATTTTTTCATAATCATTTTTAATATAAAAATTTTTAAATATAGATTATATTATTATTAACTCACTTTGATCAAAATTAATTTTATAAAATAAATTCTATTTATAAACCCTAATTCAAACACCCACAAAAAGCTTGTTTGTCAATAGAAAAAGACAGGAAAGGTACGTACTCCTAGAAGTAAAAGCCCATCGCAATGGGGAGGGACAAAGCTCCATGACCACGAGGGAAGCAAGAATAAATATATTAAGGGAAAAATGCCTGTCTTATGTCACTCATGACTCACATTCTAAGATAAAACTAATTATAATTAATGGTGAAATTCACATAAATATGGGAGAGCATATACATGAGTTTGAGTGATATTAGGAGGATGCACAAAACTGTGATGTATACAAAAAAAACGAAAAAAGTGATAAAAACGCTTGGTATTATATAGTTATTGTTCTTTTTGTTAGATTTTTTTAATTCAAAAAATTACTTACCAGTGTATGTTGGTAAGTACAAAATGTTAATAACTTTCTCAAAATATAAAAAAGAGCTGATAAAATACTCTTATTTATTAGTGTATTGCTAAAAATATTGGTAAGTACTTATTAGTATTTTTAACAATATATTGATAATTTTTTGGATAAAAAATTTTTTGATAAAAGATATAATGATCATATGAGATCATTTATCTAAATATTTTTGTTATTTTCTCCACTTTTTCTATTTATGTCACGAATTTATGCATCTCCCAAACAATATTTCATAAGTTTATGTAAATGACATTTTGTAATAATGATAAGGGGTTAGAGAAAAAATTTCATAACAAAAAGGTCAAGTTAATAAAAAAATATTGTGGAAAATATTAAAAAAAATTATATATTAAAAATCGATATGCCAAGACCCCTGCGAATAATTGATGTTACCGTGTCGTATATAAATCCCGTTTTTTCAGTTCTTTGTCAGATTAGAAGAGCGTCTATCATTGGTTGTCACATTTTGTGAATTTTGATTAATGATGTTTGGCCAACTGTATTAATCTTATTAAAAAAACAATTTTTGGCTGATTATTTGACAATGATATTTCCCTGTTATTTTTGTCTTACTTTTTAAATAATAAAATGAAAAATTAATTTTTAATATACATGTTCTCTTTTATAATGTTTCTAAATAAATATCAGCATGAATAAAATATAGAAAAAGTGTGAGATTATTTTCTTTTTTTTAGTGATGAATGAAGGGGAAAATTACTATCGGTGTTCTTTTAACTATAGGAATATTAATAATGATGAGTGAAGTAGCATTATTTTACGCAAAGAATTTAGTATTTATATTTATTAACATTTTATTAAGAATTTGTTTCAGAATTTTTTTTTTCTTCGGCAGTTATATATGTGCTGCTATTTTCTTTATCCCCTTGACCCCTTAAAACTCTGACTACTTAACAGTATTTTTTACGCCACATTCGTGCTTTACTTAAATATTCTTTCTCTTTCTTTATTCAAGATTCTCTTTCTTTATTGGAGATGATAGTATGGCCAAAAAAATTATGTTAAAAATATATTATTTTTATAATAATATGCCAACCAGAATTCAACATTTCATATTTAGATTAGTGAGACCATAACCTTTACTGTAATGTACTTGAATTGAAGGCGAAGTTGAATTTGAATAACCTAATACCAAGTGACTCGAGTCGAGTGGGTTAAACATGAACCATGTACAGCGTTGGTGGCAATTTCTTTTTATCTTTTTGGAGTTGTATGTCTTAACCCTTTAAGTGCCACCAACAAATTAGTAAAAGATGACCTGTTATTCATATTCTTGTTAATTAGCAATGGACATGTCCTTACTTTAAAATAAGGTAACATTTTTTTTTCTAAAATTTTGTTTAACAAAAATACCTTTTTAAATGGGTTCATTTTTAAATGATTAAGTGATAATCACTCAAAAGAAATCACTTATACATCATAACGCAATTAATTAAATAAACAAGTATTGTGCGCTAAAACAAATAAATAAAAACAAGTATTTTTCGGGTATTGGTTTTTGTGGACTGTCCCGCCAATGGCCAGACAGGACCAATCTTTCTCAGACTGTGTGCATGACAGCATGAGGCCACGTTGCATTTGAATAGGAGTCGGGTTAATTTATTACTTTTTAAGTTATGTTATATTATATGTATTCACAATTTATTTATTATCGGATCGAAATGTGCACGTAATTTAAGTAAAATTTATATTTTATTTAATAATAAATAAAATATAAATTAATATAATATCTTATATAAAGTAAATATATAAAATATTTCGCTTACTTTTTTGATGAGGCGTGTTAGTTTATTACTTTAATTGGATATTGAAGTAAAATATTATAAGATTTATATATTTAAATGGTGTTATTTATACATCCATGTTTAATGTTATTAACGAGTAAGGATTTCATCCGAGTAGAGATGAAAAGTAAATGAAAAAAAATTAACATATTTTTGTAGATACAAGTAAAAATCTCCTCTAATATGTTTATAAAAAGATATGTATAAATAATATTTTTTATTAAAAAATTCGTTCTTTCCTCATTTTAAATGGTTTATATTATTTATTTTTCACCTTATATTTACATGTTGAAATACTGTTCGTCCAATAATGATGAAGAAGAGTAATTTGAAATTTGAATAATCGTATATCATGCGCCCCAGTTGCATTACATAACAAGAAAAGAAATCAGGAGTCAGTTCTATCAAATATCTATCTATGCCTGTATATCATATCATTATCACTATCACGTGAATGACTGCACCTTAAAAAAACGAAAACATCTAACTAAATTTGGTTGTTAATTATTTTGAAAGAAGATATTTTCAAAAATTAATTTATATTTAATTTAAATATATTAAAAGTAATTTTTATTTAAATAAATAAAATAAAATAATTTTAAATTTTTAACATAAAAATAATAATAAAATTTTTAAAAATTCTAAAAATAAATTAAAAAAAATAATACTTACATATCTAAATATATTAATTATGATACAATTTTCATTATCATCCTAACAAAGGGGTTGGGCTGCGCAAACTGCAATCCAAACAGACACAGAGTAGTTTCCTCCTTTGCCTGTCGATTCCGCCATGGCCGGAGACCAAAAAAAGCTTCACATAGTAATGTTCCCATGGCTAGCATTAGGGCACATGATCCCAAACCTCGAGCTAGCCAAGCTTGTAGCCCAAAAGGGTCACCAAGTCAGCTTCGTATCCACCCCAAGAAACATAGAGCGCCTTCCCAAACTGCCACCAAACTTATCTTATCTCATCAAATACGTGAAGCTCCCAATGCCCAGAGTGGACAACCTCCCGCAAAACGCGGAGGCCACAACCGACGTCCCCTACGACGTCGTTCAGTACCTCAAGAAAGCCCAGGACGCCCTCCAACAGCCCCTCACCCACTTTCTAGAATCTTCCAATGCGGATTGGATCTTCTACGACTTCGTCCCCTTCTGGGTGCCTTCTGTTGCTTCCAAACTCGGCATTAAAACCGCCTTCTACAGCATCTACACAGCTCCGTTCTTGGGCTACCTGGGCCCCGCTCCGTATCTCCTGGGCAATGACCCGATCCGGACAAAGCCTGAGAACTTCACGGTCCCTCCGCCGTGGGTCCCTTTCCCGTCCACCGTGGCGTACCGTTACTTCGAGATCATGAGAATGTCCGACAGCCTCGCCGACAACGACTCCGGCATCTCCGACAAGTACCGGTTCGGCGCCAGCGTCCAGAACTGCGACCTGGTCGCGGTTCGGGGCTGCACCGAGTTCGAACCCGAGTGGTTCCAAGTGCTGAGAGACATTTACCGGAAACCGGTTCTCCCGGTAGGTCAGCTCCCCACCAAGGGACTCCTCGCCGGCAAGGAAAACGACACGTGGCGGTGGATGAAGGAGTGGCTGGACAAGTGGGCACGTGGGAGCGTGGTGTACGTGGCGTTCGGGAGCGAAGCGAAGCCCAGCGAAGAGGAAGTGAGGGAAATCGCTCTCGGGTTGGAGAAATCGGAGCTTCCGTTCTGTTGGGTGCTTAGGGTTCGGCGTGGGCCTTCCGACGCGGCGGTGCTGCGGCTGCCGGAGGGGTTCGAGGAGCGGACGAATGTGCGCGGCGTGGTGTGCTTCGGTTGGGCGCCGCAGGTGAAGATACTGGGGCACGAGAGTGTGGGTGGGTTCTTGACGCACTCTGGTTGGACGTCGGTGGTGGAGGCGGTTCAGAACGAGAAGCCGCTGGTGCTGCTGACGTTTCTGGCGGACCAGGGGATCAACGCCAGGGTGCTTGAGGAGAAGAAGTTGGGGTACTCGGTCCCCAGGAACGAGTTGGACGGGTCGTTTACGTCTGACTCGGTGGCTGACTCGGTGAGGCTGGTTGTGGTTGAAGATGAGGGAAGGGTTTACAGGGAGAAGATTAAGGAGATGAAGGACTTGTTTGTCAATAGAGAAAGACAGGAGAGGTACGTTGATGAGTTGCTACACCACCTTCGGAGCCACCGGGACCGGTGAAACACGCATCCCGAAGCTGAATGCGATGTTATTAGTATTTTTTAGCTTAGAAAAAATGGATTTATAAGTCGGTCTCTGGTGACTAAAAGGTAAAATTATGTCACTGTTATTATTGAAAAATTTTTCTCACAACATGCGGATTTATAGTCCATGTGGTCTCACAGGATCATGTCTATGTGAAAGAATTTTTCCTGAGTTTAGCTAAATTTTCATGTTAAATTTGCATGCAAGGTGGTGGTGTATGGTAGCTAGTAATGAGTCCCTGTTGTTTTATTTCCCCTGGAATTGAATAAGAAGCCTAGGGCATTTTCATGGGACATTATCTCGTATAGAAGAAGTTTTATCGTGAGGACTACTTTATAAAGCAGTGTTACGTAGACTTAAACTCCAACACGCTCCTCAACTTATCTTTCACATTCATTATTTAATGGGTGGATTTCTCTATTTAAAAAACAAGTCTTAAAAGTGTGAGTGTGTATATACACATGGAGAAGACTCCGATGTCCTTTATTTTGTAAGATGTACTATACAACATGTAATCGAATAACTTGGATATGATGGTTTATAAATGCTTTCCCCACTCGTTTATACACCATAAAAATCTCTCTATCTCTCTCTTCTCCCATAACTCCACCATCCTGCTGCCCTTGTTCTTGCCAGAACATGCCTTTCTTTCTCCTTTCCTTTTCAACCTTCTTAGTACTCTTTCTCCTTCCAGTGCTAAGTTTTCTCCCTCACCGCCACTTTTACTCCTTCATTACAGGCAGATCCCTGGGCATGACTACTTCTCTTATCTTTAGAATATTTTTGACCAATAAAGTTTTGTCCCTCAAATCTGTTACAAGGTTATCGTCGGTATCAACCAAAGCACAACCATATTCATTAACATAATTTAAACTATAACTGTTATGTGACAAAAGTACTGATGACTCAAATTGAACCTTCGCCCAAGATCGAAGTAGGAGGCGACAAGGCGGTGGCTGCAGTCGTCGGTGGAATTGTTGTGACGGGAACAGCCACCTGCGCCTGTGATGGCTAATTTGAGCTTCAGTTGCTGAGATTGAGGGGTATCGGCGTTGATGCCGCCATCTTCGGCATGACATCATCGTTCCCCGCCTCAAAGTCCAGAACCTCTGCTTCCACCATATTCATCCATGAAAAGTTTGTTGGGAGAAGTTGAAGAGAGGGGCTGAGGGATTAAAGGGGAGAAGGATGGGTAACCAGTTCAATATGTTGCCGGTAAAAAATCTAGATGGTGTTGAGCTGCAATGGCGGTGGAAGGTAGTGCTTCGTCTAGTTAGGATGGTGGGCAGTTCCTGTCGGAGGGAACTACACAATGGTGGTGGAGGACGGACCAGGGTGCGAGAGAAATGGGGATGAGAGTGGGGGAGCTAATGAAGTGTACTATCAAAATATAAGTGCATAAATAGTGTGTTAAATTGGCATCGCAGATGAGGTGTTGTATAGTGCACCTTACAGTAGTTTAAAGAATTTGCCTTATCCCTTACCTAGAACCGCCTATGGGGTAATTTTTGCTGCAGAGTCGTCAAAATGTGAAAGGGACAAAAGTTGCATTGTGTGGGCGTGTGTGTGTGTGTGTGTGAGTGTTTCTTTTCTTCTGGGGTGTGGCGTCAATTTCAGTAGTTTAAAGAATTTACCTTATCCGTTACCTAGAACCGTCTATAGAGTGATTTTTGCTGCAGAGTCGTCAGAATGTGAAAGGGACAAAAGTTGCATGATCACGAGTTAAAGCAAGGATAAATATAGTCAGGGAAACTTGTCAAAAAGAAATATGGTAAGGGAAAATATCAGTCTTTATTTATGACTCACTTTCTTAAATGGGATGTGTTATTTGTGTATAATAAAATTGATATATTGTAGATATATAATATATAAAAATAGTGAAGTTCACCATAATTTTTTTTTATATGTATATTTTTTCATCAACTATATCATACTATATCTAATATTTTTATATATAAATACAATTTCTCTTAAAGATATTCGGCAGAATTGTAATATAAGCATTTATAAAATAAGATAAAAAAATTAATTTTAATATATTATTAATATAAAAAATTATATAATCATCTAATTATGAATTTTTTTATTTTATTATTAAAAATATTTGATTTTTATTATAGTTACTTTAAAAGTAATATATAATAAGATTTGGGAAGTTGATAATACAAAACACTTACACTAAAAATATATTAAAATTAATCTCTAAAATAAAACTAAAATAATTAATGTTGAAGTTTACTAAATATGGGATAATATATACATAAGCTTACGTAAGTAACATTACTTTGTAATAATGACAAGGGGTCAAAAAAAAAAGTCATAATAAAAGGTCAAGTTAAAACAAAAATATCGTTGAAAGTTAAAAACAGTAAAATAGAAGTGGATGCGCCACGGCCCTCAGCCTAAAGTACCCGGTGCTTCTGTAAATAATTGATGTTACGGTGTCTTTTGCAAATTTTGTATTTTCAGTTCTTAGTCAGATTAGAACCGCATCTATCAATGGTGGTGGTCACTTTTTGCGATTTTTGTTCAATGATGTTTGACCATAAACTTATTATTATTATTTTTTGGCTGATTATTTGATAATGATATTTCTATATTACTTTTAAACTAATAAAATTAAAATACATTTTGATATGCATTTTCAGTTTTTAATTTTTCCAAATAAATATTAACATAAATAAAATATAAAAAAAGTGTGAGATCTTTTTTTTTTCTTCTATTTTTTAGTGTTAATGAAGGGAAAATTCACTATCAGTGTTTTTATTAACCCGAAGAATATTAATAATGATTAGTGAAGTAGCATTATTTTATGAAAAAAATATAATATTTCTTTTTATTAACATTCTATTATGAATTTGTTTTAGGTTTTTTCTCCGGCTGTTATTTATGTGATGTTATTTTATTTTATTTCTTTATATATCCCCTTCGCAAGTTGTGGCAATAACCCAATGTTAAGTGATTCTAGTGGGTTGAACATTAAGGATACATAGAGAGTTGGGCACCGACTACAATGCGCTTCGCAGTCAAAGATGTATAGTGCACTCAGTGACTATAGCACATCTAATAGTTTAAATTTGTGAGGTGTATTGATATATTATTAATCATTTATAATATGTTGTAGTAATATATTAATTTTAAGAAAATTAAAAAATATAATTAAATATATTTTAAGAATTAATTTTTATATATTAATAATATAAAATTATACTAACAGAGTAAAGTTATACTTATAAAATTTTTGTGATTTTTAGAAATTAATTTTCATACAATGATAATGTAAAATTATTTTATACTATAAGTGTATAACAATTAATTTATACAATATATTTAATCATATTTTTAAATTTTCTTAAAATTAGATGTTACTATAATACATTATACGTGATTGATATATCAATACATCTCACAATCTCACCATCAAATTACAAGATGTACTACGCTCCTTGACTAGCAAAAAACACCGTAGAACACATCAAGAGTTGGTGGCAATTTTTTTCCCCTCTTTTTGGAGATATATGTCTTAATTGCCATGTAGCAATTATTAGCAAAATATGAGCTATAAGCCAATTCTTATTAGCAATCGACATGTCCTTTGTAACATTATTCGTTTACAATAAAGTTAAAGCCATAATGTTAAATAGAGAGATTAATATTCAACATTAATATACATATAAATATATTAGTGTGTTTATATAGATACAGAATTCTACTAGCTATACAAGATTCTTAGTTGAAAATGAAAAATTTTAACATCCTTTAAAAACCATTCTGAGTTTTAACTATGTAAATTAATACACAGAAAATCATAAGGTTGCCATATATTATATTCACATAAAATACCTTGCAGTAAAATATCAAGATATAATGACATAATAAATAAATGTTGAATGAATTATTCCATGCAATTCTCTACATGCAACATAGATAAGAAAGCATTAAGTATTATAACGTCTTTGCATTAGTTTTGTTTCATTTTTTCTGCTTGTCGGCACTTACTTAAAGACCTTCTCTTTGAAAATTCCCTTCCTTTGTTGTTAATCAAAATATTGTGACTATAAATTAATACCCTTTACCCTCAATAATGATCCTAATCCAATCTCCTACAATATAACAAATTATAATTTGAATCCTAACTGGGAGTAATATCCATATTTAATATCTTACCATGCCTCAAGCAAAATTCTCTACAACGAAGAATATCCGTGGAAGACTAAATTTTTGCCCTTATATATATGCCTGTGGTACTGATAAAAATAATGTTACAGTAACAATTTTTCCAATGTATAAAAGAAAAGTAACTTATGTCTAGAGTTATTGGGATGCGCGTGAATTCATCTAGAAAAGTAATGATGTCATACGTATTGACAAGTAACCTCAATTACAAGCACGAGTACGAGGTCAAGAGCGCATACGGGGAGGCATTGACTTAGAGGGCAGAAGGTGTGATGGTCAGTTTTAGTCCAATGATTGATTTTTGATTATATGGCTAAAATTTTATATTTTTAATAATATTTAAAATTTTATTTTGTGTTCATAGAAATTTTATATTTAAAATTATAAAATTATATTGTGATCTTATTTTAATTTAAATAGATAAGACTAATAACTTAATATTATTGAAAATAGATCAAAATAACTATCATATCATATCATATCATATATTTATATCTTAAAATAATATTATAACTTTTCATATTCTTGATATCAAAAATCTCAATTAAAGTAATATTATGACCCCATTTTATTTTTGTCTTTTTTAAATACTTACAATAAATAGTTACATAACCAATTTTAGACTTTTTCACTCATTCACTAACAACCATTTTCCTTTCTCAAAACAAAAGTTTTCAATTTTAGAATAATTTATGCTTTTACAAAATATGTTTTTGGTTAGAAATCAAATTTTTTTTTTTATCAAAATTAAATATATTTTCAATCAAATAAATTTGATATGCTTGATGAGATTTTTTATTTGATATAATTAACATATTGATTTTAAAATAAATATAAATTTTTTCAAAAAATTTAATATATATTAATAGCTCAAAATTTTTTGAATATCCATATAATCTTGGGGTGCTAGTTATGAGTTAATTAAAAATTATTAACTTTACTTTTAAAATTAAAATTTTGCCCTACTCACTACTTTTTCTCACAATATTCACCCATTACCAACTTAGACAAAAAGTGGAGATCATCCACCGCAGACACTGCCTGAGTTAGAGCACTCAAACTTGTAAGAACTAACTGCCAACAACCGCACCCTTGGTTGCACCATGTGAGATTATTGTTTTTGAGTATATAAACAAAAAAAACGACTCGGATAAAATTCAAACAATAGCTGGTCTCCAACAGTATACTAAATAAATAAGAAAAGATTAACAAGCAAAGCTGAAAAATCCCAACAGAAAGATAGACAAATTAAATAATAAATATAATAATAATAAAACGAGGCAGAGGCGTATAGGAAAACTTTGCTGCCATCACTATCAGGTGAAACATAACTAAAATTAAGGGACAAAATTCTTTGCAACCGCAAGCACAATGCCATGTCTTTGAAAAGCATAAGGTAGCCTCCCCTGCAGAAAAATTACATCTTTTTACTGGCACAGGTGACATGTAAATACAAAAAACCAGGCTCCAAAAACCAGATTACGTGTACATCTAATTAAATAAATCTTAACGACATGCAAAGGAAATTTAACTACTGATGAATACAGTCGAGTTTCGTCTGTAACAAAAATATTAAATGGCTACTTGAGGAAGTAATGGAATTTGTGGTGTGTGATGACTTGCTACGTGATAATGCACAAAATGGCAAAGCACATTACCTATGTCAGCGTCTTTCGGTCTTTCCAATGGAGCGCTTCCCAGAAAACAAGTGCTTGGGCTTCAGATTAGGTATGACTCTATCAGCTTCTCCACGACGGGCATCCTTGTTCCTCTTTTTGACAGATTTCTTTGCAAGTTTGATTGCCTTTATCTTTTGAGCAGAATCCTTGAGACCTTCTCCAGGAACAACTTCATTTGGTAAGCGTGGCACTGATCTAGACCGTGATCGTGATCTATTCAGACGCAGCTTCTTGCTAGGTGTGTCACCATCAATATCCATCGCATCTCCACCATCAGCACTTCTTGTTTCAGGTGATCTTTCCCTTTTCCGTCCTCTCCTAGAGGCAGATCTGCTGCGCATTCTCTTAATTGCCAAACTGGGATCAAGTCCCAAAGATGACAGCTGCCTTCCCATTCTCTCTGACGTGAATTGCTTGTCCTTGTCAAATTTCCTGGGAATGGTTGGCCGACTCTCAGCATTGCTCTTTTTCGTCCTATGCTGTTGGATGAGCAAGCTTTTCTTTTTCCTAATCTCAGCTAAAGCTGCTTGCTGTTCTAGAGTCAATTCAGTTCCATCTATCTCAAAATCATCATCTTCCACTTCTACCTGTCTTATCCCTTCTTCTCTTTCCAACTCTACAACCCTATGTAGAATATCAGGATCAATGAAATCATACACATTGTGTCCATCCAAAATTTCTGGCAGTATATCTTCTCTCCATTCATCATTAGCTAAAATATAATTCTTTCTCAAGTTCATTGAGTATACACCTGCCCCACCATTCTCATTCTCCAGATCCTTTTCAGTCTTCCTCTTTTCCTTCTCAGCTGCTTGCTTAGCCTTAGCTTCTAAAACTGCTGGAGGAATACATGGCGGCCTTTCCTTCTGGTCACGTGGTTTTGGTACTGCAACATGAAACCGATTCAAGCAGTCATTTATTTTCTTTGACTTCATCTTTATCTCCACCCTCTGATTCAATAACCTCTCACATGCTGCATTTTTCACTGCAATTACCCCCTCTTCTGTCAAAGTGCTCATGGTCAACAACACACTGTCATCATTTGTAGGCTCACCTCCTTGACCAAATACAGTCTTCAAGGCTGCAGCTTTCATCTCGATGACCAATTTCATGTCTTCCTCAGATATCCCTTCTAGTGGTTGCAGGTCAGTCTTGTTGCAGACTATAATTAATGGCTTATTCATAAACAAAGACTTAATGCTGTGAAATAGAGCTGCCTGCTGGGCAATACTGTAACCACAAGATCCAGATATGTCCAGGAAAAACAATATTGCAGCTCTCAGATGTGCTAAAGCAGTAATACTGCACATCTCAATAATGTTACGATCTTCAAAAGGCCTGTCCAAAATCCCTGGTGTATCAATTACTTGGTACCTTAGGTATTTATAGTCTGTATGACCTACAAAGAGTGACTTTGTAGTGAAAGCATATGGTTGCACATCCACATCAGCTCTTGTAATTTTGTTAATGAATGAGCTCTTCCCAACATTAGGGTATCCACAAATCAAGATGGTCCTCGTATTTGGATCAATTGATGGAAGCCTTGCCATGTGCTGTCTAACCTGTTCAAGGTAAGCCAAACTTGGGCCAATCCTCTTAATCACAGTACACATGCGGCCAAGAGCAGCAACCTTCAAACACTTGCATCTATATAGCGAGTCACCATATTTCAATAATTTCACATAATCTTTAGCAATCTTACCAATAAGATTCCGAGCAGTATTGATTTGTCCAAGTGCAAGCTTATAATGGTCTTTGTTGTAGAGAACATGGAGAAGATCGCTGTAGAATGGGTGAATATCATCAAGCCGAGGGAACTCATCTATGATAGTAGAGAGCTTTTCATGATAATTTTGTTGGGTATACTTCACTTTGCGCATATAAAATTGACGGAGACGGGAAATTGCATATCCTTTGTGAACAACTGTCGGTGTTTGACGCTGAGTGCGAGAAAGGATGATGTCAATGAAGTCCTTTCCATTTGGTACCACAGTGATCTTCTTAAAGTTATACTGCACCATCGTTTAATATAAGCCTGTCTGAGAAAGATAACTTGAGGTTAAAATTGAGAACATAAAAAAATGTACTGAATCAGAAAAGGGTTTACAAATAAAAACTGTGGGGCCAGTATTGCAAGCAAATATTAGATATACATATTACACAAATCTGTTAGAGGTAAACACCAATAACCAAGGATACTCCAAGAGCATGTAGGATAATCGATGGAATATGATCCGCACATGCGCGCGCACACACACACACACTTAAAATCCCAAATCCAAAATCATTTGCAGAACAATCACAAGACACACATCACATATAATTAACTAGGAGAAGAATTTTACAAAAGCTTTAGTATCTTACAAAACATATCATACTACAAGGCTTAGCAGTAAATACAACATTCAATGCCATGAAACTCCAAATTATTAGTTCACCAATAAAAAGAAGAACTATACCACAAGGTTAGGTTTACACGTCAGAAAATTTTCACAGGTTAAAAAAAAAAAAAAAAAAAGAAGAAGAATAAATACTTTAAATGCAGAGTTGACTTGCAATAGGTTGATGTTCTAGCACTTTGAACTCAAATTGCGTTGACAGAAAACAGTAAGCAGAGCTTAATATTTCAATTCTGTACTAGGATCAAAATTGAGAACAAATGCAAAGAATAATGATCTCAGACTACAAGGATCCTTTCATACTTTGTCCAGCTTCCAATTTCAAAAACAGAGAGGAGTGTTAACGTTCCAAAGGAAAATCATGGTCACACTTTCCATCAAACTGATGCAAACTGGGAAATAATTAGAATCTGTCTGGTTTATGTACAAACCGGTGCCAGATGACAATGAGAAAATGTGTGAAATTTTCACACATCAAAGCCCCAAGTGCCAGCTTCACAATCCAACAAACAACAAGCAAATCAGATGCTATTAGCCAAAGTTTTATGCATAAGAGACTGAAATGAAACTCGAAACAGAAATCATGTAAAAATGGAACTGAATCTAAACACAAAAAAATAAAATAAAATAAAGGGTGTGTTGATTGTGTCCAAAATCCCATTCAAAAACCACAAATAGCGGAAACCCGATGATTCATAGGTAAATCGAAAATCGTCTAGTTTCAATTGTATAAATCGAATAACCACTAAAACTAAGAATTGAGCTGAATTAACATATAATATTAAAATATAAATCTGATGCGCGTATGAAAGAAACGATATGGAAGAATGATGGTAAACTCAATGGCGGGGACAAGTGGGAGCACGTAACGAACAAGAGGACACACTCACCTCGAGAGTAAGAGATGTTGGATCTTGAGTTGGGTAAATGGGTAAAAGGGTTTTGCAGGAAGCAGAAGACAGTTCGGAGGCGGCAAAACTTCACTCACCAAGCACCCCCCCCCCCTTTCTACTGTGCCTGTGTGTGGGAAAGGAAGGAAGGGTATAAGAAGGGTTCAAGCACGGAAAGCCTTCTGCCGCCGGGTTGGTTCGGGTCGGGTTTGGGTCATTGTTTTTAGCAACTCTGGAGAAAAAGTTAAAAACATTCATATAATTGTGGGGATTTCATGATTAACTATTTATCTTTTATAAATGATTTTCTCTCTGGTTTTTCCATCCAAAAAAAAAAAAAAAAAAAAGATTTTGTCTCTGGTATAACGTAAGTACGTAACTTGTCCAAAAAAAAAAAATGTGGCTGTGCGTTCCTAAAGCACTCATATAAAAAATTTCATGACAAATAATCTCACTCTTTATAATAATTTGTTCAAACTAGACTATTTTTTAAGGACTAAATTTTGAGGCAAGATTTGACCCTTTTCACGTAAATGGCATACTACACTTAAGTTCGTCCTTTATATATATATATATATGGTCCAGTCAATGTTGTTTTAGTAAAAATATGGATAATAATAGTCTTATATTATTTTTATAATATTATTTTAATATTAATTTTCAGTACATAAAATTTAAGTTTATTTTATTCTTATTAGAATGTTAAAAATAATAAAATAACATAAACATATTTTTAATGCACATTCTCTTTTTAAATAATTATTAGTGTACAAAAATTGTAAAAAAGAGTGAGAAAATCATTTTTCTAAACATATTATCGGATAATATACCCCAAACTAGGATATTTATGTAAGGTGAGATAATTTTTAGATACAGTGGCAATTAGGAGTTATCATTCCAATAATTTCTTTCTTTTCTCCCCATAATTCAAACTTTTATTTTCTCCTTCAAAATGTAATTGGATATCATTACGCTCAACCTTATCGATTAAAAGTAAAACTAATGATGCATCGAACTCTATTTTATCATATTTGTTTTTGAAGGGACAATAATTGATAATATTTCTTATGAATAAATGGCTAATGTGATACCTTGTATATCTTCTTAGTACTAAAATAAAAATTATTTTAAACTATTTATAACAACATTTAACCAAATATATTCATCATTAGCACTTATTTATAATTAGATTGGACCGTTAGTTAAAGCAAGGGCAATTAATAAATATTACGCATCACCTAAAATTTTTCTATGGAAGGGATGAAGTGATTTTTTTTTTTAAAGTAGGTAAAATTTCATGCATGAAGATGAAGTGATACTATATATGTGTGTGTATTTTTCCCATAAAATCATCTATTTTTTTGACTAATATAGCACAGTGAAATAATCCCTTTTAACCTCATCGGGAAAGAAAAAAAACCTTTTAACTAAGGATGAGACTTTTTTTTTTCCAATGGAAGAGAGAGTGTTAATATATTCTCCTAATAATCAATTTAAAAATTCTTTTAATTTAAAATTTCACTCATAATGCTATGAGTTATAATTTACATAATATCTAAAAATCATTTAATATGTATAAATAAGATTTTGAATTAAAAAAAAAAATTAAGCACAACAATTGGAAAGATTTAACATTTCTCAAATCCTGATCCTAATAGGAAGGGAGAGGGGATATTGGGTGCAGGACCTAGAACTAAAAGCCACTTACACCATTGCCTCGTTCACAAGGATGGACTTACTTGAAAGCCAGTCGGGGCACATGCCCTTGTTTTGGAACCATTTTAAGAGAAATGTTATATCCTCTTAATTAGTATACCTAAAAATTATGCTAACTCAAAATCTCTCTCATATGTATTAAATAATTTTGGGATGTTATATAAATTACAACTTATATCATATCTTGAGTGAAATTTTAAATTAGAAGGATTTTTGGTTGATTGTTAAGAGGTTATAACAACACTCTATTTCTAGTGTCAGCTATGCATGATAGCTGTTGATCATTCTTCCTGCCTTCATGTTTTTAAATTTACGCCCATATGAATAGGGATATAAACGAGTTGGTTTGAATTAGGTTTAAATAAAAAATAAATTTGAACCGATCAAATTTAATTAGGTTAGTTTGGCTCAATTCGGATTATCGGGTTGAACTAAAAAATAAAAATTACATTTTAAAAAAAGTTTATGTTCTTATAACAACTAATAATAATATAAAATTTAATTATGATACACTTATTAATGATATAAATAGAAAATTTTCTTAAACAAATATTAACAAAAAAAGATAAAAAATGACTATTAGTATAAATTTTAATGCAAAACTTTGAAAGATTAAAAATAAAAAATAAAATTAATCGATCGGGTGATTGGGTTGGGTATTTAAATAATCAGGTTAAAAAGTCATAAATCTAAAATTGAACCAATAATAATTGATTTAATTTTGTTCCACCGTAAAATGAATCGATTATCCAAACCAATTCGAACCAAATCCATTGATTTGGTTTGAATTTTTGGATTTATTTGATCAATTCTATCCACTTACACCCCTGCATATGAAGGTAAATAATGAGACAATCTTCAAGAAAAGAAGTAAACCTCATCTAATATTATTTTCTCAAGTTACACCCACATGACTAGTTGTTAAGATCATTCGTACGTACCAAGGAAGGGAAATAAATGATAATATTGATAATGATAATATTATTTAGCGTTTCCAAAAAAACAATTTACAATTATATTGATCTTCATCATTTTCTTTTTTTAATGTTTAAATTAATCGTTAGAACATTTTTTAATGTTTATGGGTTGTCTTTGTCTCCGTTACTTAAAATTTCTATGTCCCTTCCTGTATTTTAGTCTTTAAAAAATATGCTTTTATTTTGTCTTTATAGGTTAATTTTTAGTCTCTCAAAGTTTAAATTTTTAATAATTTATCCTATTTATTCTTAATATCTAAATATAACACTGGGATATTTGGATGTTTGAAGTTTGCAGTATGTTATAGGTCTCGTTAATTGTCTTTTGTACCACTTTTTAGTATCTCAAACGAGGAGTTAGAAAGATCCCCCCTCACCCCCCCCCCCCCCAAAAAAAGAAAAAAACCAAAACCAGACCAAAAAAGAAAGGTAAAGGAGAGTTTTCTAGATTTAAGCGCTTGTTTGGTTTCCCTTTTCCTTCATTCTTAAAAGTGGATTTGGGATCTAAAATTAATTCTAATTAGAAACAAAATTTTCTTGTTTTTGCTACAACATTTATGGTATATTGGTTTTGATCAATAATATTCCTAACAACATAAATTTTATCAAAATTATTTTTTAAATAAAATTATCAAATATAAATTACATTATTTTAAAGTCAATTTTAACCAAAATCAATATAATCAAACATTAATTTTATAAACATAGAACCAAATACACAGTAAATGATCGAGAAATAAGAAATTTAAAGCATCAATTGACATATATGCTTAACTGACATCAGAATAACTAACAAGCAACTAATTATGAGAGAGTGGCGTAATTAATCATAAAAAAAGTTGCATACGATTATCACTATCAATAAGTTATCAAACGCTTGCTATCTGGGGGAACGGCAAGAACAGATCCATTCATGTTGGGTTGGGCCACTTACTCCCACTAAAATTTGAGAAATTTTTTATAAGTATATAGGTATATATATTTTATCTCTATTAACTTATTTATAATTTCATATTAAAATAAAAATTATGCGAAATTTTTTATTATATATATGTATTATGTTTGCCCTATAATTATCTTATTAAGTTTGATCTCTTTAATCTTTGCTAGAGGCCACTCACACAGGCTGAAGACAAGTCTAGTTCACATAAAATATATTATACTAACTTTCATTGTTGAATATTGTGATATTATGTCTAAGGTTCGCTGACGCCATCATACTAAAATGAATGAACAGGGTAATTTGTTGAAAATATGGTTGTTAAATGATTCAATTTTATTAGACTAAAATGTGAATTATTGGAATTTTGATTATTCAAATATTGTGTTTGATAAAATTAACCCCTAAGAAAATAAAATGTATAAGACAATAAGAGTATCTCATAGTCGCGACTGCACCCCGAAGACTAATATCACTACAACGCGTGTAGAAATATTCCAGTTAAAAATTAAAATTATCACGTATATTTTTCTCTTTGAAAAAACGTTTACTCTACTAATATATATGACAATGAATCCCATTATCAGAACGTTAATGGATATTAAAATAGGAGACTTAAAACATAAAAATAAGAGAAAAATTAGGTTTATGTATACCAACCAATAACTATATTACACATCATCCTATTCGATAGTAATGTCTAACGAGGTAAAGAGGAAACGAAAAAAAAAAAAAAAAATTGTAAGACATGCTCAGCCACAATTTGTTTAGTGCAAAGTCATTTTGGCCCACATGAACAACAAAGAGGAATGCTATTTTAACATCCTCTCCCGTGACATATACGATGTTCACCGTATAAAACGAAGCTAAACGACAAAATGAGAGTAAAGAGAGTGTGTGACACATATACGGTGAAAAATGGATGTTAAACTTTTTTTTTTCAAAAAAAAAGGAAAGCCCCTAACCCGCGTCTAGCTCCCTCTTTCACTTTGAAAATTCACTTGTGGTCTTTGAATCCTCACTCACTCTCAAAATCCAACAGAGCTGAACCCCCGCCGTCATGGCTCAAATTGGTTTGAACCTCACCGCCGCCACCACCCACCGCACTCAACCGTACTCAACCACATCTCCACCTTCCTCCAATCCATAGCTTCCAACTTCTCTCTCTCTTCAACTACCGTAATCCCAACTCCAACGCTTTGACAACCACTTTCCGTAATCTCTTTCCCCTCCCCTTCTCCCTCTCCTGTACACACCACCGCTACTTTGCTCTATCATCCACCTCGGCCGAGTCAACTCGCTCCCTTTCGCCGCCAAATCGCTATGTCGCGGCTCAAAGAATGATGGAAAGGGTGGCGCCTTGCTCATGGGCGGTGTTCAAAGATGTGCACTCCTCTCACAGATGGGCCTCATGGCTATTTCCACTCACTTGACATTCCCTCTAAAAGGTTCATCCTTTAATCAATTCCTTTATTGCTTCTCTTTGGCGAAGGATGTAGGATGTAACTTGAACTCTTTACATTGATTGTATAATCGCTATTTTATAGCTAAATATTTGTAATAAGATATTCCACATTTTGTGCCATGTTGTCTCATACATGGAATGCATTTGCAGCTTATAGATGTTGGCTTCTTTGTCCTGCTTCAACTCTTTCTGTCATTATTGCCTGTCATGCCAACAAGGATCGTGATGACCATTTGGAGACTTTGTAAGGACAAGGTTTGTGACCTACCTCGATATTCTTCTCTTATAGTACTTAAATATCATTTGGGAATACTTATGAGGATTTGGGATGATAGACTAATCATCAGTAGTTGTTTCTTTTGTTTATATTTGTGATTTAAGCAATGTCCATCCAATACAAAATCACTCTTATATATATACTCATCTTATAAATCATAGTAAATCTTTGAAGAAAGAGAATAAGTGATTGTGAAGTTGAACCATGTCACCTATATTAAGCAGCTGGTTTAATGAGACATTATAAATTATATGATAATAGGCCTAAAACTTATATTTATGAAAAAATTAGACTGGAATACTCCTTATTCTCAGGTTTGTCATGAATTGATCAATCCCCACTTTATGATATGATCCGCTAATTCTTGTGCTTTGATTTGTATGCTCATCTACTAACACTCTTGTACTATTTTGAACTTTTGTGGTAGTTTTCATCATGATCTTATCATACCGTGGCAAAAGAAGTTGAAGAGGCCATCTACTGTTGAGTTGTTGGATTTTGCTGTTTTCTTTATCATGGTATGTGGAGTCACTCTTTGCAAAAGAAATAGGTATAGTGATAGTTCCTTCCATATTTGTAAGCTATATATTTTTGTATTGATAAGTTTTGGTTTGTTAAACTAAATTGGTTTCTGCTCCCTCCTTTTTAATTTTTGCTCTTAGATATCAACTTAATATATCATATGATCCATGGTCAATCAACTATCAAATTGTGTGAGCTACAATGTGGTAAAGGTGAGCATAAATTAATTTTTGAACCTGGGTTGTACTGATTAATTAGATTCCCATAGATGCATTTATGGACCTCGACATACAATTAAGGTTGATATTCAATTAGATTTCATGTGTGGCATTTCGTTGCTGAAATTTTCTGCCATAAATAGCGAGCAAGAATTGGGTGTGACTTAGGATGTTTCATGATATGAAAGAATGGAACTTTGCATTGTGAATCATGAAATTGTGATCAAGTGAGATAAAATATTTATGCTTTCTCCCATTCTATTTTTATTTGTCAATGAACACACATTTAAATGTGCAAGTGCCTATGCCCTCTAGGAGAAATATGCACACTTTTGCATAGATAAAATAAAAAAGGAAAACCAAATAATTGTGATAGATGTCCTGAAGCTCAAAATTTTAGATATGGTAAATTGGCATGTAAAAATTACTAAAGGAGTTATATTGACTTTAGTTTGGTGAGCTGAAGGAGTCGAGGCTTTTTTGGTCCTCTGTAGCTTTATTATGTTCATTGCATAAGTTTGATAATGATCCGAAGTGAAACTTACTTTGTGAGTGATCCTTGAACCTTCTTGTAGATAATTGATAAATTATGTCAAAGTTTTAACTTGGGATGTATTACAAATGTTATTTCATTCAAGAGAAGGACTTGCAAGAAGCACCCAAAAATGGAAAGTATGAGATTCTGGACTTAGAGATTTATTCTCGACCAAGTTTTAGCTATTGTCATTTCAAATATCCCTTTTCTTTGGGATGATAAGATTTTTCGCTTTAGTTTGTGTGATTATTTTATCTATTCAACGCAAAAGGAAAAACAAAAATGGTGGTTAGTTTCCTTGACTAGTTGTACTTTGTTCATTATTGTATCTTGTTAATCTGTGCAATCACTTAATTTACATGTGTGGTTGCCCAGCCAACAATGCACTGCCACTCTTTCATGTCAAATAATTTTGCTAAGATCAAAAGCTATGTGTTCAAGGGATATAATAAGGATAATGTTCTAGCAGTTTGGTGTACTTTGGTGAGCTATCTTTCTTACAATATTTTTTCTTTTTCTTTCATTAATTCAGCTTGTTTGGGATATCATTTTGTTTCATTTCAAACTTAGAAAAGGACATTAATGTTTGTACTTATAACTCAATATTAGAAAGTTGTTTAAGTGAGTCCATACCAGCCACTGTCCTGTGAATTATCCTCCATATCTCAATTACCTCTGATTAAGTGGTACATAAATAGATGAATTTTAAATAACCTTGTGGTGGATTTTGTTCAAGATCAATACTTGCTTAAATTATTTAGAATTATATGTCTTTCTTATTAATAATGTCAACCAAGTAAAATTGCTTTAATGTTTGATATGCTAATGGGAATCTCCTTTGTAGATATTGTATGGTGTGAACAAGATGGAGGATAGTCTAGAGGATATCAATGATATTTATAACGAAGCTTTGAGTATTATGCTACTTATGGCTATGCCATTCAAACGAATTCAGTTGGAAGATGCGACTCTTGCATGGAAGGTTGCAAGTTCACTCTCATGAGTCTCTAGACCATTAAACAAAATCAAAGGGCTTCGACATGTCACATGTGTATTGCTGAGATTTTTGGATCATGAAATACTATTAAAATGTTTCAAATTTTGTGGCTGTATGTATGTCTAGTGTAGCCTAGTCATATCGAGACAAGTGTATCATAACCTTTGATAATATTTATGGTTGATTAAATCTTGCCAAAGTGTACCATAGTTGTGTCGAACTTTCCTATCTTGTCGCCATAAATTAGTGATAACTTTGTTAGATAAGGTGGTCACTTATAAATTACCTCTCAATTCCCACTTGGTTAGTAACTTAGGCCAAAAAAGTCAGTAACTTGGGCTCAATAAGTTAGTAACTTTTTCAAAAAGCTGGTAACTTATCAGAAGATTTGAATGTTGATTTTATTAATCTTTGGGAATATATTGGTCCAACTAAACACGTTAAGATCACACCTTAGGATATTAGACCACATGGAGAGAAACTTCCAAAGCCAAAGTGAGCACCTCTCGATTCTCACGCCGGTTGGTAACCTAAGCGAAAAAGCTAGTAACTTCGCTCAATAAGATGGTAACTTTTTCAAAAAGTCGGTAACTTATCGAGAAAATTTGGATGTTGATTTTATTAGTCTTTGGGAATAGATTGGTCTAATCCAAACACGTTAAGATCACAAGGATATTAGACCATATGGGCAGAAACTTCCAAAGCTAAAGTGAGCACCTCTCGATTCTGCACTTAGTTGGTAACTAGGGCTAAAAAGCTGGTAACTTTGGGCTTAATAAAGTTGTAACTTTTTCAAAAAGTTCGTAACTTATCGTAAAAATTTGGATGTTGATTTTATTAGTCTTTGGGAATAGATTGGTCCAACCAAATACATTAAGATCACACCCTAAGATATTAGACCACATGGGGAGAAACTAAAGCCAAAGTGAGCACCTCTCGATTCTGCACTTGGTTGGTAATAGCCAAAAAGCTAGTAACTTCAGTTTAATAAGTCGGGTAACTTTTTCAAAAGGCTAGTAACTTATCGTAAAATTTGGATATTGATTTTATTAGTCTTTGGGAATAGATTGGTCTAACCAAACACGCTAAGATCACACCTTAGGATATTAGATCACATGAGAGAGACTTTCAATGCCAAAAATTTCCGCTTTTTAAATCAATTTCACCAATTATTGGGCCCAAGTTACCAACCCAATGTAGGGAAAAAATTATACTTCTTAATCCCTTGCACCTCTATTTCTATCTTTGTGTTTAGGCTCCTTTTATCAATCTATAATCACAGAGTTCCTATTAACTTGTTCGGTAACACAAAATTCATCGAGAACCCCAATACTTCCAAATTTCCACATACCTAAAAGTTACTAGCTGGGCCTAAGTTAATAACCCAAAGGTAGAGAAAAATTATGCTTCTATGTCATTTCACCTCTAATTTATAGTGTTCAATCTGCATTTTGTCAATCTATAATCAATAGGAATTCATTGTACCTCCAATTTCATGTTGTATTTAAGTCATTTTTATCAATCTATAGTGCCAATCGGTCCTATTAACTTATACCGTGATATAAATTTATTTAATAATCTTAATACTTCAGCAACTGCAGTCCTCTCATTTAGCCTTTAAGTCACTCCCCAAACGTGGAGTTAAGGCTCCATTCAAAGAATATAACATAAAGTGGGTGTAGTAAGTTGTTTGGATGCACAATCCATTCAAAGGCTAATAGAACCAAAAGAACAATTAATCGATAAATTACTGAGAACTTTTTAAAAAGTTACCAACTTATTAAACTAAAGTTACCAATTTTGGTGGTAGTTGCCAACCAAGTGCGCTTCTCACTTTGGCTTACATGCAAAGTCACTTCCCATGGGATTTAGGCTTTCACTGAGTTACCAGCCCAAATGTACAAAAAGAAAATCATGCTTCATAGTCAATTAATCCTATAATTCCATGGTTTATTTAATGCTAATACATCACTACATTTTTAAAAAAGGAAAAATTAGGAAAGAAATAGAAAAGACTTAACAAAAATGAAAGATAGACAAAGTACTAATATTGATCACCAAACCCATTTTCCTTAGTCCCCTTTAGAATATAACATGTCAACCCTCAATAAAACAGAAGTTACAATAACATTCCATCTGTTGGCTTTAAGATGCGCTTGGTGGTCATTGGAACTTATCCTGTTACTCCACCCAAAAAAATAATAGTAATAGATGAAAGGAAAATCCAATTTTTGAATAAACTTTACATAGCATGTGCCTTCAAACGTGGCACCCATGTTAAGAGAGATGGCAAGAGTCAAAATAATAGTTCAGAGAAAATGAAAGTGGAAATGTTAAAATTTAGTGAATGAGAAAGTGTGTACAATAAACAATTAAAAGTAACCAGCTTGTAACTAACTAAACTTCCTTTTAACTAAAAAGTAACGAAATATAATTTATTAGTTAACTTAACTAAGTTGTCACTAGTAATAATCAAACTCAAAATGGTAATAAAAGAGTATACAACAAACCAATTCAATGTATAACAAGAGAACAATAACTAACTATTAAGGGTAATTAAACTAGCTCATAATGCTGACCACTCACTTTCACTCCTCTGCTTTTTTTTTTTTCAATATGACAGAGCTCACACTACTCCAAATGGAGGGAAGCCTAAAATCAAAAGGATAACAAATAAAGTTTGATAAAGTACAAGCTAGAATTGTAAGCAAAAAGGACCTAACAGCAACCAACAAAAGTAGAGCTAATAAAATTAAGAATACTAATTCAGCCACATGATGATCCAAAAAAGAGAGCTTGTCCTTGACATGCTTTACTACACATAATGTGTTGTTCCTTGCAGCAAATTTTGTTCCTCAAAGAGACCAATTATGCTTGATTCTAAAGGACCATCAGCCACACACTTGTCAAATATGGTTCCAACACTCAATGAGCCTCAAAGATCCAAAATCAACATGTTAATCCCAACATACAATAAGATCAAAAAAGTCGTTTAGAACCTCCATATCAGTAGTATCATGGGTTAAACCTCCTATAGGTAGTGTCTTCAATGTTGCTAGAACTTTTTGACAGCCAGCTTCCTCTCGTGTGCAAGCAAGCATCAAATAATTTAGCTCCCATCATCTCCTTTTTGAATTCCTTATCTTCCACTCCAAAACCCATCACATTTACATACTTTTGGTAAACTGATTTTATTTCCTCAATCGAATAAAATCTCATCCCAACACTTTGGCTCAACTATTTCAGTATTGCCCTTAAAGTTATCAACTTCTAGTATGGATCCAACAACCCGGGCCCCATCATCATCATGGAGTTTTGTTGCAGACGACAGACCAACCTACACAAAAATAAGAAGAAAAAAATTAACTCACAATTTGACTCTGGTTAATTCCAAACTACCAATGAACAACCAGTTTTCTCATATCTTGCATAATCCCCAAAATAGAACACACACCAAAGAGAACAAGAATCATCAACCCAAATGGGTTTGCTGGATGTGGATTTTCACCAAAAGTCAAAAATAAGTTTTCATTCTTTTTAGTCAAATTCATTAACAGAAAATAAAAAGGAACACGTGATAGTATGGTATAGTAAAGACAAGCCATAAACCAAAGAGAAGAGGAAATAGTAGCCAAAGCTTACTAGAGGGAACACATAGTGAGAAGGGCTTCATTTTGTGGAGTTACAACCTGGAAACTCAAAGCCAATGTATGAGCTGCTTGTACCTTCACAGCCTTCAACTCAACCCCGATGTGAGCTTTGCTTTGCCTTCAAAGCTATAGCCACAGGGAAGAAGGAGGAGCATGACAACTGACAGGCTTGGCAATGAAAATCAAACAAAGTAGCAGAAAGAAGATAACGACAAGCAACTTTCTCCTTTGAGGTCCCTCATTTTGTCTTCTTACATTTTGACCAAGCTGCAACTCCTTGATCCAGAACAAGGTGAGAGGGGCGGGATGGGGTGGAGGGAGGAAACCAAGAAGCGGATCTCTTTTTCTTGTCTCTCTCTTTTCAAAATGTCTATTTTCGTTTTTCACCTCCAATACGCGAAATGGGATTAATACACGCACTGGCTGCTTTCTCTTTTTCCATACTGATCTGTCGTACGTATGTGTCGCCCACCCGCGCCAAATAACAGAACTCGACAACAAAACAAACAAGATCCACTTTATTGAATTTGTAATTTTCCGAAACAGTCCCCTGCTGCCTCATGCACGCGTAGGGTTTTCATGCCTTAGGAAACACAGTAAATCATCGATGTACCTCTCCTGTCTTTCGTTATCGACAAACAAGTCCTTCACCTCTTTAATCTTCTCCCTGTAAACCCTTCCCTCATCCTCAACCACAACCAGCCTCACCGAGTCAGCCACCGAGTCAGAAGTGAAGGACCCATCCAACTCGTCCCTGGGCACAGAATACCCCATCTTCCTTTCCTCAAGCACCCTCGCGTTGATCCCCTGGTCCGCAAAAAACGTCAGAAGCACCAGCGGCTTCTCGTTCTGAACCGCCTCCACCACTGACGTCCAACCCGAGTGTGTCAAGAACCCGCCCACGCTCTCGTGCCCCAATATATTCACCTGCGGCGCCCAACCCGTGCACACCACGCCCCGCCCTCTCGTCCGCTCCTCGAATCCCTCCGGCAGCCGCATCACCGCCGCGTCGGAAGGTCCATGCCGAACCCTAAGGGCCCAGAAAAACGGAAGCTCCGATTTCTCCAGCCCGAGAGCTATCTCCTTCACTTCCTCTTCGCTGGGCTTCGCTTCGCTCCCGAACGCCACGTACACCACACTCCCACGCGCCTGCTTGTCCAGCCACTCCTTCATCCACCGCCACGCGTCGGTGTCGTCGCCGCCGCCGTCGAACCCTATGGTGGGGAGCTGACCCACAGGGAGAACCGGTTTCTGGTAAATGTCTCTCAGTACTTGGAACCACTCGGGTTCGAGCTCGGTGCAGCCTCGAACCGCCACGAAGTCGCAGCTCTGGATGGTCGCGCCGAACCGGTACATGTCGGAAACGCCTGAGGCGTTTTCGGAGAGGCCGCTGTAGATTTTCATGATCTCGAAGTATCGGTACGCCAAGGTGGACGGGAAAGGGACCCACGGCGGAGAAACCGTGTAGTCTTCTGGTTTTGTCCGGTTCGGGTCGCTGCCTATGAGAAACGGAGCGGGTCCCCAGAAGGCCAACACCGGAGCGATGAAAATGCTATAGAAAGCGGTTTTAATGCCGTGTTTGGAAGCAACAGTCGAGACCCAGTAGGGGACGAAGTCGCAGAAGATCCAATCCGCATTGGAAGATTCTAGAAAGTGGGCGAAGGGCTGTTGGAGGGCGTCGTAGGCTTTTTTGAGGTATTGAACGACGTCGTAGGGGACGTCAGTTGTGGCCTCCGCGTTTTGCGGGAGGTTGTCCACTTGGGGCAGTGGGAGCTTCACGTATTTGATGAGAAAAGATAGGTTCGGTGGCAGTTTGGGGAGGCGCTCTATGTTTCTTGGGGTTGATACGAAGCTCACTTGGTGACCCCTTTGGGCTATGAATTTGGCTAGCTCGAGAAATGGGGTGAAGTGCCCTAAGGCTAGCCATGGGAACATCACTATGTGAAGAAACTTCTTATCCTCATTTGCTGTCATGGCGGAGCCAGCCGTAGAAAGAAGAATGATAGTACTCGATCGTTTTGGTTCACTGAATGTATGGGATGAGGAAGGTCTTCCTAGTTTTATTTTAGAGTTGCGTTATTCGGACATTTTATTGAGACATAAAAATATAATATATAATTTATCTTTATTTTCTCATTCATATATATATACACTTAAATATACTATGCCCATATATATATATATATATATAGTTAAATATGTTATGAATTTAATTTTTATGTATTCATAATATAAAATAATTTTATATTATTCGTCAATAGAATTAAAAATAATAATAAATTATGATGAATAATTATTATTATAGGTAATTATTTATTATAATTTATCATTTTCTTACTCTAATTTGTTACTCCTATAATAGATATCTTTTAAATCTTTTTTTTAAAGTTTATACAAAATAAGTTACACGCTTAAGAAATATCTTTTTTATAAAAAAATATTTTTTAAGGAATATAAACAAACGCACATATATATTATATATCTTCACGTATTTTGTTATGCGGTATGAAATAGAAAAAGATCACTTGAGATTGTTTAGCGAATGACCTCAAATTTCATACCGTATGTATAATATAGTAGTGATATGGGCGGTGAGAAACATGCAGTTAGTCCAGTTGAGCGAAGCAAAATAGAAAAAAGGCCTAGTTCGAGTGACTGGAAGAAACTAGTATATTTTTACCACCCTACACGTAATTAAATTATATCACTACGGTTACTGCATGCATCTAGCTAGAAGAGAACAAGTGAGAAGCGAGTTATTCATTGGTTGATACTGAGATATATTGTACAATTTAAATTGATTTTGGCCGTTGGATTTGCTATGCCCATTATTGGTGCAGTTGCCATTGAATAGGCACGCGCATTCATAAAAATGGCGACCACGCATAAAGAATAGTTGTACGAATACGGAATCAGTGTATGAAAATTTTATAAAAATTGGAATATGAATATGATAATATATATATTTAAAAATATATAAATTTTATAAATTTTATAAAATAAAAATTAAAATTTCATATTAGAAGTAAGAAAATATATCAATTTTAATATAAAATAAACCTAAATTATTTAACATCATAACACCAAAAAAAAAAAATTACAATACTTAAAATATTATTCAAAACAAGTATATAACAATTATTTAAGCACAATTAACTATTAAATTCTAACAGTTTCAATCTCATTATTTTCTTCCCTATCATCAATGAAAAGAATAGTCTCTAAATCAGACTCATCAAGTAAAAGACTAACTCCTTCAAAAATTCCAACTTTTTATCTTGCAACACAGTCACATATGCCCAAAAGGGGCCACTACTCAATCTCAGATTTTCTAGTAGTAAATTTATTGGTTAAAGAAGCAGCGGAGTTGGCATTATTACCATTTCCAAATCCCTCACTACCACTAGCAAGCCTAGCTATTGAGCCTTGTGAAATCATTTGATAAATAATTACAAAATTTCTACATTACTCAAAAGTAAAAAATTTAATTACTTATTCAGATGATAAAGAGCAAAGAATTAGAACACCAACACCGTCCCTCTGATTTTCCAAAATATTCAACATGAGCAAATATGAAAAAATAGCTGCAACAACATAAACAAACACTCAAGTCATCAACAAATCTCATATTTCAAGCTATTTTTAGGAATAATTCCAGCAAAAAAAAAATATATATCGATAGCACAAACAACAAAAAAAAAAACTCAAATTATAGAAAAATATATGTACCTCACTGTCACAAGAGATAAGCAAAAGAGGGAAGCCACTTGGTGGTCCGTCGTCGCTCCCAAAGACTGGAGAGGGAAGCCACCTATTGGGTTGTCGACACTATTGTTGTGCTGTCTTTTGCGTTGTTGTGTGTTTTCTTTGCTGCCGTCGCTGTTGTGTCGTGAAGAGCACTGCTGCCGCTATGATGTGAGGAGCACCACAATCACTGGGTTGTTGTCGACAAAGGAGTGGTTGAGTAGTGGTGGCTGGTGGGTGAGAAACTTGGAAGTAGGGTGAGGTGATTTTGTTGTCGTGCAAATGAAAGCAAAGGGGGTTAGGGTTCTACTTTTGGGAAAAGAAAAGGAAAAAAAAGAGAAAGGCAAAAATGATGTAGTTTAATCTAAGCCACATACCCGAGCCGCATTTAGCCGTACCCGAGCTTTACCTCGCCATACCTAATTTTTTTAAAAAAAATAATAATAATGGATTCGTATCCAAGCATACATCTACCCAAAATGTATCCGGTATAGGTACTTTTGCCAAAATTGAGTATCCATACTTCATAGTAGGCAAGTTTATTATCTGTTGGAATAAATATGCCTTTTCTTTATGCCTGGTCAATGTGTCTTTTGATGAAAGGACACATTGATTTAGAAGCAATGTGTCATTTGATGAAGGGACACACACTAATTTCCTAGTAAATGTAATTCATTTACATATCTAAAGAAGAATTTAGTCTTTGCTAGTCTCTTATGTAAAAGAGGATTCAAATTATAATAGAATTCGATAAATTATCATACTTAAGAATGAAAAGTATGTAGGAAAAGGATATTGTATAGAAAGCATGTTCAAACTTAATATTAATGATAAAGTAAATGTTTCTGTGTATATTGTTGATTCTTGTGATTTATAACATAGTAAATTAGTACATTTAAATTATAAGTCAATTGAATATATGCATAAACATAATTACATTGTTCTTAGTAATAAAGATTTTAATAAGAAACATGAGATTTGCATACAATCCAAAATTACTAAGAAACTATTTCCTAAAGTTGAAAGAAATACATATTTACTAGAACTAATACATAATGATATTTGTTAATTAAATGGTAATATTACTAGAGGAGGTAAAAGGTATTTTATAACTATTATTGATAATTGTTTGTGATTTACTTATGTGTATTTGCTAAGAAATAAAAATGAAGCATTTGAAATGTTTAAGAAGTATAAGTTGGAAGTAGAAAACATGCATGATAAGAAAATAAAAGTTTAGGAAACATGCATGATAGATGTGGAGAATATTTTTCTAATGAATTTGATTTCTTTTGTGAATTACATGATATTGTGCATGAATCTTCTGTCCCATATACTCCACAACAAAATAGTTTAGCAGAGAGAAAGAATTGTATCTTAGTGAATATGGTTAATTCAATATTGCTAAATGCCGAGTTACCTTACAATCTTTGGGATGAGGCATTATTAACGACATGTCATATCCATAATAGGACACCATCAAGAAATATAAAGGTTTCTTCATATGAAATATGGAAATGAAGAAAACCAAACTTAAATTATTTGAAGGTGAGGAGTGTTTGGTCTTTTATCGTGTTACTGATCAAAAGAGAACTAAATTAGGGCCAAGAGCTATAAAAAGCATCTTCATAAGATATGCTCAAAATTTTAAGACATACAAAATCTTAGACTCAATGTCTAATACAGTTGTTAAATCAAGAAAAGTAGAATTTATTGAAAATAAATGCATTAATAGTTCAACCCCTAATTTGGAATATCCCTAAAAGGATACAGAAGTTTTTTAAAAAACTATTTTAGATCAAAGAAATAAATCTCTAGGTGAAAATGAAATAGTTGAACCAAGAAGGAGCCAAAAAATGAGAAAAAAAAAGAATAAGGATATGGGTCCAAATTTTATTTCTTTTGAGGCTATAACTTTTTTCGTCAAAAGAACTAGGGATTTTCTGATAAATAAGATCCCTATTTTGTTAAATATAGAGGGTGATTCTCAAACATTTAAAGAGGCTATGGTTTCTAGAAACTCTGTTTTTTGGAAAGAAGTAGTGGATGATAAAATGGACTCAATATTATCTAATAATACTTGGGTCTTATTTGATTTGCCTCCAGGATCAAAACCTATAGGATGCAAATAGGTAATTAGAAGAAAGTATAATGTAGATGGTTCGCTACAAACCTTTAAGGCAAAGTTGGTAGCCAAAAGGTTTAGACAAAAAGGAAGGTCTAGATTATTTTGATACCTATGCACCTATTGATACATGCTTAGGAGGATAATTTGGTCATTTTAACACTGAAAAAGAGCATGTTTCTAGCAAGTTGGTTCTACTTTAGTGATCAAAGAATCCGAGAGCTCATTTCAAGTTACTTGGAGATTAAGGAATCAAGCTTAATTAAAGTAATTTGGAGAGCAAGTAATCTGATCATGTTAGAAATATGTTTAGATTGTGACTAGATTCTTTTTTAATTTGTTTTGACTTAGTCTAGATTTATTTAGATTTAAATTAAATTAATTTATCTTTTAAGATATAAATCAAATCTGATCTAATCTATAAAGATCAAATCTGATTTAAATTAGTTAGGAATAAGTCCTTTAGAATAGAATCATATCTTTAATTTTAAATTTTAGTTTCGATTCAGATTTTTTTAGATAGGATTAGATAAGTTCTATTTTTAGGATTTATGTATAAATAGGCAACTTGGCCTATAGACAGAGAATTTTATCATATAGTTTTGATCATGGTTTGACTACCAATATAGTTGTGAGGTTTTCCTCATTTTTGTTCTGTGTGATGCAGAACTTTCTATCTTTTCCCTGTTATCTACGTTTTCAAGGACAGGTTTCTTGGGGGTTTAGTAGGGAGGGTCTTTATTCTATATCTTGTTTTCTATCAAAGTGTGTGCTTGGGGTTTCTGGATCTTTATATCCACGAGGTTCCTTCATCACCTATGGTTAGAATGACTTATATTAGAACTCTTATAGTGTTAGCATTCATTTATAAGCTTCATATACATCAAATGGATGTTAAAACTACTTTTGTCAATGGAGATCTTAATGAAGAAGTTTATATGGAACAACCGGAAGGCTATGTGCTACCCGAAGTAAAAAGAAAGTCTATAAACTAGTTAAATCTTTATATAGCTTAAAACAAGTGCCTAAACAATGACATAAGAAGTTTGATTATGTAGTTTTATCAAATGACTTCTTACATAATAATGCAGATTTACTCCAAATTAACTAAAGATTATGGAGTAATCATTTGTCTATATGTAGATGGCAGGTTAATTATTGAGACAAATTTAGAAGGGATTCATCAAACAAAGGAGTATCTAATTTCTAAATTCAAGATGAAGGATTTGAATGTAGTAGATACAATATTGGGCATAAAGGTGCATAAGAATAAAATTAGATTTGCTTTAAGTCAATCTCATTATATTAAAAATGTATTGAAAAAATTTGAGCATCTTAAAATTAAGGAGTCCAATACACTCTATGATCCTAATTTTAAATTAGAAGAAAATATAGGGAGACCTGTAGCACAATTAGAATATGCAAGTGGTATAGGTAGTTTAATGTATGCAATGCATTGTACTAGACTTGATATAGTATTTGCTATGTACAAACTATCAAGGTTTACATGAAAACCTAGTAATCAACATTGGAAAGCTATGGCAAAAATTCTTGGTTATCTTAAGAAAACCATAAATTTGGGATTACATTATAGTGTTTATCCCGCTATACTAGAAGGTTATTCTAATACTAGTTGAATTACAAATCTAAGTAATAATAAATTCACTTCAGGATGAATTTTCACCATAGGTGATGGAGCAATAAATTGGTCATCAAAGAAACAAATATTTATTTCACATTCTAATATACCTAAAACAAGTTCTTACTCAATACTTAGTCAAAAGTATCATTGCATGAAAATTGATAGGATTATGGCACAATAGAAAGATATGAATCGAGGTGTGTATTATTGATCAGAGGCAAGACAAGTCAATGTGACATGAAATCCCAATAATGGTGCAACTGAGAGGTTGTTTGAGAGACCCTTTCCTTCTCTCCTACTCACCAATGAGTTACAATCACCAAAACTGACTTTCCAATTGCCCCACTCACCCCTTTATGGCTACTCGTCACACTAACCAATCAACAGCAACTAACCCTCTAATAGTAACTAACTACCTATTACAAGGGCCATTGTCATTTCCCTGGCCCAAAATCCCAACATCTTGGCCCCTCCTCACAAACACCTTTCTAATAATTGGGCCTTACAGCATTTCTGTTTTCTATGCTTTGTTAGTAAGGCCCCCGCCCATTCGTACAGAGAAACTTGTTAGTATGCTGTGTATATAGTGCAATAATGGATTTGGAACTTTATATTAGATCAAATGCAATAATAGTGCAAATCGATTTGTCAGTACAGCCCCATCAAGCAGCTCGCATGGGCCAAGGCCCCATTTACCGACAGAGATGAATTTGTCCTCTTCACCATTTGCCAATTCCATTTGATAGTTGCATGTTCTGACCAAAAAAAAAAAAAATTGATAGTTGCATGTGGTTACTGCTGTATACCATTGACGAGACTTGGTTGAATGGTGAAGAGGATCCACTAGTAAAATTTGAGACTTCACATATATTTATTAATCATCCAAGTTCCTTTAAGAATCTAATGGCATAATCATATTGTTCTTCTGTGCTTTGACAGTGGTAAAAGTACTAGCGCACTATAGTTACATGGATTGTGCACGTGCAAGGTGTGCACCTAGGGAATAACAAACTCTACCTATATATTAAGTTTTAAATTTATCAATAAATTTTCACTTCACATTTCTCTCAAATCTTTTCTCTCTTGATCACTTTTTCTTCTCATATACTCTTCTATCAAACAGAAATCAAACAAGCTTTGTCTTAAGTGTACAAGCAGATCCATGATATGACCCAACAAGCCTCTACACTAAATTAGTTGTAGTTAAGCTAGCCCAATTTTAACCCTTCTTACCATCCACTATTCACCTCCGAAGTAAATTCCACAAGTTGTTCCACAAGTAGCGATGACGGAGACCAGAACAAGCCCCTAAGCTTAGTACTTGTGGAAGTAAGAAACTCAAAGTGTAACTCTTCATATCTATCCTAAATAGAATAGGTCTAAATGATATGAATAATTGGCGTTTTGTTGCACAGGTTAAAATTACATTACTTCAATTTAAAAAATTAAAAAATTAATTTAATTAAGTTGTAAATAAAGTAAATAATTAATTTTAATACAAAACAACAAACTATTATTTAAATAGAAAATTGATACATATTGTTAAATCAAATAAATTAATAATAAAAATATAATATAAAATCTAATAAGAAAAAGATAAATGCAAATCAAATAAAGTCTTTATGATTTTGCATTCATTTGAAATTGTCAACTTTTTGTACTACAGTACACCATATAAGTACAAATTAGAAAAAGAATAACTATATATAATGTTCAATTGTGAACTAAATTAAAATTAAAAATAACAATCATTGCTAAATAAATGCATTTTGAAATAGAAAATAAGAGTAAATTAAAGTTTATTACCTCAAATTCAAATATTCTGAAATATCTTTAGATAAACTACATTTCTTGTTTTGTTGCATGAATTTTCATTGTCATCTAATATCAAATTCTTCAGCTCATCCTTGGATTTGACTCTTTAAACAACTATATAAAGTTGTCCATGAATGAATATAGCCTTTGGCAAAAACAACCCAACATACAACAATGATTGCCTCTAGCTTTTATTAATAGTGTAACAAAAAATTATCTTCTTTGAAATCTCAAAGGAATTTCAGGATCAGATGGAATCATATTCATTCGAAGAATGTAAACCTTATTACCAATATAATTTCCTATAATCATGATTTCCCCTCTGATGTTATTTGCCAATTTTTGATTAATTGATATTGTTCCATTGCACAATCTTGAAGTCTAATCGATATTTTTTAGAAGCATAATTGGAACTCATAACAAATATTTAGTGGTATTTTTATTTAATTTGATGTGATTTAATGGTCTTTTAAAAATTATTTAAAATGAAAAAAAATAAATAACGAAATAATGCAATACACGCGCAAAATACAAATGTAACCATTAATATTAATACATAGATTTGAATAAATAAAAAATAAATCAATTATATCAGTTTCATTTATTTGAGTCCTTTATTATAATTTACACTGAATAAAAAATGCATGACTGAGTAAAAATTAGAAGAAGAAAAAAGGCACATTCAATTTATTTGCTCTTATATTAGTTGCTCCTTTTTTTTAATAATTCGAAACACATCATTTTAAAACACATAACCGGGTCATTCATTTGCTCCAGAATTATTTGCTTCTTTTTTTTCTTTTTTTTTTTCTAATTACAAACAAATTTATGTTATTTCCCTAACTAGAAATTTACTAAAATTAAATCATATTCAATTTGGTTGCTCCTTTTTTTTTTCCCTAATAACAAACATATTTAATTTATTTCCTTAATTAGAAATTTTTTAAAATTAAAATATGTAGAATTCATCAGGTTTTAATACGTGTAATGCTTCCATATAATAGCAACCTTTATTTTATAAGTAGTATAGATTATATTTAAAGTGAAACTTTTTTTTTTTGGGTATATTAGTGACAATGAGATTTGAAACTAGAATTTCATGTAAATTATTTAAATCCCACCCTCATCACTAAATCACCCATGGTAGCTTAAAAGTGGAATATATATATATATATATATGTGTGTGTGTGTGTGTGTGTGCAGAGCATACTTTGTTTCTTCTATAGCCTAGTTATTTCCTTTATTTTGCTTTAAGGTTATAGGAGCATATTTGAAGTAAGAGTGCAAGAACTTTCAGAAAAAAAGAAAGGAGTTTAGAAGTCCATGATTACAAAAATATATTTATAATATTATTTCTGATGGTTGATAATTTTACACTGAGTGAACTTCTTCATTTATAGATGAAGAAGCATACATGAGGTTTCTTGCAACTCTGCTGTGTGGCTATAGCCTACTATTAATAAGACAAGGACTTGACACTTAAAGACACTTATTACAAAGGATAGTAAGGACTTTCCTATTTATTACAAAAGGACGTCAAGGACCTAATTATTTATTACAACATGACAAAGTCCTAACTACCTTTATCATATCATGACAAAAGTCTACTAAGTTTAATATACGTACTTTTAGACAGGCAAGACTTTAAGACGTCTAAGTACTAGCTTTTTTGTCTTTGTAGTCTTACTTTGCTTTTGATATGGCTATGATTATGATGTCCTTGGATGTTGGGTCTTATTGTATTGTTGACACCTCTACCATTTAAAGATAGGCTCGTGGCTAGGTGACAGGTTGGCTCTCTCATCTCTACTTTCTTGTTTTCTGTGCTTTCTTAACTCTGCTTCCAACATTATTTTTTTAGCATCTATCTCTTTCATATCTTCATTTGGATCTTGAGAATTTTGCATGAAAAGATCTTGTATTGAATCTTGGTCAGTGTCCTTGTTTGTTTGGCTCCTTTCAAGGGCTTCAGCTGGTGCCTCGCTTGCGTGTGTAATCTCATATAGTAGACAAATAATATCTAATGGTTCGAGTACAATACAAGCGGGATTATCATCTGTGCCATTGATTTCATGCAAGTGAGAAATTAAATTTTCTTTGTAGAACGATAGTTCATTTTCTCGAACAAGTGCTTTTAGACTAGGGAGTAATGTATACACCTTGACATGGTTTTGTGTCCAGAGAAGCTTTGTTTGTACGTGTTGGAAATATGGATGGTGGATAATAAAAACTGAGATAAAGTCATTGACTTGATCCTCATATAATTTTCAAATATTAAACCTCGATAATTCTCTGTCAAGTTTTTTAATCCACCAACTATAAACGATGTTCTACATGAGGATAGTAAAGATGGTGAGATAAGATGAAACAGGATTTAGCCAGGTGGGTTGAGGAACAAGTTTATATGTTTGGATGGATGTGTTGAGATAAAGGGATATGTGTGATTTTGGAAATTCCTGCAAGCATCTGGGAGTGAGAGGAGTGCCAGGAGGGATTTGAGGAGGATAGGTTCTTTTTATTTTACTTTTTTCAGAAGAAGTAGATAGATAGATATTCATCATGATTAGTGGATAACCGTGAGTGAAGACAAATATAGTGATGGGTTTGGCTGGAATTTGGTTTGGTCTGGAGAAAAAGTCTGGAATGAGGTTATGAATTCCTTTTATATACTTCACAAAGAAATTATATCTTGAGAATCATTCCTTCATTCTCAGAGTTTGAGAACTTGGTGGAAATTTATTTTTGAACTCAAGAAGTTTTGGAAATTAGGAATTGTTACGATGTAACTCGAACTAATGTCCCCCAAGATAGAAATCAAATTTTTGGATTTCATATTTGACGGCTAGAGTTTCCTTGTATGTGGTGTGGTAATGAAGTTCTGCTGGCTTAAATTGTCCCCTAACATATTCACAGTAAAATTTTTGACCTTCAACTTCTTCTATGAGGACTGCTCCCCAATATTGGTCACTAGCATCTGTCTATAAAATCTGCTTTCCTTCCCCTAGTATTTTCAGAGGAGGTGGATTTTTTGCTACTTGTTTCAACTACTTCACAGTCTCAGTTTGTTCTGGTCCCCATGAAGGAGCATTTTTCTTGAGAAGTTTGGATAGTTTTGTAGTGCAATTGGAAATATGAGGAATGAAATATCGGATGTAGTTTAGGATTCCAAAGAATTGCTAAATTTGCTTTGTGGACATGTTTTCATTAGGAAATTTGGAAAGTTATTCAACGATGTATGGTTGGGGCACATACTTTTCCTGGGCAAAATGCATTCCTAAAAAATCTACTTTAGTGGTTCCAATATGTGATTTATTTGCCGAGGCATTACTCCAAACTTGTCACAGATTTTATAGAATCTTTCTAAGAGTTGCTTGTGACTGTCTTCATTAGATGAGAAGAGGAGTATGTCATCAATGTAAATGAGAGCGCTATCAAGAAATGATTCAAAAACTCTAGTCATGGCTTTTTGGAACAGTGATGGGGCGACTTTGAGTCCAAAAGGTAGAACAGTCCATTGATAATGGGCATTAAGAATATAAAAGGCAGCTTTGAGCATGTCTTTTGGGTCAAGCCCCAATTGCCAAAATCTTGACTTTGAATCAAATTTTGAAAAAATGTAGGCATTTCGAATATAAGAATAAAGAGAGTAAATTTTTTGAAGAGGAAACTTATCATCTTTAAGAAATTGATTTAACGGATAGTAATCAATGACAAATTTCTTTTTTCCTCGAGCTTCTTCAAATCTCTTATTCACATAGAAAACTTGGCATGCCCAATTAGACTTAGTTGGTTCAATCAATCCTTATCTCAACAATTGTTGGCATTCTTCAAATACTACTGCTTTGTCAGATGGTGACATTCCGGGATGAACTGCTTTTGTTAGATTTATATCTTCATTTAGTTTGAATGGTACTTTTATAAAGAATTTTTCATTTTTCCAAAGTGGTCTTAGATGTTCAAAAAGATCATGGCTGTTAGCATTGATTTTGAGGAGTTTATCTCTTAATCTTGGAGGTGCATCTTCAAGGGCGAATAATTTTGGGATAGTAGAGTAAGGCTTGAACTCCTTTTTAAATTTGATCCCTTGAGAGAAGATTTAGAGTTTATGATTTTGAGTGTAGATGACCATGCTAACAACAATATCTTTGTTAGGTAGATCTGTTCCAATGACCTTGATCCAAATAACACATCTTAGGAAGATTTAACCCCGATTTTGTGTTTGGTAATCAAATCTGTCCAAAAAATCTTTCCATCTGAGCTTTAAAAAAATAAACACTAGGCTCCTATGCGAAGGATGGGAGGATGGCCGGATTTATCAATATCTTTTGTGCACTAATATCTATGAATGCAATAGCTCTGATTCATACATCATATTTAGAAGGAAGGATATGGACTTCTATATTTGGCAATAGTGGAATTTGATCAAGTGAGTTGATTTCTGGACCTAAAAGTTTAGATACTTCTTTTGCTTGCATTACAGGAAAATATTCCTCAAAACCAGAGGAATCTGACTTGCTATTACAACTGGAGTCTGTGTATCCAAGTCTAGAGACAGTGGAGGCATCTAGTTCATCTTCTTATTCATCATACTATGACTCAATATCTTCATCTGCTGCTAAATCAAGAGAATGGATCAGCTTAGAGGCTTTTTCTTTTTTATTTCATTAATTTTTTGAGAAATGCCCCTTTTTCTACAAATAAAACGTCTTTTGCCATCTTTTCCTCGGTAAGTTTTTTTTTTTTTTTTAAGAATTTGACCTTTTTCTTCTTCCCCTTTTTTGTTCATGAAGATCTTGTTTTGCCTTTTAATGATGATTTATAGCGGCAGCTACAATCTTTCTCTTTGTACTTGATCTCCAAATAATTCTTTTTGCAAGCCATGGTATATTTTTTTCTTGTCCTTGAGGATGTTCTCAAAAAGAACTTGTTAACTGCATAATTTGTCCAATGCAGCAAGACATGTCTGGTGGATTTCTTCGAGAGTTATACTTATAACGTCTATTTGTATAGCAATGATCATCTGATACATTTTTGCTTGAAGATCTTCAAGAAGAGAACTAACATAGATGTTCTTAAGGTTAGGATCACTATAGCCATTCAACTGATAAAACCTTTGAGCCATTCTTTTGAAATGGCGTTCTAAGTCTAGCTTCTTTAAGGAACAACACTTCATGTCAAAGTATTCTTTTCAAATTTTCTTTTGACCAAGACAATGATCACCAAGAAATTTATGGTGGAGTGCTACAACAATAGTATTAGTACTTTCTAGTCTATGCAGTTCATCTTGTCGTATAGAACCAAGGCTACAATACTATTTGTTAAGAATACCGATTATATGTGCACAGAATTCTTCAATGACTCAATATCGATAAATATCTGGTGCGATCATTTTAGCATTTATCCAAGCTTTAAAATCTAAAAATCTTTTCCTCCACCAAGACGAAGGAATGTCATCTATGGTAAACAGTGGTCTTCTAGAAGGAGGAGGAATGTTGATTTCCTGAGGGTTTAAAGATGATGATTGAGCTCCTTTGGCTGTTTCAGTTTTTATAGTTGTAGCCATTAGAATTCTAGTGATATCAGCATATTCATCATCACTAGGAGCTTCTATAAAAGCTTCGACACTCTAGTCAACGCTATCTGCTTGTTCTTGGTAAGTGTATGAGGTCATCATAGCTTGAGACAGTGGTATTGTATTAGGATCTACATATGATGTTTGGGTCTTTTTTGGAGACGGTTCAGGTTCAGGAGATTTCGAATTTTAGAGAGGTCTTAGAGAAATAGAGGTAGACTCAACAACTTCTTTTCCTTTTGGGTTTTCTCTGGGACAAGACCTTTTTCCAAAGAATGTTATTTTTGGTGGTAGGATTGACAGTAATAGAGATGGAGGTTTGTGTGGTTGTGAGGATGGTAGAAGGCTAGGAAATATTTTTGGTGGTGGAGTAAAAAAGGCCTGATTCTGGTTATTTTTGAAGGCTTTTTGTATACTCATAAAACTCTACAATATGATAGGTAAGCTTTTGAAATTCTTTTTCTCATTGATCAAAGGCCTGGTCATGGATATACCGAACAGGAAGTTGCTGGATTTCCATTTTGAAGACTTCAATTATGGCTTTTGTCTCATTATAATATTTCTGCAATTTTTTTGACAATATCCCCAGCAGTTGTTCTATAGCAGGCATGAGACTATCGACCTTTTGATTGATCTTTGTCAGTAGGCTATTTTGAGCTAAGGAGTTTTCTATTTGCTAGTTGAAAACTTCTTCAGTTTGAGTCAGAGGCTTTAATTTTCCATTTGATTGGACCTCAGTAGGCTGGACAAATGGCTTGGCGTATATCTAGGTGGTAAGATTGGATTTTCTTTCTAGTGTTGGAAAGTCAGCTCCGTAAGTGACTGAAAAGGAGACGAACATCATACACGGGATTTCCGATGTCAAAGGGACAGAAGGTATTGGTGTTGAGTCTTTGCATGAAAAAGAATTTGAAACATTTGGTGGTGGTGACCAAGTAATGAGATCTGGGTCTTCAAGAGGAGGAGGATATCCTTCTTGCCGTAATATTTTGAGGGCTTCTTCATAGATTGGCAAAGGTTCCTTTCTTTTTTTTTTTTTCCGAATTCCAACCCAAGGACCGTTATCTGGATCAAATTTCCTTTGTGGCTTAAGAGGGGGTTTACAGAAGTAGTAGGATACTTACAAGTTCCAGTGCATGGCCTTCACCATTCATCACTTCCTGTCATGGGATAGAACCATGAGTCGCAATTGCAGCCTGGTTCACATATTCCTGATCTAGGAATATCCCACAAAAAGTGGCCATCAATTTTATCAGAATAGAGGATCTATCCATTTGGTTTAATAGCATGGATGGCAGCTTCTTTTCGGCTGCTCCAGGGGTGATCATCATCGTATGGAAGATAGGAGGATTTCCTTTTGAAGGCTCTTCTTCGTCTGATCTTTTAAAGATAGTTCTGACAATTCAATCAGCAAATCTCTGCAAACTTGCTTCAGTGGCTACAGCAGGGGTGCTATTTTTCTTAAAATTTTCATAGTTGTTTATCTGTAAGAGTTCCTTTTTTGGAATCTACTTCGGGATCTGAATGATGGACGATGTCTCATCATTGGAAGTGGCTATGACTATCAAAGGATTTTCATTAAATCCTTTCGGAGTAGGTAGATCAAAGCAATGATCTTAGAGCCTATAAATAAGCTGGTGTTATAGTGAGGTGACTAGAGCAACTCCATCTTGTGGAGCCCCTATGAGTTGGACTTGTAATTTGAATCTGGTGGACAAAGTAGGATATCGGAGATGGACATTAAAGTTGGGGTACATGGTTAAAATAACACTTCTTGCATTTGCTGTTGTTAGAATAATTTTGATGGTGGCATGTTCAAGATTCTAGAAGGTAGTGTCTAGTAGGTTTACCTTAGCAGTAATAGGAAGTCATTTTCTCCCATGAAGAGAGAGAACTAGCCTAATAACCCTAAGGTGAAGGCTAACATATCCTTCTTTCTGCCAAAGTCTGATGAGAGTAGAATTGATTTCCAGATCAACATATTGTTCAACACTGGTGGCTTGAAAAGCACATTCATCCATCTTAGGAGTCTAGATATACTACTTTACACCAGGTCTAAGAGTTGAGATGAGCTTTTTTCGAAGCTACCTAAATGGTCATTTTTCTTTTCTGAAAATATTATAGGAATTAAGAAGAGGAGGGATAGAACTTTTTATCTGGACATCTTCAAGGACATAAGAGTATTCTACAAAGTTTTCTATTTTAGAAGAAAGGGTTTTTATACAGGACTTTGGGATAGATAAATTTGAAGTTAAAGATATGAGTTTTTGGAGAGCAATATCTGAGGAAAATGCCATTTGTGAGTTGGATTCTTCCTTACTCATTCTATATATATATATATATATAACAATAAGAGAAAAACCAAAAAAAAGGGAGAAAACTAGTGTTGAAGCACAAGAGCAGTAATCAGAGAAGTGTCAAGTTTCTAAAGAGCTATATATATGAGGGTGAGATATCCAAATATAACACACTCTTATATAAATATATAATATATTATCTTATCTTTATACACATACGTATATTTTAATACTTACCCTTACTCACATTATATCCCATATTATATTATATCTATATATAATATGTTAAAAAAATATTTCTCAATACCTAAACCAGATGGCCAAAACACCAAATTTAAACACAGAGAGAGAGAGAGAGAGAGAGAACACTATGCGAGAAAGAGAAAAGTATGAATAACTTTTTTTCAAGGTTTTATTGCTTATCAGGTTCAATGTTTATTTAACTGGCATCATTATTATACTTAGTTCATGGGGTCTTTGACGTGGGTAACTCTTTATGCTGAATGCGTTCCTAGAAAAATTTAAAAAAATAAAATTGTATTCTTACTATTAATTATATCTTTTTAGTTACTAATAAACAGGTGATCTAACATATAAAAGCAACTACATTTGAATTTAAGCTATCTTAAAAATAACCAACAGCAATAGCATCAGCAAGCAGCAAAGTTCCAAACCTCTGAGCATGAGCATTCTGTTTTTTTTTTATGACAAAGTCTTTCGGCCCTCCAGGATACAAAAACAAAAAAAAAAACAAGTATCAGTTGAATTTCAACAGTATGGAACAATTGGGAATTAAAATGCATCAACAATAAAAATAGTCTCAAGCAAATCAAAGTTAGATAGATACCCAGGTCCAAACTCTCGCGTCCAAAACGTTTTAAGCCCACATTCATTAAACAACAATGCACAAAAACGAGGCTCATATGTGTGTGTCTCGTAGCCTCTGCGCCCGCGTTTGATTGCGAGAATCGGAACCTTCCCCCTTTTGTGTGTGTGTGTGTGTGTGTGTGTGTGTGTGTGTGTGTCATGACCGAAAAAAAAAAAAAAAAATTCACGCCATCTGCAGATTAATCGTTGAGTCAGCGATATTAGGCAGGATTCTTTGACATTTATTGTCCACTTACAATATTAATTAAATGCCTTGGATCTCAAACGAGGATTCGATAATCATCTACAACGATGAAACAGCAAAAACAATAATAATAATAATATTATTATCATTATTTATATTTATTTTATGGTGGTGGATGTTAAAAAAAATTAATAATGAATTTATTATTTTATATTTTTTTCTCATTATGTCCATAATAAATTTTAAAATAGGGATAAACAACATTATGAAAAAAAAAATAACATTACTATTAAAAAAACACTAGAGTACTAAACTCAATCACAGCAAAAGGGTTACTCAACAAGAAAAATAAACCGCCTAAAAAAAAAAGAAAAAGAAGAAGAAGAAGCAGAACGCGTGTCTCGCAATAGTCGCAGCTAAACGTAGTAGCTCCGATGGACAAATCACAGGACAATACAAGAAGAAACAGTAATTGAAGATGAAAGGTGGTGGTGTTGCCCACGTGCTCATCTTTCCGTGTGCAGCACAGGGGCACGTGAACAGCATGCTCAAGCTCGCCGAGCTGCTCGCCCTTTCCAATCTCCATGTCACCTTCCTCAACACCCACCACATCCATCTTCGCCTCTTGAGTTTAGGCCACATCCAAGCACGTTCGGCATGGTACCCTACGCTCCAATTCAAGGCCATCCCTGACGGCCTCCCTGACAACTACCCGGCTCTCGGAAACCAGCTATGGGAAGTCTCAAGGTGGCTGAAGTCACACGCAAAACCCCTCTTCAGAGACATTCTGATCTCTTCAAGCCCCGGAAAGCCCAAGATCACTTGCATCATAGTTGATGGATACTTAGGAGGAGGGTTCACCACCGACGTAGCAGATGAGCTTGGCATTCCAATCATTCATTTCCGCACCGTCAGTTCTTCCTGCGTTTGGGCTTGTTTCTGCGTTCCAAAGCTCTTCCAATGCAAAGAACTTCCCATTAGAGGTGCACACCCATTTATAAATATCGAAGAAAAATTGAAGATCGCTCATTTTGATTTGTGCTTTTCGCGTCAATGTTTGAACGTGTGAAGATAACGAAACAAAGCCCAAAATATCAATGGGCGGATTATCCGATGAAGCACACATAGTTTACATCACCATGAAGTGCTGAATTGGGAAATAGAAAAGCAACAAGTGAACAGTGGGGCCAGATATTAGTCAAAGGTTATTAAATTCTGCGTTTTGCTTAATCCTAATTTCTTAACTAAAACCTTAATATGAATCCCTAATTTCCTTTAACTCTGATTGAGAGCCGTCGCCCCCATTATCCTCCTTCTACCTCCACTTTCTTCCACCACGATGCTGCGGCCTCCTCCCCTTGCCACCACCACTGCCACCGCTAATACCCTCACCCCGGCAACGGCGACCACTACACACCGCAGCCGCCACCACGATCTTCCCCAACCATCACAATGCGCCACAACCGGACCATCACTGCATCTTGCTCCACATCCACGAGCCATCCGCCGCTGTCGACCGCGACCACAGCACATTGCGGCCATCACCTCTATTTTCCCCAACCACCACAAAGCACCGCGTCCCACCCAACCATCTTCATCCAAAAGAAAGCCTCAAGCTCTGCACCAAAAAAAAAAAAAAAAGCCTCAAGCTTTGTGGCTAGAGAGAGAGTTCTCAATCTCCATTGTGTCTCTCTTTTTTTTTATTTTTTCTCTTCTTTCAGTCAGTTTTGATCTGAGTGTCTTTCTGTTCGGTTCTGACATTGTCTCTTCATTTTCTTGCTGTTTCTGGGAATTTGCTGAACTGGGTTGGTTCTGCTTTTGTTACATTCTCTCTCTTCTTCTATCCTGAGCCGTTAAGTGGGGAGTTTTTTTTCGGTTTGATTGGGCTTAATTGCACAATAATTCATCTGGATTTGTTCAGATTCTGAGTGATCTACCCGTTTTCAGTAGAAACTGGTGGGAAAAAATCGGTTTTTTGAGGTAAGTTTGTTAAGTGAACGTAGCAATTTCGGTGTGAGAAAGTTGAGAAATGGTAATCGGATTTGTTTCTAATTCTATTAAAAACCCAAGTTGAGATTTCAGCTCACTGTTGATCAAGTGAGATTATCAAGGGAAAAGAGAAGAGCTTTGTTTATTGGAATTTTTTTTTTTCTTCTATTTTATGTTTGTGTGAGGAGAGTGCTTTGTTGTCTCAGTCATACATAAGGGAGATAAAGTGGTCTCAGTGTTGTTTCCTAATGATCATAGTGCGCGGTGGCTGGCTCATCCAGCTTTCGGCGGTCTGCGCCGTGCCTTCGAGTGAGACGCGTTGTGCTTGATGGCGTCGGCCGCTTATGGAGAAGTTGGGGGAAGCGCACCGGCGACCTATGGAGAAGAAGTGTCTGATGGAAGAGCGTTTATTCTTCTTTTTGTTGGTTTTTCCCCTTACAATGTTGAAAATGGTGCGAATGGGTAATGGATTAAGCAAAATGCAAAGTTTTATTAATCCTGGTGAAACATCTTAATGAAGTTTGACCAACATCTGGCCCACTATCCATTATTAGTTACCTTTTCATTGGTCGAACTTATCGCCTCATGGTGAAGCAAATTATGTGTAAAGCAAATTATGTGTGTTTCATTGGAGGAAGTACCATATCAATCATTTTAACCAAAAAACACGTCATTACATATTTAGCTATAAATTATCTATACTTTTATGTGATCCATATGGTAAAAGTTGACACGCATTTATATGAAGATGTATATGGAGTTCTGTTATATCATGCTTGAATTTTCACACTGGATACACTAGTTAATCACAAGAAATTTTATTAAGTGCTTTCAAAAGCAATTATGTTAAATTTTCAATTAAAATAAAAAGTAATGATCACTCACAAAATTAAACGATTGTACATTAAAATAATAGTATAGGCAAAGAAAAAGCAGCTGAGAATTTTTCTGTCAACCACTTGTATGTTTTGGGTGGGGAACTGGGGATGAAACATTTTTCATGTATATAGATGCATAATGAACTTGTGGTGATTGAGCTAAAACTGGTTGAAGGTGATGAAGACATGGACCGGGTCATAACCAGCATCCCGGGCATGGAAAACGTGTTTCGTTGTCGGGACCTCCCAAGTTTCTGCAGAGAGAGGGACAAGGACCAGATCGCTCTCGAGTCCATCGTTTTTGAGACACAACAACAACTTCGAGCCCAAGCAGTGATACTGAACTCGTCTGAGGATCTGGAAGGCCCTGTCCTGTCCCAGATGCGCCTCCAGCTCCCCAAACTCTACACCCTCGGCCCCCTCCATGCGCTCCTCAACTCCAAAAAGCAAGCATCATCTTCCAAACCGCCCCCTTCATCCACCAATTTATGGGAAGTGGATAGAACCTGCTTGGCATGGCTTGATTCTCAACCGTTGAAATCAGTTATATACGTGAGCTTTGGCAGCATCACTGTTATGAAGAGGGAGGAGCTCATGGAGATTTGGCACGGCTTGGTGGACAGCAAGAAAAGGTTCCTGTGGGCCATAAGGCCTGACATGGTGGCCGGAGACGATGCCGGCGGCGACGGGGTACCGGCGGAGCTGGTGGAGGGGACCAGGGAGAGGGGGTTCATGGTGGGCTGGGCCCCACAGGAGGAGGTTCTAGCCCACAGGGCCGTTGGTGGGTTCTTTACCCACGGTGGGTGGAACTCAACTTTGGAGAGTATTATGGCTGGGGTGCCCATGATTTGCTGGCCTTACTTTGCAGACCAGCAGGTGAACAGCAGGTTGGTGAGTGAGGTTTGGAAGGTTGGGGTGGACATGAAGGATGTGTGTGAGAGGGAGGTTGTGGTGAGGATGGTCAATGATGTTATGGTGGGGAGGAGGGAGGAGTTTGTGAGATCGTTGAAGGCCTTGGCTGTGTCCGCCAACAAGAGTGTTTGTGAAGGTGGTTCCTCTTACACCAACCTGGAAGATTTGGTCCGGTACATAAAATCAACTGGCCTATGAAATCAGTTATTCCATTTCTAGGCCATGCCCATTTGCAAGATTCTCTTTTGCAGGCCTCGGGCTCCTATTAGATTTGGGCTTAAAGAGTTTGCTTTTTCTTACCCTTCTACTTCTTTCTTATTTTGGGCCTTGGTCCTTATTTCTACCCAAAACAAATTAGTGAATTAGTGAGTTTTCTTTTTGTTATTCATTGGTTTCTTTTTTTTTTGAGGTTACTAATTGTTATAAAATAATATTATTTATACTCATTTTAATTGGAATATCACGTCAATTCATTCATCATTTATCATTGAAAATGATAAATTCATCATTTTTAATCATGGATAATGAATAAATTGATACAATATCCCAAATGAAATGAAATGAGTGCAAATAATATTACTCATTGTTACAAAACTTGAATTCAAATTGGATGTGATAAAAATGATAGAGAGAATTTTCATGTTTGTATTTTTTAATGGGATTACCTAGTGTAAACAAATTTTGTTGATTGACTTTCAAAAGAACTTGAAAAAGAACCATGCGCCAAATACCCTTACCCCCAATAAATAAAACAAAAAGCAAAAAACCGTAAGGTCTTATAAATTATCTTGAACAAAGAAAACCATCTTTGAAGTACTGCATGTTGTGGTAAGGAATCTCTTTAAGTCGTGAATTGACGGTATATTCTTCTACAAGGTTTAAAAGTGGAGGCCAAACTCACGAAGGATCATAAAGGTGGAACAAATCCGTTGCATTTTAGATCATCATCCAATAAAGATCTTGTATATCCTTTTTACCGTCCGAATCTCTCCCTCTAAGTTGGTACCCCACCTTGGAATTTTGATTACCACTCTCAAAAGTTAGGCTTTATGCGTAAAAATGCTGGAGGGAATAATTACATAACTTACGTTGGTCTGATTTGAAATTGAAATTCTGTTTAGCTTCTTATAAAATACAGAGAAAGAGAGAGAGAGAGAGAACTCCATGAATTATGAATATTTATGCTTCTAATTGACTCATATATTTGGATTACCTCATTTGAAATCAATTAGGCTCACTTCGCTAATTAACTGATGTGACATGGGTGACTTGGTGAGGTTGGTGGGATCTTAGAATAAAGGCTTTTATAATTTGGCCAATAACGGGATTAGTTCACCAACTTCACTGTGTGTGCCCTCCTTAGTAACAATTTTTTATGCTTTCTTGTGCCTGATAATGACCGGATAAGGAGGGAATGTAACTAAATTGATCGCATACTTCGAGTTTGAGAATTGAGGATAACTAATTAATGTGACAACACATCAGAAGCAGATATCATCGGTTTAATTTTTTTCTATTCTTTATTCCCTAACAAGTTTTGGTACAACACTAGAACTATCAAACTTTTTTTGGGCGCGGGTTGGCGAGTACAGTTCAACCAAAAAGATCTTTGGCGATTGCCGTTCATCAGGTCTCAGCGCAATAATCAACTCATGAATGGGTGTGCAGCAGCTGAAAATCCAAAAGCCCTTGCCTAACTCCTCCTCCTAAGTATTGAGGGGTAATACAAATACTTCACTCAATCTGTAACCAATTTTGATCCTAGCCTTTGATTATTCACTTCTAGGCTTTTGCTTCTAATTCCATACAAAATAATACTAGCATATCTTACTGTGATCTTCTGAAGGGGATGCTATTTACACATTCATTTGAGTTACGTCACTCGCCTAATTAAATTTTAACCAAACTTATTTATAGCATATAGTTTATTTTGATCAGTAATTTTAAGCTGCCACTCAAGTGTATATTTTGTGTGCTAAGTTTGGCAAATATAAATTATCAAGTTTTACATAAGTTCAAGCGAGCTAAATGAACTATGATTCTGACTTGCTCAACTTTGCTTCTTTATGATTATTGCTAAAGCAAAGATATTTCAAATACAAGAAGGACCCCTGCACTTACCCATTTATGATGATGTTGCTAGCCAAAAGTATCAGAACAAGGGGGTCATTAACAAACACGTGTACATATAGACATGTCCCTGGCGTTGCTAAAAAACACAGGCCGATAAATTTGGCAAATGTTATCACCTCCTTATCTGATCTGTTTCCTGTACAAAGAAAAATCTTCTGTATCCAATTACCTTAAATCTGGTTTCAAGCTGCATTTCTTCATTATACTATATATAACATCATCAAGCTTGTTGAAGTAGACATTAAGATTATTTTAGCTCTAATCGCTAGCTTACGTTTTGAAATAAGATCAGAAAATCACTTCATTAAGGATGTATTTGGATTAGCAAAATATGGGTGACTCAATTAGCACAATTCGTGTGGTTATCGTGTTAACATGGCAGTGAAACATTGATACTACGCTCGTTCTTTCAAAGAGGGTTTGGAGGCACAATTTTAAAAGGTCTCAACGTCAGGATATATAATGCCAAAATTTATTTGATTGCCACACTTAGTATTAATGATAGAATCTTAAATTTTAGGGCAGAGAACAAAGGTTTAATTTAAATACAAACATGCAATAAAATCCGTTCATATCTCAGTTTCCTGTACTTTTTTATTTAGAACTTCATATTTGGAAATTTGTGACGGATTCAAGCAAGTGTAGTCGCGATATTGAATGCGTGAGATTGGATATGATCAACAAATATCTACTCTGACAAAAAAGAAAAAAAATATATCTACGAAGGCCATCCAAACAAAATTATGTCAGGGAGCATTAAGAGAAATGAAGAATGAATGTGTTGGTGTTACTAGTTCCATGCAATTTCCCCTAGTAAAGGAAATGTCGATTATTACATATTAGACATGATTAGCTTAGCTTAGCCCATTGTGTGCATGTTATATGGGTTGGCAATTGGCATGCGCTTTTGTGCGTTAGCTGCAGCAAAAATCCCGAAACACCCCAAACCTAAGGCAAGGATTGCATCAGCTCAACTGCAGCACTGCGTTTAGAAATAGAACTGGGAGTTTTGGCCTTACGAAGAAAATGTGACAGAATATAAACATTAAAAAATAAAAACAAACTAAACAAAGACAAAAGCTTTGAAAAGAGACATGTTATATAAACACATAAACACACAGGTCAAAACTCATTTTCTCGACATATACATCATCAACCGTTAAAACTCTTTTTTTTTTTTTTCTTTTAGTTTGTTTTTATAATTTTTAACACATCTCAAATATGTGTTGGCTTAGTGTTCTACAAATATGTGTCCAAATACACTTTCTCATAAAGAAAATTTAAAAAAAAAAGTAAAAAGAAAATGATAAGAAACAGGAGAGAAATGACAAACGTGTATAAATATAGCTAAGATTCCAATCATCACTGAGCTGGTTTTCACATGCTCCTCTCTCCTCATCCTCCTAAGAATAACCACCGTTCAAAGATATACCAATTTTGAAACCTCCTTCTCTCTTGTCCCCACTCTCCTCCCCTTTCACCACCCTCATCCCTCCCCTCTGTCCCTGTCCCTCTCTCTCTGTTTCATACTCTCACCAAATGTAAAAGGAGGAACCGGTTTTTCAACCATATCAATGCGTTAAAAAATCCATATATACTTCCTCCTTTTTCATTTTTGGTGTAGGCATGAAGTAAATGCGTTAGGGATCTTTGGAATAAACTCTCCCTCAGGGAATTCAGACCAATCAATCAAAACCATGTCCTTTACTTCACCATGCAAATTAGCTTCCTATCATACATTTCAAGAAACATAAACACGCACAGTTGATTAGACAAAGTCACAAAAACAGCAAAACATGCAAGGTAGGTATAGCTTCCTATCATATAACTCCTTGTTTTCTTCCCGAAGACGAAGATTCTGAAACCGTGCAAAAGGGTACGAGGTTGTCTCAACAGTGAGTTCCCCCCCCCCCCCTTTTTTTTGTAGTTTGTGCAGAGATTAGGGAGAAGAGGCAGAAGGGAAGAAATAAAGAGAACAAAGCAAACCCAGAAATGGAATATAGTAACAACAGAAAAGAGTTTCCATTTCCACCATTATTTGCATGCGACGATGACATGTCATCACCGAGGGGGGTGTTCGAAGTGCCGATATCGGGGACGGACTCCGACAGCTCCGGGAGCAGCAACTGGAGTTCATGGTCGCCGGGAAAGTCGTCCCCGCCGGGGTTGCCGCGGCCGAACGGGAAGGACGGGAACGGGCAGCAGCAGTGGAAGGCCATGATCGACGTCCTCAGGTTCAAGAACGTTCGAAGGTTCTCGAACATTCCTCTGCTCGCGGCCAGCTACGAGATATCCAGGAAGAGCCTGAGGAAGAAGCTGGCTCGCATGAGAAACCCGGGCGATGATGATGATGAGGATTGTGGCATTGACCTTGACGGTATTCCTACCAAGCCTTCTTGGAGGAACTTCTCTTACGCTGACCTCGTTGCTGCCACTGATAATTTCAACCCTCGTAAGTGCATTAACTGGTTCTTTTTTTATGGATAGGGTACAAATAAAATTGGGCCTCACCAGCTTTATTTAAAGCATATTTACTTGTTTGAAAGTTTCGTCTATAAATTCTTGGATGCTCTTAATCAAGAAAAAAGTTTTGTTATGTATCCTTTTTTCCCTTCATAAATCAACATATTAACTATTATGTTAGAAATGTAAGAAAAGTAGGAGAGAATAATAATCTACAAAATTGATTTGTTGATTCATCAATTTTCGAGAATAAAACTTTTTTTTTTTTTTGGCTCTAAAAGCTTATAAGAATTTCTCAGTTTTGTTGTGAATGTGAGTAATTGTGAAGTGTTAGATTTTCCTCAAAGTTTTTGGTAGGTTTAAACGTCATCAGACACTCACTTATCTGTTCCTTCTCTTTTTCAATTAGCAGTTACCATTGGTGCAGAATTTCAGTTCCATTTTATTGATAGTATTTGATTAATTTATAAGACAGAGGTTAAAGAAAATGTTTGTGTGTTTGATTAACATGAGTATCGCATATTCAAAATTGGAACGATTGAGTGATTTGGTTGAAGTTGGCATCATGATAAATGATGAAGTTGGTACATGCTTGGGTCTTTAAATCCTTGGCATGAACACTCGTTCAACTTTAGGCCAAATATGCGCTGACGCTATGATCCAATGAATAATGATTTATGGAATGAAACAAAACTCCTGACAGTTCTGTGAATAGTATTATATTCCACTTTTCCTTGTTTTTCCGCGCGCTCTCCCTCCCTCCTTTCTCTCGTCTCTCTGTTCTTGATTTTTATTTCTTCCCCCCACAAAACATATGTTTAGATTAATTTTTGAGAAAATTATATTTAAAAAAAGATATTTTAAAAAAATTATTTTTAAAAAAATAAATTTTATTTGAATAGAATAAAATAAAATTACTTTTAATTATTGATGTAAAAATAATAGTAAGATTTATTTTTAAAAGATTTTTTTTTAAAATAAAAAATATTTTTAAGAATACTTCTCTTAAAAAAATTTCTTGAGTTCCAAAAGTGAGATTAAAAAAAGATCTTTATATATCCAAATACACTAATTACTATACATTTTCATTTTTTATGCCAATAAACGGTCTTTTAGCTTCCCTAATAGTAAACCAAATGAATCTAAGATTATTCATTATCTTTTTGTGCAAAAAATTTTCAAGCCAAATAACATCACTATTACCCAATTTCATTAAATATTGAAAAAAATCTACTCAATTTATAGATACAAAAGTTTTAACCAGTGACATGTATGGTTTTTGTTAAATTTTGACACAACAATTTTTCAGCGGGAAAAAAAAAAAACAGAAACTGCAACATTTGATTAACTAATCCAAATATGCATTTCTTCAGTTAAGTATCTCAAACCTTATTCTCTAACAAAACTGCAAAAGATAACGTGTGATCAATTATGCAAGTAGCATTGTTCTAAGACTGTATAACAAAGCCTATGTCTTCAATTCTTAGCCATTATTCTGACTCAATTTTCTATTCTTTTTCTTTTCCATCCAAAACTCCAAATCAATTATCGATTAGGAAATTCTCAAAGCAGTTAACAATTTAAAAAGAAAGCAGATAGAAGAAAGTTTCAGCATTAAACTTAATTTCAACTTGATTTTGCTCCATGCTGTAATCCATTACCTTCAAAATTTAATTGCAGATCATACCAGGAAGTGAAAATGTAAATTCAAAGAGCTGAACCTCCTACCATTTGTGTGGAGTCGAATTTACATCCATCTGTATTCTGTAACTCGATCCAATTTGTATATAGGAAAATTACCATGTTTACAAATAATCTTTATACAAATAATATAGTAATATTCATGACACTATGATATAATTATGCAAAAACTTCACTTTGTTATAACTTTTCCCTCCTTTTAGATATTGTTTTGATCTTTGCATTTCTGGTTCCGTAGAGTACTTGCTTGGAAAAGGTGGTCATGCTGAAGTCTACAGAGGGCGCCTACCTGATGGTCAAGATGTAGCAGTGAAGAGGCTGATGAAGAATGAGAAGGAAGCTGAGGACAGAGTTGGAGATTTCTTGTCAGAGCTTGGGATCATTGCTCACATAAACCACCCAAATGCAACACACTTGATGGGATTTGGCATTGACCGTGGCCTCTACTTTGTCCTACAATTCGCCTCACATGGCAGCCTTGCCTCTTTGCTCTTTGGTGCATCGCTGCATCCATCTCTTGCTTCTCAATTCACCTCTTCCTTATGTTCTTGGAATTTTTTTAGTTTGTGTAGGAAGAGTTATATAGGCTACCAGTGAACATTTATTAAGACTGCTATTAACTTTTTCTCTTCTTACATGGCTAATAAAAGAGACATCCAATATTTCAGGTTCTGAATGCTTGGAGTGGAAGATAAGGTTCAAGGTAGCTATTGGGGTAGCAAAAGGATTGCAATATCTCCATCATGATTGCCCAAGAAGAATCATTCACAGAGACATTAAAGCCTCAAACATATTACTCAACCACAATCATGAAGCTGAGGTACTTTTGTATCACCCTATAATATAACACTCTGAACTTCACTTCTGTTTCTGGGCAAGCTAAACAATTTATTCTGTATTGAACTGCAGATTTCAGATTTTGGATTGGCAAAGTGGCTCCCAGATAAGTGGGCTCACCATGTTGTTTTCCCAATAGAGGGCACATTCGGGTTGGCATTGCAGCTTCTGTGGCTTTAGTGTATATTCTGTAATCACTGTAACTCCTTATTGTAAAACGCTGCTTGCATTAATGGCTGCAGGTATTTGGCTCCAGAATACTTCATGCATGGAATTGTGGACGAGAAGACCGATGTTTTTGCATTTGGGGTTTTGTTACTGGAGCTCATAACAGGTCGCCGTGCAGTTGACTCAAATAGTAGGGAGAGTCTTGTGATCTGGGTATGCCTTCATAACCCCTCTACTACAAAGAAAAAGTATTGCTAATACTAAGTATACAATTTTATCTTAGTTGGTAGTTTATTATAAGAGCATTTATTATAAGAGGACATTATGGCATGTATAAGTGAAATTCCCTTCTAAATGAGTGCGATCAACTACTCTGATAACATTAATCAATGAGTCTTTTAGGTTGCACGCTAGGTTGCTGGCAATCAAGATGTTCATAACTTACAACATTCTATCAAGATTTGATACGATACTATAAATTTGAGAAATATAAGAGTGAACAATGACAATGTTGTACTGTGGTCAGGCCAAACCACTGCTGGACGCAAAGATGGCCGAAGAAATAGCAGACCCCAGATTAGGAGACCAATATGATCCCACAGAAATGAAGAATGCCATGGCAACGGCTTCCATGTGTGTCCACCACATGTCCTCCAGGCGGCCATACATGAATAAGGTAACCAAATGACCATCCTTTCATCATTGCAAGCCAGAAAATGACTAGCCTCATTTTTTGATTTCTGTTAATGACTTGCTTCTTTGGGACTAACAGGTTCTGCAGCTGCTGAAAGGCGAAGAGGTAGCTATTGATCTCAATCAAAAATCAATATCTCCAAGATCACTATTGATAGATGCATGTGACCTAGAAGATTATACTTGCTCTAATTATTTGAACGACCTAAATCGCCACAAGCAATTAATCATGGAGTGATGATGCTTCATTGTTGGACCTGTGCACTGCCTGCTGCCTTCTGGGGTTGGCTTTCTTTGCCTCTTGAAACTCATGGAATGATATTTGTAGCTGTTTGTGTGGGTGAAGCTAACGATGAAACAAGCAAGCTTGTGTCTTTATTTCAAGCTTGGCAAGATATCGTAGGCTTGTAATTTGGCATGAACTTGTATGGATAGCTGTTTGTTTAATTGACTGACATTTTGATTTAAGAAGCTCTGAAAAACTAATTCTTCAAGCAACAATCTAACGTAGAAATCTTGCACAAGAAAGTGTTAGCACCTTTATGATTCTGTAGACTGTAGTAACAGTGCCAATCAAACAATTTCATACTAAAATCAGCATCCGATGCATCTCTTTTCCATTTCTCCAATTCAAATTTTCTTTTGTAAAGTATTTTTTTCAGGTTGAACTTATTTAAACTATTTATAAAGGGAAATCATTAAAATTTGATACATACTATATGTCTAAATATTTACAAAGCAATACAAAATACATACTTCGAAATACATTCATGAAACAAGTAAGGATAATTTTTTTAAGGTGACGTTTATATTACGCGCATGTTGGAAAATTATTTTAAAATTGTAGATTTTGGTAGATTCCTTTATCAAGAACTGAATAGTAAATGAATTTCATTTAATTGTGTTTTAGTAAAATCAATTTTATATTAGATGAAACGCTTTTTGAGTTCTTGTTTTCTATGTAATAAAAAAGAAAATGGCCTTAATCAGCAAATTTCTATATTTGCTAAAATCTTACCCTGTACATAACTGTCACATGCTCCTTGACACCTGATTCCATTATCACTCAGCAAACGGCAAAAACCATAGCAAGTAGCAACCCATAACGATGGCAACGGAGGTATTGCTCCAATTAGGCATCTTAATCCTAACCCTATCCTTATTCTTAGTCATGTACAATCTCCGCACCCAAACCCTTCACGCCAGAACCCGAACCCGCAACAGGGCCCGCCGGCCTGAGCCCAACCGCCACTTGGCCCAAGCATCCCGCCTCCTCGCTCGACCCAAAGACGCCAGGGCCGCCCTCGCCGAAGCCCACCGTGCCCTCTCGATCGAGCCCAGGGAACCCTCCGCATACATCCTACGGGCCCGGGCACTCCGCCTCATGGGCCACCCCGCCGCCGCTCTCAGATCGCTTGACTCCGCGCTATTGCCGCCGGCTGCAAGGCTGCTCTCCTCGGCGGAGCGCGCGGAGGCGCTGGTGGAGAGGGCGGAGCTGAAGTTGGCGGTGAATCGGCGGCGGAGAATTGACTCGGCGATGGTAGACCTGGTGGCGGCGGTGAAACTGAGTGAAGGGGAACGGGTTTGCTCGGAGGCGCTCTGTTTGTTGGGGAAGTGTTTCGAATGGAAAGGGATGAAGGAAGAGGCCAAGGAAGCGTTCCAGAAGGCTCTTGATGTTGAGCCCGATTCGGTTGATGCTCGTAATGGGGTGGACCGATTACGCCCATGAAGCGGTTTTTTGGTTTTGAAGATAAGGCAAATGTTCTTTTGCACTTTCTCATTGTCTATCCAGTTGCAATGTTGTATTGATTCTTTGGAAAATTTGTTTGTGCAATATTATCTCAAATTTCACATATAATGATATATATAATTGAATGATAATAGAAAATTTTTTTATATCAAAATTAATCTCGTGTCAAATAGTTCCGCTTTTATTCTAAAGTGAGCTCAGTATAAATGATATCCGTTGCATTTAAACCAAATAAAAAAAAAAAAAAAACATAACAGGTTTCTTCCCACTTCAAGAAAATTCTTATATGGACAAGAGTGTATCTTAAAGATATATAGGAGAGAGTCCTCCTCTATGGTGGATCTTACGCACGATACACTTGTGACTATATAAGAAAAATTATATTTTAAAATTTTCCATAATTCCATATAGTATGCTTCAGTTCAGTTGATTTGATTTCTATGTTTCCAAAAAGGATTATACAGAAAAATCTCAAAAACAAAAAGCTGTTTGTTATACTATAGCTGCTGCAATTCAAGAAGCAATTATAAACTTTTGTTCAAACCTATAAATGAGCGACTCAAAAGTCAAAACATTCCTCATCTTTGAGATGAGAAGTTACTTACATGATCCAGGTTCCCACAGTAACCAAGACAAAATCCTAGGCTTTAGGAACACAAAATCCTCCCACCACTCATTCTCCCCAGCTAAAAGGTTAATTGTAGAAGGGTCAGCAAAGATAAATAACTGGCTGGTTGATCATGTCAATAGGACTGATGAGGCCATATATAGAACTCAGATGCTGCTGGAAGTGCAGTCAGTAAGGTTGCACTGGGCATGGTTACTGCAGCAGGAACAGATTTTGCTGTGCCATTGACAGTGTTAGTAGGATGAAACTGGTGGTAGTATGCTGTTGCTGAATCAAACTGTGCAGAAGCCACTGGCTGAATGGTTGAGAAGCCGATAACGCTACCCACATTTGTACTCTCGGGTTGCTGAGTTGTACTACTGCTCATGGGAGCTTCCTTCTCTGATTCTAGGGAGAGCTTCAAGCGTTTTGCTGCACCACCAACGGGAAGAGAATTGTTCAATATGGCTTGCACATCGTATCTACTCATCTCAAAATTGGTTACAGCGTTTAAGCCTCTGAACTTTATGGCTGCAATATCGTACGCCTCTGCTGCTTCCTCTTCAGTTGCTGTCACAATGTGACACGGTTTACATGAGACTTAGAATATTCTATTTCAGAAAGAAGAAAAAAAATCATAACATGACATGCAAAACATTGTTTTTAGTCATGCCAGCAGAACAATGATGTTCTAGGTTGGAAAAAATCTTGAACATTGGGCTACAATGAAGACTTGTGAAGTGATGTATAAGGGCTTATTCACCAATCCTTATGTCATGGGCTGAACTTAGATTTTACCGTAGTCCATTAAAAAAATCCAATTATATTGTATAATATAGAACGTTAGCTAAGAGCTTACCAAATGTTCCCAGGTACAGATCTTTGTTTCCTGCAACTCGGCCTATTCTTGCTTGCCATCTACCCTGTTGGTGATGCCTGCTGGATCCAACAGTATAAAACCGAGCCATGAGGAACTTAAACTGCGAAGTAGCACATCAATAGCATGTTAAAATTACTTAAATTTACAAACCTTGTGACACCCCTGTATATGGAAGCTCCCCTGGAGAAACCACTACTTTTCCTGCAAGAAGTGGGAAGTACAATTTCAGTTGCTGCATTGAAGTGCACTGATAAAGACATGATAGGCCAACTCAGGCAAACCTTCGAAGTGATGCAATAAATTCTTGTTTTCCTGCATGTTTCATCTCCTCCAATTCCTTTGTATAATTGGAAACCTGAGAAATTAAAGGATTAAAAATATGTTAAGTGATGCAAGTTCCAATGCTGGTCCATTCAAAATCTTCAATTCCTTTGTCTACACTTCCAGCTTTCATATTGATCTATAAATTCTATGCTTTAAACAAATATAACCCACAACCACTAGAAGGATCATTTGAATTTAAGCCTCTTTTGGGACCCGTTGCAGTAAGCACAAGGTTTGATCACTTCAAATACAGCCAATTAAAAGATCAGTCCAATTAAAGTCAAAACTAAATCATTGCCATGAGATCCATGTTATTGGCCTGCTCAACATCTACTGGGTTTCAAGTTCAAACCCCTTCAAAAATAGATCCTAATTCCTAACGCATTTTCCTCGCAACTTAGCCAAAACTTTTTAGGTACAAAGTAAAGCAAACTCATGCACAAGCGACTATTACAGGAAAGTTAGTGGTAGCTGTGGGTCCCCAGTACTTTAGAGCTGCCAAATCATAAGCTCTCGCGGCCTTTTCTTCCTTGTCATATCCACCTGACAATCATGACAATTTACTACACGTTACAAAATCATGTCTCACACAGTATGAAGCTTAGGGCTTATAGGTTGAGAAACAATCTAGAATAAAATTAAGTAGAAATATTTCTTACCCAAATACACTGCAGCAATGGTCAAAAAGATCAGTGACAGCCATGAAGTGCATCAAGCCACATTTCATGCAAAGGGGAAAAAAACAAGAAAATCAACTTTCAGCTTATGGAATGGTCAAAACATTCTGGCAAGAACTACTTTTCTAACATGAAAATGTAAACGACCAAAAGAAAAGTGATCAAATGCATGCAATCTTTTAATTCCTTCTCTTTTTTTCTCTCCTCTTTTCACTGACCCATTTTAACCACAAGGAGAAAAACAACCGTACATGAGATGCCATATCCATCAGGGCCGTACTCTGGTGAAGATGGATTTTTCCATCTTCACGTGAAGATACGACGTGTTGTAACGGATTGGTGACATGTGGCAGAGGTGTATTGATCTGTACGTCACATGATGTATTGTAGTAATATTTAATTTTAAGAAAATTTAAAAAAAATAATTTTACATTGCCAGTGTAATCAAAAAATTTTATCAGTGTAATTTTAATTATTATACACTGATAGTGTAAAATTACACTAATTAAATATATTTTAAAAATTAATTATTATACACTGACAATATAAAATTATACTGATAATATAAAATAATTTTACAGTCAATGTTATCAAAAAATTTTATCAGTGTAATTTTAATTATTATACACTGACAGTATAAAATTACACTGGCAGTATAAAATAATTTTCGCTAAAATCAAAAAATTTTATCGTGTAATTTACGAAAATTATACTAGCAATATAAACTATTTTTACACTATCAGTGTAATCAAAAAATTTTATCAGTATAATTTTAATTATCATATACTTATAATGTAAAATTACACTGACAGTATAAAATAATTTTATACTGTCAGTGTAATCAAATTTTATCTTGACAGTATAAAATTATTTTTATACCTGCCAGTGTAATTTTACATTGTCATTGTATGATAATTAAAATTATCTTTGATAAAATTTTTTATTACACTGATAATGTAAGAAAAATTTATATTGCCGATATAATTTTACGTAAATTACACTGATAAAATTTTGATCTAACGATGTAAATTATTTTTATCTTTAGTGTATTTTACACTGTCAGTGTATAATAATTAAAATTACATTGATAAAATTTTTTGATTACACTGGCAATGTAAAATTATTTTTTTTAAATTTTCTTAAAATTAGATATTACTACAATACATCATAAGTGATTGGTGCATCAATACACCTCTGCCACATGTCACCAATCCGTTACAACACGTCGTATCTTCACGTGAAGATGGAAAAATCCATCTTCACCAGAGTACGCACGTATCCATCAACCCACTCTCTTTTCCACCTTTTAGTACAAGTACAAAGGACTAATCAAATATTTATTGTTACATAAAGATGTAATAACTGATTGCATTTATTGATTAAGAATTTTCATTTTTATTTTTTGGGGTCTTCATAAAGGTTAATTAGCATTAGCAATCCCTTCATACAGGATCAATAATCCCACTACATGGTACATAGTCAAAGACACCACAAACCCAGCCACCTAAAACCCGGCGAAAATATGGCCTACTTCTCATAATTAGATAGATTACAGACAAAACGCCTTTTTTACTTTCCTAACAAAAAGTGATTATTATAAGTTTTTTGCGTTATTTGTGTTTTGTCACTGCAAAACATCTAAAAGATCCAAGAAATCCCGTGAGTTTGTTTCAGAACCACTAGCAAATTATTATGAGAGGGGCCACACGCACTGCCAAAAACGTTTCAGCAAACAAAAGGACGCTCCCACCACATCCATGTAAGTACAAAATTCAACACAGAAGGGGTGACGGATTGCATGTGGTCAAACCCAGCTTTCCTGGCGAATGGAAAGCAAAAGCAAAAGTTAAAGCCAAACTCAGAAACGCAACATTTTGCATATGTGAGAGAGAGAGTGGTGCTGTGGTGGATAGATAGACGGATAGCTGATGATATAACTGGACGTGTCACTTGCAAACAGTACGGAACAGGAAGAGGGTAGACAATAGACACAGAGGAGAGAAGAGAAGTTAACAACAAAAATGGCGGCATATTGGATCAAATCAACTGAAAGGAGTTGCAGACCCCACCCAAATGGACAGAATGGCGGCACATCGGATCAAAATCAATTGAAAGAAAGAAATCACGTAACATTGAAGCAACAAGTACTAACACGTTTGGTACATTTATATAAAAGAAATATTTGATAAATTTATTTTATATTAAATATCGTATTAATTTATATTTTATTTATTATTAAATAAAATTTGAATCCACTTAAATTAAATTTATAACATAACTTTTTATATAATAGACATAATGTTATCCAGAAGTATACCTTACCCACCAACAACACCTGTGATCCATGAAACACTGTTGAGAAAGAAATCCAGGTGTCCTACCACCCATAACCATATTAATCCACTTTTCAAATGCATGCAAGCCCCTTGTCAGTGCTACAATGTCCCTATTATTCCTTTCTTTATATATTATTCTTATCACTTTCTTACTTCTAAGAAAGAAAAAAAAAAAAAAAACGCTGAGAGAGAGATGAACCTTGACGCCCTTTCCTGGCCTGACCCTCTTTTCTACAGCTATTATCCCATAGATGAGCTTCATATCTACCCGTCCATCGGTGTCTGCAAAAAAAAAACAAGAAATAATAATGATAATAAAAGTCGAGTTTGAAAACAGCCCAAATATATGACGTTGAACTCGTTCACACTATAGGACTATAGTACATAAATAGATGTCCTTTTTTAAAAATTGTACATATCTAAATCAAAACCCATATGTTAAATAAATAGCAAAAAAAATAAAAAAAAAAAACAGAAACATAACATAATATAATATTAAATTCAAATGAAGAAAAAGGCAATCTAACATGAGAAGATGAAAAATGAATTAATGGGTTACCTTGTGACACCTCTGTATATTGAAGTTCGCTGGCCAAAGGTATCAGCAACCCTCTTCGACGCATCAGAATCTGCCACAAGAATGGCCTTATCAGAATCCTCAGCGACAGCACCAAGAGACAAAGCTCCCTTGGAGGAGCTGCCACCACCACCAGAGCACGCCAACTCGTTCCCCGAGGACTCAACCGAGTAAGCACCACCAAACTCGCCGGGAACGGCCCGAGTAGCATGGTCATCCACCTCGGAGCCCGAGTTGGTGGCTCCGGAGAACGCTTGGAACCCAGCAACCGCTTTCAGATCTTGCTGCTCGTTAAAGTAACCAGAGGCACCACAACAACCATGTTCGTAAATTTGGGTGAGGGAAGAAGAATCCTGTGTCTCCGTTTCGAAGAAATCTTCGAGCTTCGGCACCGCCAGTGGCTGGTTTCGGTTCAAGCTTGTGAGGATAATGGAAGGTTCAGCCATGTTGTGCTGTGCTTGGTTTTCTTTGCTTTGGTTCTGCTCCGCCTCGGTGCTGTTCAGTACCTCGGACTTGGGGTGAGTCCACCCTGCGAAAAACCAAACCAAACCAAACCAAACCCACGAAGAAAAATTGAAACTTTAGAACAAGCCGGCGGTTAATACTTGATAATATCTATCTATAACTCAAGGCCTTGACTGTTTGGTTGACTAGAAAATGAAAGAAAACGAGAGAAATTAACAATCAGCAGGTTTTACGGGAGATTTTTTCACGTTAAACAGGGAGATCAATGCATCGGTTACTAGTAAAACACAAAAGAATATATTATAATAAACATGTAGCTAGACACAGAAGTGAATACTAAGGAACTTTTAACCATTGTTGGAACTAAAATTTTTTACCGTTGGCATAGAAATTGTCGACGAAGTAGTGAGGAGGAGAAGTAGCAGAAGGAGTGTCGCAGTGAACGAAGTGAGAGTCGGTGGAGCTCAGCATTTCCATTGGAGACAAGGAAAACGAAAGCCAGTTAGTTGGAGGAGCCATTTGCGTCGTGCGTGTGTGTCTATGCTGCTCAATCTGATCAAACAAAACAAGAACATCGTTTTAAGACAGGTTTTCCGAGGAAACAAACAAACAGACAAACGAAAGAAACAGAACTCAAAACCGAAATTACTCGTTACTCCGAAAGCTACTCCAACTCCAGCACGCTGGTCTTATGGTTTAGACAAAAATGAAAGAAAAAGAGAACTGAAGTAGTTTGGTTAATGGGAGCTTGGTAGAGCAGTCAGCAAGAAGCTAGCTCAGAATGAAGAGACAGTGGTGGTGGCAATGAGAGGAACGAATTAGTGAAGGATAAAGCATGCAAGCTCATAAGTTGAGGGTTGGGAGTGAAGAAGGTTCAATTAGGAGAGAGAGAAGGTTGAATGAAAAAACCAATAGTGCAGGGAGTGTTGTGTTGGTGGGAGAGAAGAGGTCGAGTTATAATGGCAGGGTTAAGCGGTTTCGGCTCCAACCGGCGTAAAACCAGCGCGGTTCAGTTTTTTTTTATTTTTTATTTGGTATATCAGTTATGTTTAGAGTTAAGTACCACTTTAGTCCCCAAAATTGTGTGCGTGCATCACTTTAATTTCCGATATTTTGAAATTAACTTTTTAGTTCCGGAAATTGTATTTCGTTGGTAATTTTAGTCATTGGTTAGTCAACCATTGGTCAATTATTACGATTTTCCTGATGTGTCACATTAAGTGATACGTCAACATGTCACATATCATGCCACGTGGCATAAACATCTGACATGGCATAACTCTCTGTGTGGCATGTTGATGTGTCATCAATTTAAATTGGTTCAAATTAGTTATTGAAATTTCTAAAATACGTCAAATTAATCCCTGAAATTTTTAAATATGTCAAATTAATTCCTCAAATTTTTAAAATGCGTCAAAATAATCTAAAATTCTTAAATTTTTTCTCTTCTCCTTCACAAGCTCTAAATATTTAATTTTCATTAAATCGACTAATTTCTTTCCCATTTTCATATCCTACCTAGACTAGATTCTCTTCACATAGATATTTGTGCATCTTATTACAGTGACAAATAAATTTAAATAGATTAAGTTTGATAAATTATAAAATTATTGACAATTATTAAATTCAAACTTAACATTTAAATAGATTTGATTAATATTTTAAATATTTATTTGGTCCTATTTAATTTAAGATTTAAAGTTTATGATTAACTAATTTAAAATTTAAAATAATTTATAATCAAAAGTTTTCTAAAATACGTCACTAGAAAATGATGAATAATTTGATAATTAAATTATATCATAATTTAAAATTTCAATGCAATCAATGCATCAAATTTTTTTTTTCTAAAACTACAATTTTAAAGAACAATTATTTTTCTCGGAACAACTATTTCAAACATGCACTTAATTATACATTTGTCATAAAAGCTCCATCAATGTGGCCTAGTCAAAACCGAAATCAACTTTTCTCTTTTTCTTGTTTTTTTAAATTAAAAAACTATAATTTAAGGTAAAAAAAAAAAACTTAACCTAATTTTGCCGTAAAGAATATATTGAAATTCATTAAGTGCCTATCTATATAAATACTTACAAATAACTAATTAATAAGGTAATAACAAATTAAACTCAACTTATAATAAAGTATGAGTAAAAGATCAATCAAGTGAATCAACTCTTGTTAAGTAAATGATGGCTAATTAGTCTATATGTAGACAATAACTCTACATGTTCAATATTTTGAATGTTAAAAAAAAAATTAATGCTCTATTACTTTTGCCTTTATAATCTATTTTTTATTAATTTTTATTAAAAAATTAATATTTTATTTATTTATTTTTTTATAAAACATGTTAAATTTATATTTTTTACATAAGTACGCCTATAAATATTCATTAAATCTAGAGGTATTCTTGGATTTTGAATTAGGATGAGCTACATTAAAATTATTTATTGTATTTCATTATTTCATTTCTATATATTCTTTTCATATTATTCTATAGAGGGAGAACCTCGTCTAGGTATGGTGTGAAAATGGGAAAAAAATTAGTGGATTTAAGAAAAATTAAAGATTTAGAGCTTGTGAAGGAGAAAAGGAGAAATTTAAGAATTTTGGACTATTTTAACACATTTTTGAAATTTCAGGACTAATTTGACACATTTGAAAATTTCAGGGACTAATTTAAACCAATTTGAATTGATGACACATCAGCATGCCACGTTAAAGGTTGACATAGTATTGTGCCACGTCGCATGGTATGTGGCAAGCTGACGTGTCAATTAACATGACACATCAACAAAAGTGACTAACATTTGACTAACCAGGAACTAAAGTGACCAATGGAATACAACTTCAAGGACTAAAAAATTAATTTCAAAATGTCAGGGACTAAAGTGACGCACGCACACAACTTCAGGGACTAAAGTGGTACTTAACTCATTTTGTTTAACACTAATGCTTTGGCTGGTATAAAGAGAAAGAGAACTGATAGAGGGACGCACAAATTGTGGACGTATGCGCAACGTATACTGAAAAGTGAGAAAATGACAAAAATGCTTGCATGATGGGTCCCATATAATCACTACTACTTTTGTTCAAATTTTTTTTTTCAGAAACTTACCAGCGCGTATGCACTATTCATGTTGGTAAGTTTTGTAAAAATAAAAAAAACTTACCAGGGTGAATAGTGCACATACAGGTGAGTTTTGTGTAATACGTTGGTAAGTTTTACATAAACGCTGATAAGTTTTATAAAAAAAAAAAATTACTAGCATTTTTCAACAATACACTAGCAAATTTTGCATAAACGCTGATAAATTTTGTATAAATGCTGGCAAGTTTTACATTAAAAAAAAAAATTTACCAGCGTTTTTCAACAATATGCTAATAAGTTTTGTATAAATACTGGTAGATTTTGCATAAAAAAAAAACTTACCAGCGTATTGTTGACAAACGCTAGTAAGTTTTTTGATAAAAGAAAAATTGAATAAAAATAATAATAATTATGTGGGATCTATTATCCAAACTTTTTTATCATTTTATTCATTTTTTCTGTATACATCTCGTATTGCATCCTAAAAGATGCGTGCCCCAAATATTTTCCAAAGAGAAAATGAGGAGAGAAAGAAAATAAAGGAAAAAAAATAAAGAGAAAATGATTAGAATTACGTGTGATAAATTAAAAGAGTGTCTTTGTGGATTTGTTACAATGGGCGTATAGGAGTGTCATGAGTAATGAGGTTATTAAAGTTTTAGCCATAATTTTATCTTTATATAACTCTTTATTAATTGCAAGAGTGACTTAAGAATTATGGGTATCCAATTTTTATAATTGTCAAAGATCACGGAACTAATTGTCTTTTATAAGGAATAATGAATTTATTGAATACTTTGTTATAGACTAATTTGGAGGTTTATTCTATGTCAATTATTAGTAAATTATATTTTCAAAAAAAAAAAGATTTTAATTCTTAAAAAGACAAATATAAACAAAAATTTAACAGTAACAATTTCTAAGAGGCCAATTTCACAGTAATAGATATGAAATATTTTGATTGAAGAAAAAGTAATAGTGAAACATAATCTACTTTACATAAAATTATCAATTTATTTACTTTTTATTTGAATAATATAATGATTAGATTATTAGATGATTCACTAAATAATAAACTTTTTTATTTATATAAAAAAATTAATTTAGATACATTATAAATGTAAAATATTTTATACTATCATATCTAATTTTTTTAATATATAATTTTTAAGTGATTATGTGAAAATTAACTATTTTTATTGATGTAATAATATATAATTAAATAAATATATAAAAAATTTATAATTTCATTATAATAAAATCAAACTTATAAAAAAATAATTAAATTAAAGTCTAAACTCTGAAATTTGAATACAACATTTTAAAACACTAACAATATGTTGGTCTAACCGTAAATGGCTTGAGTCTTTTAAATATATAATCTTAAATTTGATCTCAAAATTTATGTATATAAAAAAAATACTATTAAAAAGTGTCTTGTTTAAATATTTGACTATATCCCCAAAAATTTAGTTGAATAAGAGGATACTCTAAACAAAAAAGTTTTAAAACAAAATATTCATTGCTTTTGGAGACAAATTATAATCACTTTTTGAGAAAGCTCGGATTGAATCCTTCCCACTTCTGGTTAAATGGACCATTCGTAGAATTGTTAATCAAAGTTTTTGTTTTATTGACTGAATTGTTAATCAAAGTTGAAATCGACATAAGTACATATTCCTGTTCAATGAATGCCAACTTCTCTTGCCTCGTGCGTGGCATATGTCACATAGAAAAGTATCGTTAGCTTCAATTGGCGAATGAAAGTATAATGATGACTACTTATTTAGTCAAACAGAAACAACATTCAAAAACAGGAAAAGCAAATCGTATCTTAAATATGAAAATTTACCAAAAGTTCTTGCTTCCTTCTAATTTAGCATGATGATAGCCAATTAATTTGATAGACAAGACATAAAACACTCAAGTAGGTGCGACTGCTTAACAAGGGATAATTAGAAGGTGATTAGCATTTTTTATTTAGTTAGTATATTTCATTAAAAATTATAAAAATGATTTTTTTTTTGTATAAGAAAGCAATGAATTTTTTAATTATTTCCTTAAAAGTTTTTTAAAAAATAATAAAAATGATATTATTATATTTATTAATAAAAATGTATAAATTAACAATAAAAATAAAAAACAAACCATTTTAGTCAAACTTCAGAGAAGCAAAAAAGTGCTAATCAGAAGGGAGGTGAATAGGGAAAGTATGCATCCGTCTTATATCTTCACAATAATTGGAAGGAGTGTTGGATACTCATATATGATACAAACTTGCCGGTTTGGTTTGGAGTTTGCAACTCTGATAAAGTCTTCTAAGAGAGGGAAAATGACTTTATATAATAAATAATAGTATTTGGTTTAACTTCTTTTAAAAAGCCTTCTGATGGAAGAAGTATCTTTGAAGTTATTTTTCATTCTAGAAAAAGACCTTTTGAAAATGAATCTTACTATACTCTCACATCAACAACCAAAAGTAATTTTACTTTATCCTATCCAAACAAAACTTATTCTTCTAAAAGGCCTTTTTGACATATTCAAACCAAACAAAAATTATTTTTTTAAAAGTATTTCTTCTAAAAGGCCTTTTCTTAAAAGACCTTCTTTCAAAAGACCTTCTCCCAAAAGTTAAACCAAACGACCCTCGGTCTATGATATTTGTCAAACATGTAATTTGTTAATTTCTGATAATTTCAATACAGTTTGATACACTTTTTACTGGAAAATCATGTGTTAATCTTTAGAAAATTTAGTTCATTTATTGAGAAATAAATAAGTGTAGAAAACATGAAAAAAAGATAGAGAGGGAGGCGATTCATGTCTCTAATAAATATCTTGAATTATCTAGAAATTAACACATGGTTTCAATTAATATTATGGCAAATAAACCAAAAAAAAAAATGAAGAGAGAAAGAGTTTCAATTCCGCAATAACTATGCTAAATTTCTTAAAAATTAACATTTGATCTCCAATAATATCTTAACACAAAAACATATTATAAGGATCACATACTCCTAAACATATATTGTGAGTATGATAATCTTCTCCAGAAATTATATGTGCACATACTTATCCATATCAATACCAAACTCAGATCATATAGACGGAATCTACTTAACATCAATCTGTCATCTTAGACTCGAGAAACGATTGCAAATCATACAAGACCCATCAAATTGTCACTAGCCTTTGACCTTCACACTTATGAGCTACTCAAAGATCAAGAGAGGTGCTATTGAGTTATAGCTTATAGCTGAAAGTGTTACATTTTAAGATAATTTTCAATTGATTCATTTGGTTAGCTATCTGTTCAAGTTTTGACATAACTTATTAATTATTAAGTCTTTCTATTGGTGGACTATTTATAATTATTTCTAAAGTTTTGCAGGGCGCTGATTAAGGTTTCGAAAATAAAATATTTTACTTAAAAAAAATTAATGCATTGAATGCATTAAAAATGTCAAAACATTTCACCATTAAAATCTTAATGAATGTCTTATAGGCACTCGTTAGTAAAACCCTTATTTCTATATATAAATATTTGATAAACTCAAAAGTGTATCTTAATGCTAGAATGGAATTAATCTCCTCAACCTAAATTTATTTTAACCAAAAAAAAAAAAATCGCTTAGGAAAACATATGTGCATAAAAGTTGTCCCAACAATTACTTGCATAAACGTGTGTTTGGCTATGAAATAAAGAATAATTGCTGGCTCAATGGGATTTGTGAGTCATTTAAACCATTTTTTCCTTGAAAAAAGGAGTCTAGTTGTTATTTAATTATTTTTAAATGAAAATGACAAGAATTTTTTTTTTACTAATACAGATACAAATGTTATTATCTAAAAGTAATTGATTGCAGTGATAATAAACTGTAACTCCAAACAAATTTTATTTGTAATGCCATGAATTTTACTTATAGAGTATTTACTTCAAGAAATATCTTAACTAATCATCATTTTTTATTTTAAATTATGTAAGCAATTTTTTTTAAAAGAAAAAACTGCATGACTAGGGGTTTAAGAAATTAATCATATGGGATTGCTAATCTCCACATCTTCATGTAGAGGTTAGCAAACTCTACATTTTATTGTGGACACAAAATCCACTATTTTCTTTTCTTATTAACTAATATTTTTGGGTAATTTTATAATTTTATCTTATCTGGATTAATTACTTCTTCCATTTTTTTTCTCTCTTAATTAATATTCTCTCTCCACTATTTTATTCTATTTAAATAATATTATTCTTTTTTCCATTTTTCTCTTGTGTGAATAATATATATATATATATATATATATATATATATGTGATTAAAAATTCAATTAATGTTATTTTATATATTGGATAAATATATTTAATATTAATTCAATACAATACAATATTTTCTTATGTTATCTTCTACAAAATAATCATATAGTATAATATTTCAGCACTCTATATATATATATATATATGAGAGGGACAACGGCCTAATTCTGTGACAACCCACTCTTTTCTTTTTTATTTAATGTGTTTTTATAGCAATTTGTCAATAATTAATTTGATAATAAAAAAAATATTTTGGATGTGCAGTGTGTGTGGAATAATGCTAAAGAATTTGGTTATGAGTATTTCGAAATATGCCTCACTATGCTACACATTTGAATCATGTAACATTGATTTTCTTTGCTTGTTCTCATGCTTGAGCTTCACGGATAAGACATTAGGTAAGGTAGTATTTGGTATATTACCTATTAATATTGTCAGTAATATAGATTATCACTTAGAAAAATTGTCACATTTTAAATTGTTAATAATGTTAAATACAGTATTTGGTATGCATAGGTAATCTAAGTGACAATTCAAATTACCGTGTTTAATATATCAAAAATATTACTAGGTAATACATGTATTAACTCAATATAATAATAATAATAGAAAACTTTATTATAATAATAATAATTATTATTATTATTATTAATTAATAAGAAAGAGAAAATTTAATTATTAACTATGGTTATAACAGTTAATTTTATTAATAATTATTATTAAAAAAATTAATATTATTTTTAATTATTATTATTATTTAATAATAATTATAATTATTAATAATAATTAATCATGATAATATTATCAATAATAATAATAATAATAATAATTACTATTTTTAACAACAACAACAACAACAATAATAATAATGGGGGGACTGTCACATTGATGGTAATCCATATTACTACCTTTCAAGGGGGCAATTCACATTTGAAAATCTGGATTGCCAGCAATGTTACCCAACCAAATAAAATAAAGTTGTAGGGCTAAACAATTTAATCAAACATGGCTAGTAATCCAAATAGATTATCACATACCAAACACTACCTTAAAGTTTTCTAAAATAAGGAATGTGATATTCTCCTTAAATAGTAACATTATAATTTAACTTCCATAATTAATGCTGCATCATGGTGATAGTCTTTGAACTAAGAACAAAGTTACAGATTGTAGGTTAGTCTTAAGAAAATTTTATCTATATTTTTAATTACTTTTTTATTTTATACCAAAAATTGTAAATACCCTTACATTATTGCTTGAATAAAAATTTATGGTCACAGAATTTAAAAATAAGAATTTGTTAAATCAAAATAAAAATTATTAAATGAATGTCACTACGTGTTTTTTAATTAATGTCGTTAAAATGCTTGATAACAAGATCCTAACTTCAATTGGTTTTTACTTCTAGACATGAATTAATTACTATTTGTGTTATATTTATAAAATCAACATTTGTGCACTTTATTGTGAATATGTTTAAAAAGCTCAGTTAGTTTTAAATACAGCTTGGAATACCTTAAAATTGATAATTTTTCTTATTATCGCTTTTTTGATAATTTGCAATAATGTATGGTAATTATAATATAAAGGAAAGTATAGTTTTAAACATAGTTGTATAATGAACAAATTAGCAGTTTTTGTTGAATCATCATTAATTATTGCTATTCCATGGATTAACTTCATGTATAAATTACACATAAAATTAATTTATGAAAAAAAAAATTTCCTCATTTTTACTCCTAACTAAGCACATCCTTACCCTAGTTTCCTTTTTTCTTACAAAATAACCTACTTTTCTCTCTAGATTGTATGATATTCCCTTTTTTATAAATAAATAAACCGTTGTTCTCTAGAAGCTGTTTTTCTTCCGGGGGGACTGGGATACAGAAGCTGATTCTTATGCTGGGGGAAAGAAATAAAAAAATAAAAAATAAAATCAGTGCGCCGACATTACTTACTTTGTTACAAAATGGTAACCATAGTACGTTGTGCTTATGCACATTGAACCTACGATCAAAGTACAAGTTGCATTATACTGCGACCTTCCACGAACTTGACTGCGAAAACTCCAATGAACTATATATCTCTCCTTGGTGTTCTGCATGCATGAGGGAATGCAATGCATGTCTACACGTAGACGGAGGTCAACACGTGTTGATGGGTGGTTTGTTGGGGTCATCGGTGTAACACCAACGCAAGCAAGGTAAGCTTTTCTATATATATATATATAATTTGACCATGTAACGTTGATTATTGTTTGCTTTGCTCGGAAAGGGTCCCAGTCCAAGACCTTATCATCGTATGATTCTTCATGAGGACGTGGCTTCTCGCTGTGTTAATTTGTTGATAGAGACATGTACATAGATGTATGTAATATGTTAGAAGCAGTTATTTTTTTGGCTGCTCTACAGTTATCTTTGCCTTTCTTCCTCCAACTCTTGATGTTGCTGGCTGGCTAGCTTTCTTGTTGGTTTGCTCTTTCATCTTCATATATACAATGAATATTGATCACCTGAAAAAACTTGCATTGAGGGTTTCATCTTCATTTTTCAATCTTCTTTTCTTCCTATATGCCTTTCAGTTTAAAGAGCTTCATTTCTTCTTATCACTACTATTATGAAGATGAACCCACTGAAAAAAAGTTTTTATTGTTATTTAATATACAGCAGTTTTAACATATAAGAATAAATATAAAAATAATATTTCATTCATTTCAATTTATCTATCAATTAAAAACAGAGGAAGTATTATTTATACTCACAAAATGGATACATTGTAGATATATAAATAGATTGCATCAAAATCAAATCTCACAAAAAAAAAAAAAAAAAAACATTTCTCCAAATTTAATAACAGTTTCAAGTACACTATAGTCAAAAGCATTTAATATGATTTTAAGCAACAGCCGAAGTATAGTGGTTAATGTAATGGTAAGAAAAATGGTTTTTTATTTTTATTTTTTTTAATATGAGATGTATAAATATCTTATATGAGATGCCGTTTGCGTACTAATGTGAGTATGAGTAAAAATTAATATACACATATATAATAATGAACTAGATATCCTGCATATTTAATTTATATTAGTGTTGTATGTTATTTTATCATTTGATATCTAAAAAAAACAGGCCGGATTCTAATGATAATTACAAGTGGCACACTATAGTGTCAGTAACTCAACGTATCAGTGGAGATTTCTCTCTCTCTCTCTCTCTCTCTCTCTTTTTTTTAAATTGAAGGTATGAATTTATTAACTTGCCAAATCATCAAATAACAAATACACAAGGTCATCAGGTGGGTGGGTCCCCAAATACTGGATTCCCCTCTAATCACCTTATGTGCAAGATAATCCGCAACTCTGTTGCATTCTCTAGGTATAGAGCTGCTACTAAAGTAATGAAACCAAGAAGCATACATAACTATGTCTCTAAGAATAGAGCCATTAGAAGACACATCATCATCAGCTCTCTCAATACTGTCATAAACCTTTCTAGCATCGCCTTCAAGAATAACATTCTGGAATCCTGTCTCCCAAGCAAAAGGAAGACCTTCCCTGGCTGCCAAAAGTTCTGCTCTATGAGGATCTGTGCAGCCTTGAATCTGCAATATTCTCCCAGCCATAAACAAACCAGCATAATCACGAATGATAATACCAATACCCGAACATTGGTGCTCAATGGATAATGCGGCGTCCACATTGATCTTGTAAACATTCTCCGGAGGAACTTGCCGACTAATCCGATTATCACGCCTTACATCAAGAGGACCAGTAACGTATCAGTAGAGATTAAAACTGCTAGTAAGACATTTTTCATTTTTGCAATAGTAACGACAAAGCATTTCTATTGGATAATGATGACTGTGGCAATTAGAACTGCCACTAATTGCATTATGTCTAGTTCAGTTATTATTTTTATAACTTGTTTCCCTTTTTGGTATTGCATTATGGACGTAGTTCACTTTAAAACTTCTTTGTTTTCAACATTTTAAAATGAATAAACTAAAACGTGCAATTTAGAGAACTTGGAAATGCATAATAAGCAGTATAGCAAAGATGAATAAACAAATCAAGAGTTTGACATCCCTTTAAGTAAACTCGGTCCAACAATAATCATTTATTAGATAACACAAACTTAACATTAAAGCTTATGCTATTTAATTATGCTTACGTAGTTTGTTTAAATTTAATTTTTGTTTATAACTTCAAAAGGAAAAAGAAATATATGTATAATTTAATTTCATAACTATCAAGTATGTCTCTAATCTAAACAAAGAAACAATTAAATTATGTGGAATAATTGATAAAACAGAATTCCAATTGAATCGGTAGTAAACTGATATTTTAGCAATAAGTAGCCCCACCCCCGCGTAATATTAAAGGATTGTGAGTAGATAAGAGTTAATTTTTGACAATTCAATATATATGTTTAGAGTCGTGTTTTGTGGGACATAAAAGTCCAAACTCATCCCCTACTCATGGTCACCTCCACTGTCAAAATGAGTGAGTTTTTTGTTTTAATTTTTTTTTCTTTTATCATTTTCAACGGTTCCCGGGGTATATGTCAGGACAGTATTCTAGCAAAATTAGTACAAATATACTTTTCATATGTTTAAGATTAAAAATTTCTTAAAACTCGAGTCACCATCTAAAAATTTTTATTTATATACTCTAATTTAACCATATATATTCTCACTATTATAAGTGTTCGGAAGTAAATGACACTTGTAAAGAAGATGATTACTCGAACTAGAATAAGGGATTCCCTAATTCCTATACAGCGAGAATGGGTGGCTGCACCAGGTTGTATGGTGAGGATGAGTGTACTTGCAAGGACTCCAACGCTCAAGTCAATTAGAGTAAAGGTAAATGAGCCAAGAATACGCGTACCTGTTTCAGGAGGGAAACCCTTTACTTGTAGTAGCGGGCCGATAATGTATTCCGAGAATCCTGCGTAACGGCCTCGGATTGCGTACATTACACAATCCGATTTCGTGCCATTACATAATCTGGATTAGATGTTATAAATGAAGGTTGTTTTCTTGGCGGAGTAACTTCCAACCGATTCCGGTGTGGGCCATCAGTATTTGAGGATCCATTGGACCCTTTTTGAGCCTAGTCCGTAACAGTACCCCCAAACCGATTCGGCATGATAATGTCAGATACTGGGTTTCCAATATCATTGAACCAAAGTCAGATATGAGGAAGGACTTCGATGTTACCTAGTTGATCTTCGACTATAGCTATCCATCATCAATGCCTAGACCTGAGGTGATTGCTTCTGTCATGAGGTTGTCAAAGGTCACATCTTTGTTCCCCGAGATGACACGTGTTACTATGGCACCTTGTTTTATGCGCCATCATGATTCAAAATGATACGGATTTTCAATTTTGTCCTCGTTCTAGGCTGAAATAAGACATTTATGCCCTTCGTGACCTTTGGGTTACGCGGCAAGGGTCATGTGTCATTCTTTAAATTCCAACCGCTTTGTTTCTTCTTCATTTTCACTAAACTCCTTGCTCCAAAACCTCCAGAGAACCTTCATCTACAAAAAGCCACCGTTTGTTGTGCACCCCAAAGGTTTTCCTCCGTCAAAGAATCCTGTATTTTGAAGGTATGTCTTCCCTTTGTAGATACAACGATTTTTTGAGAATATTTTTGCTATGTTGGTACTTACGTATGGCAATTGGTATAAAACCACTGTATCATTCTATCGTTCCACCATTGAGAGGGGTTGCTTCTCTCCAACGCTTATTCTCCTCTGCCCACATCCGGCGATTTTCGTGCCTTTAGAGGGAAAACCACTGTAGGCTTATTTTTCAGTTGTTTTCTGAGTTAAACTTCCGATCTTATTTAACTGTAGTGGCGGTTTTTCCTATGTAGGTTAATTCCGATGGCAAAGAAACAAGCGCTCGTTTCCCTTCTGTGATTTTGAAAATATACAGATGGGTCGATCCCGAGATCCTTGGAGTTCTGTCCAAAGTTAACTCGGAATTTCTCATATCCCTTCGTGAAGAGCATCTATTGACTCCAGAAGGAGAGTATGAGGAGGAATATATTTTAAAAGCTCCGAACTCCAATGAGAGAGTTTGTTACCTTAATCTCGAGGGTGGTCCAAGATGGCTATGGATGTACGACATCCTTATCTCCAAGTTTGGCATTCATATTCCTTTCATTCACTTTTAGTTTACCATTTTAGAGCGAACTGAAGCTGCCCTATCCCAACTTCATCCTAACAATTGGGCCATGATTCAAGAATTCAAGATCATATGCAACTACCTCCAAATTCTTCCTTCACCAAAGGTGTTCTTCTCACTGTTTACTCTTACCCGCCCTAGTGGTGGGAGTGTGACGATGGGGTGGCTGTCATTCCGTGCTCAGCCAAATCGGAAAGTATTCACGTTGTACAAAGAATCTTTCCATCACTTTAAACTGTTTTACTTCAAAATTTTTGTTGCTCCGAACACAATTCCTTTTTGGAGAACCTTGAAAGAGAATTAAGGATCAATTGCTTTTGGAGTAGATACTTCAAAATTCCTCGAGTAAATGAGGACGAATTATCTTCCAAGGAACGTTTGTTGTTTGATTTTCTCCTAGCGAGGTTTGGAAAAGAAAATCTGAATCTGAAACTCATAGTCGGAGTTGATTTGCTAATAGCAAAAGTTCACTTAGGTTAGACTCTGAAGTACTATATATATACTTGATATTATATGCATACTAATCTCGTATTCTTATTATGCAGAGAGAACGACTCTGAAGTCTGTCCTGGATGTCCTCCGACGCTGAATCTTGAATAAAATGCCATATGAGGGTGACGTCAGTCAAAGTCCTCGTCCTAACGGTCCAAACAACCTAGGCGCAACAACTGCAGAAACTTCCGTCCCTGTGGTGCAACCAACGAAACCTATGCCTGAAGTCCAACCTTCAAAGAAATAGAAAGGGAAGAAAGTTGTCAAGGAAGTAATCCGAGTTGACATTAAGGACAATGCCACCTCGGAGACTGGTCCAGAAGATAATGTCCTTGTAAAGAGTTTCCCTTATACCGATTTTATGGACAAGACACTGATCACTCTTTCTGTTTTAAAGCAAATCCGGTCGGACAATGAAGGCATTGGGACAAGATGCGATGGATGGGTTGGATGCTTTTGAAGTCGATGACCATTCTCAAATGCGTTGAACCTGCTGTTGCTGCTGGTATTCAAGCTTCGAAAGAAGTAAAGGATCTCGGGGAAAGCATCCGACTTCTTAAAGTAGATAAACAGGCCCTAGAGCATGAGAAAGAAAAACTAGCATCCGAGATTACTGAATTGAGGGAGGCGATCCGGCAGAAAGATCAAAGCCCTGAAAATAAAGGCCGCCGGTCGGAAGAATCGGCCAAACGAATAGCCGATCTGGAAGAAACCAATACCACAGCATCCGAGGAGATCAACAAGCTGAAAGCTGATGTGAAGTTTGTAGAACAACAATGGGAGAAATCAGCTTATGAGATCAAGGACAACATCTTAGCACAATGCCAAGTCCTTTGTCCTGAGGCCGATCTTAGTGAAGTCGGCCTAGACAAACATGTGAAGGACGACTGAATTAAAACCACCCCTCTTGCGGAGGATGATAACGGAGCTGAGGCTAGTGAGGGTGGAGATACTACCCCAGAAGTATGAGCTCGGAAGTATTGATTGCCCCCCTTTTTTGTCGGGGCTTTTGTAATGACATTTCTCGTCCTTTGGGATATTTGTAATGAATTTTACTCACTATTCGATTAAGTTTTATAACTTGAAAGGAATAGCGTATTTCAACGAATTTATCGAAGTTAAAAACTTGACTTTCTGACTTACAAGTCTTGCCATAATTTTTAATAATTCGGTTACTATTAGATTCCTAGGTTATGATTTGGATTACATAATGTCCGAGGAGTTTTAAATCTTGAACTCGTGTTTTTTCGACTAAGGGGTGATCAGTTGTTTAGGATTTACACTGGAAAATGTTGAGAAAACCAAGTAGCAGTATATAGATATACCACTTGGCCCATGAAAGTTCTGCTAAAACCTCCTTGAGAAAAACCCAGTGAAAAAAAACTCGAGGTAGGAAAAAAGTACGATAACTTGCATGGTTTATACATAAAATCTTCTCAAGTTTGAACTATGCCACGACCTCGGAACTTGAGAACTAGACAAGGTAGAAAGATTATATGCCTTTTTTCTTAGGACCTCGACAACCTTGTACAGACCTTCCCAATTTGCTGCGAGTTTCCCATGGCCTGAAACAGGTAATCCAATGCTAGCTTTACGTAGAACCAAATCTCCTACCTCAAATTTACGAGGTACTATGAAAGAATTATATCTTTTTGCCACCCTCTATTTGAGAGCCTGTTCCTTGATGTATGCCATTGCTCTGGCTTCATTAGATGGGCGATTTCTTCCCTCATGGATTGGGAACTAACATTTTGGAATACTACCCTTGGACTAGGTTCACCCACTTCAACTAGGATAATCACATCCACCCCATAAGTGAGCTTGAATGGGGTTTCTTCCGTGGTAGAATGAGGAGTTGTCCGATATGACCATAATACACTGCCGAGTTTATCAACCCATGCTTCCTTTTTATCGTTAAGTCTTTTCATCAACCCTCAAAGTATCACCTTATTTGCCGTTTCTACTTATCCGTTTGTCTGTGGATGTTCTACTGATATGAAATAGTGTTTAACCTTGTAGCTCAAAAGGAAGTCCCGAAATTTTTTATTAGTGAACTGTGTTCCGTTATTCGTGATTAGTGATCCCGAAATTCCAAATCTGGTAAAAATGTTGCACCATATGAACTTCCAAGCTTATGCAGCTGTAATGGAAGATAATGGCTCTGCTTCGATCTACTTTGTGAAATAATCAATGGCAACGATCAAATACTTTACTTGGCTTGCAGCTAAGGAAAAAGGACCTAAAAGGTCAACTCCCCATTTAGAGAATGGCCATGGGGATATTATGGTCGAAAGCTTTTCTGCCGGAGCGACATGTAGGTTAGTGTCTTGTTGACACTTCAGGTATTTTTTGACAAACTTCATAGCATCTTTAGTTATTGTGGGCCAGTAATAGCCTGCCCGTAATATTTTCAAGGCGAGTACCTTTCCTCCGGGGTGATGCCTGCAAGACCCTTCATGAACTTCTTCAAGCACTGGAGTAACCTGTTCTGGGCTAAGACATTTCAGTAAAGGTTGAGATAAACCTCTCCGATACAATTGCCCTTCGATGATAATGTAGTATGCAGCCTCCCTGGCTAATTTTTTCGCCTCTACGGAATCACCAGGTAAAACTCCACTCGATAAATATTGCATAATTGGAGCCATCTAGCTCGAATTTTCTTCAACCTCCAATACTTAAACAAGGTTTACTATAGAAGGAGTTTTCAAAGTTTCCTGAATTAGACTTTTATTATTACCTCCCAACTTGGTGCTGGCCAGTTTAGAAAGAATATCTGCTCGAATGTTTTTCGACCTAGGAACATGCTGGATTTCAGATATATCAACCTTTTCCATTAAATCCTTGACCCGAACCAAATATTTCTATAGCAATGGATCCTTTGCCTAGTACATTCCAGATACTTGCGATGTTATAATTTGGGAATTACTGCAAATTGTAAGTCGGGTTGCTTCTACATCGGAAGCAAGTTGAAGGCCAGCTATTAAAGCTTCGTACTCAACTTGATTGTTGGAGACTGGAAAATCAAATTTAATAGAAATCTCAACCATGTTATCACCTTTTTTTTCCAAGATAACTCTAGCTCCACATCCTTTTGTACTTGATGCCCCGTCTACATAGGGCGTCCAAGTCGGATTACCGAGTTTTTCTTCATCCACCATTTCAACAAGGAAATCCGCCAAAAACTGAGCTTTAATTGCAGCCTAGAGTTCATATCAGATATCAAATTCTGACAATTCCACCGACCATGTAACCATCCTTTTCGCATGGTCCGGTTTCTAGAGCACTTGTCAAATTGGCTGGTCCACTCCGACGATAACTGTGTGAGCTTAAAAATATTGTCTAAGGCAACGGGCTACGAAAGCAAGAGTTCAAGCTATTTTTTCCAATTTCTGGTATCATAATTATGCTCCCTGCAAAGTTTTATTGACAAAGTATATTGAGAATTGCTGTTTATTTTTTTCTCGGACTAAGACGCTGGCTAGAGCCGAGTCGCTTACCAAAAGATACAAGTATAATGGCTTTCCTATCTCGGTTTGCACAAAATTGGTGGGCTTGCTAAGTAAGACTTGAATGCTTGAAAGGTCACTTCACACTCCGATGTCCACTCAAAATTGCTCTCTTTCTTTAATAATGAAAAGAGAGGTGAGGCCTTCCGTGTTGAGGCTGCCAAAAATCTAGAAAGGGAGGCTATTCTTCCTGTCAAACATTGGACCTCCTTCACATTACTCGGACTTTTCATCTCGATGATGGCCTACACTTATCGGGATTCACTTCAATTCCCCTGTGAGTAAGCATAAAGCCTAAAAACTTTCCAACTTCAATAGCAAAAACACATTTATGAGGGTTCAACTTCATTCTATGCCATTGTAAACAAGCAAACACCGTTTCCAAATCGTGTAGGAGCTCCTCTTCCTCCCTTGTTTTCACCAGCATGTCATCGATGTAGACTTCCATTAAAACTCTGATATAGACTTCCATTAAAACTCCAATGCGTTCAGAAAAAATTTTATTCATCAACCGCTAGTATGTAGCACCTACATTCTTTAACCCGAAGGGCATTACTTTATGCCAGTAATTTCCCATGGGAGTGATAAATGCCGTTTTTTCCTCATCTAATGGATGCATGGGAATTTGGTTATAACCCCAGTATGCATCTAAAAAGGAAAAAAATCGGAACCCAGACGCTACATCTACCAATCCGTCTATGCTCGGCAAAGGATAAGAATCCTTTAGGCAGGCTTTGTTGAGGTCGGTATAATCGACACACATTTGCCATTTCCCATTAGATTTCTTAACCATGACTACATTTGATAGCCAAGTCAGATAGGTTACTTCCTGAATAAAACCTGCATCTAGTAGATCTTGAACCTGTCTTTGAACTTCCCATTCCTTTTCTGAGCTCATTTTTCTTCTCTTCTGAGTCATAGGTCAAACATTAGGAAAAATTGATAACCAATGACTTATGAGATCAGGATCAACCCCTGGCATATCAGCTGCCATCTGAGCAAATAACCCTACGTTTTTCTTTAATAAAGTAATGAGATTCTCTAGAAGGGAAATCGAGAGATTCTTGCTAATCCGGGCTGTGTGACACCATTTTGAGCCTATTTGTACTTCTTCAAATTCTCCCCCGGGCTCTGGTGGCTTAGCTTCCTGCCGACCTCAGACATCTAGGTCAATTAACATGACCTTTGACAAGGTCGTAGGTCGGGTTTCTTCTTCCTTTGACTTCTTTTTAACAACTTCCAGACTCGCATTATAGCATCTCCGAGTTGTAACCTGATTAGCTCTCACAGTAGCTGTGTCTCCATTATCAGTGAAAAACTTCATTGTCAAGCAAGTTGTAGAAACAATTGCCTCGATCTTATTTAAGGCCGGCCTTCCCAAAATAACATTATATGCCGACGGAGAATCCACAACAAGAAAATCGACTTTTATAGTCCGAGTATTAGGCCGACTTCCTAAAGTTATATGTAAAGTCATAAATCCGTTCGGATACACCTTTTTCCCAGAAAAATCGATGAGTTCTTCCTTGTAATTTTTTAACCCGAGTTTATTAAAGGCATCTCGAAAAATTATGTTGGCCAAACTTCCCTGATCAATGAAGACCCTTTTAACCTCAGTATTCACCATTTTTGCAGAAATAACCATAGGGTCGTCATGTCCGGGAACAATATCCTCGAAGTCGATATTTGAGAATACAATTTTTGGAGTGGCAGGCAGCTTGTGGGTTCTTTGCATCTTTGCCGCTGACAAGCTCAATACCTCCTGAAAATGCTTTTTCTAAGCAGATTTGGTCACTCATCCTCCCGCAAATCCTCTAGTAATGACATTGATTGTTCTTGTTATAGGCTCCTCATCTTGGTTGTCATGAGTTCGGATATTGTCTGATTCCCTCTGTGATCGAGGGTTCCTCCTGTCATCATCTTTTAAAAGTGAAGTCTTTCTTTTTCGCGGACTTCGTTGTGAGCAATCTATCTTGCCAATCTCTCCTCTTGAATGAGTTGCTCCACAGCATCGCGGAGATCGTAACAATCTTCCGTCTTGTGCCCAAAGCTATTATGGTACTCACAAAATAGGGACCTATTTGTATTGGCCCTTACCCGAATTACCTTTGGCTTCGGAAATCGTTCTACCTGTCCAACTTCCTTGTACAGATGAGTTATGGACACATTGAGAGGAGTATAATCATGGAATCTTTTGACCCTCGGTGCCCTCTGTTCTTTCTTCTGACGTTCTTCATATTGCAAACCTTGCTTTCTATCGACTTGGAATCTTGCCGAATTCGCAGTGGCTTTCTGTGTTTCCTCGAGATAGATATACCTTTTGGCTCGTAGTTGGATTTCATCCATCGTTTTTGCTGGTCATTTGGAGAGAAAATCTTTAAAAGTTCTAGGTCGGAGACCATTCAAAAGAGTGATAACTGCTGCTTGGGTTTCCACCTCCTCCACCAGCAATGTTTCGGCATTAAATCTATCGAGGAAATCTCGGAGTGACTCTTCTTGCCTTTGAAATAGTCCCAAAAGGCTAGTCACTGGCTTCGGCTTAAACCTGCGAGTCCTAAAGTGAGGTAAGAAACGAGATTGCAAATTCGAGAACTTATAGATAGATCTCAATGGCAAGAAATTGAACCACTTCAATGCTAATTTCTTCAATGTAATCGGGAATGCCCGACAGCATATGGGATTCGAAGCTCCTGCTAATGCCATCCTGGACTTGAAGGCGTTCATATGCTCTTGTGGATCAGAATTCCCATCATAAGGATCCATATCTGTAGGAGGTTTAAACCCCCTTGGGAGCTTTACACTCATTATGTATTCTGAGAATGACATGTCATCATCCTCCTCATCGTGACTCGGGTAGTACCTAGGTTAGTCAATGTTTCTCACCCTTGAAGGATGTGATTCAACATTTTCAACAAGACGAGAATATCCACTTCTTGATTCCCGGGTGTATTCATACTCTTGATCCAGGGATCGTTCACTGGCTTGCAAACTCTGCCCTTTATCACCACGTCGTGCTCGAGACTGGTATCTATCATCACAATTCCGAACTCGGCAACGATCTTTCCTTTGGTCTTGTTCCCCGGCTCCCTTCAATTTCTCGATTTTCTGTTCCAACTCTCGAATATGTTCTGCTTGCTCCTTCATCATTGATACAATATCATCATATGGAATCGGCTCTTGGGGAACCCGCTCTACTTTGGATGCCAAAGGGTTTCTTGGTGGTTCCAGTGAAGGCGGGTTAGCGCGCCTACTATTTCCAGCGTCGGAAGTAGATTCCGACACGGCGTGTGCATCTGGTTGGTAGCGGTGCGATGGTCGTCTTTCACTCACATGACCGTGTGCCGCTGATATATCCCTGTGGCGGTGAGAAGCCATGGCAGTTCACATGTAGTAATTGAGGAAAATATAATTTTTCCAAAGATGGCGCCAATGTTTGGAAGTAAATGACACTTGTAAAGAAGATGATTACTCGAACTAGAATAAGGGATTCCCCAATTCCTACACAGCGAGAATGGGTGGTTGCACTAGGTTGTACGGCGAGAATGGGTGTACCTATAAGGACTCCGACGCTCAAATCAATCAGAGTAAGAGGTAAATGAGTCAAGAATACGCGTACTTGTTTCAGGGGTGAAACCCTTTACTTGTAGTAGCGGGCTGATAACGTATTCCTAGATTCCCGCGTAATAGCCTCGAATTGCGTACGTTAGGCAATCTGGTTTCATGCTGTTACAGAATCTGGGTTAAATGTTATAACTGAAGGTTGTTTTCTCGGCGAAATAACTTCCAACCGATTTCGGTGTGGGCCATCAGCATTTAAGGATCTATTGAGCCCTTTTTGGGCCTAGTCCGTAACAATAAGTATATTTTGGATAAAGGAATCAAAAATTCCGATTCGAATATAAGCTTAGAAAAAATCGACAATTTCATTGGGATTGTTAAACGACTTTGATCAAATATTCAAATGTATATCCAGGGAATCAACACTCTTGCAAACTTCTTTGAAGGAAAAGAAATTGAAAAAAATGGTAAGCTGTTGTGATTTTTCTGTATTTTAATATCTAAACTAATTTTTATTATTTACAACCTTTAAAGAATGCGAAAAAATATTGCTATTTTGTTTTTCACAAAGAAAGGGAGATTTTTCAAAGTGAACCAAAAACAACAACTAATGTAATAGTACATAATATATTAAAAGATAAAATCAGCTCCACTTATCAAAGATAAACTTACCTTATCACCCATATAAACAGCATCGCTTATAGTTTAAGAAATTTGAATGTAACATTGATACTATCTACACATAGTATTTATATTAAGACAGGCAATAAACCGAGCCTTGCGAATATGCTCGATACAAGTTCGGTTCATTAATAATTCCATGTGTCAAAAATTGATTCATTTTTTAAATAAATTGATTTTGAGCGTCCAAATTTTCAACTCGTAAGCTCAATTTTTATGGACCTAGTTCAGCTTATTGCCTTCCCTATTAAGCACAAGTCCTACAGATTTTAACTAGACAAAATTGGTTTCTTGTTGGAGCCGTGGAAATTGCCGTCGAAATGCAAATGCCAAGCGTGAAAAGCGATGCAAAAAAAAAAGTGTCATCTCCTTGGAAAATATGATATAAAAATAATTACCATCGTGAGAGCTTTGTTTGAGCTGATTCAATTTGGATTAAATTAATTAAAGTATATTTAACTTCAAATGGTGGCTGTTTTTTTTTTTCACAAGGAAAAAGAAAGAAAAACCTAATAAAAGCCGGAACATAATAGAATTCAAAGCAAGTACACTAGCCAAAATTGCATTAGAAAGCTCAGAGAATTATGATATACCGAATTTTCCCCCCTTTCTTTTACAACAATATATATTTTCACACTAATAAATTCGTCGGCACAATCTAAACTTGCCTTATGAAAGGTACCTCAACACAACAACCCTCCAACTCCAATTTCTTCTTGTTATGCATGTCTATGCGAATCTTGCTTCTTCTTCTTCTTCTTCTTCTTCTTGATTTTGAGCAGCCAAACAAGGCAGCTGAGGATAGCTTGAAACATGCAAATGGATGCAACCCAAACAGAAAAAATCTATGTTGCGCTTGGCAATAATGTGCTAGATGGATGTCATACTTTGGCTTGGACTCTCAGTAAATGGAACTCTCACCCAATTTCTATAGTCATTCTGCATGTGAAGTACGACCCTTCCAAGCATCTTCTTACTCCACGTAAGTTTCACACATTTGTGTGTCAGTTTTCTTCTTCATTACCATTGAAGTTCAATTGGTTTTCACTTAGTTTTGTGATATTATTTCAGTTGGGAAATTCCCAGAAGGTATTGCGTGTGATGTGAAACTGGAAAAAAACAGGAAATATGAGCAAGAGAAAATCGACAAGCTGCTTTCCAAGTATATTTCATTCTGTGATAATGTGAGGAAGATTTAGTACTTCAATTAGTTTAATAACATAGCTCAATTGATAACATTATCTGCAATGAAATGAATTAAGCGCAATTGATTTCTTGTAATTCATGTATTCAATTATATATCTGCATGTTACAGGTGCCAGCCGAAATATTAGAAATTGAAAAATTTGATGAACCTATCCAGAAGCGCACCATAGACTTAATTTATGGTCTAGGAATAACCAAATTGGTCATGGGATTTTCGTTCATGAAGGCTTCCCCGTACTCTCTTTTTAACCTTGCTCTTTTCTCCCAATAACCAAATTTATGCATGCAAATGCTTCAATAATGATTTTTCTTATTTTTTCCTTTTCTTCTGATATAGGAAATCCAAAGATGCCATCAACGCATTGTTCTATGTTCATAAGCACAAGCCTGCCTTCTGTGAATTGTCCTTTGTTTATGAAGGGGTACAAGTTTTGCCACGAGAAAAGAATGATGAGATAATCATGGAGGACGATAATGGGGTCACGGTTGCCAGAATGAAAGATAATATAACTATCAAATGCCTAGAAAGAATGTTCAGTGATAAAACCACTGACTCCCCACGTAGAAGTTCCTGTGGATCAACTTCCTTGGAATCCCCTATTAACCAAAACCTGTGGGACTTTTATCTCCAAGAAATTGAAGATTATTTACAGGAATTGCTCTCTTCAAATTTGGAGGAAGGAAGCTATTGGAAAGAAAATTACATCTCTCAGATCAGTCCAGTTGAAGAACCTAGCACTTCTGAAAATACGGTAACTATACAATGATATTTTTTCTACCTGAATTATGTATGGCCTTGATTAATAGTAATATTTATTTGCACTTTGTGCTTTATTTCTTTGATTAGGATTTTCTAAAGTAAGTATTGTTATAATTTGTAAGGCAAGAAAGTGAGAAATTATTTATTCTTGAATTAATAACTTTCATTGTGTGAGTCCTATTAATCAATTCAAGGATAAATAATCTCTTACTTTCTTATTTTTCATATTTTTTTGGGCTTTTTTTCCTTTTGTATTATGATACATTGTAGATATGTTGCCTAAATTTTCTACCTACTCAGAGAGCTGCACAAACTTATGAGACCCTCGAAGAAAAACTGAATGAAGCATACAATATCATCCAAAAAAAGAGAAAAGAAGCCAAGGAAAATTTGGACAGACACGAAAAAGCTGAATGGGCTATTTGGTTATGCAACCGCCGGGTAATAATATTCATAAGCAATTGGGTTCTTTGTTGTATATTCCAACCATGTTGGTTTCACCCAAATTCTTATCACAACAAATTTCTCATTTTTCAGGAAGAAGAACTTGAATCTCTAATAAAGGAAGAAGTGACTGCAAGGGAAGAACTAAAGAAGGAACTGGATGCAGAAAAAGAACAACTCCACGAAATTAGTGTTGAAGTTGAAGAGAGTAAGAGAAAGCTAAGTTCACTGGCAGAGCTGCAATCTGAGCTACTAAACAAGCTTCACACTTCCACATTGGCAGTGTCACAAGCTGAAAGCCAACTAGAGAAGGCAATGGATGAGAGGACACAGATGGCTAGGGAGGTAGAGGAGTTAAGGAGGCAAAGAGATGAACTGAACAAAAGGGTTGAATTTTTCAGAGAAAATGATGGCACAAGAATGATCGCAAGGGTGGTGGTAGAGAAAGGTTGTTGTGGTTCCAGGGAGTTCACAGAGAAGGAGATCATATTGGCCACCCACAATTTTTGGGACCAGTTGAGGCTGAGATCTGGTGGGGGTTGGAGCAATGTGTACAGAGGACGGATCAACCATTGCACAGTTGCAATCAAGTTGCTCAATTCTGCTCCTGGCATGTCCCAACTAGATTTCCTAGCCAAGGTAAGCAAGTAACATAAACAAGAATTTGGCCTTTGGTGCTTTTAACAGTTTCCTTAATTATGTGTTGAGACATCATTAGAAGAATTTTCTTTAATATGATTAGAGGATGATGCCAAGAATATATTGTATCAATGTGGATGAAAAATTGAAAATTGAACTCATTTAAGTAGATTTAAAAAAGGTATATTATTTTGACATAGAAAAAAAGATAAATAAGAGGACACCTATATATAAGACGTGGGATTGATCGTATACTTTTTCCCCCTTTCTCTCTTTCTATAATTTCCCATCATTCTTTTTAGTATGTATCTTGTATAGATGTCAAAAATCAATGTTCAAATACCTTTTGGTGTTGTTTGATCATGATGGTATGCTTGCCACTACACTAAAATTTTGTTTTCTTTTTTTTTAAGAAAAAGAAAAAGAAAAGTTGAATAACTTAGAGAAATTTTATTTATATTTCATATTCAAAAAATATAAAAGTAAAAAGTAAAAACTATGTTAAAACTTTATCCTTTGAATAAAAAAATTAAGAACATTAAAACACGGGCTCTGGAAATTTAATTGTTTTATTATTGTATTTTGTTTCAGTTTCGAGAAATTTCACCAAAGCTAAAATTCAAATATTTTCAGGTAAGGCTTCTTGGCAGTATCCGGCATCCTCATCTGGTTGCTATGTTGGGCTTCTGTTCCGAGCCCAAATGCATAGTTTTGGAATACATGCAGAATGGCAGCTTGGAGGACATTCTATTTTGCAGGAGAAGAAGCTGGGCCTTAAGGTGGCATGACCGCATACGGATAGCCATAGAAGTTTGCTCGGGCCTTGGCTTTCTCCATGTTTTCCAGCCCAGGCCCGACATTCATTGTCATTTTAACCCATCCAACATTCTCCTGGACCACAATCTTGTTGCAAAGATCACAGGGTTTGGGCTTAATGGGTGTGGTGAGCAATGCAATGTTGAGTCAGATATTAAGGCAGTAGGGGTGTTGTTGATGCAACTTTTGACTGGGAGAAGAAATTGGATGGCAATGGTTAAAGAGGCTTTTTCAGATGAGACTGGTGTGAAATGGCCATTGGATGTGGCAAAAGAACTTGAGGACTTAGCAAAGAGGTGCATGTCCATGAAGAATAGGTCCAATGAAGACATGAGCCTTACAAGGGTCATGGAGGAACTCAATGAGATCAGGAGAAAGGGTGATAATTAAGGACCAACAAAGCAATAGATAAGCTAAAATCTTGTTAACAAGTATCGCCAAAAATTTTGAAGGTTTTCAATTTGTTGCATTGTGTTTCCATTGTCAGTGATTTTCCGCTTTTGATAAACATTTTCAGTGACTCTATTACAACAACAGATATCAAACCGAAACTACAAAAAAATTATTAATTTGATTAAAAAATATATATAAATGTACAAGTACAATAAATTTCTTCTTTCGTTATCTTCACTTCACAATTTGACCTATGTGAAAGCAGCTGTGTAATTTTACATGCAAAATTAGAGCTAAGCCACTAAATCCATGTATGGTTTATCTTTATTCTTCAGGAGCTGCAATATCTTCTGTGCTCCAAGCCATGACTTTCTGCTTTAGTTTTTCTTCCCAAGCTGGCCTCAGAATAGAAGAAAAACTAATAGGCATATCATCAGTGAATGTTACCATGAACAAAAGAAATCAGAGAGAACCTAGTATTCAGACTCCCAAACATTTTGCCCAAGAGAAGATCCGAGCAACTTTCCTTGGCAGAGAATATGCAGATGCCAGTGAAGGATCAGCGGCAATTTCTTCAGCTCGAGACCATACGTACACCCCTCTTTCTTGTGCACTTCCTGGGACAGTGTTGTCCAGTATGAATGCCACCAACAGTGTAACCACCATGTTTAAGGACATAAGACCATTGATTGCAAAATCAAGCTGAAACATTTGGGACAGCTAAAAGTGATTAGCTCATATTCACCAATAAAGAAAGTTGCTAAATATTTTTAGTTGCCAGAAAGTTGTGCACGTGCATATATTTGTCTTGGATGATAAGTATGTTACATTAGCTTTAATCAAGAGAAATCAGCACATATGTCAGAAGCCTGTGAATTAATTCAACTTATTGATTGAAATATTCATCTATAACCCATCAAAGCATTCCTTACTCTTTTTCATTTTTATTGGAGGTAAGGGGTGTCTGCATTCAAAGTGCTTACTTGTTTGATGCCTGAATGAAATGGTCCACCAGATGCGGCCCCATAAGGGACCAGATAACTGGGCAGTATGAGACTGGATTCAGGCTGGTATTGCTGAAAATAGAAAGGGATGGATAGACCAAGGAAGAATGAAATGCCAACTATTGCTGTGTTCCTAAAGCTGGCTGATTGACCGTACTGTAAGGTTGACAGGCCCAATGCTGCAATAAGAGCCCACATGAAACACAGTACAGAAGCTGCCAGGGCCTGTGGAATGGAAGCAAGAAGGGCACCCACTTTTCCTACAAAATAAAAGGCATATATGAGCCTATGAGGGGCCATATTGGCGTGCTATTGCATGAATTAGACAAGACAACAAGTTAACAAGTGTACAGAAAATATCCTAACATCATGATTTTTGTCATAAGATTTGCTGCTTTACCCATAAATGAGAACAGGATCATGAAAGCTGCTCCCAGTCCCACTACCCTCCGACTTGCCACCTTTGTGGTGTCAATTGTGTGCACATTTTCTGTCACAGTTGTTGAGCCAGTACCTGAACCCCAAAGACCAGCCAATATACTACAGAAACCCTCCAATGCAATTCCTCGGCTCACAACTCCTGGAGTTGGAGGCCTCAAATTAACTCGCAGAGATGACATGTGATAAGTTCCAACCTGGAAAAACAAACCATTCACATAGTTAAATTTGTGGCTTCTTGCGTCTCTGGATCATGGTTGATCCTTGCTTTGAACATGAAAATTTATCTTACGGTTTGAAAAGGGTTTTAGTACATTCACAATAATAACATGCATTCTAATTTAAGAAAGTCCATCATATTCAGAAGGTGCTTGTGCTTTCCCAAACTCATAATAAGTGAGGATAGTTCTATTTCTGTGTGTGTATGCCTGTGCAACTTTCTTGAATTTTAAGGACAAAATATCTTTAACGTTTGTAAATGTTTTCCTGCTTCCATTATGAATTTCTCAGTCTAAAGTAGATGATATTTTGCACTTGCAAACATTTAAGTAATGTACTTACTGAGTCCACAGAGGCAACCAATGACACCATGGCCATGATTAGGCAAGTCCTAAGATGGAAAACAGGAAGACCCCACTGTAAAGGGTAAGGAATTCTGAGCCATGCAGAAGTTGACAATGCATTGGATATATCAGTCCTGCAATGCTTCATGGTATATGCATGCTTTCTGCATGCATCAATCAGAATGTTTGAACTTGGGATATTGGGATTGCATCCTTTGTAGTTGTATGCTCCCCCAGCTGTTAAAAATGATGCATATATCCAAATAATTGTAACACTCAGGGGAACCTGTAAATATTAAAGAGTGCGTTAACAGAATTTGTTAGTATATCCACATTTAATTAAGGAAAACTTAGTACTCTCTACTTTTTTCTCTAATCTCTCCTCTCCTCTTTAAGTATTTATTTCCTATACTGAATTACACAGACAATCAGATATAAGGAATGCTATGTCTCAAAAATTTGAAATCAAAGAGTAACATCTTACTTGAAGATACTTACAGCGTAAATTCGAAATATGTGGTGTCCAAATATAGATATTCCTCGAAGATGCTTCAAATAAGAAAAAAGAAACAATGATGTCAGTGTCCAAAACTACTAAATCATTTAATAAAAATCCAAAATTCCATGGCCCATTTACGATAGACAACCTATTTAATATGACAAGCAGTAAATTTACAGCCATTTGAAAGCCTTTTCAAATACCAGATATCCTATATCAGTGCGGTTTGCAATGCTTTGGTCAGGACTCACCAGTGAGAACATTATAACCAGTGCTATCTGTGGAATGCTGATTTCCAAGCAAGTGCCAGCTTGTGGAAAGCCATAGCCGAAGAATGCTAAACCTACAGCAGCAACAGTTGGAGCCACCACAATGGGATTGATTACCCTATAACAAATTGTTGTAAAATTGTAAAGAATTAACACATTTGACTTAATTCTTAGCAACATTCTTCTGATAATATTTCCTTAGCTTTCATGTTCAACTCATTTGCCAATATAAAATCCCATTAGATTTGTGCTTTAAATTTCACATAACAGGCTTATTCTGTTCCCAGTTTATTCTTTTCTGGACGTGTAATCAATGTATTCATTTTCTAAGAGCCAAGTTTAAATCAGAGAAAGTTGTACTACTGTCCGATTTTGTTTGCCTTGCCAATCATGTTACTTGAAATATGATTTACTTTCAAAACAAGGGTTGACTGCGTACGACCTAAATAATCTAAAATGAGGATTGAGGGTAGCACGTGCCGTGGTGTGTATTGTGTGACTAGTTTCCTGAAGAAGAGAAGCAGAGTTCTCTGCTCATGTCTCTATTCTAGCAAGTTGAAAATGTCAGGCTCTTCACTGAAATCCGAGTAGCAGTCAGAGAATAAGAATAATGAGATTGCAGGAGTCATTGATCAAACTGAAATTTGGCTCTGTGGGAGAGACTTTAACAAAAAGGATTGAAATTGTCAACAACTGATTAACCATTTTTATTGGATGTCTGATTACAGAATTTTAATATCTTTTCTCGTGGATACAGGAAATCTACTAAAGAATGCAGCACAGTTAGAAAAGCTAAAGATATGTAAATTTTTAATCAACCTTCACTGCAGTCTACAGCCTTACAAATTCCTTGATAAAAAAGACCAAAATAAAGCTTTGAAGTTTAAATACAGATTATTAAACAATAAATTCAGAAAAAAAAAAAGAAGATTAAAGATCACATGCAGCTTCTTGTTACCTGAGAAGAAGAGATATTAAACCACTAAATCCCAGGATAAATTGGAATATTGAACCGACAATTATGGCTCCTTGGAGTTCCCTCATTATGTGCCTAAATTTCTGCAGTTATAAGCAGGTGTTAATATGCAAACTAGGAACAGTTTGCTTGACCGGGTTGACAACAAGCAAATGAAGAAGAATTCTTATAAAAGGTGCATCAAAGCAGAAAGAATTGGAAAGGAAAACTATTCAGTTGATTCAAATATTTATAGATGTAAACTTGGTTACCATGGAAGTTCACAGGTCCTAATATTTGTATGAAAAGCAGTAGTATTTTAAAATGCAGATAGTTTAACAGGATTTAGCTTACTTATTATATAAGCTTGAAAGAGCATAAGAGTGATGAATTAACATTTTCTGTTTGTCAGTGAACTTACATGTTCCGTAAGATTCCGAAATTCTTCAGCATTTATAATAACTAATGCTGGTGCCAAATACACGAATGAGCTCCCTTGAACTAAAGGCAGTCGGGTGCCAAAGTAGGAATGCAGTATTGTCGTGACACCAGCAAGAAACAGCATTGTAGAAATTACATTAGCAGTATCCACCTGTCATCATTTATGTAGAAGCGAACACTTACGAATATTGAAAACTAAAAAATTTCCTAGGGCATAATAAGAGGATCAACTATTACACAATAGCATATGCTTACATCTGATCCACCCATGGTTGGTACCATGACTAATGGGATTAATACTAGTGAGCCAGCCAATGATAAGTAGTGCTGCAGGCTGTAATATATAAGAGGTACTGCAATTAAAGATGCTAAGATGTAAGTGAAAAGATAGTACTAATTTTTTTTTAGCATGTTAATGACAAAAGATTTAGCTAATTAACCTTGTTTGTGAAATGATATCATAGTAATTAGTCAAGACAATGATTTGTCAAAAAAAAAGTAAAAAAAAGAAAAAGAAAAAAGAGTTCTTTAACAAAGCCCTTCATCAAACAACATGATACATGGCCAGAGATGTATTCTCTCTCTTCTTTAATTATTCACTTTGCTAGACTTTAACAATGCTACGTTCAACAATACTCAAAACCATTTGATGGCATTCATGCTCAGATCCAAATAATATATGGTACACATTATCTAAAGACCGATTTACCAAGATAAAGTGAAACGAGAACAATAAAACTCGAGCAAAATGACTAGTAGGTTTAGGAATACTAATAACTATGGACATAGACGTGACCAATCTCCAGCTTATAGTAGAACAGACTTAAGGGCTTATGAACACCCAAACACAAAGAAGTTAGCCACAATACTACATATTACTAAGTTACATTGCTAAAGATATAATATTATGCCGTTCAAAGATTATATGATAAATGTAACCGATAGTAACAGAATATATTGACATAATACTTAGGCATAATGATTCAGACATTAATTTTTTCACCAAGATACAAGTTAAACCAACCAGACTACTTTCAGAACTATCCAAAATTGGTATTCTAACTATTATGCTTATAAGATGCAAGCAATGTGAGAAATAGAATAATGAATTCAAACTGACCAAAACCCGGATTTTCTGTAAGACCATACTTCAATCCAGATGGTCCCTGCCACCCTCTATCAGCAAGTTCCTCTTCCCCCTCCGGATACAGATTAACCTTAACATCTCCATCAGCTGCACCATCCCCCTCCTTCTTTTGCTCTGGCACAGGAGCAACCGCAGAGACTCCATGGCCACTTCTATCCCAATTCATATTCACCATCCCATTATCATCACCATGCCCTCTGAACCCAACTTTCTTGTCATCATCGTCAGCAGCCAAAGCCAAAGCAGGCTCATCCCCATTTCTCCTCCTCCTGTTTTGTGTCCCCACTGTGCCATCCCGCGCATCCTTTGGCCTCAAAACTCTGTCATTCTCACTCCTCATGGCTCCATGCATCGACCCAGAATCTGGTACAATCTCAATGTCCCTAATAGGCCTTGCCAGCCCCAGAACCGGATCGATCTCTATCTTGGGAGAGGACCCTTCTCCTCCTCTATGATCATCAAAACTCTTCTCCACATCAAACCCAACACTATCAAACTTCTCACTGGCACTAGTCCCAGCTTCCCCAGAGTAATCAGACACAAACCCAGTTCTCTTTGCCCATGACCTCAACTCCTTGGGATTGTGCTCACTTCTTGGCACAAAGCGCTCAACCTTGATAACACTAGGACAATATCTCTTGCCATTGCCACCCCTCATAGCCTTGCCCGGGTCCAAGAATTCTGAGCTCGACTCAGTTTCCATGGAAACGTTTTCTTTCACTATTTTAATTTTTATCTCAAAACTCGCACTGATGACAATGCGAACGAATTCATCCCAATATAGTGAAAAGAACAAAGTTGAAAACTTTGTTATGAGAAGGAACCAAGAGGCTTCACATCACAACAAGAAACCAAACTCCGGAAAGAGAGAGAGAGAGAGAGAGAGAGAGTAGAAGCAAAGGTAAAGTGAGATGAGAAAATGGTGATGAGACAATAAGAGACTACTAAAATGTGATTTTTTTCTGAAGAGATGATCGGTGAGTGTTGAAGGATGGACAGTGAACTCTCTGACTTATGAGACATCAGACATGTCTTATCTTCAATTCAACTCATTGCAGCTCGCAAGTTGCAATCAGTTAGTGTCAGTGTGACCTTAAAATTACCTAGAAATCCCTCTGTTGTAGGCTTGTTGATGTTGACAGAGGAACTAGCTAGCAGCTGAATGCTCAAATGGAAGAAGCCAGCAATGCTCTTCACTCTTCCACCTTCACTTTGTCATTTTTTCTTATTCTAATTTCTTTTTTTTATTCTTTCTTTTTTTCACTTCTGTGTGCATCACATTTCTCTTTGGCTGCTTTTTGGGGGAGCTACGTGTGGCTCTTTGCTTCAATTTGAAGCTTCTAATTCTCATCATTCTCGGCAGGATCTCAGAAGTGGAGTAGTTTAATTGCCGTGTGCATGACAACGATGATGATTATATGGTGGAAAAAAATGGAAGTTTAGTGGAAGCATGCATTTGATGGAAAAAGAATATGGAAGCCAAGCTCATTGTTGTCACATTCACATTAGTATCTTTAGTTACAGATTAGAATGATTAAGTGGACCAATTACCAAGTGCATTATTTGGACATAAATAGTTACATTTGAAGACTTTTTGAGCTTGAGAGATAAGTTAGTTTGTCTCTGTGAAGTGCTCATCCAAAAGAAGAAAAAGAGTGCATATTCTCTTTTTTCATGTTTTTTGGGTGTACAGTATACTGCATAGTGTTTATGTTTACTTCCACAACTTTAAGAATCAGCCAACGGCATGTGAAATGAAACTTTGGCCTTCATTATTATTTATACTACTACTATATTGTTAAGTTATGATGCAGGAAGGAAAAGTTTTCTTTTTCTCATGTTATAGTTTAATCCTTACGTTAAAGCAATGTATATTAGTATGGCACCGCTGACAAAGTTAGGTTCGGAGTCGGGGATACTCGAGGGGCAAGATCTCCACAAAGAACTTTTCTTTCGCTTCCGAAGTTTTATAGCGCATCAAGCAACCAACTTTGGTGCATCACAATATTAGTACCACTATCATCTAGTTCAGATTTTTAATTTTTGTTAGTCAGTAATAAAGACTTCTTTTAAATTTATTAGATTATTGATTAGTACTATTTGTCCGAATAGGCGTGTCTACAGCATAGCAACCACACAAAGTGTGTTTCCTCAGATAATTGACGTGAATTTAACGAATCAGATGGAATACTAAAGTCGCAACTCCAACGATGATGAGGATTCTAAGCTCACCCTAGCAGGTTTTGACACAGCCAACTAACGTGATATAAAGTGAAGTTAATTTCTTAACCCAAAAAAACAGTAAAGTTAATTAGTTAAATAAATAATTAACTATATTATTTTTATAAATAATTAAATTCTTTAAATAATGCTAATTAATAACAAAATTTATAGTTAACAATATGTTACTCCTAAATGAGTTAGTATTAATTCACTTTAATAATTGATTAATAGTGATGTTACATGTAACGTAAGGTTGGGTGCTGCGACTTTTCATTATTTTCCCCGCCTACGAAAAGCAAGCACCAAAACGGGTGAAAAAAATGACTCAACGGCTGTGACTACCAGAAACATGGTTGGCAGAAGTTGTCTACATTCATTGTCTTCATTCTTTTACGTACAGGATGATGATCATGTCATAATGATACACATTCATTTCCCCACAACAAAACCGCCTGCGGCAAAAACAGTTGCACGTTGTAGGTTGCCATATTAGACTTTAGTAGTTAGGACAAATTCACTGCTGGCCTAATTAGTAATTCAGCCTTTATCCAACAACATATGGGTTCATTCATAGACCCAATTATCTAATCCCACCCGAAAGACTAAGCCTAATTTGTTGGCCCAATGTAGAGCTGTAACATTATTTAAATGAATAAATAGTTTAAAAATAAAAAATAAAAATTGATTACATATTTTTTTTCCGGAAAATTATAGATTGTTTAAGAAAGACTCTAATAATAATTATACCATAAAACACTATAAGTTTAAACAAACCTAACGCATCTCAAACTCGCATTAGAGGATTCAAACCTCTATCGAAGCTCCTCTGCAAGCCACAATCAAATGAACGAATCCCGGACCAAAAATAAAAATGAATGGGACAAACAATGGTAGTGTTATTTTAAAATACTAGAAACCGTAGAAATGAGCGATAAAAATAGTATGAAATGTACACAAAAAAGAAAAAAGCATGAAATGTATCGTCATATTCATTTCAAACGAAATCCTCGTTCAGATCAGAAATTGTCCAGCTACTATTTCCAAAATATTCATAAATCTTTAGCTCACTATCACATCTTTCACCTCTTCATACTGTACCATAAATTTATCAAAAACATCTTTTCCTCTGCATTTACCGACAATACATTCCAGTTTGCCTATATCTATTGTACTTGTACAATTACTAATTTTAGCATCAAATGAAGACATTTACTGGTATAGTAAAAAAGATCACGTTATCAACAGTGAGCATGCAAACCAAAACTAAGTGGATATATTACTTATCTATTTTTAACGTATATTGTGGCTGCAAGGTCAAGCTCAAACGCATGAATAAGGAAAGCACTGGTATATGAAGTTAGGGTTACATAAGAAAGGTTCATATTGAGTTGTAAGGACGGCACTAGACAAATATTACGCATGCGGATCGCATATTACTTCCAAACAACCGTTAAAAAAGGACAATCTCCATTAGAGAGTGCTTTCATCTATGTAGGACACAGCGTTATCTTCATGGCATCCTCTTCTCAGTAGACCTGATTGCAAACCAGGTCAAAAGCTGCTTGCCCAAACTATGGTTTTGAGATTCTAAATAACAAACTAAACATGCTATAAGGCTTCATTTTACACAGAATCTTTTGTCAAGCTTTTTCGGGCAGACTTTCCGGCAAAACTAAGGTCCACAGCTGAACCTATGCCCATGATCAAGTCTTCCAGTCAATACCGACCCAAAGTTCCTTCGGGGGTCAGAGTTTGAATATGTTTCTAGCTCACTAACCCCTGGCTAATCACTGTGGTCTGCTGCAAACAGTAACTGAAAGCTAATAAGTTTCGTGGTGTGTGTAACCATTAAAATGATCAATATTTACTCCCTAAAGAGAAAAAATAATAATATCTCTAGGAGTAATATCTGGTTTAACTCTGTTTTCGGTGGCAGACATATTCAATTAACATATGCCCTTACATATTATTAAACACTACAGTTCAGAACAGGCAGAACAGGCAGATCACAAAAAAAACTGTTACAAGCTATTTGCTAGAAATATTCTTGATATAACTCAAAACGCCAAAAAATACAAACATGTGCCAGGTCATTTCCTTTAGTACAATATGTATATTAAACATCATACCTAAGCCTTCCAAAGTGAGCATCAGAAAATGGATACGATAGTTTCATCAGTTTTTCCATTTTGTTGGTTAAAGAGATTATTAACATTGTTTACAAGGCATAACTATGGTCATGCCCTTGAGCCATAACAAATTGCAGATGTCCATTTGTGAGGATGATCAAGATTTTTCAGCATGTACCTGACTGATTGGAAGGAGAGCAAAAAGAGATGACAAAAGGCTGGATGATGATTCAACTCAAGTTGGTAAAAGGGAAGGGACACGAGGGGTGTATATGTGCCCTTCAGATTAGGCTAGAAATTTTTCAGCTACTCAAAATGGCAAGCAAAGCAATTGAAAATGAGAAAGCAATACAAAACATGAATGTAAGTTTTCAACCAAAGGAATCAGAAACCTCTATTTCTAAAAAATAGAAAAAAAAAAACTTGAACACTTAACATGTGTTATGACTAATTTCTTTTGTTTAGAAAAGTTTTCAAGAGTTGAACAGGCTTAGAGTTCCAGTTACCCTCTTCTCCTTTCTATATGGATACTCGTGTAACACACAATTCACATGACCGGTATATAGGGTTGGTTCAAATTGTTTGACACTTGTTCTCTTTAAGCAAGGTGTCATATCTGGGTCTTGTGAATGAAGAAAGCTAGCTTTTGGAGAACTTTACCCATAATAAGCTAATTTGACTCAAACCAGATTAAGCAATGTCCAGTAGATTCTGAATAGTGGTGGTCTAGATCCCAAGGAAATATATATATATATATATATAGAGATTGAACTATTTATATGCTTTATACCCTTCCCTTGCCTATCCTTACTTTCCTTTTTCTAACAAATGCAGCATTCGGGTAATAACAAAGCCATAACATAGCAGAAAGCAATGATGCAATGTGGCAAGTGGCAACAGCCAACAGGTTCCATACTCTGATACTCAACCCTGGGAAGAAGGTGGATTAATCCTCTTGACAATAATGAAGAAAGAGGCACTAAAACATGTTGCAATCTCACCATGATTCAGTAAGCAGTAGCATAAACAACAACAGATAAACACTGCATCAAAGCATACAGTGATTCGTCAAGGTCACCCATTAACTAAATTAGTTAGACTTTGCATGAATGAATTCAGCTCCTAACCAAGTGTAACAAGAAGAAAACAAATTAGTTATGCACATAGCACAAACTACAACTACCTACAGTAGCAAGCGACTTGCTAAACCAGCACAACCTGCAACAACATGATAAAATTGCCAAAACTGCAAAAGTGACACCACCTAGCTCCGTCGATATCTTGTACTAGTCGAATTGCAAACTTTTTGAAGTTGCAACTCAAAATCTAACATAATAACTACAATTACCGCCAAATTAAAACCAGCTAATTTCGATTTTGGACAATAATTCGCTAAATTTGCTTTCTTTCATATATGATGAAATTCAACAGAAATTTTAAAAAAAAAAATGTAAAGCAACAAAAGATTGACAATACGTCAAGCATCCCTAATTATCAACACGATCAACGTCACAACAAGCATTTATGCAACAGACTTCTTTTAAAATTAAAAATAAAGAAAGCACATAATTTTGTATCAGGATATAGACATGGAAATGTTGGGGTTTTGTTCTAGAATGAGGAAGGGGATGGAGAGAGGAGGCGAGCGACGTGCCGCTGTTGCTCACGGAAGCGGCGCTTGAGGTAGTTTTCGAGGATCTCCATGACGGACACGAAGCGCTTCATCTGCTCCAGCTGGCGGCTCAGCTCGGCTTCCCGAGCTCTGGCGTGGGCCAGCCGAGCCTCCGTCTCCGCCAGCCGATCGCGGAGATCCTCCACCGCCGACGCGTTCTCGGCGCCGACGAAGCGGCGGGTCGGCGGTGCGTTGACGACGATGTCTCTGGATAAGGATCGGTGCTGCCCGCAACACATGGTGTAGGTCAAGAATCAAGAATTGGGAATTGAGGGTTTGACTTGACGCAACCTACGCGTTTGTTTGTCGTACGTTGATGTTCAGACACAGTGGGGGAGAAAGACGGGGAGGGAGAGAGAGAGAGAGAGAGAGCACGCTATTTGTTGCAGCCTTGCAGGAGGTCGGTGATTGTTCTCTCGGAAAGCGAAACTACGTCGTATGCCGAGGGTTATTACTATAGAGAGAGAGAGAGAGAGGGGTAATAATGAATTTTCTCTGCAATAAAAGTTGAATGAGCAAATTATACTCCCCACTCCGCAAAGGAGAAAAAAAATATGATAGAAAATAGAGGTATGTAATTTGTATATATCTCAAACTTCGATGTTTCAATATTTTCTCTCAGTTTTTTTTTTTTTATCAATTATTTCATTTTTTTTATTTTTTTTTAAAAATTTTTTTCTCTTTTTATCTCTGAATATCCAAAATGTCTACCTATCTCAGTAATACAAAAAATATTTCTCTAAAAAATAAGAGAAAAGATATTGAAAGATAAAAAATTGAATAAATTTATATATATATATATGGATAAAAATAAATAAAAGAAAAGAATATATAAAAGAATTATTTTATTTTATTTATATAAAAAAATAAGAAAAAAGAAAAAGATAATTATTTTAAATAATAATTTTATTTTTATATTATTTAAAAGATTAGTTTAATTATAATATGAAGTCATATAAAAATTAATAAAAATATAAAAAATAATATAATTTTATTGTAAATTTATCTATCAATATAATATAGTTAAATATAATAAAAATTAAATTTTTTATTCTTATTATTTCATAAACGAACAATTCTATTTTTGATATGTATTAATATTTATAATATATAATATGTATATATTATTACGTTATGTATATATACAAAAAACGTGTTAGTGGAGGTGATGTTACGGGGGGTATTGTTGAAATGTTAAAATCTGAACACTTCTCCCCCACCTTTTTGTCCGACTGTGAGAAGAAAAAAATATAGATGAATCCCACCTCCTTTTTTTATTGTTTAATCTATCTCCATGCATTTTTTTTTTTCATTAAACAAAGGAAAATGGTCCATTTCCATTCAATTTCCATTTTTTCCCTCTCATTCTTTCCAATTTCCTCCTAGCCAAATAAAGTCTTCATAGATGATCTTATTACACTACCTTTAAAATCTGTGCACTTCTGCTTCACTTGTCTATTCGGCTGTGATGAGGAAAAAAATTTGGAAGGATCCCACCTCTTTTTTTCGTCATTCAATCTTTTTTTGTGCATTTTCCTTTACGGCCAAACAAAAGAAAATTGTCTGTTTCCTTTCAATTTCCTTCCAATCAAAGAAGCCTTCATAGATGTTCTTATTACACTGCCTTTCTCTCTCTCTCTCTCTCTCTATATGTATATATATAAAAGTAATTTTATTAAACTACCCATTATATAAAGTACCTTATTAATTAATATAAATATTTTCTTTAAAATGTATATTATTATTTCAATCATTGAATATTTAATATTATTAAAAATATTTTATTTTATAAATTCTTGTAAATTGAAATATTATTATCAATGACATTTTATTTATTAAGAATATTAAATTTTTATTTTCATTTCAATGAATTAATAAAGAATATATTTTGTTAACATTATATACTAACATTAATTATCATAAATTATAGCATAAAAATATTCCAAATAGTTGACAAAGTACATAATATTTACTTTTCTAAACAATCACCACAAATTATTGTTATGGTTAATAATTTATTCTTTTAATATAATAACTAAAATTTTCAATATCATTAGTCAATATCTTTTATTTTGTATTTAGAAAAAATATTTTAATATATATAATTGTTAATAAAGGATATTTTGGCCAAAGAATAATATAATAAATATAAGATAATAACAATTTAACAAAAAAATATAAAAATGGAATAAAATGTAGTGCATTGGGAAGAGAATATATATCTTAAAAACAGAAAAAAAGGGAGTATAATAATATCATCTTTCAAGAGAGAATGTAATTTATTCCTTTTCTTTTTTTTGATAAACAACAGCGCTAAAGCACTCAAACATAGAGGAGTTACACTGCTACAAAACAAGGGCTACAATGCCTCAACAAATCAGCAAGCAAAGCTAAACTAAGAAAGGCTAGAAAAGACTCAATAGTTATGATTGTGCTTAGCGAGGCAATCAATGCAAGAGTTAGCTTCCCTGTAGACTTGTACCGCCTTTACATTCCAGTCTCCATGCATCAAGTTCTAGATAAAACTCACCAGATGGAAGCAAGTGTGAGAATCCAACAATCTAGCTGAAATAAGCTCGGCCGCAGACATCGAATCCACCTCAATAATAACTTTCCAAATCCTAGATTCCAAGTCAAAGTGAGGCCCCAATAAGCATCCCAAAGCTTAACCACCATGATAGAATAAGAACTGAGGTTAGCTGAGAACCTAGCAATGAACTTCCCAAAATGGTCCTTAATAAGCCCACCACAAGCCATAGTTCTTTAATGCACCAAAACTTACTCGTCTTTGTTAACCTTAACCCAGTAATTCGAGGGGACCTGCCAGGAAATATAATTTACAAATATGGAAGGTAGATGTCTACTAGCACTTCCTATTGCATTCAGAGCATAACCATATTCCCTAGCCAATGTAACAACTTTATGATATAAGTCATTTGTCATCATCTCCTCACCTTAAAAAATAATCAGGTTCCTAGACTGCCATAAAAAGCTACACATAGTAGCAAAAAGAAGGGGCCAACTAACCCCACAAACTCTCTGAATCTTGTTCATAATATTTTCTTCCACCCATTGTAGAATAGGCAAGTGCAAAAAATTATTATGCACAAGACTATTGTCGATGCTCATCCACAAACTCCTGGCAAGATTACAATCCCTCAAGGTATGGAGCACCGTCTCAGACTAATGATCACAAATGGCACAAGTATCAGAAACTACCATCCCTCTTCGCATTCTAGCATGGTTGGTCAAAAGAGCATCATCGTTAAGCGCCAATCACATAAACATCTTAATTCTTTGGGGAGCCTCAAGATTCCAAATCTTAGCATAAATTTTCCTATGAACAATCATGGACTGTGGCTTGTAGCAACCATACGCTGTTTTAACTGTAAAGACTCCCAAAGGGCTATGTAATCAAGCCATGGAATTATGACCAGCATTTACATCCGGAGCCTTAATAGCTATAAGCAATTGAACATAATTTGCAGAAAAAACCTAGTTCAAATCAAACCAATTCCACATTCCATTATCATCCACATACTCAAACTGATTGATCAATTAATTCACCACCCAAATCAACCAAGCAAAACCCCCTAGGTAGTGGATACTCGAAACTAGTGATCAGACCATAATTCATTTCCAAGCCATTATCGACTCTCTACACTAGATTCTACTTAAATTTGGGCCAAACACTAACAAGCTCTTTCTAAGCATTAGACATTTGCTACGTCTTGACCACTCTAGGAACTAAACCATCCTTACAATTATATTTACTCCACATAACTTGTACCCAATGAGTCTTCAGAGAGTTGATTAGACCCGAGGCCAATTTCATATAAAGGAATTATTTAGGTTTCGAGTAGAACGAAACCCTAAACTCCTTTCTTCCTTAGACTTGCAAACATGCTTCTAGCTAAGCAAATGAACTCTTTGTCTACTCTCAGATAACCCCCAGATGAAATCTCTACAAAACTTATCTATTTTATTGTACACCACCATTGGAACCTTCATAGTCTGCATCACATAACTAGGGATGGTTGCCAAAGCTGACTTCGTGAAAGTGACTCTTCTCGCAAGGGAGAGCGAGCTAGCTTTCCAACCATTGAGGTGTTTCATGATTTTATCAATAATAAATTGGAAGTCAACAGCCTTGGATCTATCATGAATGAGATGGACTCCAAGATATCTACCAAGATTCAAAGTAAAAGAGACCCCCAGTTCATCACATAATTCCTGCCTTCTAACATGATTAACATTACTAGAAAAGAACATGTTGGACTTGGAAAAATTCACCTTATGACCCAAGCTTTCACAAAAAAGATCTAGAATTCCTTTAATCATCTTGACTTGATCAAGGTAAGCTTTAGCAAATAAAATTAGGTCATTTGTAAACAAAAGATAAGACAACTTTAGGCCATTCTTGGATAGCTGGATAAGCTCCCAAAGCTTGGTATTTCCTGCCATATATATCAATTAAGCTAAATGTTCAATACAGAGGACAAAAATATAGGGAGAAAAAGGGTCCCTTATTCTAGAGAAGATTCATACTGGAAGAAGAAATGCACTGTTGAACCACCTCTATGATACTATCCAAAATTCCTACATCCCTGAGGGTATCTACTATAAAAGGCCACTTAAGCCTGTTATAGGCTTTTTCTAAGTCAATTTTAATGGCCATGAAACTCGTTTTGCTTTTCTTCGACTTTATTGAGTGCACCACTTCCTAGACTATCAAAATATTGTCAGCTTTTTGTCTCCCAGGAACGAAGCTGCTCTAAGCTAGGCCAACCAACTTTCCCATAACTTCCTTTAGTCTAGTTACTACTAACATGGTTACCACTTTATAGATAACATTTCACAAATTGATTGGCCAAAACTGGATGAAATTATGCGGCCAATCCACCTTAAGAATAAGAGAAATAAAGGTCCTATTAGCTTCACCAATTTTGCTCGGGTTTGCAAACACAACCTTAACCCAAGAACACAACAAATCACTAATTTTCTCCCATTGACTTTGGTAAAACATAGCTAGAAATTCATCCGACCTCAAACTTTTCCAACCACCCACAAAAAATAGAGCAACCTTGATTAGTAATCTCATAACTAATTTTGTTCTTCTCATCCTAGGTTAAGGGCAGAAAAGCCCTTTTGACAATAAAAGGTATATAGCCACCCAAATCTTGGTAGTTCTGTTGATAGAACTCAATCCCTATTTCTTTGGACCTGCTTTGATCCTCCACCTAGCTACCATTAGCATCCTTCAACATTAATATTCTATTTCTCCTCCTTCGTCCAGTTGCCATACTATGAAAATAATTAGATTTTTTATCCCCCAAATTGATCCATTTACAATAGGAGAGTTGCTTCTAATAAGCCTCTTCCTGAATAAGAATACTTTCATATTCCTATCAAAGACTTTTCTGAAGATCCTCTAGGAATGGATTGCTCTGGAAGGATAGCCTTGTTGAAATGCCTTCAAATCTTAACAAGATTCTTCTTTTTCTCCCGAAGATATCCCCAAAGACATTTCTATTCTAACTTTGCAATTTCTTAGTAAAAATCTCTGTGCTTTCCAACAGATTGCCCTTTTCTTGCCAAGAATCAGACATCAGCCGACCAAAGTCCTCATGAGTGAGCCACGGAGTAAGGAATATGAAAACTTTGTCACTTGGTTCCACCACATTCAGGATGTTCATATGAAGTAGCAGGGGCACATGATTCGATTTTAATTTGGGTAAATGCTTAACATGAGCATTCCCAAACTTGTTGGACCAATCTTCATTTGCAACTAGCTTGTTAAGTCTTTTATGTGAATTTCTCTGCTGCTAAGTAAAAGGCTGCCCCATAAAAGCCTAGATCACTCAGACCACATTCCAACAGGCAATTGATAAAGAGAGGGGTATCATAAGCTAGTTGAGAGTCATTCACACAATCATCCAAAGTTAAGACCAAATTGAAGTCTCCTTCTACACACTATGGGCCAGCCAAACCATTAGAAATCTCCTTCAGGCCCTCCCATACTTCTTTTCAATATCTTGAATGTGGAGAAGCATATATTGGGGTAAAGAACCAAGGTTCCATATTCTTGAACCTCACATTCATGTGGACAAATTGCTTGTGATGTATGTTGCATTTTCTTTTAATCATTAGAGTTAAAGTTAAGGTGTTTATTTATAGCATTCACGATCAAAATTTCACAAGATTGAATTATCCATATATATTATTATTATAATGTATGAAAATTTCTTTTTGATCGGAATATAATGTGTGGAAGTTAAAACATATATGAATGTTTAGTTGGTTCAAGTTAGTGTTTATTTCTCTTAAATAATAAAGTCTCAAATTTGAATCTCATAAATGGAATAAATTAGTCATAACAGGATTCTATCCCCTTAGTGAGTCAACTTGATTTGAGTTACCAATGTACCATATATATATATATGGGTTAGGATCAAATTACCTCGGTGTAACTTTAAGCAATTGTTACACAATTAAATAACTTTTTATTAGTGTAATTTTTTATAGAATCCACCATTGGATTAGAAGTTTATAACCTATAGATCATTTCTATAAAATTTCATATTAATCTAAAATTATTTGATATATTTTTTATGTATATCAAAATTAATGTAATTTATATGTTTAAAATGTACATGAATAAGAGCTATTTAATTACATTCTTATGGATGTTCAATTTTTATCAAATTTGACATAAATGATCTTCATGATAAGTAATTGTAATTCAACTATTAGATCAATAAAAAATATATTTTATAGAGAGTTATAAGTGATGTAACTATGCTTAAAGTTATACCGGTTTAACTATATATATATATATATATATATATATATATATATATATATATATTTGTGATCATGTTCTGGCTTTATTTGCTTCATTTACCTTTTGCTTAGTTAAAGAAAAAATGGAAAGAAAGAAAATGAGAAGAAAGAAAATGAGAGGAAATTTTGATATTTTCTATTGTCTGAATATGGAGAGAAACAGAAAGGAAAGAAAAAAAAATAGATATAGAGTTAACCAAACTTTTTTTCTCTTCACTTGTGAAAAGAAAACTAAGAGAGAAGAGAGACTTTATTTAAAATACACATAGAAGGGCAGGCCAAAGGACAATTGTTAAAGTAAACATGAAAATGAATATGGTGTGAAATTAGGATTAATAAGGTCCACTAAAATTAGAGTTGGATGAGACCCAATGAAACTAATGGTAGACCTTGGGTCAGTAATTACTTGATCTCTGCTAGCAATTGAAATTAGGAATTTTTTAACTTTTGTTTTTAAATAATAATATAATATGATATTAAAATTACTGAAAAAGATACAAGCATTCATGTATTACATATATCATAAGGCAATTTAATAATTGGCTTAAATATGTTTTTAGTCCCTCTAAATATTTAATTTTTCGGATTTAATCCCTTAAAAAATTTTCGCTTGATTTTGGTCCCTTATTTTTTAAACGTTACTAATATTGGTACCTACCATCAACTAAGTGCTGTTAAGTGCTAACGTGGCAACGTGAGATCTAAAAGCATTAACACGTGTCAAAATCTCACATTGCCATGTCAGCACTTAATAGTACTCAATTGACGGTAGGGACTAATATTGGTAACGTCTGAAAAATAAGGGACCAAAATCAAGCGAAAATTTTTTGAGGGACCAAATCCAAAAAATCAAATATTTAGAGGGACTAAAAATATATTTAAGCCTTAATAATTTTACACAATTAGTAACTCCCCAATGTGAGAATATGATCTTTACTCCCATCTCAAATTTGTCTTAGGGGAATTTTTTTTTTTGAATCCCATCTTCATTTCCACTAAAATAAAATTCACAAATTCAGGGTCTCAATAGGGTAATTATTGTGGAGATACCTAACTAATGAGAATAATTGTTTATTATTATTTCAATTATTGAATATTTAATATTATTAAAAATATTTCATTTTTATAAATTCATGTAAATTGAAATATTATTATTAGTAAAGCTATATTTATTAAGAATATTGTATTTTAATTTTCTTTTCAATAAATTAATAAAGAATATATTTTGTTAACAATAATTATCATAAATTATAGTCTAAAAATACTCAAAATAATTGACAAAGTACATAATTTTTACTTTTTTTAATAATCACCATAAATTATTGTTATTATTAATAATTTATTATTTTAATATAATAATTAAAAATTTTAACAAAGTAATATATATATATATATTATCATTAGTCAATATCTTTTATTTTGTATTTAGAAAAAAGATTTTAATATATATAATTGTTAATAAAGGATAGTTTGATCAAAGAATAATATAATAAATATAAGATAATAGCAACTTAACAAAAAATATAAAAATGGATTAAAGTGTAGTGCACTTTTATCTTTTAGGGGATGGGATAATAAGATCATCTCTCAAGAAATAAAAGTTAATTTACTCAATTTTCTTTTAATCATTAGAGTTAAAGTCACGATGTTTATTTATGGCATTCAAGATAAGAATTTCACAAGATTGAATTATGCATTTCTATGTATTTATTATTATATAATGTGGTTATTATTATAATGTATGAAAGTTTCTTTTTGACCGAAATATAAAGTATGGAAGTTAAAACATATATAAACATTTAGTTGGTTCAAGTTAGTGTTTATTTCTCTTAAATATGATTTTAAATTTAAATATTATGAATGGAAAAAATTAATCATAACAGAATTTTGTCCCCTTAATGCAGGTCCGTGATCACGTTCTAACTTTATTTGCTTCATTTATCTTTTACTTAGTTGAAGAAAAAATAGAAATTAAAAAAGGGGGAATTTTGATATTTTTTAAATATGACGAGAAATAGGGAGGAAAAAAAAATAGATATAGAGTCTACCAAAATTTTTCTCTCCATTTGTGAAAAGAAAACTACTAAAAAAGGGGGACTTTGTTTAAAATGTACAAAAAAGAGGGCAGGTCAGAAGATAACAATTAAAGTAAACGTGAAAATGAGTACGGAATGAAATTTGGATTAATAAAGTCATTAAAATTAGAGTTGAATGATGCCCAATGAAACTAATGGGTAGGCCTTGGATCACTGATTACTTGATCTCTGCTAGCATTTGAAATTAGGAAATTTTCAACTTTTGTTTTTAAATTAATAGTACAATATGATATTAAAATGATTAAAAAAGATACAAGCATTTATGTATTACATATATCATAAGGCGATTTAATAATTTTGCACAATTAGTGACTCCACGAGGCGGAGAGTATAATATCTATTCCCATCTCAAATCTGTCTTGGCGAATTTTTTTTTTTTTTATCCCATCTCCATTTCCTCTAAAAAAAATCACGAATAGGGTTATTATTGTGGAAATACCTAAATAGCGAGAATAATTGTTGTTCTTATCTCACATTATAACTTTGACAATTCTACATAAAACCAATCTTATACCTAAGAGACATAAAAATATCTATAATTATTAAAAAGAATCATACAAAGCCAAACTAGAAGCAAAAATATTAACACACAACCTAAAACATAAAACCCCCGCCCCCCGGGGGGGTTAAAGATATCTTGTACAATGGATTTTAGTCTGATCCTAATATGAGACGAGTTCTTTGATTAATCCTAACTTGTCAAAATTAAATATAAGCTATTTTGATCTACCGTAACATCTCCAACTTAGAACCAAAAAATTTTAGGGTTTAATTTATATATATTGATAGTATAAAATATTTTTATATTATCATCTAATTACATATTACCACATAAGCAAAAATACATTACCCTCATTTTCACTACTCCAAAAATCATATAAATGGAAGAATATGATTGGATAACAATAAAAAATAATTTTATACTATTAATATATACAAATTAAATCCATAATTTTATTGAAAGATCTTTTTCAAACTATGAAATATATATATATATATATATATATATATATATATATATATATATAACGGATAACCTCTGATGAGCTTTTACTAGTAAATGGAATGTGAAAATTCAAAAACACTTAACACATGGAGTGTATGCCGATGTAAGCACAACTCAAAGTACAAGAGAATGTTATTGAGTACAAATGAATCTATGGAGAATATTATTGGGTACATATGCATCTATTCTTCTAACTTTCATTGGAAAAATTTTTATATACATTATGGAGGAAATAAGTTCTTCCTTCATGATAGCATCTCAACCCTTGATTTTTTTTCTCTCTCATATTTTCAAGAAGAATCAATGATGGACAAATAATATAGAGTAAGTATACTCTTTCTCTATGAAGGAGGAAAATATGACTCCTTCATCGTGTCTTCTCACTTGTTGGCACTGTAAATATTTATAAACAAATGCAAACATTGCAGCTTTCTATGTGGTGCAAGGAAAATATAAAAAGGATTATCACATTGTATAAATAGACATCCACGTCTCCCATGTCCAAGTATCCAACTTATCGCATATCCGTCAGATTCCTTGGACTTGATCAAAGGACAGCTATAAAACAAAGTTATTGTCTAGTTGTCTTTCCTGAGAGCGTATTATCTATAACATATATAAAGGCGATTGCCTTTTGTTGGTGTCCAATTTTTGTTTCCAATTTTGCCATTACTTAAAATTTTTTAACAGCTTCTCATACAAGGTTAAAGTTGTAAATGCATCTTTATTCCACTACCACAAGAAGTTTTTTTCATTTTTGTTGTGGTCACAAGCAGTTTTTTAACTTTCCCTTACTATTAAAACTCTCGTGCGTGTTAAGCCGTCTTTTTATGTTTTTGAGTAATAATATAATTAAATTGATGTCTGTAAAGTAATATACATTATAAAATTTATAGACATCAACATTATAAATTAATAAAATTAACATACTTATTAATTTCATGTCAATATCTAAAATCTATAAAATTTAAATATGAATAAATATTTATAAACTCATTTCACAAAATTTTGATATATAAATATCATCAAGTCATATATCTTATTCTTCAACTTTAATGGGAAGGCTAAAACGTGACTGAATATTTGGAATATTCTTCATTTCTCTACATATGATTTGAAAAAAAAAAGTTAAAAAAAAAAGAGCTTATTGTTAGCAATTATTTTCTTATTTTAGTCATAATAATCTTTCTAAGGATTACTTGTAACTTTATCTTTTACCTTATAAGAATTCTTCTCAATTCCTTATAGATAGCATCATCAATAAATTCTTGAGTCTTGAAAAACTATGGATTAAATTATACTTTGGGATTTAGAAGTGGTTGATGTCGTCTTTACAAATTAATATATATAACAACCAATCCAACATAAAATCTGAAGAATGCAAATATTTTGTTTTGCTTGAAAATTCCTACAATAACCAAAGAAATAATTTATAATTATAATCATCCAACAATAACCTTTATTTCTTTGTTGATAGGAGTTTGTAATCTTAAGTAATAGTTACCTGATGGTATGAACATTATAATTATTATGTAACTGTGCATCTTCGAGTTTCCTGTATTTGAAGCACAAATAATTTTTTTTTTTTTTTTGTGGTGCAAGAAGATTTACAAACATAACCAAATATGCTAGCTTGGATAGAATAAAAGAGTTTTTGACTAGAAATTGTTCAGAGAATGAGAGAAAGATGCAAGAAGCGATGTTAGTGCAGTAAGGTTTTTTTTTTTTTTTAAATTAATAGGAACAAAAAATGAGAAGTAGAAGAAGAGAGGATGTGAGTGCAGTAGTGTGTGTTGTACGTGAATGGAATAGGAGCATGGGTGCAAACATATGGTAAATCTTCTTGTCTAAAAATATTATGGTAAATCTCAACGAAAGTCACGAAGCTTCAATTCCAGTGTATGGCAAATCTATGGATTACTTGCAAAATATTATTAATGCATATGGACGAAATTGTTTTTTTTGGAATTTTTTTTTAGGATACCATGTCTTTTTTGAGGATGATAGATAATAAATTTTTGTTAGATTGTCCATGCATGTAAAGGCAGGTATATGGAGCACCTGAATGACGACCGGATATAAGAGCAGGTATACATTAAATTTGGGTCCTTCCAACACAATACAACAGGAAATGAACTTTATGGTTGTTGTGTGTAAATGATTATCGCATATACCCTGAAATTGTTTTGAGTTAATCTTATAGTTTTTTTCTAGTCACTTGGTATGTTTTTACCTTCAAGAGAAAGTTAAAACAAAACCTTTGTTATTGCTTTGTTTCCCTCCTCAATTTGCATTGGACATAGGCAAAATCGAATTCAATCGAATAAAAACTATATTCTGTTTTCATCTTAATTTGATCCAATGTCTACATGCTTTTCCATTGTGGTGTTAACTAAAAATATTGATATATTATAGACAAATTGAGCTTTTTGATCTTTTAGCTTTTTGTTCCTGAATTTTCAGCTTGCTATGACATCACCATTTTGACCATTTTGTAGACTAGGAGTAAGATTCCAAACCTTATGAGAAAAGAAAATGCAAGTGCGGAAGAAGGATGAGAGAAGGATGTAGAGGATCTATAAAGCAACATAGATTGAAGCCTAAAAAATAGAGGTATATATTTGTAATTGTTTTATATTTAATAGAATTTTATAAAAATGTTTCAAATTTAAAGCATTTATTTATGAATTGAATTTGTTTTATGTTTATGCTTATATTCTGTGATAGTTAATTAAATTTTTTTCACTAAAAAATTCCAAAAATATATATTTAATCTGCAGTTTTAGTCTCCAAAAATTTTAATTCTACCTTTGCTCTTGACCCTAAAAATAAAAAATGCGGATTGACAGTAATATAATCAGGCATAACTTGGACACCAATATATTGAGGAGCTTTACTCTAACTGTTATGAAATGTCAAATATCCTATTGCTTTGATATAATGTATTTTTTTAAATAGTTAAAATTACAATTAAAATACAAAAATAAAAAATGTAGATGAACAAGTATATATTAAACTATATTAATACCGAAAAATTAAAAAAAAAAGTAAGAGAAAAGTGACATTCTTCATTGGCCAGAAAAGAACATAGAAAGCATGAAAATGATTAATTTTGTAGAACTGAATAAAAGAGATATGGAGAACTTGGAAGCGCTTCATCCTTTAAAACCATTGGTATGCTTTGCATCTACTCGCTGATGCTTTGCAGGAACTATTAGAAATATCTATCACAATACATATACAAATATATTTTCCTACCCAATGGTTTTAAGCCGAAATTTATCACCTAGATCCAAATATATTGATTAGGTTCGAAGCCTACCCACATATACAAGACACATTACATCTATTTATATCTTTTATCTTTAACATAGTAATGTGAATTATTATTCATATCAAATATTTATTAATTGCATTAAAATAAACATATTTAATTATATGAATACCAATAAAAATGAAAAAGGTGGCTTAACAGCACGATTGTGCCTGTTAAGCTGCTAGTATATGAATAATACTTGATGGTTATGTATGTAGTTTAATTAGTTTAAGTGGTTTGATATTTTTTTTGTTGTGATGTTTTGTATTTAAGTCTTGTGTATGAAAAAAAAATTAGTACTGAGAAAACTTTGCACCCAATAGTATGTTGATATAACTCAAACCAAATTATACTAATTGGTAGATCAATTATATATATAATCAAATGTATATTTTATTAATTTAATCATTAAAATGATTAGTAAAATATATGTAACCATCTAAAATAAGTACTTCCAAAATAAAAGACCAAAAGTAGAAATAGAATTTGCTCTTTATTTGTTTTTAAAAGAGCAGTAAAATCTCACTTACGTCCATCATATTTTATAGTCATTTCAACTTAGTTTCAAATTTTTTTTTGCATTATTTACATTCCTAATATTTTCAAAACATCTTAATATTACTATTTTGGTATTCAAATTATAAACAAAAAAAAAAAACCGCTATGAAGACCGGGTTATAATATTAGTGATAATATATTCATTTTTTATTTAAATAGGATGATATTATTTACCATCATTTCCTCCCATATTTTTGTAGGAAATGAAAGTTTTTTTTTTAATTTAAATCCCTTTAATACTCAATTAATCTTTCTCCTACTAAAACTTATACTCAAAACTTTTTCTTAAAGAATTGAAGATAAATAATCTCTATATAAGTGGTGTTTGGATATTGCTAAAATTAAAATTTGACCTTAATATTAATTTTTTTTTCATTTATAATTTGAATGTTATCTATCAAAAAACAAAATTGAAACATTTTGAAAATATTAAAGACATAAGTAGAACAAAAAAAAATTGGGAGTAAGTTGAACTCATTATAAAATGTAAGGGAAGTAAATGAGACTTTACCCTTAAAAGAAATAGGAAATTTATTATTTTCTTATTCTACTTTGTTAAAAGCCTATTCAAATAAATTACATAAATTTCTGAAAAAAAAATTATCAGAAAAGGATCTTTTTGTAAGAAAAAATTAAAAAAATGCAGCCAATAACATTAAACTTCTTTTGTTTTTCATAACTTATTAGTTCAGAACTAAAATTGAAATAAATGATAAAATTTAAGACTAGAAACCCCAAGGTTTACAAAGGCATTCCTTATCAGAATTTTTTTTTTTTGTTACAATTCCTTATCAGAATTTAGTTCAATTTTAAAAATCTTAGTTTTTATTTAACTCTTTTATTTCTTAAAAAATGTCCTTAATACACGTTTTTAACGAAGACGAAGAAAAAAATATCTGCCCTGCCTACCTCTCCTTTAACCGCACGCTGGCAAAGAGACAGAAATTTAGCAAAGCACATGCAATAGAGCCAACAATATCTTTGTCATACATATAAAAAATTTTATGAGAATAATTTCTATATATTAATTAATTTTATATTATTAATCAATAAAAATTAAAAAAAATTGATAAATTATAATATTTTTAAATATTTATCAATCAACAGTATAACATTGTTTATATATAGAAATTATTTTCAATTTTTAATTTGTTAGGTATTTTAAAAAGATCAATTTTAATGTATTATTAATATAAAATTTTTTATATTATTATTTAATTATAAATTTTTATTTATAAAATTTATAAAATAATAAATAATTAAATTAAATATTTTAATTAATATGATAATATATAATTATATATATATATATATATTTTATATCGATAATACATTTAAATTAAATTCATTTTAAAACTACAAAAATAGCACGTCAACAACATCCACGTGGTACTTTACTTGTGTTCGTTCAACATTCATGTGGACTACTTAATAAAAGAATATTGGTACGAGTTTGAGGGTAGCTTCCCCACTGGTACCCTTCCGAATCCCATTCCGTTCTTAAGTCCAGGTCAAGGTTCCGTTCTATATGATATTCAATTCCAACAAGCTTTGCCTCAAAAAATGGCTTCTCAGACGGTTGACCTGTTGAGGGAGGAACTCCCCGTCGAACAGCAACCTCTGCACTTGTCCGGTGGCATTAAAACTGGCCTCGTCCTCGTCGACGTTGTCAATGGCTTCTGCACCGTTGGAGCTGGCAATTTGGTATTTGATCTTCCCCATTCTTTTTTTCTTCCTTAAAAGCTGGAACGCCACAAGCTTCTAATTTGATCCACCCTTTGTCTGTTTCCTTGGCCTTTTGTTGTTATCTAATTATTATATTGTTGTGCTTTGTTGATATTATTATGGGTTTGTCTTCGTTCATGGTGATGTTTTTACCATTACCCAGTTGACAAAATTCCATTTTTTTTTCACCGACCCTTCATCAAATTTGATGTTGTATAGGCCCCAAGGCAACCGGATAAGCAGATTTCTAGGATGGTGGATGAAGCCGTGAGGCTTTCCAAAGTGTTCTCTGAGAAGAATTGGCCTATTTTTGCTTTCCTTGATTGCCATCACCCGGATATTCCTGAGCCTCCCTATCCACCTCACTGTATTGCAGGAACAGATGAATCAAATTTGGTTCCTGGTAATTTGTTTAATAATGTTGCTGTAATGCTGTTGTTCTTGTTGTTGTATTAGAAGTAGTAGTAGTAGTATTAGTAATAGTATTTACTATAATATGGCTTGTATTCAATAAAATTATTACTTGGTGTTGAAGATATATGCTTATTGGTTTGGTTGTCTGGCATCAATTTGGTTTGGTTTCCTCTAAATTGTAGATCTTCTGTGGTTGGAAGATCAACCAAATGCAACAATCAGGCCCAAAGATTGCATTGATGGATTCATTGGTTCAATTGAGAAAGATGGCTCTAATGTCTTCGTTGATTGGGTTAAAAATAATCAGATAAAACAAGTAAGCATTTCATATTGGCTATAGAGTCTAGATTTGATTCTCTGCTGCTGTCACTGAAGCTTTTTACACCATAAGAAAGCAAGAAAGTGTCACGTTATTGCAGTAACTAAAGGAGCTGTACAAACTTTATGGCGTCATATAGTTCATTGACGGCCATCCTTTACACTGTTATTGTATCAAAATTAATTGTTTTTTTTTTTTTTTCATGTATATGTCTCCTCAACTAATCTATCTAGCCTTGTTCATGGCATGCACTGAATGATTTTTGGAATCTAAGATTTTTGCTGAATGTTATTTTCATTTAATTCAGAGGGTTTTGTTGAATCATCTGAGGCTTTGGCTTTCTCATGTCACAGGTGTTGGTTGTTGGGATATGCACAGATATATGTGTGATGGATTTTGTCAGTTCAGCTTTAGCTGCAAGGAATCGGGGTTTCCTTTCTCCTCTGGAGAATGTGATTGTGTATTCCCAAGCTTGTGCTACTTATGATATTCCAGTAGAGGTAGCCAGAACTAACAAGGATGTGATACCCCATCCGCAGGTACTTTATCCGTACCTGGTTTGTGCTGACATTTTTGTTGCATCTAGATAAGTTTAATATGTTTATCTAGGTTGTATCTGGAGTACTTTCATGCATAGCAATGATACTACTTTCATAAAGTGTGGGAATAGACATCTGAGGCAGAAAGGATTTTGGGATATATCTTTCAACCCCACTCTAACAGGGTCTGTGTTACTATTAAGGGGTTCTTTATTTTAACTTTTGGCAAACCAAAAAGGAGGAATTTATGTTCCTGAGACATTTTTAGAGGAAGTAACATTTTTCTTACTTTCATCAAAAGTATCTTTACAGCTGTCAAATGGTAAAAAAAACGGGCAAATACGTTTTCAGTTTCCACTTTCAATTGATAGATGTCTTCCTTCAGAAAATTTTGTGGTTTCTTTGTGACCTATCTGTTGTATACCTATTGGTAAACAAATAAAATCTGTGCTTATCCCTCTTGATTCCACGAGATGGAACATGGTTAGTGACCGTCAAATTGCAAATAATCATTTATGTTGATCTTACATGAATTTTTTCTAAAAAAATTAAAAGTTAAAAGAAAGTGATCCAATGAATGTTTTTATTTTTTATTCTTTAAAAAAATTTGTTTCTATTAATGTTTTGTTTCTTTCTTCTTCTTTTATTTTATTTTATTTTTTTTCAATTCTTTGTTGCTGCAGGAGCTGATGCATCACATTGGCCTTTATATATCCAGGGGAAGGGGAGCCAAGATAGCATCAGAGGTGTTATTTGATTAACTGAAAGAGCATTAAGTGTTCGTATGCTAACGTTGTTATAATTGTTTTAAAAGTCTTATAATGTGAGGAATGTTACTAGGACCGGCCGTGTACTAGTTGTATTTCTCTCATCCTTGACATAAAATATTTGTATAAATAAATACGAGTATCAGTGTATCATCCAAAGCCTATTTCTCTCTTTTCTTTTTCTCATCTTTTCCATATAATTTCAACTTAAACCGTCAACAGGACTTTCTTCACCATACATTCAAATCATGCATTTGTTCTCATTATTATTTTTTTCGGTTTTTATCAAACAATTAATATTCTTGTTAACTGTATTTGGACATGATGATTGTAATACACATAGCTTTCATCGTCCAAGACATTCTTTATGGTATCAAATCAAAAACTCTATCCTTGATGTTCTGATCGACCATCCAACTCCAGCTTGAACACCAATTCTAGCTCAACTGCCACTGCAAATTCTAACCCAAGTCACACTTCTTCACTTACCAACCAATCTTTGGCCTTTAGGACATCTCCAATATGAATATTTATGAGTGAGATTCAAGATTTAACAATATTAAGATATAACATATATTTACTGTGGGCTAGACCTCTATGAATTTCATTAATTACTGATATAAAATATGAAGTTGCTGCTTCTTCCCATGTGGGATCACTTGATCTCACTAACACATGGAGAGTTCTGGGGTTTAAGTTCACACTTGATTTCTCTCCAAACATCAAAGTTGCGTAGAGTGCATGTGTGTAAATTTGTGTTGATGCATGTGTGTATTTGCTGGGTCATTTTGTCAAAGGAGTGTATGTTTACCCATTTAAAATTTAGAGGCTGAAGATGTTTAGATTGTTTTAAGTTACATGCTTAACTGCTTCCAGCTCTGATGCATTCTTCTTCAACTCTATCTTTCGGCTGCTAATCTTGACCAACAATGACGCATTGTCTTTGTGTGAATAAATGATGAAAACCAAATCTGAAAAGTTTTTCAGGGGAAAAAAAGGAGAGCAAACAAACATGGTACTGATGTATAAATAATTTGAGAGGTTGCAATTGTAAGAATGAACCGAACAAACACACAAGCCAAGCGAGAAATTGATATTCTACTGAATCAAGTGAAGGACTTGGTAATATCAACACAGACATTTGCTATTTCTATCACATTTCTGCTCAGTCTTTACGAGTGATATAATTCTAATATACCACAAACATCATGGTTAAGGTCCCTCTGCGAGGTTGATTCCACGATATGTAAAAAAGGCTTATGCACTCAAAGAATTCATGAGGATCCCTTCAACCTATTCCATCCCTTATTACTCCTTTTTGGTTTTCTAGTTACACCTCAGTGCTAGCCTGCTAGGTAACGTTCTATTCAAGTCAAAAAGTTGATTTTAGAAAATGGGAATTTTGTCACTTCATTTTTAGCGAGGATATCATAATCTTATTTCACACTAAGTCTACCATCCTTCACAAGATTTTATTCATAGTAGTTTGGTGTTTAGAAGACATTTCTAGTAGAAAATGTAATCATTGATATATGTTGACTCAAAGCACCAAATACAAAGGGCAAGTTGAAGCCTACATTTGGTCATACTTGTGCCAGTTTATAGACAAGCACGAAATAAATTTCTTCCCTTCAACTAAAAAGCCACTCTAAAATCTGAACATGCTATCTAATGAAACCAGTCAAAGAATTTTGAAGAAGAGGTTAAAAATTGAAGAAATGCAGTAGGGATATTTTACATATGTCTATGTCCTCTTAAAGCACGGTATTTTCTATGCATTCCAGGGGTCATGCAGGAGAAGATTGATTGTTTTTGTTTCTTTGGTTTGACGCCAAAGATAAATGACCTCAGAGGAACCCGGTTTTGAGCCTCTGAAGATCTTATCTGGCTTCTCTTAGAAGTTGATAGCCCAAATTTCTCATTCAACCTTGCAAGAGCCTTCTCAATATCAATTTGGAGAGTTGTTACAAGATCTAGACCTGCTTGAAGTTCATCAGCAACCTTGTTATTCTCTTGTTTCATGTTTAATATTTCACCTTGAAACTTGGCTGCTTGATAGCTCGTGAACTTGAAGACATCATCTTCAGCACTGGCTTTCAATGCTGCTGTTAGCTCATCTTGGATTTCACACAAGGATGAGAATCTCTGCTGAAGTTCTTCTTTCAGCAGTACACTGTTTTCCAACCACAGTTGTAGTTCATTTTGGATCTCTGCAAGGTGTTTGTAAAGTGGTCGTGCATCCGATTTCAAAGAATATTTTGCGCTACTACTGCCCTCTGATGATTTCCATTTTTCCTCAATTCTTGATTCCTCAATCAGCAAATCTTTGATGGTGGTTTCAAATTTCTGTATGCCAGTGAAAGAAGTACAGAATTTTAACCAGAAATCTAAGTTCTCCTCTAGAAGTTCATCAATGCTCGTCCGGAACTTCTGTTCAATGGCTGATGTAGATTCAGGCTCTTCAATTTTTAAAATTTCCTCAATGTCATGATTTTCTGGTGGCTGTACCGAAGTTAACTCTTCCACATCCTCATTTCCCTCTAAGCTTTTCTGCAGGAGACTTAGTTTCTGACGTAGAAGTCTGATCTCTTCATCTTTCAAGGCATTTGCTGTCTTCAGTTCTTTAAACTGCAAAGATGAATCAAAGAGGGCGTCTTGAGTTTTCTTCTCTACTTCGGCAAGCTTGATCTTCACATCTTTGTAATTCCGAAGAGTATTGGTATACTCTGCCAGCAAAACTTTTTCCCTGTCCTCCATTCCCTTCATGAACAATTGCCGCCAATCAGGGTCATCTCCCAATAGTGCCATTGCATGCTCCTGGGATTCAACTTTAAAAGCAGTCTCTGTCTCAGATGAGATTTGCTTAGAATCATTTTCTTTATGTTCTGCAGAACTCTCTGAAGAACTATGTGCCTTGTTGCTTGCCTGGTGTCGGCTGACTTCCACAGATCCAGCAGTAGCACTCAGAGTATCTGTAGATTTTATTATATCACTATTACTAGCATCCAGAGTCTTCTTTTGTGCTTGCAACTCTAATGGAGATTTGTTTTCCACTGGGGTTGCCTCTGCCATTTTTGGTGAATCAGTGGCTATAACCTCTTTTTCCGACAGACTGGTAATCTTATGTTCATTATCTGTCTTTACATATTTTTCTGATGAACCTGTGACCTTAGGCTTGTTATCCGACATTTCATCAGCTTTGGCCATACCAGCAACCTGAAGCTCTTTATTGGACTTGGCATCATTCAGTGAGACATTATCTTGATTCAGTGCATCTTGTCCATCAAGGTCATATTCTGAGTTAGCTTCACTTGATGAATTCCTTTCTGTTTGTGATATATCCCTTACCTCAACCTCAACCTCCTCATCAGGCTTCACATTTTGTACTTTCTCTGAGAGATGATCAAGGTTACATCGTGCTTCAGTGAAATGAGTTTCGAGGTTGCTATTCTGGTCTTCAACAACTTGGTTTAGATCCTGTACCCCATGCAGCTTTTCTTCCATTTCTCTCAGCTGGTTGTTCAATTTGACTTTGTCATTTATCAAACTTTCCTTATCACTTTCCAGAGTTTGAACAAGGAAATTAAGTTCATCAGTTTCTGTTTTCAATCTCTTTACCAGAGCTGTCTGTGACGAAACTGCAGTTTCTAAGCTGATCACTTTGTTCACGAGCTCATTAATCTTCTCCGCCATTTCTGTCACAGTGAGAGGCGAATGGGAGCCAGCTTCAAAGTGTTCTTTAATCTTTTCCTGTAACAACTGCAACTCCTGTCTCTGCTGAGTCACTATCTCCTCATCTTCACCCAAGTCCTTTGTTCCTGCTACTTCTTGTACATCTCTTTTGGCCCTTGGCTGTTTGGGATTGGTTTGATGGTAATGGAACTGATTCATGAGAGACATCAACTTTGCCTTGGTTTCCTTTACCCTTTTGGACTCAATTTTGGTTTCATCTTGAGATACATTCTGTTTCTCTTCCAACTGCACCAATGTTTCTTGGCATGATTTAAGGGCTGCTTCTGCCATCAAACGGCGAGCTACCTCATCATCAATAACAACACCCTCACCAAGTTCATCTTGCAAATCGGAAACTTTCTCTTGAAGTTCCTTGATCTGCTCCTCAGTTTCCCAGTACCTAGCAATGGCATTATCATAAGAGCTTTTCAGAAACTCTTTAACAGTTTGCAATGCCAGAATCTGTTTCTGGAGCTTGTCAAGCTCTTCAAGTGCCTCCTTTCTGCTCAAACCAGATTTAGGTTTATGAGCTAAAACTTTGGTGGGTGCCTTCTTAGGATTGAGTTTCTTTGTGGCTGTTTGTATGACAGTTTTTAAATCTTTAAGTGGAGGATTTGGAACCTTTGGAATATTCGGTTTGAACCCTTCTGGCATCTTTCTGGGGGGTCTTGGTGTTCCATCATCATCATCATCATCATCATCCATATATGGGACTTGATCTGGACAGACAGAAGCAATGGTGTTGTTGGCATTTTGCAACTCCTTTGATAAGTGATCATACCGATCAGCTAAAGAACGGTAAGCACGAAATGATTCTTCCACGAAGTTTATCAGCTCTGGTCTCCTTTTGTAGTACATTTCTGCTCTCTTGGCAAAGGAGTCCCCCTCCTCCTCTAGGAGCTTCAAAACACTTTGCACTTTTTCCTCCATGTCTGCAGTTTTTCTTATATTTTTAGTTTGACAGGTACATGGATAAGTCACAGGTGACAGGCCCATATAAGAGGGTTGTGTTGATCATACAATGGCATGGAGGCTATTGCACATTGGTGAAACTATTTTCATTTCAATCCTAGCTCCACTCATGCGCAAGAGAATATTCTTATTGCAGTCAAATATACACCACCTTATTTGCATGTAAGGCAAGCATAATTTGAAGGTTTAATTCTAAAATTAATTGATTGATCAGCTAAAGCTTGTTATCTTATTTATTGTTGAAAAAGTGAAAACAAAACAAGCCGTTTACATTTTGTCATATGAAAAAAATTCCATGCTCAAACTATGTAGCACATAATAAGATATTAAAATCAAACCAGACAACTAATGGTGAAAAGTTGAAACCGTCCTTTGTTTTAATATATAGGAGAAGGAAAATGAGAAAAGCTCACCTTGGAGGTTCTGCTCCATCCATTTTGATTGCTTTGTTCTGATGTGGCTGGCCCACCACCATGAATAAGCATTGCTTGCAGCTCTTTGCAACATATTGGTTGTTTCTTCTTCTTCTTCCTCTTGCTGTTATATATATAAAATATATCCCTTTAATAATCTCTTATAGTTGCTGACATTGGGATCATCAAAATGAGAATTAAAAACATGCAAACGTTGTATCTCTTTCAATTCTCTCTATCTGTCTAGAGAGGCAAGAGAGGACATGAATTTCTTCATTACAAGACCAAGACAACAGAAAAGAAGGGAAAGAAAAAGATTGATTCAACATAGAGAAACAGGTTTAAGGTGACAGAGAGAAGCTGAAACAATGTTCTAATTATGGGATCATGGAAGAGAGCAATCCTCGCCCGAAGTTGATGTCCCAACCCTCCCTTCACTAAAAACATAGCCAATGATCCACGTGCACGTGGCACTTCCCCATGGTCACCTCCTTCGGCTTTTGCTTGAGCTAATTCAATTGATTATTTTAAAAGTTATTCTTTTCTCTTTCTTTAATTTTGAAAAAAAAAAAACTATTCTTTCTATATTCTGTATTTTTAAATTCTATTCATATTTAAAAACTATTTTTATTATTATTTTTCAAATGTAAACAAGCACACTCTTAATCTTATTTTATTAAAATTTTAATACAATTAACCATATTGAAATGATCAAATTCGGATTTGATCATTAATTTCTTATAAATATGATAGAGTTTTAATACGATAACCAAGTTAATTGTTAAAATGACCAAGTCTTGATCTTATGATTGATTTTTGTATGACATTTCTGTATAATACACTATTTCAAGAGAACTCTACGATATTCTTTTTTGGATACATAACTCTATGATATTCTGAACGATTTGATATATTTGTCTTGATTATTATTCATGGTTGAAGAGTTTTTGAATAATTGTTTAGAGTAACATAACTATAACAGTAAACTGAATAGAAAAAAATTATATTAATAGTATAATTAGACGTAATAAGCTCTAACTTTTAGGCATGTCAACATAATTAATTCCAAAACTATTTTCATAAAATTTGCTGTTTGTTCCAAACATAATGTTGTATCCTCTCTCGTCAAAAAAATGTTGGGTCCTTTAACGATAAAAATTATGGCTTTCTTTTAAATTGATTTATGAATTTATTTTTTTTTGGTTTCACAAGACCTTGCACTATTAATTAATAAAGAAGATAAAAAATATATTTTATATTATCTATTGTTGGTTGATTTGTTTATTTTTCTTAGATTAACCGTTGATTATTAAGTCAAAAGTGACACCTGGATATTATCAAATAAAGTCGACAGTATTGCCTGCAACTCTCATCTTACCTCGGTCAGAGTGATTCGAATTGCATCTTAAGGGGTTGCAACCAAATATAAGCACCATTGACCAAAATATGAAGCTCATCTAATCTTAAGAGTAATGCTATTCAACCAACAACCCTTTTTTTTTTTTTTTTAACCTTCATCTTTAAACCGAAACAAAAAAGAATTTATATCAAAATATTCTTTTTTATTTATGTTTTACTTTTATTTTCTCCAAGACTCAAAATTCCTTCAGACTTGGTGCTCAGAGTCCAATGAATAATAACAATGGTAGCAGAAGAAGTGGACACGATTACAACCAAAGTAGTGGAGTTAGAACATAAAATATTACTCCTATCTCCAATTCCTTATAATTCTATGTTTTTCCCCCCAGGAACGGAATGACAGCATGACCAACAGGGAAAACAAAAAGCATTTGCTTGTAAATTCTCAAATAATCTCACACAACTTTTGTATGTTTTTTTCTTTTTTTTGGAAGAAAAAAAAGAAAGAAAAGGGTCAAAGCATTCTTTCTTTTCCTTCGTACTTACACTTCTATAGTCCCCGCCAAAAGCTACGTTTGGATTGATAGGGTTGAGTTTTCAGTATGGTCATTGGTTGTCTTCTGGCAATGCAAGTGTTTGAGAATAAGGTTCCGTGTGGAGCGTGCATGTGCTGGCCATGTTCATGGCACGTAAAATGGCACATGATATGGCTTTCAACGTCAATAATCAGTCCTCCCAAGCTTTGTGCATCAACTTATTGTGGATGGTGCTGACCTTTTGAACCAATTGTTACCTGTGCTTTCTTTCCCTCTCTATTTTGACACTAATATTATTATAGGCACTAATTTCCGTATAGTCCTATTTGGTTAGCTGTTTTGTTTTGGATCATTCGCCCCAACACAATCAAATAGAAAAATGATTAGAACCCAAATGATTTGAGGAGTTTGGTATAGAAAATATCATTTTCCTTCATTGTTTCATTAAACTTTCAAATTATGAAGTACTAACTTTACTTGTATGCCACTCCATCCAATTCCAAATTACTTAACTCCATCTCCTTATAAACTCTTCAACATAAAGGAAGTGTCATTTTCTCATCTCATCCATTTGGGGCAGATATTAACTTTCTATTGTTCCTTTCTGTGTTTCATCTATCAAAGCGTACATGGACCAAAAATGTGACAGACTGCCAAAGAATCAGACCACTAGACACCAACCGAACGAGACTGAGGGGTCATGACAATGGCGAGTACCTAATGAGCCTTCAGTTACAAATCACTTTCAGCCGACAAAGTGCCACCAATCTACATGTGATCACTAGGTAGCCTTGGTTTCACTTCAGCTTCATGTGGTCCACTACATCAGAATCAGACGCCACAGTTTTGCTGAAAGAGCTTTGAAGAATTAAAGAGAATAGAAAAGGAAAGGGAAACCATGGGCAAAACAAGCCTGCAGCATTTGTTTATAAGGAAAAAACAACAAAATTATTAGCAGCTAACTAGTTTTGAGTTGCAACAGGAGAAAATCCACCTCTTCATGTGCCAACTCCAGATAACCAAAGCATATAAACTAGTTTCCCAACACAATATTACTGAACTCTTAAAAATATATATGCCTAAGAATTTACATCGGTCTGTCCTCACAAAAGAGACAGGCAGGAAGATTAAAAGTTCCATTAGGCTCAAAAAAACTAAAATGCCTGAAGGGTGTACATCTGGAACCTTTTTTTGCTACCTTCTTTTTATTTTTTAATCACATTTTTGTTACCTTTATATTTCATTTCTACATATAGACAGGAGAAAGTGGTATCTACAGCGAAGAGACTAGGCATTGGAGCCTCTCTACTAGGGTTGGCCGTAGTAACGTGCCCTCAGAAGAGAGTGGCTCTAGCACTTCTTATTGTACTCTTCATTAACTTTCTAGTTACCAGTGGCGGTTTGTTAGAATGGTTCACAGTCATAGAAGATGAAGCAGTTTTCTTTCTACGCTTCAAAATTCTGAAGACAAGCCAGCCATTGTTCCATGTAATTCTTCCCAGCTGCATATTCTATCAGAATAGCAAAAAAATTAGTTGAGTTGGATGAAATATTTATAGTCTTTTTCTAATAAGATGACAGATGCAAATATTCTAGCAAAATGCATCAACATGTAATAAGACAAATTCATAGTTCCATACTGTGAATGAATGCAAACTCAATGGAAGTCCAACACAAGTATGGAGCAAAAATCACCACTACCATCCATTAAAGTCAAAACTTATGTAGTTTTTTCTTCTTGTTTTTTTTTTTTTGGTTTTCCAAGAGTATCCCCTCCTCCCTATTACTAGAGAAGGAAACTAATCCCTTTCGAACATAGTCAAGCTTGCCCTCCCAACTGGAGTTCTCTCCAGAAATCGAGCAGCCGTCCTCCCTCGGGAAAACTTATGTAGTTTTGAATTGTAGAAACAGCTTACTCGAAAATGGTATATTACACTATTTGAAATGCAGTAATTTCCAATTTACAGTTTTATTCAAGCAACAAGATCAACAGGTCAGAACCTTTATGGCTGAAGCTCCACAAGCAGATTGGAAAGTTGGAATGTGATATTGTTATTCTGCTTATAAAGTTCAATCCACTTGATCCACACGTAGGCTTTTAAGAGCTAAGGTGACCAAGGTCTGCCTGTCAATGTACAGCCAGCCTTAAAGATATGGAAAACAGGGCTCATTCTACATAAGCAAGTAAATAATAATTATAAGAATGAAAAGATTGATCCACTTAACATGTCTGATTAAATTAATATCATCTAGTGTAACCTTAACATGTAATCCTATTTATTTGTTATTAAAAAAACTTGCAGGGTATAGCTCAGAAGATCTTGTGCTCAACAGTCACAAAAGTGTGAGCAACTGAAAGAAAAAAATGCTAAAAATGAGAAAACAAAATGAATTTCCTAAAGTTGTTTAGGACCATAAATGCTAAGCTTGGAATCAATTCCGGTAGTGAAATTAATTTTATTTAGTTAAGGTGATAAATCCCAAAAGGAAGTCAGCAATCATTTGACTATGGCTTATACAATGTGGAATTTAGGACCTTAAGTCAAATATTGAAGTTACTTCAGTGCATAACTTTTCCTCTATCATAAAAGCATCTTAGTAAATATTCAACCTGAGACCTTTGTTTTTCGATAAAATAATTCTTTAAGAGAGAGAGAGAGAGAGTTAGAAACTGGAAAGCAGACGATCAAAGAACCTCATAGTCCTAGAACAAAGAAAGAGACAACACAGAAACAAAAGAAAGAAAAGGAAAATTAGCTCAAAAAAACAATCTATCTCTTTGGAAATCGGAGAGGGAAGCGCCTAAATAATAATAACAATAATAATAATAATAAAGAGGAACCTGAAAGCAATAGAGGTTATAAACACATGTCTATCCCACAATCAATTGCTAGATAAATAAAGCCGTCTAGATCGATAATATATTTAAAACAGCTCTAGGAAAAATGGGATGACTTTATCTTGTGCATATGAATTTGGCGAAGGCCTTAAAACCGTTGGACTTTTGAGTTAATAAGCAGTATTATAGTGTATAACTGATTGCCAAGACCAATATAACAGAAAATAACAAAATGACATATATTTCTTCATCATAATCAATGAATAACAAGGCCAAACCAAATCAAGACAAATTTAAACCACCCCCCCCCCCCCGGGGGGCCAAAAAAAACAAAAAGAAACCACAGAAAAAAGGCTAAACCAATTAAAAAAAAATTACAGAGAATATGCTCAACATAATTTATAGCAGTACACACAAGTTCCCTGAACAAAGTTGTCAGTCCTTAGAATCAGCTTACCGAATTTGATCAACTCAAAATTAAAAAAAAAAAAAAGGTGAAACCAAAGACAAATGAAATTCAGAATTATATATTTTGAGAGTAAAAAGAATCTTACCAGAAGAAAACTCATTGGAGAGGTTCTCAATGGCACTCAAAAACACGTTGTTTGAACCTTCCACCTCCTTGCAGCCAGGTCTATAGCAAGGAACCAGCACCGCAAAACTCTCATCATCATCACTCTGAAAATCAGAGCCAAGAGGCTCCAACCACCCAATGGACCAGTCAGAGTCATCAGACTCAGAACCTGACAAGCACCCTCCACAACCATCAGATGGCACCAACACAACGTCCTCGAACTCCCTATCAACCCTCCTCCTCTCTTCCCTGCTCTGCCATTTCCTTCTAACCCTCCTGTGAGATGGTGGGGCCATCTTCGTTTCCTTCACCAAAGGGAACTTCACCATCTCAGAAGATGGTGAATTCAGAGTGGAGCCCTTAGAAACTGGCTCTTTCTCCTTCCTCCTCCCACCACCACCACCACCACCACCCCCCCACAAGGACCATGAGAAACGGGTCAAAGAGACAGCCATGATTTTCAAACTCCAATAGCAATTCAAAGCTGAAGAGAAGCTCTTTCTTTGAATATGTGAAAGAATGAAGGAAAAGCCACTGACTTTTGAGGCCAACAAAAAAAGCTAAAGAGTTCAAAGTGGTTCCTGCCAGTTTCAGCAGTGACCACTATATTAGGAAATGATCAATTGAACAAAAAAATGTTGCACGAATGAATTTAACCCAGCTAAGAACAAGCCCATTTAATATGAATAAACCAATAAATGCCTTAGCTTTGAAAAAGGAAAAGCATAAATGAACCGGTGCTGTAAAAATTTTCAAGGATTTTTTTCCCCTCAAATATCAAAACCAATTCAGCAAGTTCATCATGCAAGTAGGCCAACCTCCAAAAAACATTAGTACAAGTTAATCAACTATGCTTAGTCTAGAATCACTGGTCCATTTCCCAAAACTGAGATATAAAAGTGGGGAAAATAAAGCCTTTAACTTTTTGAAGAATTAACTAACCCAATTTCATAAAACTGCCAAAAATTGTCTCTTCAGACACACAACGTTCGAGAAAGCCCCAGAAATGCACCAGAAAGTCCATTATCAGAATTCCAAACCAATCATTTTTACCATCCTTTTTTTCACTCTGTTCTGTAAAAACCTTTTTTTTAAAAAAACAAATGTTAAAACCGAAGAAAGAAGAACTGGATCAAAGGCAGTGGAGGAACAAGACTCTTTTTTGAGTCAAAGAAGAGCAGAGTTGTTTTTTATTTTTTCCTCCGGCGAACGAGAAAGAGAAATTGTGGCGATAATGTTAAGACTGACTCAGTGAGTTGAGTTGGGAAACCTAACTCGGTAACTAACTCTCACTCCATGATCGTCTCCTTTACGCCGAAGAAAACCCAATCAAACAACTCAGACTCACTTTCCTTTGAGTATATAGAAGATATTTATTATTTTATTTGTTTATTTTGTTATTTTCATTCTTTCGTCTAGCTGCATCCGACGGTTGAGATTGTGTCGTTGGTTGTGATCCTACGCGGAGAGAGGCAGGGTCTTACTGTGAAGCCTCAATCAATTTCGATGTTGCTGACGTGGTCGACAACGGCCCAATCGTGTGGTGAATTTGCGGTCCATTTTGCCGACACGTGTAAACGAGTCAGCCTTGAGTGCTATTTTGTTCTTGTTCCTTTGACGGGGGTCCTTGAGAATTGAGAATGTATGGATAATTCATTCATACATCTTAATTATTGATTAATGATAATGGAAATTAAGGAAAAACACAAGATCAATGTCAACAAAGGTGTACCAAATTTTCTTCTTTTTGTATTTTTGAAAAAAAAGTCAGCAAAAGTGGTGAATATGGAGAAGTATTTTAACTCAACAAAAATGCTACATAACCAAAATTTTTATCAAAATTTATAAGGTAAAATGATATGTATTATTAATAATTTTTAAATTAGTAAACGAATTCTATCATTATATTTAATTAAATCACCACCATATAGTCTTTTAGAAAGTTTAGTTAAATCATTCTAACTATATAACAATGTTGTTTATCTAATTACCCATAAACAATTATTTTTTTTGACGTGACCCATGAACAATTATTGATTGATATTAACTATTAAGTAATTCTAATTCTCAAAAATAAAGACATGAGTTTCAATATAAAAAAATAATTTTTATTAACAGATTATATAATTTTTATATTCTTATAACTAAATAAAAATTGATTTTATTGACGATTTAAATAAGTCAATTTATAAAAGCACTTTGCAAATGTTACTAAAGAAAATATAAATATCGGATAAATCCTCATAAAAAATACTGAATATATATCGCAGTTCAAAAAAAAAAAAAGACTGAATATATTTCATGAGAAACCAGATATATACTATTTTAAGGCCTAATTAAATATTTTCGTTTCTAATATAGTTTGTTTCAAAATTTTAGAAAGGAAATTTTAGTCTCTTAACAAAATGTTCCATCAAAAGAAAGTGACAGCTTAAGAAATTTGTTCCCATTATTGAACAATGCAGTGCAATTTAGTTAATGAACAACTAAATGTTTGTACAATGAATTTAGTCATTAATTATTATAACGATACAGCACTTTCTCATTTATAATTGATTGATAGTACTGTAAGTTTTCAATAATAAGATATTGAAAAAATTAACGTTATTAATTTTAATATATTGGTGATTTAATATTTTTAAAATATCATTCAATTAGGTATAACTAAATTATTTAAAAACTTATTGCTATAATCAATATTTAAATAAGCACACTTTTTGGAAGATGTCATATATTATTGATAATAATATAAACATTTTTTATTAGTAATATATTTAAATTTAAAATCATAACTTCATGTCACTGGGCTAATAATCTTGAATATTTATATCATTTGTTCTATATATATTAAGAGTGATGTTAATTGAACACATTTATACTAAAACATGTAAATCACGACAGTGTGTAAGAAATGAAAGAGGAAAAAACAATGAAAAGATAAATAATAATGATATAAAATATGTGAGTTATTTATAACAGAAATACCATGTGAAAGTAACTTTGAACGAATATTATTAATGGTTGGTCTTCACTTTCGGTTTTTCTACAATTAGTTGTCCATGGAGTAATCGATACTCAAACAACACAGAAGTATCAAATACGGTATAAGTCATCCTCTAGAGACATGAAATTTTCCTAAAGAAAGCTGTTTTAATTGACTTTTGCTCGTTTGGCTCACTTTTGTTTTCTTTCTTTCGAAATTGAAATCATTCCAGTTTGGCTGACGTTATTAAATACGAGAACGACATTTTTATCTTTGAGTTAACATAATTGATGTTTAAGTATAATATTAAAGGAAGCTGACATATTTATCATGTTATAGAAGATCAAATTAAACATGGTAAGTTATAAATATTTTCCTCGTGTTTTTCTTTCATAAAAAAATAGTTTATCTTCCCATAGTTTATCTTCCCAGAGTGGTAGTATTATTCTTCGTTTTCCTCCAATGTAAATATATAATTAATTATCAGAATAATTAAAGGATTTAATTACATTCTCGGTCACTGATTATTTCTCACCCCATTTCACTAGTAGTGCCCACCCATGTACACCCTCAACCCACCCCCCTCCCCCGGTACCAAAAAGAAACAAAAAGAAGAAGAAGAAGACGAGGAAGAAGAAAGAAAGGAGGAAAAAACGAATTTCTAATAAAAAAATTATCAACTACCCATATTACATTTATACACATATCTATATACACTGCACCTGACAAGGGACAATTTCATGTGTATGTATACAACAGAGTATCTTATCATATCTAGCATTTTCTTTATCTTCTACTCTTACTCTCACTCCCTCATACTCTTCTTTCCTCTAATCAAACCCTGCCACAGTGCTTACTTTTTGCTTGGCCTACTGAAATTCTAAAATAGCTTCATCTTAATGGATGTCCCTTCTTATTATAAAGTTTAATCATCTCGCAGTTCTCATTTAATTATGGAATGATTGTGCCTATTTTTTTTTCCCCAAATATTGATACACTTTCCTTCATCCACTGATATTGCATCTTTTCATCATATCCCTATGTATTGCTTTTGCCGTAGTCTGCATGTAAAGTAGCTTTTTCAATATTACTTAAACCAAGTTCTTTTTCTTCACCATTGACTACCTTAAGACTACTTAGTAATTGGGCAGGGGGGAAAAAACTGTACGGCCACAAAGTCCAACTCTCGCAATATTCTCACAATATAAAATTGTTATGCCTGGTATAATGGATTTGGGTCTCTCGATCTCAGGTCTCCTTTTTAAGTCTTAGATCTTGAAGTTTTTGTGTACCTAAAATGAAAAGATTGGTGGAAAACAAGAGAAAATGCTAAAAAGAAAAAGAATGACAAAGAGAAAATTGGCAGACCTTTGTAATGATGAGAGATTGGTATTTCGTTATATATAGGAAAGACTGAGAGTAAAAATCCTGCACATTACTGAGAACAAGATGGATTAAGGGCTTTCTAATTAAGCCGCAAGCATAGACTACAAAAATGAACTTAGGCTTAGTGGTTTACATGTAATGAGGTAGTCAAAATAGGCCGCAAAGTGCGATGTTAAATGTGGCCACTTGCATTTTTGTAGAAGATGGTTGCTGTGGGACATATTTGCCCATTTACACTTCCATGACCTCGTTTCTTAGCTTGCTGGTGAAGCTGTAACCTTCCCCACTTGGGCACTCCCCATGAGCCTAAGACATCAAACAAGAAGATAAGATATTCTATTTTATTTTTTATATATTTTCCTTAATACTTCAACAAAGTAGTGAAGATTTCAATGGGAATTTAGCTTGCATAAGCTTTGGCATTGTCTGCGCTAGATATCTTTTAAAATAAAGCAAATCTGCATCAAAAATAAATCATGGACCTGCCTATAACATTCAAAAGAGTTCTAGACAAGTGGAGTACACATTCACTGAAACTTCATGTACAAAATTAATCGACCAGACAAGGACTTGCTGTCTAATATGGTTTGTTTTGTAAGCCACAAGGAAATAATTATTTTAGTTCTGAAAATCCTATAATGTTAACTATTAATGAGAATATAAGATCACAACTGGGAGAAAATCCAATTTATGTACGATCTAAACAAATCGATCAATCACCTCACACTTATTAATTAAACAAAAAAAATTTATTACTTTTCAATGCCCCGACTAATTTGTCTTGTAGGATTTATATTACTTGGCCGATACTGTAACATGGTTACTTCCCAGCACTGGGGGTGACATGATTGATTTCAGATGTGTAATCAATAATCATAAACAGGCCTCATTTGCACATCATGGTTCAAGTTATCTCCTGAAAAGACGAAAAGCTGGACTAGTGAATTTTGTGCTCGATAATGCTTTCATTTGTATATTATTGCAACTTGGCATTGAGAAATATTTTTGTTGCCTTGGGGCCCTAGTCATTCTTCGAACTTTTTATTCATATGGATGGTTACTACAACTTTAATGCCGTAATATAAATTTAATAAAAGTTGAACCTCCCTGTTCAATATCATCATAATTTTTTTTAAGACTTTTTCTTTTATTAGACATTTAATAATTCTTATATCCTTGTTTTTTATTTTTGGACGGGTAATCTTGCTTCTTTTTTTTTCGGTCGTGACGGGTTAACTTTCTGCTATTTTTTCTGGTCCAACAAATTATCCGCAAATTAAGTGAATAATTGTTAGGGTGTTTGGGCTGGCCATAGAAGAACTGATGGGCATTAAGCCCAACTAAGGAGACCAACTTTGGGCTGAAATGAAATAAATATACATAGAGACTAACTATACACAAGCTTTCAATGTTGACCCAAACGAAAAAAAGAAGACAAATCTTTTCAACGGCTAGTTTTTCATTTGAAAAATAGGATAATAGCCTTGCCATAAACTAACTTTTTTCCTTTTCGTTTCTCTCATCAAAAGCGGTTGGTGCAGTATTGTAACGGTTACTTGTGATTTCTCTCCTTCTCCAATTTACGTTTCACCATCTTCAGCCTCCAAGTCACACCAACACAACACTTTCTCCTGCCAAGTACAAGTTATCCTGCAAATGCTGCATTTGTGATCTCTTTAAGTCAGGTCAGTTTCTGGGTTCCACATGTTCTTGCTCTTGAAACTTGTCTTCCTTTATTAATATCTTTGATATGTTGGGGAGTCCTTCTATGATCTTGATCTTCTTGTTCAATACTAGGATCCCGGGATTATTACTCGCTGTTTGCATTTGTTAAATGTATGGTTTCAAATTACAGTAGTAATTGCATTGCGCTTACAAAATGAAGCTGAGCCAGTTTGCTAGTGGTTCTATAATGTCTGTGTCTGAAGTTTCTGGGAATCTGGGTACTCTTCTACTTAAAGTCCCATTCTCATGGGGATGTCTCTCAATTACAAGAAAGGAGATGTGATCATACAGTTTTCCTGGGGAGTACTCTAAAAAATTATGATATTCGAGTAACATGTTCATTGATCAGTCCGAATGTTGTTCTTCGCTACTTTACAAGTTGGCAGTACAAAGATTTATAGAAAAATGATATAATAAGTCAACTGAAATGCCAAGTTTTTGTGTTTCTACTCCAATTTATAGGCATGTTAAAGGAAGATTATTTTGAATTTTGGGGATACAGTCCTTTTTTGTTTTCATAAACCATGTCAAGAAGCTTTTGATTATAAGTTGTTTTGAACCCCTTTTCTTGGTCAGTCCAAATCCTTTTTGTTTTCATAAAACATATCAAGCAGCTTTTGATACAATCCCCCTTTTCTTGGTTTTGGTATAGGGACATCTAGCACGCCTTGTCTTTTTTTGGCACACTGCTGGCAAACAGGTTTTTACTAATGTCATTTATGCAAATACATAGAAATGGACAAGGTCTCTGAAGAGCTGGATGAAGCCAAAGCTGAAGTCGATAAACTCAAGGCAGAACTAAGAGCCAAGACAGATTCACTTGAGAACCTGAAGAAATCCCATAATGCACAGGTCAAGCAGATACAAGAAGCAAAGCTCAAAGCTGAGAAGCTGGAACAAGAACTGCTTCAAAAGGAGGATGAGATCTCTGAGGCAAAGCAGGTGTGTGAAGATCTCAAGGGCAATTTGAATAAAAAGGAATCCATCATCAAAGATCTCAGTGCTGCAAATGATAAGCTCCGAGTGGATTGCGATGAGAAGTTTAAGAAGTGGGAAGATGAGAAAAGAGATTTGTTATTGGCCTTAGAGGAGGCAAATGAGAAGTCAGATAACCATGAACAACAGATTAATCTATACAGACAAGAGATTGAAAACCTGAAAGGTTGCCTTTCAGTTTCAAAGAAGAAGTGTTCGGAAACACAGAAAAACTTAAAAGCATCCAAAGATCTAAGAGAAAGAGATGACATGCTAGAGAAGTTAGAGGAGGAAAAAAGGAAGGTGGAAGATCAATTGAAATGGAAGAAGGAACAGTTTAAACATCTGGAAGAAGCACATGAAAAACTTAAAGACAAGTTCAGGTCTAACAAGAAGGAGTGGGAAATGGAAAAATCTACATTGCTTGATGAGATTTCTTCACTGCAAGATAAGTTAGACTCTCAGATCAGAATATCAGATGATCTACAACATCAGTTACAGACATGCCACCAAGTCCTTGCTCATGTAGAAAGCCAGAAAAAGCATCTACAAGTTGAAGTTTCGAATTTAAAGGTGCGGCTTGATAATGCTAGTAGCGAGTACCAGGATGCTAAGTCGCAGCTTGACTGTTTAAACTCTCAGCGTGACAAAGATATTGGAGAGTTGAGATATGCACTGAAAACAAAAGAGGCATATCTTAGAGAATCGAAGTATAGAATCGAGAAGCTAGAGCAAGAAAATGAAGAGTTAAGAATGTCCCTCAAAGAACTACAGGAAGCTCAAATTCAAGAAGCAGGAGCTTCATATTCTCAGTCGAAGTTGCGGTCCAAGCTCAGAAATTTGGAACAAGCTCATAAAGAGTGTGCCTCAACTCTTCAGGCTAAAGAGGCTGAATGGAAGTCTCAGCTAGAAAAATTGGCTAGGGACCTGAATAGCTGTCAGTTGGAGTTGGAAACTAAAGTTGCAGCAGTAGAAGAGCTCAATATGGAGTTGGAAAGGTCACATTCTTTGAATATTGAGATGGAGTTGCTGAATGAGGAGATGTCTGTGATGCTGCTAGTTTTAAGACAGGGAATTTCTGAAGCTCAATTGAACCTCGCCAACTATAAGGGCGAGATGGAGCTAATCAACAAAGAGAGAGAAGAGAAGGTTTTTCAACTGATGAAGCAGGTGGAGATGAAAGAAGCTGCTTTGATCAGTGCCCAGAAAGCCATGAATGAAGAGCGTGAGAGAGCAGCGTGTTTAACCAGGCAGGTTCATTCCTATGAATTCTCCAAGGAACTGCAGCACTCATTGCAAAATGAACTTGATAGGCACATGGAAATGCTGGAGGAATCAAATATATGCCAGGTGATCCTCAAAGAGAAGGTTTTGCAGATGGAATGTGATTTAAAAGAACAGTTTGAAGAAGTTCATGATGCTTTAGACAGTGCAAACATTGAATTGGATGAGACAGTAAGTGAAAGAAATGAAATGGAATTTGAATTGCAAATATGGAAGTCAATTGTTGAGCGTTTGAAGAATGATCTTGAAGAAAATCATGCAATGCGCAAAGAACTGGAAACTTCACTTCTCACACAAGTAGATGTTGGTGAAAGCCTCAAGCAAGAGAAAGATATCTTGGTCTATAAGTTGGTAGAGCAAGAGAGGAGAATAGACCAGTTGGAACAAGAGCTGAAGGTAAGGGAGACACTTGCTTCAGTTTCAGCAAGGGGAGAATCAACTGTGTCCTGTGAGTCTGATGAAGCTGCATTGGATACTGAAGCAGAAATGGATCCAGAACAGTTGAGAGCAAAGGAGTTGATTCATGAAATGGAGACCAAGCTCCAAAAGTCAGATGGTGTGCTTCAAAGACTCATGATGGAGAATAGAATTTTAATTGAAAATGTCACAAGATTGTCATCAGAAAGGGAAATTTTCTTGGACTTTGTTCAGGGATTGGGTGATAGAATCAATGAGTTCTCCAGTGCAGACACTCAATTAATGGACATGTTGAGAAGCATGGTGCAATCTTTTGAGAATGATGGTCCAGGAGGAACAAATTTGAAAAAGGATGATGGTCTCTTTGTAAATGAGAATATGTTAATTCATTCTCCTACAAGGATGAAGAAACTTGAAGTCATTTCTGATACAAGATCACCATTTAAGGAGGTCAACAATTAGCTGCAATGGTCGCTAGAGAAATAGGATGTGTAGCCCTTATATTTTCAGCATTAACGTCATGCAGTTTGAAGCATGACTGCTTCTTTGAATTGCATATGGAATTCACTGTTCTACATGAAGCCAATTGCTATTCCACAAATGATTGATTCCCTGGACCACAAAATATTTGTGATGCTATTAAGTTTTATTTATCTGTATAGTCAATTATTGTTTTTACCCAGTATTTAACTTCTCCTGTATGGAAATGACATTGTATCTCGATATGCTTATAATTTTGTCATATTGGATTGTGAACAATGCAAATAACAAATTTGTTATCACAACACAATTTTATTGTGATTTATTTATTTAGTCAGAACTCTCATTCATGCCTTTAATTAGTAAAAGCGATAAAATAAATAAATATATAACTAATGAGACAGGGCATCACCTAACTTATCATTGTTCTTTATGCATTTAATTATTTGTACAAGTGAAAAAAAAAAAAAAAAAACATTTGAGAGTATCTCTTTATTAATGCTGCTTAATAAGTATTCTAAACAAATTGATTCAAATTAATTATTATTAAACTGATTCCCAAATTCATGATTCTAATTCAATACTTAAATACTTAACTTGATTATATGATTAATTATTTTTTAATTCATATTGGGCTGTGTTTGGATTCCTGTTTGCATATATCCGAATCAATTATGGGACACTGAAATTAATTTTGGATATTTTTCAACTTATTTGATTTTCCATTAAATACCTCTATTTGAATCAATTATTACTTTAAAATTAATTTTGGACAAAAGTGAAAGTTTGTTACTTTTCAATTTTATCGGAATTGATTTTGAGTATTTCTTTATATTATATATCTAAAAGTTATTTTAACCAATCCTTTGTAAATATAAATCATTCCTTAAATTAAATTACTAAATATAAATTATTTTACTTCAAACTCAATTTTAACAAAATTAATTCTATCTAATACCAATTCTACGAAACTAAATCCAAATGCGCACCGAATCTTTAAAACTACGTGTTAAAGTACTAGTAATGAGTTTTTTTCCCCCTTCTTTCTTGTTCATTTGCTCGTAACTCAGTCAGTGTATTCTATCTGATCTTACATTGCTGTCGATTTTCTGAAGGGTAAAACTATAGTTTGTTACTTTAACAACCTTATTGAAGGCTGGAGGTTACAGTCCCCACAAAGCTGTCTATATATTTCCTCTTGAATCTTTTGTCTCTGTCAGCCCATCACACCAGTTCCTAATCCTATGTGATTGCTGACAGTGACACCATAGTGGTTGAGGAGTTGAGCTACCCAACCGAACCATTTAAATTCTGTAACCAGACACACCTCATCTTTCATCTCCCCTTAATAATTAAGTTAACTCCTTTATTTCCCTTAATATAGTCATCTTCAACCTTGTGAATTTTGCACTCTTGTGTGTTTCTCCATACAGATACTGATCTCTGTTCATCATTTTCTTCAATGGCTGGTTTCTTCTCACTTCTGAGGCGCCTCTACCTCTCCCTTTACAACTGGGTCATTTTCTTTGGATGGTACTACTCACACTTTGTCTTTCCTTCTCTGTTGACTCAGATCCTTTTATCACGGGAAGTGCTCAAAGTCTCTCTTTCTTCTTTAATCTTCGCAGGTTTCAAGTTCTGTATCTTGTTCTGAAGACATTGAAGGAATCGGGTCATGAACACGTTTACAATGCAGCAGAAAAGCCTTTGCTTTTTGCTCAAACCGCCGCTGTATTAGAGGTACTTGCTCCAAAAAAATTTGATTTTTATGAACTATGGACACACCCTCTTGTTTGTTTGTTTTCTCGAAAAAGTTTGCAAATTCTTTTGGGGAATTATCTCAAGCTTCTACTTTGTTTTCGGTGGGGTTTTGGTGCGGCATTGGATTACATGGTGCACTAGATTCTTCATGGTTTGGTAGGTGAGTATTCTCTTGTTCAATATGTGCGCTTAATGAAGATGAAAATTGATGTTAGAGCCACATTGTTTATGGACCTGCTCTTTTTTTGAATATATATATATATATATATATATATATATATATATATATATATATATATATATATATATATATATATATATAACTTTCAATTATGAAGGGCTGGTGAGGTCTCCAGTGACGGCAACATTGCCACAGATAGGTTCAAGGCTGTACCTGACTTGGGGCATCTTATGGAGTTTCCCTGAGGTGAAGACAAATTCGAACTTTTTCCCCCCATTTTGATGTCATTTAGTTTATTAATTTGGTGTTTCAATCACATTATTTTATTTAAAAGTTGCACATCTTTGAATGACAGACTCGAACTCATGTACTTATTAGCTCCCTACTGATCAGCTGGTCTATCACAGAGGCAAGTCTTTCATGTGTGACATCACATTATCTGTCTAATTTATTGTTTATTTTGTTTTATATTAACTGAAGGCCTGAAACAAATAAGTTAGCTCTAAACTGTCACCGAATGGTTAGGAATTATGGACCACTTCCTGCTTGAAGATGATATTATTATTATTATTATTATATTCACCGAAAAAAAGGACAGAAAGCAAGTTTCAACGATTGTTACCAAACTGAGTACCAGCACTAATTTTTCAAAATTTTTGTTTTAATTTGTTATTCTCACTTATTTTTCCATTTCTGCTTTGCAAGATGTAACTTAAAAAACTATCATCCTAGATGAAGAAGAAACTGCAAAAACCACAGTCGAGTATCTTGATTCATCCCATGGAACAGAAGAATTCATTCAGGGGATAAGTTCTCTTTTGGTTGTTAAACCAAGGAAAATGTAGGGTGTGGACTGTAGAGTATGGTCGGAAAAAAGTTCAAATCACCAATCCAGTGAAAAAGAGAAACACTGGATTAGTGTCACAGCCTTACAGGCTAACAGTAATTGAATTATCTTCATGTTGATTCTTTTGAATCTTCAAATAGCCTCTAATGAAAGCTATGGGCCCAGTAAATTTTTGGAATGATCTCTGTGAATTTTGAATAGTCCATGCTAGTGTTTGACAAAGCTAACATGACTTGTGTTAGAGATAAACTTCCATTAAGTGGATTGATTCAGATTATCCTGGCACATACTATCCTTGTGTTTGTGAATGCATATGTATGTTTTTCATTTTCTGACTGAAACAAGTTGCTAGTCGTCTCTGTTTTTAGTGACCCTGGAATCAAATTATGTAAATTACAAATTTCTCCTTTCTCCTGCTAAAATTGTAGAGGCAATCTCTAGAAGTCGTGAAAAGCCTTATGTTGAACAAATGATAATAATGCAAGTAGAGATTGATGATCTCAATAATTAGCTCCTTTACCGTGTCTGAGTTACATAAAATGTTAAATTATAGATTTGATGGTTATAACTTATAGGAATCTACTAGTCTGCAATTTAATGCAGCGGCTGTGGTGACACCAAACCTTTGGGCTTGGTGCTCCATCTTCTCCTGTAATTCTTCTTTTGCTTTAGGTAACCATATCCCTTTGTTTCCATGGATAAGCCGTTGGTTGGAAAGGTAAGAAAAAATATTAACAAATATCATATCGCTTGTCTTCTGTGCTGTTACAATTGCAGATCATTCGCTATTCTTTCTTCGGCATGAAAGAGGCTTTTGGATTTGCCCCATCATGGCTTCTGTGGCTGAGGTATGAAGTTTGAATGTTTAGTCTGCTTCTTGGAGCATAGTACAGGCTTATATTGACCACATTTTTTTTCTGTCTTGCAGATATAGCACCTTCTTTGTTCTGTATCCAACAGGCATAAGCAGTGAAGTTGGTCTAATATACATTGCCTTGCCTTTTATTAAGGTAATGAATTTGAACATGTTTCATGTCCATAATGCTTTTAGGATTCTGCAAAAGATCTAATCTTGATGACTGTGTGTTTTTATTAATCACCAATTGTATGTCTTCCTCTTCTGCCGTTATATGACTTGTGAAGTTTGGTCTAGTTAGGAAGGAAATAGCAGTCTCCTGCATGAAAATATTAAATATGCATTCTGCATTGCCCTTGAGTTAATATTATGTTTGATATTTTAAAAGCTTGACCAATGATCATCTTCAATTTAATGGGATTGCTTCGCTAAATTGATCAAAGATAAATGGGTAGAGTTGATGGTTTGTCACTCATGGTTTAGGGTTTAGGATTTAGGATTGACTCTAGTGGAACTATTTGATATGATGGACTGCTGGTTTTCTCATAACTATGGAATCTCAAATTATTGACTTAGAACATTTTTCAGGCTTCTGAGAAGTATTGCATAAGGATGCCAAACAAATGGAACTCATCATTTGATTACTTTTATGCTGCAATTGTTGCATTGGGAATCTACGTTCCAGGCATGAAACTCAACATCTTTCTTACTACTAATGTCCTTAGGATATCTTTCACTGACCTTGTAGTGTAACTGATTGGATGGCATAATTTTATGCAGGTAGTCCTCACATGTATAGATACATGATTGCACAGAGGAAAAAAGCCCTCTCAAAATCGAAGAGGGAGTAGTATAACATCTGTAGTATTTATTGATTTTAGGCCAAAAATAAGATATACATATATAGGAATGTCATGTCTTGATTTGTATCCGTAAATATGTATTAGAGAAACTCTTGCTTTTCATGATGATGTATCATTAAAAGACAGCAGAGATAAATAAACTAAGGATTTAATTTCTATGACCAGTGTAAAAAATTTTACACAGACATTCAATTATGTATTACCATATTAGCAAAAGTGTTTCACTCAGCCAACTATTTTCTTAAAAGTCTCACAAATAAAAGTATCTGATTGGATGAAAACTCTTTTACACTAACAATGTGTCAAAATTTAATCTCAAACTAAATTATTCTGTTCTTTGGTTACATGGTGCAAAAGTAGCTTTCTGTAGTTGACTGCTGTTTCTCAATCAGCTGCTATGGATGTTTTGCATGAAATATTTATAGATCAAAATGATTACTGGTTAGAACTGCAAAACTATGGTTTGGACAAAAGTTACAAAAGAGAAGATTTTGTCCAAACCATGATATGTAAATTTTCAACGGTATACACCAAACAAGTTAAACACGGTCAACAAAGCAAGTGAATTCTCCTGCTAAGTGCGTGCAACTTTGGGACATAGGAGCATGAGATGTTAGTGAAGGTAGGTGAGGATATGCAATGATCGGTTTGGAATGGGAATTGTCTTGAATTCTAAGCAAGCTCATATTATTACAAGTAATAAAAATGAACACGGCATGGTTTTCACAATGATAGAAGATTTGAAGTATACCACTGCTGTCGATCAAGATTCAATACCAGCTAAATCAGTGCAAGCTTAATGCAGTTTTTGAGTTACGAATCATCATGAAGTAGTTTCTAATTTCTAAAAGCAGCAGCATATACAGTTCACACACAATTTACACAAGAAACTAAAGAAGTATATATCATGCATAATGAAATCATGGAGCAGTTGGGGCTGACAACTTACTTTCCCTGGGAGGTTGAGGAACCCCATTCAACTCCGAAGGAACAAATAGCACCCAACCAACATCAATGAAAGCAGGGTTCTTAGCCAGAATTTTGTTCATGCTCACCAAGGCAGGCAGTGTAGAATTTAGCAGCAGGGAAATCGTTTTTGGTGTATCATTCTGCTGGACTGTATAGGTGATAACTCTTTGAGCCTCATTTCCTGAACACCCACATGGAATGTGTATTGCTAAATTCTCATCTGGAAGTAATGTACCGTTAACTGGCAAGGCTTGTCCACTGTAAATCAGATTTGATATATTCACAAAAGTGTCACCTGGCCTCGCTTTGTAGGCTGTATCATAGAAATAATACCCGCTAAGGTCTGTGGTGTTTTTGCAAGAACAAGGCACCGTTATGAGGTAATCTTGCTTTGTGCCATACGTTATATAGGCTTGATTTGGGAAGAATTAACTGAGTAAAATGAAGCAATTTCTTCAAGCCCGAAACCGTGGCTTATGTGGTAGAGTGAGGCAGTGCATGTCCTGATCTTCTCAGAGCAACTTAATGGAGACAGATATGATGTTTTGATTGAAACTTGAAAGGCAAAAACTCTAGTAAATGAAGTTGCCAAAAGAGAGAAAAGAAGACAGAGAAACTTCGTAAGAGAAGCCATAGTTGTTTGTGATCATGAAACTTCCTTGGTGAAGGAAAAGAGAGAAGGAGGAATGCAATGAATGAATAAGTTTCAAGGTGCACCGCTCGCCCTTGTCATCACTTGGCTGTGGCTTCTTTCGAGAAACACAAACATTGTTAGTCCCCTAGATTGATATAATCTGTGACCCTTTTTCTTATAGGTTTTTGAAATAGATGTCAAACTCAGCATTAGTCAGTAATAATGATTTTTATAATATAGTTTTATAGATTACGGAGTCAACCATATGTTATCCCTGAAATGTATTGAGCTAGGACTAGGATGTTGCCCTGAAATTTGCAAACTACTGCTCTATGTTTACAATTCTTTGCAGGCTATAGTGCCCTTCTGTAACTTACAATGATGGGAGCATCTTTGTGGAATCTAAGCCGGCGTTCGAAAGTAAGAACTGTAGGCTATATTCCTTCAAACATGATGCCATCAGCATTACTGGTCAGAACGGCAATCTTTTTTCCATGCAAGTTGTTTAGTGCCACTTGAATCTTGGTTTTGTGTTAACACGTAGCATAAGTTATACCGATGTAATTCTCATTCTTCGAGCTTGATTATGCTTATAACATGAACAACTCTGACTATAAAGGACGAAAAACGCGTTTCATCAGGATTTGAACAAACATAAAAAATGCTCAATTAAGTTCAACTTTATGACAGAAACTCATGGCAACGGCCATTTCATTTTATTTTTATCTTTTTTTTAATGTATAATTTCTTTTTATCTATTAGCATGCTTTTCCATTCTTATAGCTTGATGGTAATCTACAAATAATATGAAGGGTTCTCATTTCATCTATATATATATATATATATAAAATAAAATTCACTTGAAGGTTGTATTAATTGTAATGTGTAATTAAAAATTTATATTACAAGAAAATAAATATAATAAGTATTAGTCATATCTTGCATATATTATAATGGTTAAAAATTATAATAAGTATTTAGCTACTCAAATACTCAAATAATAATGATATTTAATTATAAAATTTAAAATAAATTATTTAATAGCCTATACTATTAAAACAAATTTTGTAAACACAATAAATATTACATTGAGTAACATTGTTTGATATGAATAAAATCATATATATTGATTATAATTAATATAATACAAATGAAAAAATATTGTATTATTATATATAAGTCTATTTTATATTTAAATAAATTAATAATATTTTTTTTATTAATACACTTCTTTTATTATTCTATTTTTTATTTAATATATTATTTGTAAATCCTTTTGTTTAGATTTTATTTTACCATATATACTTCTTTATTAATAACAATTTTATAAAATAAAATTGTATATACATACTAATTTTCACAATTAGACAATATATTAGAGTGATAATAGACATTCTAACATGGACTAAAATACTAAGACAATATTTACTTAAGTCAATTGGTGAGACAGTGAAATAAATTATTGATAGCACGTATCCCAAATTTATAAGAATGCATGTAGTATGAAGAATATCTTGAAAAAATAGCAATTCTCACTCCTTAAATGATGTTGTTGTGGAAATCAATTATTATATATTTTACATGATTAAAGATCCAATAAAACAATACATAAGCTCCTTTGAGATTGACATAGCAATTAGTAACATAGTTGAACAAGAGCTTATATATCGAATAGAACTTTTATACTTTGGACTAAATTCCCAAACCTTTGTTTGCAAAAGAAAAATGAATGTCAATTATATGCTCTTAAGGATCAAAATTTGGCATTAGAAATTTATGCATCTAGGAAAGTAAATAATAGAAAGAAAAATAATTACATAAAATAATGTCAATGCAAAAGTTTTTATGACATGAATATTTCGTCAAGAAAGAACTTGAAGTGACTTTTTATTTTGAAAAGAAAATAATTTTCAATAAAAGTATATTATGTAATGACAATAAACAAATGTCAAAGCCAATTATTGAGCTATATGAGATTATATTTTTTAAAATAAATTTTTATCATTAAAAAAATATATGTTATATTATTAAAAGCAACCTCAATAAAAAGGTTGAGAGTTTTTATAGTTGAGTGGATGAAAATATAAAAATTACACAAAAAAATAAGTTGTCTACGATGAAGTATTCAATAAACTATCGCAATGTACTTATTTTTGATCTATTTCATTGTTTAGAACAATTAAAAAATTTTCAATATTCTTTTTACTATATCTAACTTTCAATTGTTATCATAACTTTTCTTTAAAAAAATATTTATTAAAAGAATTTTAAAAAAAATACTAATAAACTTGTGCAATGCATGCGAATTACATCTAGTAAAATTTGAAAATTGAGTATCAAAATTTCTCAACCTTTAACTCCAACCTCCTCAAGTAACTTTTAGTCTATAATAACCATGACATTGATGTAAGGTTAGTCATTGACGTTGTCATTAGAATGCTCTCCCAACAATTTGCTATTTTAGGTTTAGCACTACGGTCATTTTAGGACTATAGTTCACTTTGGCCTAATCATCCGGATATATCCACAAGTATTGTCCTGAAAATATTAAGAGATATTTTCAAAAATTGCGTTTTTCTACAAGTTGAATCTTAATCCTTTCTACAAGAATTAATACAACTCAAATCATCACTACACTCAATCCTTTAGCTAATAATAAAATTTTGAAACTTCAAATAATAAAAATAATATCCAGAACTGAAATAATAAAAATTCTGTAGTTATCTTTTGTTATTAGATTTGATTTAAGAATTAAGATTTAATTTTCCATTTCATAACCTTCTATTAATTACAAAATAAGGAATTAATAAAATATCATTTAACATAAATATGAATAATTATGAATGTTATAATTGGATAATTATAAATATTAACAGTTATAAACGGAGAAGGGGGAGCTGTTGGTGTGGCTTTATAGAGTAAAAGTAGCTAAAGGAGAGAATTAAGTTGATATGACGATATTATAGAGCATTTGAAATATCAATCTCTTAGTTTGTAACAACTCAATTATCAGATTTTATATATTATAAATGAATTATTAAACCACGATAATTTTAATTACTTAAACTAATAACTAATAAGAACAAGAGAAGAAAATTCTTTTTCGTGACCGCTTGACTGTTGGTGGGTTCAATCACACATTGGCATCCTATAATATGCAGTGCAAAACTTCGTAAAATCTGAATATCTTGAATTATGTTTTATATATCAAAATTTATTATGAAAAAATTTAAACCTTATTAGTCTTAAGAATTTAATTTTGATGCACTGTAAAATATTGATGTGAAAAATATTTTATATAGATATTCTATTATATATTATCATATTAATAAAAATATCTCACTCAGTTATTTATTATTCTAAAAATTTTATAAATAAAAATATATGATTGAATAATAGTGTAAAACTCTTCTACACTAATAATATATTAAAATAATCTCCTAATTTTTAAAAAAAAATATATACCTCATTTATGGCCAATTTTGTGGTGCATCAATTTAACCATAACATGTGATGCACCAAGTGAAAAAGAAGTGGTCTATCTATTGATCTAAGCCATTGAATTTCTATCAATGGTTGAGATTATTATGGAGTACCGATATAATTATTTTAGAAGCAATTAAATTTTATTTATATAATATCTAAAAAATTTCAATTAATTTCAAGAATACATATTAAATTTAGTGGCTTTTAAAATTCATTTAATCACATTTTTGAATTTTAGAAGTGGTCATATTTCATTTATGTAATTTTCCAAAAAATTTTAATTAATTTTAGAATCTTGCAGATAAATATCTTAATTTATCTATATAATTAAGATTTTTTTGGGGTCTCATATAAATAAAATTTGGTTACTTATAAAATAGTTATATTGGTGTTTTATAATAATTTCAACCATTAATAAAAATTCAATAATTTGGATCAGTACAAACTACAAAAATAAAATATAAACCACTTCTTTTTCACTTAATGCACCATGCACTGTACTTAACCTGGTACATGGCAGAATTGGCCCCCATTTCTAGTTAGTTGGGCTGTATGAGGTTTTATATGATTTATCCTGAGCCTTGTGTTGACTTGTTTTGCCCTGTGAATTGGCAGGCTCAGACAAACTCAGCCCAAGGTCACTTGGGCTTTCGCTGAATAAAAAGCTTGTCTGAATATTGTCTATGTGGTGTTGACTAAAAACATAAAGGGTAAATATGTTCTTTTCAATCTTAATATTTTTCTGACCAAAAATAAAAAATCTTAATATTTTAAAGGTTGATTTTAATTTAGTTTTAATATTTAAAATTTTATATTAATTTAGTTTTATATTGATAATTTGATAGAAAATTTGATTTTATGAAAATCTATTAGAATTGATGTCAAAATTTAAAATATAAAATTAATTTTATGAAAAATTTATTACAACTAAATTGATATCAAAATTTAAAATATAAAATTGATTTTATAAAAATTTTGTTAGGACTAAATTAATATCAAAATTTAAAATGCTATGACTAAATTAATGTTAAAATTTTTTTTAAGATTAAATTGATATCAAAATTTTTTTAGAATCAAATTGATGTCAATTTTAAAATACAACAACTAAAAAGATTATTTACTCTTAAAATAATGTCTATGTAGACAGCCAAAAACAGACATAATGTCTATATAGTCTTTTTTTTTTTTACAAAGGTAGGAGGAGGAGGAGAAATAAGAGTCGATTGTGAGACATTTTAAATTCAATGAGATATACATGAGATAATTATTAGATTATGAACTCAATTACAATAACATTTATGTAGTTGATCATAAAAAATAAAAGGCTAAATTATACTGACATTTCTTAAAGTTAGATGATATTACACAAGACTCCCGTCGATTTTTTATACTTATACTAACTTTCCTTTATCGTCTCTTTAGAGGAGGTAAGTGTCATATTTATAGGGGCATTCAGTGTCACATTTTATAAAATATTAAAATATTCTATTTAATATTATTTATACTTTAAAGGAGATTAATATATATTTTTAAAAATAAAAAAATATTATATATAATAACAGCTAATTCTAAGAGAAGTCAGTATAAAAATAAAAATATCCATATGGATACTTGTATGTAGCTGTGTTTCTCTCCTTTAGGCATTTGCCAAAATCAGTGCCAAAAAATAAAAATCACCAAAGCCGGCACTTGTCTCATCTGCGCTTAATGCTGTACATATACATGACATGATATATTGTTGCTAAAATCTTGATATTACTTTTGTGTTTCTCTTGTGCATATAACCTGAGAGCAATATGGTGTTTTCTTCCACTTTTAATAAGTGATGACACTGAGGTCTCGTCTGAGAAGAAAATTTTAGGTGTTTTGAACCCAATTTTTTATAACATTAAATATTATTTCTTATTTTATTGTATTTTTTAAGGATATTTTATTATAATTTTAAGATGTTATTATTCTGAAAGTTCTTGTAATTTTATTCAATTTTTAATTTAGTCCCTATAATTTAAAAATTTTTAATTAGATCCTTATATTACATAAAATTTTATAATTAGGTCTTTAAAGCAACCTAAAATTATAAATTTTTTTTAAATTTTATATAATTTAATAGGTCTTGACTCAATTTTATAAGTTTAAACATAAAAATTTATTTAATTTAATTAACAATTTTGCAATGATAGATCACTCCAAAGATTTGATTACAAAAATTTATTTAATATAGGGATCTGATTGAAAATTTTTAAACTATAGGAACCTAATTAAAAATTAGGTTAAATTACAGAGACTTACAGAATAATTAAACATAATTTTAATTTTACAACTACATGTTTTATATTTAATGCTATAAAATAAGTATTCAAAAGTCATCTGCAGCACACTTCAAAAAAACAAAAAAGTCATCAGCAGGCAAAAAAAAAATATATTTATCAAGTCATCTGTCACAATAAAAATTAAATTAAAATGTTGAATAAAACTTTTCAGTAATATCAAGAGTTGAAACTTTAAAACAATTCAAAAAAAAAAAAACAAGAAAGAGTCATCTGTATATATATATTAAACTAAAATATTGAATAAAACTTTTCAGTAATATCAAGGGTTTAAACTTTAAAAATTGCTTTGTGAAATCTTGCTCAAACAACTTCTAACATGTTTGAGTGGTTCTGTTTGATGTATTGATCGACTAGCAAATTGACTTGATACTTATTCTAGCATTGAAAAATATATTCGGCGTATAAGTTTTGATTTTAGATTTTAATATGGAGAAAGGAATCACTTTCTCTAAAAAAAAATGCAAGATTTGTGCGAAGTGAAGATTCGAGGTAAGAATGTTACTTAATCGTCGAAAATAATTCTCACTCGAGAATAAAATTGAGAAATTCGATTGATTAGAAATATAAATATTAATTATAAGAAATGTAAATAAAAATGAAATGTAGAAACAGAAAATGAGCTTAAATAATAGAAAACAAATAAACTGACTAAAAGGAAATGAATTAAAAAAGCAAACTAAACTAAGATGATGGTGTTGTACTTAGCATTTTCCTGTGATTCCATTATAGTGGTGACGTGCGGATAGTGGGTATTTTGTAAGTGTTCAACTATCCCTTTTTGAATGATCCAAAAATATTTTTTATAGACAAAATTTCTGACTCATAGCAAAATCCATTGATTCTTCCCATGTTTTGATTGACTTGAATAACTGTCCCCATGTTCTGACGTGCAAATCTAAACTCAATAACCACTGGTAACCGCTCTTGAAATCTCGTACACATTCAATCGTGGGTTTGTGCTCCCTTTTTGGCCTAAGCAATATGCAATTCATTAACCAAAGTCCACAACTTCCTCAATTACATATCTTTAATGAAAATCACTAAAAGTGCATTTGTTTTAACTTTTAAAAAAAGTTATTATGGAACTTAAATTTTATAAAGTGCATTTATTTTAAATTTTGAAAAAAGTGATTTTGAAATTTAAATTTTATATATAATTTAAAAAGCTGAAAACTAATTTTTTTAGAAGTTACTCTTTTCAGTTTTTCTAAAAAAGCTGAAAATAGATTTTTTTGAGAATTATAATTATTTTTAAAAAATTATTCAAATATATTAAAATTAATTTTTCAGTAAAAAATAATTTTTTGCCCCAAAAAGCACAAATAAACACATCCTATATAATTGAAAAAAAAAGCAATTATTTTCAATTTTTACAAAAAATTGACAACAAATTTTTTTGATAATTTGATTATTTTTAAAAAAAATTTCAAGTATATAAAACTAATTTTTTTAATAAAAAAATAATTTTTTACCTCAAAAAATCATAAACAAACACACCATAAGTATTGGACATGGCCTCATCCTCTACTCCATATTTTGGTCGAGTCACTCTATCAAAAATATGACTCATTTCTCTATAGATCATCGTATGCCTCACAAACTTTTAGACTCAACAATGAGTCAATACAAGCAAATGGCAAAACTTTCGACTTTCAAAACATTTGATGCATATTTTCGATAAAGATTTACAATGCATCCATTATCAAATAAACTCACTAAAATTTGATGAATAAATATTCCATACCATTAGTTGAAATAAACTCTTCGATCACCCAACAAGTTCTTTTATTAATTTTCTGTTTTACTTAAAATAATCATATAAGATACCATACAAATTACCAAGCCAGTAGCTAGTGGCTTAATTTTTAAGTTTTTAACAAAAGTTCCCCTTTCAAATAAAATAGAAAAAGGGGCCAAAAAAAGGAAGAAGAGGGTTTGGGAAGCAGAATTTAACGTGGAGGCGAAGGCAAGAAGGGAACCACATCCATCCAGTTCACAAATCACGCTTCACACCTCACGTGCTTTTGCCTTATCCGTAAATACCCAACTCAAAATAGCAAAGAAACATAGCACAATAAATATTTGAGAGCGAAGCGTGAACAAACAAGAAGCGCAGAAAATTATGTGAGCCGAAAAAGCCCAACACCCCTCACTCACACAGTCACATGATCACGTCCCCCAAAACGACACCGCTTCCCTTTCCAAAACCCAAACCAAACGAAACGCCCGTTCTCCCTCCATTTATTATCACACGCAACGCAACCCCCAAAAAAAAAAAAAAAAAAAAACCAAAAAAAGTAGTGCGCTTTAGACAAAGCCACACCCAGTCATCATAAAAACCATGACAAAAGCTCCTCTTATTTAAATTTTTCTTTTTCAAAAAAAATATTTCATTTAAATAATTTATTACATTCGGTTCCACTTTATTGTTTCAAATTTGAAGCCACGAAATCTGAAACAAGCAGAGTGAGGGAGTGAGTGCTTGGGAGCAATGGCGGAGCACCGGAACCGTTGGAGCTGGGACGTCACCGGATTCGAGCCCTGGAAGTCGTCGCCGCCGTCACCGCCGGCGCCGGCGCCCGCGCCGATCGAGCAAGTCGATCGGAAACCTAGTGCACCGCTGGTGAGGCGGTACTCCGTTTCGCCGTCGTCGGTCCTTCCTCCGCAGTCAAAGCAGCCGACGGCCTTCAAGGTTCAGCGCTTGCAGGAAAAAGTCAAGGTAATGCGTTTTCGCTTCCATCTCTAGCTATAGCTTCTTCTTCTTCTTCTTCTTCTTCTTTCCGCTCAATCCGGTAGCTGAATTTTCTGTTTCGAGCTTTTCTTTTTTAAGTTTCGGTGGTTTATTCTGCCTGAATGCTAGTGTTTACAACGGCGATGTGTGAGTTTAGCTCTGTGCTATTATTATAGCTTGTGTTCAGCAGTTGCTTGTTGTTGCGTTGTTGCTTTGGTTCTGCTTAAGGTGCATCGTGTGATGTGGAAGTGCTGCGTCTCTGTCTTTGTACGAGTAATTTCATTTTGACCGGTGAATTCGAGAGGAAGTAACTAAATAAGCAAGTTGTAAGTGTGTAAAGTAAGCTATCGTTCATTTACAAGATCGTTTACGTGGGCGACATCTTGAGGTTTTTGTGTGGAATCTCAATATACTATGCCGTGACATCAGAAACTGCAATAGGATTTCTTAGAGTTAATAATAGGTTAAAATATCTTCTCAGTAATATGAGTGGAGCGTGCTCATCTCTGTGTTTGATTGAGGATTTGGCTCTCCTTCTTTATATAGACATTGATGTGGGCGCAAATTCTCCATGCCTTGTGTGAACTTAAGTTAGCTGCGGGAAGGATGTTGCAAATTGTGAATTTAGGCCCCGGGTGTGTTGGGGGATGCTGTTAGAGTAATATGGTCAAGGACTCCTTGACAAGGAGAATTTGGGAAGTAAAAATTTAGGATCAAACAAAGTGCTGATTTGGATGGTTTGAAGATGTGATGGTGCATATGTGTATATTGTTATGTAATACAGATCATTGGTTGCTCCTCCCATTTGAAAAATTCCTAGCATGATTGTAGTATATAAAATGAATTATTGAAACTCTTTTGTGGAAGGACAGATTAAGTTGATAAGATGTTTTGGTAGTTTGCATTGGATTTGAACCTCAGTGCCACCATTTATCGAGAAAAGAAAAAAAGGTTGCTAGAAGATAATCATATTTGGAAGATCGTTTATACTATTTAAAGTACTGGCTCACTCTTCCAGGCCAGTCTTGCTGGTTGAGCTATCGTTTTATGTGGTATCCTACGCAATTTATTGTGGATGACGTTATTTTTTGTTGAAGTCATGTGCTAACAATCACATCAGATATTTTGCACAGCTTGCTAGAGAAGACTATTTGCAGCTCAGACAAGAAGCAAGTGAACTTCAAGAATATTCAAATGCAAAACTTGATCGTGTTACACGATATCTTGGTGTTCTTGCTGAGAAAACCCGCAAACTAGGTAAGAAACTGACTTGTGTTGACTCTTGGCTTATGCTAGACAAGCAGAAGGTTGGGATTTGTCATTGTTCTCATAAACTTTTGCCCGGTTGGATAACTTAATTTCAGTGACTACATGAGCTTATTCTCTAAATTCATGTTGGGAATTGGGACATGGTTACAAGGTCTGATCTGCTACCATAATCAATATATCACCTTTTATCTCGGAAATGCATTTAGTTTCTTGAAGTACACAAACTTATGTTAGACTTTATCTCTTTTATTTTGGTAACTAAAAGTATAGGGAGAGGGAAGATTGCCACATTCAAAAATTTGGTACATTGATTGTATCCTTTTTGTGAAGTAATTTATACCGCTGGTTTTCTGTCATTAAATTTTGAATTTTGTGGTCCACTTTTGAATTTCAGATCAAGTTGCACTTGAAACTGAAGCAAGAATATCTCCATTGATCAATGAGAAAAGAAGATTGTTCAATGATTTATTGACATCTAAAGGTAATTGCAATGTATAAATTTTTCTTTAGTATTGGGTAGTTTCTTCATATCTAAGTTATTTTTCATCTTCCAAATACAGTGTTTATTCTGGAATTTAAACTTAGTTGGATGCATCACCCTCCTATTATTTAAGCATATTCAAACATAAGCTTTGCTGAGCTGAAAACATCTATCTGGCTATTAATATTTTTGCAGGAAATGTACGAGTATTCTGCCGGACAAGGCCATTATTTGAAGATGAAGGTCCCTCGGTTGTTGAATTTCCAGATGACTATACCATTCGTGTAAATACTGGTGATGAATCCTTGTCAAACACCAAGAAAGATTTTGAATTTGATCGAGTCTATGGACCTCATGTTGGACAAGGTAAAATGGTTCTATTTTATATTGCTTTTTTTTTTTGGGTTTTTTTTAGTTTTTTTTTTTTTTAGTTCAAACCCTGGTAATGATGTCTGATATGCATCTTATTTATCTTACCTTTTGTGTTCTGTTTGCAGCTGAGTTATTCAGTGATGTTCAACCACTGGTGCAATCAGCTTTGGATGGATATAATGTTTCCATATTTGCATATGGACAAACCCATTCTGGAAAGACACACACTATGGTTGCTTGTTCTTTCTTTCACTCTGTGTGTGTGTGCGTGTGCGTGTGTGTGTGTGTGTGTGTGTGTGTGTGTGTGTGCAGATCACTTCCCCTTAAAAAAAAAAAGAAGAAAAAAAGACAAGAAAAGAGTTGGACAAGGTTTTCAAATTCAATGTTGACTAAATATTGAAATGTGTTAAGTCCTACATCAACTAGGCATATGGCCAAGATAACCTTTATAATAGCTTAGGTAATTGTTTTGTTTCTCCTTGAGCTAGCTTTTGGGATGAAGTTAGTCTTTCAATTTATGTTGGGCCACTTGCAAATGTCTAGTCTTGCAAACTTTACACTCCAAATGTCCAATCTTGGGTGTGAAGGGGGTGTGTTAAGTCCTGCATTGGCTAGGCATATGGCCAAGATAGTTTTTATAATAGCTTTGGTAATCCTTTCCCCTTCAGCAAGCTCTTGGAGTGGAGTTAAGCCGCAATTCTAAGAAAATGGATACTTGATGGCGGAAATTATTATTCTTACATGTTCTTCTACTTCTTGACTTTTTAGTCAAGAATGTTTGGGCTGCTCAATTGCTTATTTGATGTTCATTCATTGATCTCAGGAAGGATCGAGCTATGATCGGGGTTTATTTGCACGTTGTTTTGAGGAGTTGTTTGATTTAGCCAACTCAGATACAACCTCTACTTCTCGATATAAATTTGGTGTTACAGTTTGTGAGCTCTACAATGAACAGGTATGTTTCTGTTTTCACTTACCATGTACACCCTTTCTGTTGTGTCTGTGGTTTGCATCCTGGTTTTTGGTTCACTTTGGATTATTAAGGCTTTCTTATAATCTCCTTTGTGTCACTTTCAGACAAGGGATCTGCTTTTGGAGTCAGGGAAAAGCATGCCTAAACTCTGCTTTGGATCACCTGATTGTTTTGTAGAACTGGGGCAGGAAAAAGTTGATAACCCCCTGGAGTTTTCTAGGGCTTTGAAAGCTGCATTTCGGAGTTGGGGAAATGATTTACTAAAGATTAATGTATCTCATTTGTATGGTCTAAATTCTGTTCCCACATTTTGCATGATTATATTGTAGTGTGGCTTTATATATGCTGTTTTATGTTGCATTATAAACTTTGTTGATAGCATACTTTTACCCTAAACCCAATTTAAGCCGTGCTAATTTTTTTTTTCATTGTTGTTTTCTACTTTATATGACTCATACAATAACAATAGGAAGCAGAAAATGTTAAGGATTGAATCTTACAAGGTTAATATTTCTTCGAAGTTCAAATATATCACACTGCGTACATCTACCCTCCTTAGACTCCACCAAATGAGAGCCTTGTGCGCTGACCTGCCCTTTTTATTATTTTGATATTTGTGTGCATCTATCCTGTGTTGCTGGGTTTTCTAAGAGTGCTGTAGCACACTAATTCAGCTCTGTGGATTTCATGTTTTGCTGTATCAGGATTGTCACAATACACATATTTTATAGCAATCTGACCACTGGTGAAAACTCATATAGCAAACTCTCTCTGGTTGACTTGGCTGGGAGTGAAGGTTCAATAACAGAAGATGATAGTGGTGAGCGTGTCACAGATTTGCTGCATGTTATGAAGTCACTTTCAGCGTATGTAATTTCAATGCAATACTTTTCTCTTCATTAGCAAAATTATCTTTATATGCTTAATAGTCAGCCTGGTGGCTCATGGCTGTCCATCCATGGTATTTGGTGTCAATCTCTGTTATCCAAGATTTACGGTGGTTTGGCAGTTTTTATTACTTCTACAAATGTTACTACGTTAGGTAATCAGTCTTGTTATCACTGTTTCTGCACGGGGAACAAATCTGTAGATAGTTGGTCTCCTATAACTGGATGTATCTAGGTTTATGTTTCCCTTATGATGGTTAGGCAATACACGTAAATGTTATGCTTGATGTTATTGTTAATGTGTTACCTAATTTTCTCTTTCCCCTATCAATGGCAAACTGGATCTTAGAACTCCAATGTGACATATTGACAATCCAGATTGTTCAAAATGGTGATACCTATTGAAAGAGGCAAAGGCTTCTGATTTACCTGTCTCTGCAAGTAAGGTAGAGGTACAACCATAGTGCCTCTCTGCTTACTGGATCACTGCCAATTAGACTCAAAGCATGTCATGTTATGTGAAAGACATAGAGTTGGGGATTAGAGAATCTTTTCAAGTTTCCTAAGTTTTAATTTTGTTCAGTCCATTATATGGAAGTGTTAAATAGATGAGTCAAAATGCATAGCTAGAAAGAGTTCCAACTCAGAGATTGCCTGGAGACTAAGAATTATGGCAAATGCTTGTTGGGCAGCTGCAGAGGACTTAAGGCACACATGAACTTTGATCCTAAAATTACACCATTTTATCCAAAAAATAGTATTGAAACTGTTTTTTGCTTTTTTCTGGATATGTTTCTTTCTTTTAGATACTATTACAAGGAAATAGTATCATCATTATTTGAATGATTTACAAGCATTACCTTAATTTTAGTAAATTAAGTTGTTAGAATATACTATGGTTAGTAAATTAAGAACTAAATTTTAATTTTCAATATTAATTATATCATTCACAAGAATTATAGATTACAAACAGATAGAATGTAATGAATATTATATAAAATGGAATACAAAATATAAAAAATGAAACAAAGAGCACTTGCACTAACATTGTCAAGTTTATATTATTATAGATAAGAAAGTGCCACAATAATAGAATGATTAAATGTATTCATTTAGTAAAATATTTTTACATATTTAAGGGGGTGGCATAAGATATTTTACCAGAACTATATGGTTTTGTACATATGTAAATCAAAACTGTGATGTTAAATAGTGCAGTCACCATCCGCTCATTGAGAATTATAGTTAAGTGTCATGAGGTGAACCATGTATAGGTAACACTTACTAATATCCAGAAAACTGAAAAATAATTTGATTCCCCCCCCCTCCTCTCATATGTCTATCTGCCTGCCTATTGTTTGCCAAATATATGAACTTCCATTTTCATTCATATTGATGTTTTGGGTAAGTTTAGCGAAAAGAATGTGATGTGTTAGGAAATTTCATTGTCTAACTTCTTGTGGCATTTTAAAATTTCTTTGCAGATTGGGAGATGTTTTGTCTTCTTTAACATCGAAGAAGGATGTCATTCCTTATGAAAATTCTATGCTAACAAACCTGCTTGCAGATTCACTTGGTATTGATTTTTTCTTCCCACTTTCTATTTATGAACTTATGGCGGCATCTATTTGGTCTTTGAGTTGTTATGCTTAATAGAGTCATGATGTAATAGTCAATTAGTGATTGAGAATGGTTTGCTCTGCCTGTTAAGGTGTGAATAAACTTTTACAAGTAGGGAGTGGTTTTATCATGCTTATGAGCTATCTTGTTAAATACTTGAATATTTTGCATATTACTGTAATTCATCATTGCAATCAGATATATTGTATTGTGTCAGCATAATTTGGAATTCAGTTCTTTCTGATTGGTTTCAGGCACATGATCTCATTTTGACAGTTAATGTTCTATGATGTTTGTAGGTGGGAGTTCAAAAACTCTGATGATTGTTAATGTTTGTCCAAATGTCGCAAATTTATCTGAGACATTATCATCTCTCAATTTCTCTGCCAGAGCTCGAAATGCTGTTTTAAGCCTTGGAAACCGAGATACAATAAAGAAGTGGAGAGACGTTGTAAGTTCCCATTCCTTCTTGGCAAATGATAATGTATTCTGTTTTGATCTTCTTTATTCATTAGTGAATATTTTCAGAAACATTTTAAAATTTTACTGTAACCATGATATATTAAATCTGATAAATTTGTATGTTGATAGAACCATTGTGGTTTTGGCATTGATCTCCTCCTCCCACTTATTTGATTTGAACTGGGGTTTGCAATTCTGAAAGGAAGACTACATATAGTGTAGGATTGGTTCATATCTGTTGTAATTGAGAAGCTACTTGAATTGCATGATAATTTTCACTTTTATAATCTTGATGAGCATGTATAGGAAGTCTAGTTGTTCTTGGCAAAATATATGATGGTGAGTGGATCTAGGACTTAATGATTACAAAATTCAATCATTGTATTTGTCATGGTTTTTATAGGCAAATGATGCACGTAAAGAGTTGTATGAGAAGGAAAAAGAAATCCATGATCTAAAGCAAGAGGGTCTGGGGCTCAAGCAAGCACTTAAAGATGCAAATGATCAGTGTGTTCTACTCTTCAATGAAGTACAGAAGGCATGGAAAGTTTCTTCTGCATTGCAAACAGATTTAAAGGTTTGGCGATTTGATGTGTTGGTCATAGTTTTCCAGTTCTATTAGTGACAGGTTATTTGGTGGTTTGACAATTTTTTTCTCCATATGGCATGGTTGAATTAAGTCAATCTATTGAGTAATTCTATTCTTTTCATGCTGCAAAATGTTAGCAGGAGAACATGTATGCAACATTAAATGAGTTTATCGAGTAAATAATAACAAAGATTCTATGAAGTCCTCCATTTTGCATTTTTTGATATCATTTTTTGGGTTGGGTTTTGCTGAGGTCAGGTGTGGGGGTGGTCAAATGTTTCACACATTCTGTGTTAAGTTCTTTTCCTTTAAATTATAAGAATACCTATCATTTGACTATTTTCATTCTTCTTATACCAACATAATGCTATTCTTTTTCTTTTTAACTAAAAAGATTAATGACATGTACTTTGTTTAGCTGAGAGGCATAGATATTATGTTGCAATATGTGCCTAATGCCTACAAACATTCATACTGTTCTATCAAGACTTGATTTTTAGCTTTGGATATGAAGGCTTCAGGCTTGTCAGTGAATACATTATTCCTTTTATTTGTTGCAGTCAGAGCATATTTTGCTGTCAGATAAGCATAAGTTAGAGAAAGAACAAAATGCTCAGCTTCGAAGTCAAGTTGCTCAAGTGTTACAGTTAGAGCAAGCACAAAAGTTGCAGATACAACAGCAAGATTCAACGATCCAAGGTTTGCAGGTTGGTCCTATTTTATTCTAATTTGCACAAAATATTCATCACGAATTTCTTGAATGGTTTATAAGTCCAATTTCTTAGTATTTTAATAAAAACAGTCTCCTAATAGAAAGTTAAAATGGTCTAACATAATGCCAAAGAGGGATGTAATCCATTTAAGTAGAATGAAAGTAAATCAGTTTTGTTTGCTGGGATGCTTTGCCTTTCATATTTATAAATTGTAATTGAGCCTTAAATTCGTTTCTTACCCTTATATACCTCTCATGGATTGGGTTTTAACTTGGCTTCCTTGTGGGTTTGTTCTTTTCTTTTCTGTTGGGACAGGGCGGAATTCTCTATGAGAGATTATTGATATGAAAGGGACCAGCAAATGGTTTTCTGCTGCTAATATTTCCTGCTTATATTTTTTTTTTCTCTATTTTCAATTGTAATCCTCTTATCTTGTTAATCCTTTTTATGGAAAAATAATATAATTTCTTTGTAGACGTACTGAATTATAGCTGGTGCTTGAATATTGTTTGTCCTTCTAGGTTTCATTTATTAAGTTGTTGGAGTACGAATTGTAGGGAATTATTTATTAATGATTATTTATTTAACTTTTATTGTAAAAAATACTTGGATCTAAATGGCCTTTCTAAACTCTAAAGACTTGGTTTATGATAGAACACAATGATTTCTTTTGATCCATGTTGCCAATCTCACCTAGTGGGGAAAGGCTTGTTTTTTTTGGACTTATTTGCCTTTGTTCTCACTCTCTCTCTCCCCCCTTTGCTGGAGTTTTGATTTGCTGCTTATTGCATTCATCCAATCCAATGTTGCATGTGCAGTTGCTTCTATGGCATGCAAGCGCTATATATAGTCAAAATTATGTAGGTGCTGGTTGTCTTTCTAGCACAAAGCTGTAGGAGCACCACTTTTTGCCACAATTGGGTCACTGCCTTTTGCATATTTGTCTTGTCCTTCAGTTCTTTGATCACAAGCAATTGTCCCTTTCTGGATTATCTGAATTTAGTGCAAATAAGTTGAGTTAATCATTAGTCCTAGATGTATGTTATCATCTTTCTTCACACTTGCAAGATAATTTATTTTGTATTCTTCTCTGTTTTTCATCTCTGATACAGGGCAAAATTAGAACCCTTGAAACTCAACTCAATGAGGCTGTTAGATTGAGCAAAACTAGGTCAATATTCGTCTCGGAGGCAGAGTCTGAAGCTCTGTCCAATTCTAAGCCAACTGCAGATGCCGTGGATTCTTCTGCAGTAACCAAAAAACTAGAAGAGGAACTCAAGAAACGTGATGCTCTAATTGAGGTCTGCCATACTTGAAAATTTTGTGTCTGATTGTAGTAGTCTGCCAATTGTTTTTCCTTGTTAAATTGTGGTTATTGCTAGACCTCTTTGATCTTCATATTCTTTATTTTTTTTACACAGCTGAGCAAAAGTTTTCACAAAAACCATTAATTGTGGTAGCACAGTTTACATCCTATAGATACAAAATGGTATAATATAGGAGCATAATTTATATATGGATGGTCCTCCATGATTGGAAGGAACAATGAAGTCTAAACAGGTGTTGAACTGAAATGAGGATAGAGTTAGTGACTGGCTCATTAGTCTGGTGGCACCATTAATATATGTACTGAAACAGCAAAAAATAAAAGCTACACCTGAAACCAATAAACATTACCTTAAAATTTTGGTTTGTCTCTGGTAAACCTTTCTAGATGGAAGATATACTCAGTCTAAAATGTTGCCATGCCATAAGTTCTGAATATTTATACTGTTGAATTCTTTAGTCAGTGGGTTTTAATATGTCTTCTGTAGTTTTAGTTTGTTCTGTCCAGGAGCTCAATTTGATGCTTGATGTTTTGCAGAGGTTGCATGAGGAAAATGAGAAACTGTTTGATAGATTAACTGAGAAAGCATCTCTGGCTGGATCACCTCAGGTAGGAAAGTTTCACTTAATGATAGATTGACTGTATACAATCACTATGAAATGGTACATAATGAAGGAAATTGTGTTATCAAACTTTTTTAATTTGGAACTTTTTCTATGGTATTTTATTAAATAACTTCCACAGTTCCATTGAACATGACCTTGTTGTATTCTTCTGATGATGATTGTGATTGAATTGCAAAGAGTTGCAACAGAATAGTTAAAAATGTTTCTCTTCTATGCATAAATAGCTGTTTGATGGTGAAGAACTTTTGATTTGTAATCTGGATTCTTTCTTCCAACTAGAGAGGTTCTTGTTGTTCCATGTTAGGACCCCTGATATTAATACTATGTTGTTATTAATAGTATATGTAAGAAGAAAATAGGAAAGGGGTTACTGATGTATATGGGACGTGTGATAAAGGCATGGGTAAGGGGTTTTGTAACTAACTGCCAACTAGGCAGAGGAGAGAGAATATCCTGAATTTGTTAGGGGAGAGAGGTGGGAAGCAATATAGGCAAGGGGAGGGGTGCTGAGGGCGGCATCTCAGAATTAGACAGACTTGGATTGGGAGAGTTCTAGGTCTCTCTAATACCTAGAAACTATTGTATCTCTTTAGGAGATTGATATCACACTGATATCATCTTCTCCAGTGAATTAATACAACAATTTCCTTCTATTTCTATCTCCTATGGCCAGGTTCCTAACATTCCACCATGGTTTGCTTTCTTTTGATCAATTAGAAAATCAGCAACATATGGAAATACTTTCAAGGTGTCATAGATAGCACAACCAAACAGTAATCATTATATATATTGATAATCAATAATCATGCTTCTGTGCTGTCCATGTGCTATTGCTGGCTCTCTAAAGTTGGCACTTTATTTTCAGCTGTCAAGTCCATTATCCCGGGGATCGGTTAATGTTCTGCCTCAAGATAGGGGGAGGTACAATTTATTTTATTTCTTGTAAGTTTTGCTGTCGTGGTTTTGTTTTTAAGCATATGATTATTGGCTTTATTATTCTCATTGGCTTGAAATAGGAATGGCACCAGCAACAATACAACAGCTCGTTCTATGGATGATCTTCCTTCACCTTTGGCCACTGATAAGAATGACGGCACAGTTGCTTTAGTTAAATCTGGCTCTGAAATGGTTAAGACTACGCCTGCGGGTGAATATCTTACTGCTGCCCTGCGTGACTTTGATCCAGATCAATATGATGGGCATGCTGCCATCTCTGATGGTGCAAACAAGCTTTTGATGCTGGTATGCATGGGTGATTTATTGATGGTTCATTTTGCTGAAAAAAGCTGCACTGTAATGAGTGCAGATACGCTCTTTCCATTTTTTGTGTTGAGTCCTTCTGTGAAGGAATTCCAAAATCCTGATCATACATGTAAAATTTGGAGTTTCAGTATGCTTTAGCCTCTTGCTAGTTGCTGACTGGATATTACAGTGACTTGTATGCATTAACAAGTTTTTGGCAGATTCAGTTTGTGAGTTTGACTTTCAGTTGCCCTAATATGGGCATTTGACAGTGCATGATCTCAATTCAGTTTGAAAGCGAATGGAAGCTTAATTAGTCAGTGTTTGGATGCTTACTTGTCCAGCAATTTTTATGACCACTGAGAAAGAACATCTGGTGGGATGATAAAAATCCATATGAAAAAGAATAACAAAAGGCAACAGCAGGCTAAAGTGGCTTAAAAATGCTACAAAGCTGTCCAATCACTTTGCATATATTAGTAATAGAAATTCCCTTGAAACAACCATGTACTGAGCATCAAAGAGAGGTTGTAAACACACTTCTATCCTTGACAAAATTCAGGGCAAAAATTCAGCAATGTTAATGCTCTGCATCTCAATAAAATGCCTGCACAATTCAAACACATAAAGCATAATAATATTCATTTCAGGATAGAATTTTATGAGCACCATTCAAAATGATTGCAGGTACTGGCTGCCGTCATCAAAGCTGGTGCCTCTCGAGAACATGAGATACTTGCTGAAATTAGGGATGCCGTTTTCTCTTTTATCAGGAAAATGGAACCGAAGCGAGTAATGGACACCATGCTTGTTTCCCGTGTTAGAATCCTGTATATAAGATCTTTGCTTGCTAGATCGCCAGAGTTACAATCAATTAAGGTAACAAGAAGTTGAGGCTATTGGATATCTCCTTTTATTATCATGTTCTAAAGACGCCTTCACTGTGTATTTCATGGTGATGTATTGAATCTACCGGACATACATTTTATTAATTTGGTAAGTCTTGTACATTGAATTGGAAGGTCTTGCCAGTTGAGTGCTTTCTTGAGAAGCCTAATACTGGACGCAGTAGAAGTTCCAGCCGGGGGAGTAGTCCTGGAAGGTCTCCTGTGCAATATGTTGATGAGCAGATCCAGGGATTTAAAGTGAATTTAAAGCCTGATAGGAAGTCCAAATTTTCATCTGTTGTGTTGAAGATACGTGGGATTGATGAGGTAGTTTCTGTTACCTATTATTGTCTAATGTTACTTTCTTTATGCTATTTTTATACTAAAAAACAGCGTTGATCAGTTACAGAGGAGCAGCAAACTATTTAGGAAGGAAGTTTTAGTTTCTCCTATGACTTCCTTTCAAAAAACATTATAAAACGATTTACCATTTCTTGGTGTTCCTATCTTATATTATAATTTTAGTAACTGGTTGATGAATGACAACTGGGCAAATTAGCCTTTATTAAACTTCATAGGTTCCATGAATACATGCCATTTGTTCTTTTAGTTTCTGGGTAGCTTGTGTGCCATTTCTTTTCTGACACATAACGGACAAAATCCCTTTCATTTTTGAACTTAAGTTACATGCAGATTCTTCTTCTTTTACCCTATTCTGTTTACAATTTGAAATAAACTGTACAGGACATCTGGAGACAGCAGGTAACTGGTGGAAAGCTTAGGGAAATTACTGAGGAAGCCAAAAGTTTTGCAATTGGAAACAAGGCTCTTGCTGCGCTCTTTGTACATACTCCAGCAGGCGAGCTGCAGCGCCAAATTAGATCCTGGCTTGCCGAGAACTTTGACTTTCTATCCGTTACTGGAAATGATGCTTCGGGGGGGTCAACTGGTCAGTTGGAACTTCTTTCAACTGCAATTATGGATGGTTGGACAGCCGGACTTGGTGCTGCTCTGCCTCCCTACACTGATGCACTTGGCCAGCTATTATTTGAATATTCAAAACGTGTCTATACTTATCAACTACAGCACTTGAAGGTATGCCTTCTGTTGCATCTGTGTAGAGTGACTCTTATAAATGCATACTTCAGATGTTCTTGATTACTGGAAGAAGTCTTATTTACCTTGGGACCATGTTGGGAGATAGAGTAGTACACTTACAAGCTTTGTTCATCACACTCATAGAATAGTCTATACCTGCTAGACTAAGTCTAGCTACTTGCATTGGCATTTATATAGGATAAAGTATTTTTAATAGTTTCTTTATTGTATTTAGCTAATGGCTACTTCGTAGGAGTATCTTTGGGGAATATGTAAAGAAATTGGTGAGATTTATACAATCGAGGTGTTTTATGCTTGTCTGTTCTTTTTGTTTTAAGTTAATTTTATTTGGATATCATATTCTCTGCTTTCATATTCCTGTTTCTCTTTCCTAATAAAATTCATCTTTTATATGGTGAAGACATACTAGACTGAGTTTGCCAGTATGAATAAAGTTTTTTTTCTATTAGATTTGTTTATTTGAAATATTTAACTTTTTTAAAAACTTTCTTTAATTAAAATTTTATCAGAAGGAATGCCTAAAGTGGGTTCAACCCTAATAATTTATAAATATACGACTGGTTGAAGAGATTTGACTTGGTTGCTTCTGGGTTTATTTTTCTATGTCATCTTATGTTACTTTTTCTGTAAACATTTCTTGTTTATTAATTTTTCAGAAATTCTTTCCTACTGTTTTCCTAGTATAAGAATATTGATTTATGTATAAAAAAAAAAAAGAATATTGATTCAAGTATTCAACATTGAAGCTTTATATGGAATATGAAATCTTTTATTCTAATTTCTATGAGAAATTGAGACTTCATGAGAAAAAATAATTACTAGAAAGGCTTGTTCTGGCCTTAAAGTATGCTTAGTCTTGTTATTCTCATTTCACTTTTCTTTTAAATGTGAGGGATGGCGACTCAACTTCTTACCATTGTCTAACCTAGCACTTGAGAATACTGTAGCATGTCTTGAATGGTGACTCACCCCAAGCTCCAGTCCTGAAAGGCTTTTCTTCAGTTGGCATTCAAAGCCTAGGACATCACCTTTTTTCTGCTTCCTTTTTCCTTACATGATCCTTAAAATATGCTCCTATATAATATATCCATCTACTTTAATCTTCCTATCTTCTTTAATTGCCTCTGATATTAAACTCTAGATCTGAATCCAATGTTGACCAAATAATTGCTGCTTAGAATTTTGCAATGTTATTCCCTTGTACGTGAGCATCTTCTGATATTGTATTCCTTATTTTGTTGGACCTGTGTTCTTCGACAATTGGTTATCAGGATATTGCTGGTACCTTGGCAACAGAAGAGGCTGTAGATGCAGCACAAGTAGCAAAGCTGCGTTCAGCTCTAGAGTCTGTTGATCACAAAAGAAGAAAGGTGCTTTATGGTTTTCTACTTTTATATATTATGCTTGCGCGTGTCTGTAATTGTGTTGCATCAATTTATGCTTCTAGGTCTAGAGAGATTTCTTGCGTTTGATTTTCATTTAATGTAGCTTTTATTCTAGGTTATGGGTTGGATGTTCTATATTATAATATGTAATTAAGAATGTATGATTGATTTTGTTTATTTAGTTTGTATTCTTTGGTCTAATGTATGATTGCTTTTGTTTACTTTGTATTCTTTGGTCTATGTTCATTGGTTGTTGATTTAGTCCGAGTGGTACCATTACATTTTTAGTGGTAGATCAGGTTTTAGAAGCGATCAGAAAGTGATCCCAATGTATTATTGTCGTCTTGAATGAATTTCTTCTTATGTAATGCGGACATTGATTTCCTCATTCTTTTGGTGACCAGATTTTGCAACAAATGAGAAGTGATGTAGCTTTATTGACATTGGAAAATGGTGGTTCATCTATTCAAAATCCTTCTACTGCAGCTGAAGATGCACGATTAGCATCTCTCATTTCACTTGATGGCATATTAAAGCGAATCAAGGTTCTTATTTTCTTGTTCAAATTTACTTTTTGAAATTTAGTACACCAATTGGAAATTATCAATAATTCAAGCTACTATATGAATAGGATATAACAAGACTTTCTTCGGTGAACATCTTGAGCAAAAGTAAGAAAAGAACAATGCTGGCTTCTCTTGATGAACTAACAGAACAGATGCCTTCACTCCTTGAAATTGACCATCCATGTGCTCAGAGGCATATTGCAGAAGCTCACCGCATGGTTGAGGTATGCAAAATGTTCTTTCTTTTTTCTTTTTTTTTTTAAAAAACCTGTTTAGGGTAATCACTTTATCCAGATGCATGAACTGATGAAAATTAACTCGGATTGATTTCCTTTGTGATGCTTCAATCCTCTGCTCTATCATATGCAATACAGTCAATTCCGGAAGAAGATGACCGCATTCAAGATCTACAGCATGCCCGTAGGCCATCAATGGATCCGGGCTCTGGATCTGAAATTGATGTAGCACAGTGGAATGTACTTCAATTTAATACAGGCACTACCTCACCATTTATAATCAAATGTGGAGCAAACTCTAATTCAGAACTGGTCATTAAAGCTGATGCTCGGGTTCAGGAACCTAAAGGTGGTGAGATTGTGAGGGTTGCCCCTAGACCATCCATTTTGGAAAATATGAGCTTGGATGAAATGAAACAGGTATTTGCCGAACTACCTGAGTCTCTAAGCTTGCTTGCCCTTGCAAGGTCGGCAGATGGTACACGAGCACGGTATTCTAGATTATATAGGACCTTGGCTTCTAAGGTTCCATCCCTTAAGGATCTGGTCAATGAGCTTGAAAAGGGGGGTGTGCTCAAAGACGTGAGAACATGACCTTTAAAGCGCTATTGTGTGGTTAACAGCTTATGCCTCCAGTTTGGGGAACTAAATTAAGTTGCATTGCATGTTTCGCGTTTGCTTTATTCTTTTGGAAGGCAAAATCTATGTATGTACGATGTACTCGATACTCTGCTTGCTAGTTAGTAGTAATTATTTTGGTATGATTTTTTTCCTGTAGTTTTGGTCAGCGTAGTTGGGGTTTATTCAACTTGAATTGAAGGAAGAACATTTTTCATACGTAAAGAGACTAAAACTTCTATATAAGAATAAGATATAAATGATATTTATAAAGAACAAAAATATAGTTTACTATTATTGTTATATTTTTTCCCCTAAGATGTGTCTATTAAGAACTAAGACATAGCGACCGTTTGGATAAGTTATTAAAAAGAATATTTTATCAGAAGCAGGAGAAAGAAAATGTTGTGTTTGAGTATAATTGTAATAGTATTTTTTTCTTATAAAATTATAATTATAATTGATAATATAAAAATCTATTTTTTGAAAAATATGTTCTGATAAAAAGTACACTAATATATATTTATACATAAATTGTTTATACATATATATTTTTAAATATTTGTCAACAAAAAATTACAAGCAATTTGAAAATGAAATAGAAAAATAGCTACAAGTAACAATTTAATACGAGAATGTCATCATTTTAAAAGTAATGTCAATAATATTTTTCGAAACAAAATTAGTTATTTTTTTAACTATTTTATATAAAATCAGAAATAACTATATTAAAAAAAGTAAAATTTTAATTTTTCATGTTAGTGCTTATTTGGATGCTATTATTTTAATTAAAAAATCTTTATTTTTTATCGTATATTTGAGTAGATTTTTTTAATAAAAACAGAATTAGTAGAAAAAATATATAAAGATCTTTTTCGAGAAGCTGTAATTTTTATCTTTTATAAAAGGATTTTTTAATAATGAAAAAAAATTTAAAAATAAATAAGATCTTTTTATATTTTATCCAAATATAAATTTATTTTATATCTAAATATAAAATAGCCTTTATTTTTTCAAAACATCTTTGTAAAAAAAGTATTATAACAAAGATAGTCGAATTGAGCAGTTAATACTTTCATGAAGAAACAAGACCAAACAATTAAAATAATTTTAGAAGTATTTATTCATAAAAACGAGTATCTTTTTTCCTCCTAAGAAGCTCATGCAAAAGCAAAGGGACTCTTGAACTGCTTTGTCTATAAAAGAACCCGCTGTCTCTGTCACCTCTCACTGTTCTACCAGCCCACGGAAGCCTCACTCAGAAACAAAAAAATGCAGGCAACCTCCGGCGGGTCCCGATCCGAACCCGAAACCCTTCTCCGTGCATGCACGGAGTTTCTCTCCCGCCGGGACTTCACCGGCTGCCGCGAGTTCGCCCACCGGGTCCCGAGATCCGACCCGACCATCTCCCTCCGGGTCGACCAGATCCTCGCCGTCGCCGACGTCCTCAGCGCCGCCCAGCCCCGCGCCGGAAGCTGCCACCCCGACTGGCCCGCCGTCCTCCAGCTTCGCCCCGCCGACTCCGGCAACCGCGACCTCGCGCGGCGGCAGTTCAAGTCCCTCGTCCGCCTCCTCGACCCAAACAAGAACAAACTCCCCTTCGCCGATGACGCGCTCATGCGCGTGCGCGAGGCCTGGCTCGTTCTCTCGGACCGGTGCCGCGAGAACCATAACGGCGCCGGTCCCTCGGGGGAGAGCGTGGCGAGGACGACGTTTTGGACGATGTGCCCTTACTGCTGGTACCTGCACGAGTACGAGAGGAAGTACGAGGGCTGCTCCTTCCGGTGCGGGACTTGCCGGCGGACGTTTCACGGCGTGGCGGTGAAGCCGCCGTCGCCGGAGACGGTGGTGGAGGGGAAGGAGCAGTATTATTGCTATAATGTGAGCTTGCCCTTGAGGTACCCTATGGGGGACGAACGGCGTCGTTTTGATGATGATGAAGAAGTTAGGGATTGGTGTGAAAAAGGAGTTCTTGCGGGAAATGGAACAAAGGGATTTGAGGGTAATGGGAATAGAAGGATGAGGATAAAAACTACGGCTAAGAGGGTGAAAAAAATGAAGGCTTTTGATCCCAATAGCGACTTGGATTTGGATGCAGAAGGAGATGGGGTTTTGGAGTTTGCATAATTAAGGAGCATGCATGCATGTCTTTGTTGGTGTACAATGAGTGAGTGATGATGGAATTTGGAAAGGTGAGAACTTTGTTGTGTTTTGTTGGGTACTTTGTTCTTGTAGCACGCTGTATGGGTAGCTGTTGTTGACTTGCTGTTGAATATGTGCTTTATCTATCTGCTGGGGAAAAGAGGCGTGGCGTTGCTTGTAGTTTACAATTTTTGGGTGCAGTGCCGCATCAACTGTAATTTGTGCATAGTATGAATGAATTGGTTTTTGTTCTTTGTGATAATATAAGATTTTCATTGTTATTATAAATTTGAAAAGTAAACCCACTGAAACCCACTTGCCTTACACAGGAATGTTGGCTTGTAACCAAGCATCTCTTTTCTAACATCGTCTAACATCACATGTTTTTCTGATAATCAAATTTCTGACCTTAAACTTTAACATCACTTGTAATTTCTGACCTTAAACTTTAACATCACTTGTTAGATCAATTACTTATATTCTTAAACCAAAAGTTATAATTATTAATAAGGACACGATTCGTTTTATTTTAAACATATTAGCAACCATCGTATCATAGATCGATTTACTATGACCCTATCCAAGGTTTGTCAAAGTAAAATGCTAGTCTATAACAAACACTTGAATATCGTCCTAAATGCATCCTTTTTGAGTTGGAGATTCTTCTCTATTCATCCTGTATGTGTCGCATGGCTGAATGCCTTTATTCTTTGTTCATTGTGCTATTTCATAGTCATTCATTGAATCAGTTACTAGCAGTCTAGCAGCTGCCATCAATTATGCCAGTAAAACGTCAACACTGCAAAGAAAATGTATTCTCTATATGGATTTGTAAAAATTTCTACTGAATTTACAAATTATGTATCATAATTACTAAATCACATACATTTCTAAACCATTCTGTGAACCAGTCAGGTTTCATATCAGCAAATTAGTCCTATTGGCAGCCAGCACGAATGTGTGTAGAGGCAAAAAATTTTACACTGAGCCTGTAGCTGTCACATTGATCACATCTTCAGGAGAAGATGAATCTACGATGTAAAAGAAAAATACAATTGAAATCTTCACTCTCAAGACTCATCGCTTATAAAACTTCAATTCTCGGCTACAATTGGCTTTCACTGCTTCCTCCAATTTTTCAGCTTGGTCAAAATCAACTTTAAAAGTAACCATAGATATGCCATCTTTACCAGTGTCATAATCCTGCTTGATTCCTTCAACGTGAAAAGACTGCAGCTGAGAATGACATGAGGCATGAGCATAAAATGCTGATAAGTGTATAGTTCATACAACAAAAGCAACACATAGAGATGGTAATTACGATGGAGCATCATAGATTTATTTATATATGCCCTATGCTTATACAGTTACACTCCTCACCATCTTAAACTACCATTAGCACAAGTTGCAGCAGATAGATTGTATTTTTCAAAAAACATAACCAAAAGAAGCCAGAACTAGCGTAATTCCACCAGCAAAATCTCCAGTATAAAAATGTCAATTATGCTTTTTAGACATGATGGAAGGTGACAACAATGCTCGAGACAAAGGACCGGAAAACAGGGAAAGTATAAATAGAAATCAAAATATGCTCCTCAAAACTGATAAACAATTGACAATTCCTTCATTCGCAGGGCTGATTCTGACAAATAAATAAGCATTATCCTGATAAAATTTGATGAGAAAATCTGGTATAACATCAGCTTTTTCACATACAACCCAAGTCAAACCAAAAGAAGCATACTCATCATCAAGTGAGCCATCAATATGCATCTGCAAGAACTAACCTGATGGTATAGAACTCCCAGAAGGTCAAAAGGGACCTCTACGCCCATTGGCACCTACATTTTTCATAAGATTATTCATTAATTGACACGCCATATGCATAACGAGTTCTTAAAACTTTCAAGACAAGGGAACTCTGATATAGTAAAAAGCCAAAAACTAATGATGCATTACAGTCTAAGAAAAGATCCACCTTTGTTTTCACAAGGCATCTTGGGGCATTTCTCAGGCATTCTGATGCAACTCCTCCATAAGCCCTGACCAATCCGCCCGTGCCTAATTTGATACCTCCAAAATATCTGAAATTTAATAGATCATAAAACAAATTATATTCCACATCCAACACCCAAAACAAAACAGCTCAACGCTTAAAGCACATAACATCGTGTTATGTACAAGACAATGCAAAAGCACATATACTGTGTTTTGCTCAAGGAAATAAAGATAGCAGACATTAAACAATTGCCACAAAATAGCTCATTGGATATAATGTCTATATATTGATAGTATAATCAGCCAACAGAATTTGGAAGAAATGTCAAATCATAGTAAGGTACTACCTACCATGATTTGTCATTTTCCTCAAATTCTATTTGGTGACAACATAAAATTATTTTACACTATTAATGTCTAGAAATTAATCTCTAGTTCACTAAATAAAAGTAATTGACATTAATATACACTTGTGAAATGTTAAAATAAGGTTGTGAAAATATTAACCTGATCACAACCACCATCACTCTATCTATTCCTGAAGAATCAATAGCAGACTGTATTGGTTTCCCAGCTGTACCTGAAGGTTCACCATCATCACTGGACCGATACTGCTGCCCCACCTGTTATTCAACGTGGGAAAACTGATCAACAAAAGATGGTAATGCGTTCACATGTAGGAACTCATTATATGCATTACGCATATAATGTTGTAATGCATATAATGTTGTCTACCTTCAGTTAACTTATCCCTCTTCTGAGTTCCAATGAACACACTTAATTTATAAAGAAACTAGCTACCACATTAACAGCTGAAACCTCAATGCAAGCTAAAGGGAGTAGAACACTAGCAATCTCCAACTCTAACGCAAAAGAGGAATCACGTGAAGCATTTAATTATATCCTACTCACACCCTTCCTTTGAGTGAATGTTCATACAGAAGGCAATAAAATTAACCAAAAAATTCTGGTTAAAAAAAAAAAAAAAAACCTTTATGGTACCTTATAAGCCCAGCAGTTATGGGTGGCACGTGGATCCCGGACCTAATAAATAATCAATGAATTTAAATGGATCAGACGTTCTCTGTTAAAAAAAATTCCCATCAACAAAATGAAGAAACTAAAGGGAGAATGAAGCAATTGAAACTAAAGGGAAATCAGATGGATAAAGATTGAACCTGGGAAAGGAAAGACATGGCGGATTTCTCATCGGAGATGGGGCCAGAGATGGCGATGAACTTGCTTTTCTTAATCTCCTTCTCGAAGGTGACCCTCTCCTGGATTGTGGTGAATGCCGCCCCAGAAGAATTGCTGGTGCTGGCCATGGTGGTTTTCCTCTTGGCTCTGGCGGTGGCGAAGATTGAAGCGTAGATACGGTGGCAGTGATAGTGATAGCAATGGTGGTGATAACTGGGTATTGTTATTGCCACACGCATCTGTGACCGTGAAGCTCTTCTTCGGATATATTAACGTATGTATGCGTGTGTGCTTATGAGAGTCCTTGCTATATGGTCGGAAACTATGGGCTATGGCTCTTTTCTTAGCTGACAATTGTTTTGGGCTTCTACCCATGCTGCCTTTATTTTTTTTTTTTTCCTTCTTTGTTGTTGTTATGGAATATGATTTTGGATTTAATTTTAATATACAAAGTGTAAAATTTTTTTTATATTATTATTTAATTATATATTATCATATAAATAATCATCATCTAATCATTTAATTTATTATAAAAATGTTTCCTGAAAAACACTCTGGATTTGAAATATTTGCTAGGTCATTCCGGACTTTTTGACCACAATATTGCATTTTTTAAAAGAATTTACCGGTATATAGTGGTTTTAGAATTATTTTTCTGGCCACTCAATCAGAATAAAATGATAGAATATAGCTCAATGACGCTACTGAAGAACACGCCACCAGCAAATCGTGAGCTGGTGACGTGAAGGCGGGGTGGCGCAAGTTAAAGTCCCTCCATCAAAGTTGCATCCACCACTCCCTATAAGTTTTATCAATACTTACTAATTTGATTGAGTTATTAAAATATAAATATAAGAAATTTATGTATGAAACAATCATTAAACACCAGTTTGAGTCATAATAATTTTAGCAATTGTAAGAGTAATTATTTTATCTATTAATTAAGGATTTTTATTCATTCTTTGTTTATTTTAGTTTTCTACTCTTTGTTAATTCTCTATTATGTTATTTAAGCAGTTTTATTTATTGTTTGTTATTTTTGACATTATCTTATCTTAGTGTATAAGATCATACTTTAATTTTATTTATGACTTCAGTTTTTTAAAAAAATTCTCTTAGTTGTATTTGTAGTCAATTTTTTAAAAAAATTGTATTTAAAGAATTCTATTTATCTATGAATTTAGTTTCTATAAAATCAAACTTTAATTTTATTTATAAGTTCCGGTTTAAATAAAAATGTTTTAAAAAAATTCTATTTATTTACGAAACCTGTTTATTTAAAACCAAAATCTGTTTTCTAAACAATTTTCTTTAAATAAACACTTTTCATAAATAAATAGAATATTTTTTTAGACAATTTTCTTTAAACCGGAACTTATAAATAAAATTAAAGTTTGATTTTATAAAAACTAAATTCATAGATAAATAGAATTCTTTAAAAACAATACTTTTTTAAAAATTGACTGCTTACAACTAAGAGAATTTTTTAAAAAACTGAAGTCATAAATAAAATTAAAGTATGATCTTACACACTAAGAAAAGATAATGTCAAAAATAACAAACAATAAATAAAACTGCTTAAATAACATAATAGAGAATGAACAAAGAGTAGAAAACTAAACTAAACAAAGAATGAATAAAAATCCTTCAATAATACATAAAATAATTACTCTTACAATTACTACAATTATTATGACTCAAACTGGTGTTTATGATTGTTTCATACATAAATTTCTTATATTTATATTTTAATAGCTCAATCAAATTAGTAAGTATTGATAAAACTTATAAGGAGTTTGATGGAGGAACTCCGACTTGAGCCGCTTATGTTTTGCTGGTGGCGTCTTTTCTAGTAGTGGCATGGGGTTGCAATGTTCTATTATTTTATTTTGATTGAATGGAGTGATGAGTTGATTTAGCGCCACCTTCCAAATCCAAAAATAATAAAAAACTTTTGCAACCTTTCAATGTGTTAAAAAGCATTAGAGATAGAAAAATAATTCTGAAAGCACTATATACTGGTAAATTCTTTTTAAAAATGCAATAGTTTAGTAAAAAAGCTGATCATTCCGTAATAGAAATAAAATTATCTCAACATTTATTTTTTGGGTGAATTACATTGACTATCTCCGAGATTCAGTATAATTATATTGATCTTTCTTACAGTTCTTTGGCCAAATTGATGTATTATTTATAAATAAAGGGATATCAAATATAATTATATTAAACTTCAGGAGATACCAGTGTAATTTACCCTTATTTTTTTTCATAGTCTTTCATCTTAAAACCATTTTTAAAAGGTACTATTGAACTACTTAAACTAACGAACCATAAGATGTCTTCATTAAGCGTTTGTTGAAATATCTCAAATAACTTTGATATAAGAAAATTGTAAAATTAAACTAAAAAACAAATATAACAAAGTAGCGAATGAATAATCCGATAAATCAATTCCAGCTAGCCTATTAGTATTATATATTGATTAAATCTCACTTATGATAAAAGTAAGTTTATATTTAAAGGATTTAATTTATATGTACTGTCAATATAAAAAAAAATTATACATAGATATCCAATCATGTATTGTTATATTAGCAAAAATATTTGATTCTATCATTCACTATACTAAAAGTCTTATAAATATAATTATCTGATTAGATGGTAGTGGAAAACTTTATTGCACTATTAATATATACCAATTAAACTCATATTTAAAAATCGGTTTCGCACATTAGAGGGGCTAGGATTTAGGGAGATTAGTGTTTATTATACAACTTATATCCATCGAAAATAAAAGGAACACAACGATCACGTTTAAAGTTAATTCTGACGACATTATTTCTTTGTTGACTGTTGATGCTCAGTTTGAATAAACTCAGTTAATTATAAATGTTGGCAAAATTCCAAGTAGCTTTTACCTGCACTAGGACCCTTAAACTTCAATATTCACATTCACGGAACAACTGAACTCCATGGGAAATGAGGTAGTCAGCACTGTCTCGTTCGTATCAGAAGTAGCAGTAAGCATCCATCATCTCAATCTGAAGTAATGTGAGTGACAATCATCATCTAATAATCTTCTTCCAGCAACGGACGGATCACGGCTGGAACTTGAGTTATTGGAAGATGCAATTAACATCATGAGTTCCTATGGTTTGTCCATTTTATTATATTTATAATTATAACTACTTTGTGCAATGGTTCTTGACGTTTCCAAACAAGGGTAAAAAATGTTGCTTCGGATTGTGACTCGTCAGCAACCAAGAATATTCGTAATCGAGCATCCTTCGTAACCGACGCTTTGGCCGAGTGGTTAAGGCGTGTGCCTGCTAAGTACATGGGGTTTCCCCGCGAGAGTTCGAATCTCTCAGGCGTCGAAATTATATTTTTGCTTTCACCGTTTGTGCAACCTTACAGAAAATTCAACAAGTATGGCCCAGTGGAGAGAGATGCAACCAATGCCTGTGCCTTGTCGTGTCCTCCCCTAGATTGCATCTCTGACCCGAAAGCCTGTGTGTATGCAACTAAGCGTGCGTGGGTTCAGTTGGAATTGGTCATCCTCTGAGGACACGTGCACCGTACGGTTATCCTTCTGGATGATGCAAATGCAATGATATTGATGTCCATGTTTCTCTTTTGTTGTTGTTATTTCCAAATGGCCGGCAAAGTCAGCAACACCACTATTGTTGTTCTCTCTCTCTCTCTCTCTGTCTCTCTTTTTTGTCAATTCCCATTTGGGCATTTATATTGGAATGGAACGGTGATTGATTTCTTCATTGTTTTCCTTTTCGGGTCAAATGGATTTAGTGTAGGCAATTGTAAACACCCCCCTCTTACGGAGAAATATTTGCATAGTACGTGAGTATCATATGGTTTAATTTTTAGTCAATCATATAAGTATATTTTGTATGAGATTATATATTTCTAAAAATACAATCATATAAAATATATTTATATAATAAATTTGAAAGTATAATTACGTAGTGTTTGTAGACCATGTAAGTATTTCTCCCCTCTTATGAATTCATTGCCACCCCCGGAAGGTTCTGAGTTCCGTGTAATTTATCATCAAGGAATTTAGGATATACCTACTAAACCTTCTTCTATCGATGCGACTGTTTAATCAGGTTCAACTTGTTACGAATTTTAGATTAGATACGACAATGTGTCTAAAGTTAATTTTATTTTATAACAGACGATAATATTTTACTTTTAACCTATGATTGATGATTTTGACTCTTAGAGAGTCATATTTTTGTAGGTTTATTTTCAATCATTTTTTTTTTTTAGTGAATGATTTGAAGAAGGGTAATATTAGTAATATGTTATGCCCCTCGTCATATTTTTATAATTTTCATTGTCGATTGTTACCGGTCCTAAACACGCCAAAGTTTTAACTTTGATATTATATTAAGCTCGAAATTTTAAAACAAAAAATTATATTAATTTATCAAAATATGAATTTTATAGCATTGAAAATTATAATAAATTGGAAACCAAAAAAAATTATAATAATTCTCGTGTTTTATTTTGATACACTAAAAATATAAAAGAATTTTATATAGTCTATCAATCATATTCTTATATTTGTATAATTATTCAAGTAGTGAATATAAGTCTTAATTATATTTATTATTGTAAAAATATATGATTGAATAATAATCTAAAAAATTTGTACATTGTTAGTATATAAAAATTAAATTTATAAATCCTTAAGACACATTTGCCATCACGGTGTATCTATTATGTACATAACTGCAAAAATATATAATGCTACGGCTGACAGCCCCCACACTGTTTTGTTGTTTTGGTCTTCTGGTAAAATAGTACTCTGGCCCATTTTTTTTTTTTTTGGGTCAACGGCATTGGAAAGTAAAGAAGCCTCAGTGTCTTCTCTTATATATTCAGAGAACATAGATATTTTTGCATCAATATTTAGTGTAAGAGGTTTGACATTTATTTTTAAATAAAATATTAAATTCCAGTATTTTAAATAAAATTTAATTCCAAAAGAGTTTTAAGTCTATAATAAATTAATTTGACTTTAATTAAATTAGTCAGAATCTAATTAATTTTAAATACTAATAATTTAAATTAAAATTAAATATTGCCTAACCCCTTCTCCAGAAATTAAAAATTACACCATAGATTTCTTGTCACAAAAAACAAAAACTTTAAATGCAAAAAGTCAATGATGTTGCTAATCTAATGTGAACTTTTTATTTGAAAGATCTTCTAAATAATTTTCAAGTGATAGGAAAATAAAAAGGACAGGAAATACGTGATGCACTATTATAAGCTTGCGAAGAGTTCATAATGGCATAATCTCCCCCCCCCCCCCCCAAAGAGAGAAAAATTGGAGGCCATTAGAAGAGAAATATTTGAGTAGTTCTAAATTATTATATAATTGTATTTATAATTAATAATATTATAATATTTTAAATTAGACTTATCACTAATTTGCAGATTCCACCCCTAATATTATAATATTATTAACTGTGAGTATAATTACATGATACTCTAAAACCGCTTAAGTATTTCTCACCCCGCAATCATGTTTATTAATTGAGGGGATTTAAGTTAAGATAATTAATTTATTTGACCGAAAGAGAAAAAGACTATTAATTTTGTTTCCCAAATTGTTGCATTCCGTGTATGTGATTGCGTGAGATCTCAGTGCAAGATTCCACCTTCCATCGTTCTCTCAAAACTGTTTACTATAAATTCCCTTCAAACCCTTAACCTTTTAGCCGTGTCCATCCACACAAAGCCATATTTCGTCAGTTTCCTCTTCAAACATAGTTTCTTGTGAGTAGCACATGTCTCAAAGGCCCAACGTTCCTCACCCTTGTTCCATAGCCTTCGGCCCCCATCCCCATCTCTTGGTCTCCACTGACATGACCCAAACCCATTCCATGACACTAACTCCAACAATTCCCATCTTTCCCTCAAAAATTTTCCCGGAAAATTCTCTGACAAAATCAACCCCACACCCGCTTTCTCAATTCCATTGATTCTTTCAAAGCTCGAAACTTTTTCGCATAACTCCAAATGGGTATCAAAGGTTTCGTCGAAGGAGGCATTGCCTCCGTCATTGCAGGGTGCTCCACCCACCCCCTCGACCTCATCAAGGTCCGAATGCAGCTCCAGGGCGAGACCCAAGCCCAAAACCCGAACCTCCGACCCGCACTCGCCTTCCAACAGGGCTCCGTCCACCCGCCGCAGCACCCTCCTGCAGCCAAGGTCGGTCCCATTGCGGTCGGCGTCAAGCTAGTAAGACAAGAAGGAGTCGCTTCCCTTTTCTCCGGCGTCTCCGCCACCGTCCTCCGGCAGCTCCTCTACTCCACCACCCGCATGGGCCTCTACGACATGTTCAAGAAGAACTGGTCCGATCCCAACGCCGGCGGCAGCATGCCGCTGACGAGGAAGATCGCGGCGGGGCTAATCGCCGGCGGAATTGGCGCCGCCGTCGGGAACCCAGCCGACGTGGCAATGGTCCGGATGCAGGCCGACGGGAGGCTCCCGCTGGCACAACGGCGGAACTATAAGTCCGTGGTGGATGCCATCATGAAAATGGCCAAGGATGAGGGCGTCGCCAGCTTGTGGCGCGGCTCATCGCTAACGGTGAACCGCGCCATGCTGGTGACGGCCTCGCAATTGGCCTCGTACGACGAGTTCAAGGAGATGATTTTGGTGAAGGGGTTGATGCGTGATGGGCTTGGGACTCACGTGACGGCGAGTTTTGCGGCGGGCTTCGTGGCCGCCGTAACCTCGAACCCCGTCGACGTGATCAAGACGAGGGTGATGAACATGAAGGTGGAGCCCGGGGCGGCGCCGCCGTACTCCGGCGCGTTGGATTGTGCCGCGAAGACGGTGCGCGCGGAGGGTCCCATGGCTCTTTACAAGGGCTTTATTCCTACGATTACGAGGCAGGGACCCTTCACGGTTGTGCTGTTCGTGACGTTAGAGCAAGTTCGAAAGTTGCTCAAGGATTGTTGAGGTGTGCGATGATGAGGAAGCACAAGTGTTCCGTACAAGATTAATAATGTTTTTTTAAGACAGTTTTGTTTAGTTTTAAGACGTGTTATTTAGTTGTGAAACGCTAATTTAATTGGCAGTATGTTAGTACAATTTATGAATGAGAATTGAGAACCTAGTTATGGTATTGGAACTTGAATTAAGGTTGTGGCGAATCGTTCATGAAATTGGATGAAATTCTGAAGTTCTTTTTTTTTTTTTCAATGAAATTGCTGAGATTCTTAACATGATTGGGGGAACAGTTTAGATGCCAGATAGACACAAAAGAAACAATGAGATATTCTTATTCTATACTTCCACAAGCTGCCATGATTCTGCTTACGGAAGGGGGTGGGTTGTGCTTGTTCTCAGTTTATGAGTTCCAACTTTGAAGTGCAGCAAAATTGCAAGTTTTGGCCACCTTCTCCTTCATGAGGCAAAAGGCACCAAAGAGTAAAGACAGATGATATGCTATAGATATAACTTCTTTTGTTTGGGAAAGGAGCAATTAATTGGATTTTTGTGCATGAAATTGCATAGAATGAAATTATCCTGGCATGGAGAGGTGGATACTTGTCATGGATTTCTTTGTTTTATTGACCATCTGGCTAACATGCAACTCATTATTCAGGAATTTTCCTTATTATTTTTGAAGAATTATTTTTTAAAGAACTTTTGCAAGCATCCGACCGAAAAAGAGAGGTAAAAGATCTGATGAAAGATGTAACTTTCAGCAAGATCATCACGTCTTAATTTTTTTTTCTCTTTTGTGCAATCACTTCTTAGATTTAAAAAGATAGGAGGACGTAATTTAAGTTACAAATTAACTGACTTTTCAAAACTTTTTGTTTGTGTATTTGTAAAACCTATGATATTTAGCCCATCTCTAGGTTCTCTTATTTTATTTTTTTTAATGAATACGTAAGGAACATGACTTCCATAAATTTAAATGTTTCAGAATGTTTAAAAAGAGAAAAGAAATGTATAACCACGTACTCAAATCATAATTATACAAATTACTTGATGACATGAAGAATATCTTTAAAAATTCTTTTTTAGTTTTCACAATTATACATTGCTTATTGATAATTCGAGTTCAAATCAAGATCTCTTAAATAAGTTATTTATGATTTCAGTATAAATTCTTGTTCTGTTATTTTTTTTTAATAAGTGTTTTGTGATTCTTTTTTTGTACATATTCTTGTTGTGTGATTGGATACTTATTATTTGACCAAAATACATTAAATGTTTGTTATTAAATTAAATTTTTGTGAAACTAAATGTTTCTTAGAGACTTAATTATAAGACACAAAATAATTCTGGTAAAATCCTATACCACTAATATTGATATTACATATTCATTAGCTATTTTATGATCTTCCGAACTATATTTAAATGGATTTAATTTTAATAGAGTTAACGCGTAACAGTGCAAACTGAAACGCCGCCACATCTTTTTTTTTTTATTTTTTCTTTTTTAATGTATAGCATACACACTTTTTTTTTTTTTTAATTTATGTGTATGCTATACAAAAACTTTTTAAGTTTCAAAATTTTGTGGCTTCATTTTCTTTTCAAAAAATTGGTACTTAATTTGCATAGACATGATTAAACTTTGTTATTTTAATTAAGTAAAATGAAACTAATTGATCGAATACTATTTAAAACATTAAAAGCCTTTTGAGTTTCAAAATTTTGAAGTGTAATATTTTATACCCATCATTTAGACCCTGACCCGGGCAGTGCATACAAGTATGAGAATATACATAATTTGACCAGTCAAAACCTTTTATCCAAAATCTGCTACCCTTAACCTCTAGCCGTTTGCTTGCAAAAGAAAGGCAGACGGAAAAGATGCTCAATGATAGTAAAGAAAAAGAAAGAAATTTATGCTATGTTCTGAGTTGATATTTCATGAGCATATATATAATTATGCAAATCAACGGAAGCATACATTCACGATTTCAAGCATAAGCCTTGAACTGAAGCATACTCTAAAATCTGACAGTGAATAGTTCTTATTACGATATCCAGAAGACGTAATGTACAATGTAAAGAATATCTTTTGTCTGCGACTGACGAAACCAAGCATAAAAAATTCCTTACCCTTTTTTTTTTTTTTCTTTTTGGGAATCAAATTCCTTACTTTAACCTTCCCCAATTGCTCCATGCAATAAGTGGTTCCATGCCATTACCACCCATGAAGAAGAAGAAGAAGAAGAAGAAGAAGAAGAAACGTAACAATTCTGAAAAGTTGGTGCCGTGCATGCAACTTGAATGTTAGATGGAAATTTCCGAAATTCGGATGCACCAAATGTGCACCGCAAATTTCAATCAAAGCTAGTATGCCGTCCATGAACTAGTTTAATAGGAAGAGTTCCGTATCCTATGTTAATTATTACAATCGTTTGGAAATTAGTACCAATGATCACAAGACTTCCCTCTCATCTGCCAATGATAATGTTGCAATAATTTCTTTTAGAACATCCTTACAAAAGATAAGTACTTCAGTTTGGACCATTAAAGAGGAAGAAAACCAAAGTTAGACACATTTGCAGGACAATTTTAGATACAGGTGCAATGTGTTATAAATGAAATTGCATTAAATTAACAAAAGGAATTTAGTGAAGTGTTTTTGGGATTGCGAAAATTAAAAATTTAAAGTATCAAGTAAAAATTAAAATATATAATAAGTGACAAGTTTTTCCTTCTATTTCTCTTTACAATCTTACTTCTAAAGGGTTATAGCATTTGGCAAGCAATCGAGTTGGACTGGATTTGTAAGAAATGCTGAACCATGTATCGAACCATTCTATGCATTACCATAGCTGAAGTGGAATGTTCAGTTTGAGCCGCAGCTAAATATGTTGCATAGACAAGCCCATATAGCACGGCACTATGAGTCTGTTGTGCAGCAAGATTAATTGTCCAGTGGACTTTACACACATGACCCCTATGTTTCCACACACTAGCTTAGTAGCTTAATGTCACAAGGTACATACTAGTTGAGTGAAACCTCATATAAGAGCTTCCTTAAAGTAATGTGGGAACTCTAGCAGTTTAGCGTAACGATAAACATATTCTATAACCTTAAGCACACAAAACTCACTATGCTTAGTAATAACATTTTCTCTTATAGGTTGACTTAAGTGATAAACAAGATTGGCTGTTGACGGAGTTAATATCAAGAATTGGAGTGTCATATAATGACTTACGTGAACAAATTTAAGTTTAGCCGTGAAATCTTTGTTATCTCAAAACTTTAAACATATAGAAAAGTATTATACTTGTGTGAGAAATGACAATCTCAAATACTCAAGTGAAGAATAGTTTTACATTACAAATTAACGGGAAACCTTGTAAGAACCAATAACGATAATGCGACCCACCTATTTTAGGGCCTATACAGAACACGACGGCCCGTTTTACTACTTTAATTATGCTCATTAATTATTGGATCTTGGACAACAATTGATAACCTGATTTACCAAAGGCAAATTAATTTATCATATTTTAGATTATGGTGGCGGGTGAGGCTTGATAGCAAACTTTGCCAGCCCTTATATGCCATACCAGGGCACCAGGGTTGGATCCTCCCCCTCCCCCTCCCCCTTTTTCCAATGTTCCCCTCTCCTCCCCTTTTCTCCAAAATTTCATAACAAAAAACACTGGCATATGACACTCAACCATTTAAAGTTATCTGTTGAAAATTTTATATCTTATATGTCATCTGTATAATTTTAAACTTGTATTAATTTCATATTTATAATAATAAATTTATTATTATTATTATTATTATTAAATTACAATTACAATTACAATTATGACTAAGGCTAGCTTTAAAATAACAAGTAATATTAAATTTTTAAAAAATGAATTAATTTAATTTACCATATTTTAAATTTTTTATTTAGTTGAGAACACAAAATTAAATTTTCATGTTATTCCGGATCTTAATACACTTTCTTAAAAAGGTTGTATGTCCTTTTTTTATACCATGTGCCAACATGTTTTAAAATGTCATTTTACAAGCCTAATATTCTCGTACGTGATATATATTTCCTTAAATTTTTATCATGTGCCATCTCCTACTATCATTTGTACTTAAATAATTATTAAAATTGCCAATCTTGAACAATCCGAAGAGTGGCTTAAATTCAACTAGAAAAATCTAGTTATTAGAACTTGAACTCAACCCAATTATTAACGTTTAAGCTAGAGCACCTCTCTTCCAAACTTCAAGTTCTCCCTCGGGTGAAGCACGTTTGATCTAGTTGAGCAATGATCACTTGTTTCTTTCTTTCCTTTTCCTTTTTTTCATGGTCAAATTCAATTCTGTTTCCGGCTCTTACCCTGCTTCAGTATTTGCCATTATCTCTGAAACTTTGTTTCCTGTTGGTGGGACACTTTAGAATCGCTAACACCAAGGCACAAACCTCATCATTTTCACTAAGAACTCTAAGCAACCCAAATTTCAAGAAGGGTACTAAATCCCACATGGATCATTGATGTATGTAATGTGGGCAAAGCTTCTTTTATTCAAGCCAATCAGATTTCCGGCTCAAACTGGCAACAAAGTATATGTCTCATGCATATGTTATGTGGTTCTCTGAAAACAAAACTAACGATCACTGATATTACAAGGTTAAAATGGTCGCCCTCATTCGAGGAAAATAACTCATCTTCATCATTTCCCTTCATAGTAATCATGCTTTGACCGTGAAATTAAGGTCCTTTGAAGCCAGTTCACTAAAAGAGGAATCATGAAACAACAAAGCAATGCTTTAAAATGATTAATGTTCAAGCATACAAACATTATGAAGTGCTGAGAAGAGCATAGTTTGCACTTTGCAGACTTCTTAAGGAAAACTTTGATCAGAATATATGAATTAAGAATTTCCATGACCTCAAATCATGATATATGGTTGCTGGTTGGTTACTTGAATTGCACATTTTCCATATCATCAGTACATTAGCAACATGTATCAGAGGAGGATTGTTATCTGTGTCCATTGGGTTGCCAAAATTGCAAAAACTTTTTTAATCCAAGATTCTGCGTGGTTGTCTAAGTATAGATATTTGGAGTTTTATATTCACAAGTGCCAAGGCACAAAGGGCCACACATGGAGGCAGCATTGGTCTGCAAAGACATATATAGAGATTCTGCGTTTTATTCCAAACCAGTGCTTATGGAGTTGCAGGAGGCATGGCGTATGTTCTGGCTACTTTCAATATCCACGCATTAATTTGTGTTAAGCACTCTAAAGAGATTGGATCTACCAATAAAGTCTACTTTTGGACCATGCAAATTAATACTATAAAGACTACTTTTGGACTCCTATGCTTAAGCCATATAAATCTAAGTCTAGGAGGCTCATATTTATGTATTTGTATGGTCGTGGCTGCCTGGTGAACGGTGATCAAGCAAGCATACATCTCTAACAACCAAAAGGGATTGATAATACACGTGATTTGGGCTATGGTGTAAAGTGTCCTATATATGGTCATATGAGGAATTTTTGGGGGACAACCCCATGAAGTGGAGACGGAAAGGTAGAAGAGTGTCTTATGAGAGAGAGGGCAAAAGAGGGAGCATCTCTAGGTGAAGAAAAGGGTTCGGATTTGTGTTGTTAAAGGACCGGAAAGGGAGGGCATGCAATGCATCTTTTAGATTTCCATTTGAAAGTAACCTTCATGAAAAGGGGATTCAATTAAAGAACTAGCAATGTGTTTCATGGGAGGTATCAATTCGCCAATTGCCGTAAATTTGGTTTTAATTAGAAGTGAATTTGAAAAGTCTTTCTAACCAAGTCCACTGACATAAATGTTCATATATAATGGAACTAGTTTCAATAGGCATATCATGTGAGCAACCGGTTTATTCAAACATCCCTTCTCTTTTATTTCTCGATGCAGATGCAGTTATTTTCCTTTAAATACAGGATCTTCTTTAATTGTAAGTTCGCTAATCTTTCGTATGCAAGTAAGACTATGAGAATCGGAAGTTACTGAACTATTACAAAACAGTGGACTCTGATTTTATGAATATCAATGTTTTATCGGCAATATTGTTCATCTCTAAGCGTGTTAATGGGCTAGGTTTTTATCTCTTTTCACCAACTCTTTATACGAAACATTGAAACTTCGAAAGTTAATTGATTAAGTGCTTGTTTGGTTCTATTTATAGAATTGATTTTTGGATAAAATGATTTATGTTTAGTTATAGTTTTTCTAAAAGTGATTCCGACAGAAAATAAAAAATTTTCACTTATTGTAAAATCAATTTTAAAAGTAAGAATTGATTTTGAAAGTCAATAACCAAATATCATCAAAAATTGATAGAATTAATTTTAGGGGATCATAATTGATTCTAGAGGCAGCAAACATATTCCCAAACACACTATAAATGAGTAAAGCTTTTAACATAGGGCTATGCAAGCGATATCTAGTGTCTTAAATTTAAGTTGTTTAATAAAAAATAAATAATACTACATTTGGAATAAATTACACATTACCTCCATGACAAAAAAAAAAAAAAATGATTGATCAGCAAGAGTTAGTAACTTGACATATTTTGTTGGTTACAACATTTTATTATATTGATAACTTCTTTAATACGTTAGTAATCCAGCATATAATTGAATTTTTTGTCAATAGAACATGTAGCCTTCTTTATATCTTATGTAAAAGCCTATAATTACTATTTGCACAAACATTTAGGGAAAAAAAAAAAAGACAGACATGATCAATTTACGAGAGTTAATAACTTAACGGTAACTCCGAGCAATTACTTAATTTTTTTATAAATCGCACTTGTATTCTTGTTTATATGTTTTATAAAAAACCTTTAATATTATTGTTTGGCACAAATTTTTGAGACAAAAAAAAAGATTGATTTGCAAGAATTAATAATTTTGCTAAATTTATTGGTAACTTTCTTCTAGTATACTGATAACTATTTTAATATGTTAGTAACCAAGCAAGTACATGTTTTTTTTATTAATAGCACACATAGCCTTATTTATGTATTTTATAAAAACCTATAATTACTATTTGCACTAATATTTGAAAAAAAAAAACACATGATCGGCTTGTAAAAGTTAGTAACTTAATTCATTTTATTGATAACTTCATTTTTATGTTGGTAACTTCCTTAGTAAGTTGATAATTAAGTAGGTACTTGAATTTTTTTCAATTACACTGGTAATCTTGTTTATATGTTTTTATGATATCCAATAATTACTAGTTGCACCAACATTTGACAAAAAAAAGAAAAAACACATGATCGAGTTGCAAGAATCTGGAACTTAATTCAATTTCTTGGTAACCTCTTTTTATTATGTTGGAAACTTCCTTGGTGTGTTGGTTACTTAGCAAATACTTGAATTTTTATAAATCACAATTATAGCTTGATTTATGTTTTTTTTTTTAATAAAATCCTATAACTACTATTTGGCGTCAAGATTTGTTTAAAAAAAGCGCGCACACACACACACATATGATGGATCTGCAAGAGAAATTATTTATCCAGAAAAATGATAAATTATTTATAAAAAAATTTTAAAATATATATTTTAGCTTCAATTTGTTATTTTGGTGTACTGCTTTTTTTTGTAGCTTCAGTTTTATTTTATTTTATTTTTAGACAAAGGCTTGAGTTTTATTTTATCTTGAACAAAATTAATATATTACTATTCGTAGCTATAAAATTTAAATTGGTTTAACTCGTATTAACTTGATCGGAAGGATTTGAATTTTTCAAATATATTAAGTTTAAGTCAGGTGCAATTGTATACCCGAAAAATGTAAACATAAATATGGTGACCAATTTCTTATTGAGTTCAATATTTAAATTAATTTAGGTGGTTAAATTCAAAAACCGATGGCCTATTTCTTAATGAATTTAATTTTGATACATTTTCAATTAAAAAATTTTATATAGATATTTAATTATATATTATTATATCAGTAAAAATATTTGATTCAACTATCCATTATTTTTAAAGCCTTATAATTAGAAATATATGATTAGATAATAATATAAAATTCTTTCACACAATCAGTACATCAAAATTAATTTTTTTCTTAGTACATATTTTAGAATTAATTAACCCAAAAATGGTTGCTTGTAATAGAAGTAGATTTTGACTCTTGCAAAACTTACTTGCAATGTCAGTGTTTATATTATGCAGTTATCATTGTGAGATGGGCTTTACCAAACCAGTACTGAGCAAAAATTTGTTAAGAAAAAACAGAAAAATAGATGTTGTGTCCATGCTAAACACGTATTCTGTCGGATACTTTACAAAAAATTTTAAACACTCTTAATTATATTTTACAAATTTTTGCTGTAACTTTTTAAAATTTTACTCCTATATCAATGAGAATTACATAATAATCATATAGAAAGAAGTATTTTATCATATTTATAATAATTTATGTTAACTTTTTAATATTTATTTCTCTCTTTTAATTTAAGATTTATGATTTTATCTTAATTTTATAATTTTATATGTTATACTATAATTATGTTGTGTGCTATATATGATTTTAAACATTTTGTATGTCTATAATCATGTCGTATTGTATCCATGTCTTATATTGCATCCATTCTTCATATTGAGAATACGTAGTAAGATAGGTGATAAATAAAATTCTCCTAAACCTAATCAAAGCTAATATGGATTTACTTTTTTGTGTTCTTCAACGAAGATATTCTCATAGGAGATAATTATTGGATAAGATCATCTAGTGTGAGCCTGACCTTAACTTGAATAAGATAAATTGTATGCCCAAAAAATATAAAATTAATTAATCCAAAAGTAGTTGATCATAGTGAAAACGAATTGCAACTTCAACGAAGTTTAGAATGTAAGGGTTTGAATACTAAAGTCCTCATTTTATAGAGAATTTAACCTAATTATTTTATCTTGGTCTAAAATTATATGAGTAATTTATATCTCGGTAATCGTATTATATCGCTTATACATAACTATAATTAAGAGACTTTCACAACAATTATTTTTTTCTATAATTTAAAACTTAATTCGGTCTGGAGGAGTGCAATAGTACACCCAACGTTTCTTGCTAAAACAACATGCATTAACTATATTGAATATACTAATTACTTTTCGAAAAAAGCTACAAAACACTAAAGACCATAAGTCTTTCAGGCTTTTAGCCATTGATTTGTTAAGGCTATTTTTTTTAAAAAAATAGTTGATAAATTATAGGAAAAAAATAAAACCTTTATGCCGCTATAACTTGAACGCATAAACGCTCAAATGAACAACAAGATCGTCACTTTTGGCCAAAATCAGTCAAACTTCATTAAATTAGACCCTTTTTTAAAAAAGATAAAAAAATTGAACAAGCTAATCTTCCAAACGTTGCCTTGAGATTAACACTCGTGTAATATCACAGTTAGAAAGTTTTCTCAATTTTTTTTTCAACCTTTATTAGTAAATCGATATTTTATATATATGTATGTATCAAACTTTATTTATGTGTATGTATCAAACTAAAAAAACAAATTAAAAGATTTTGTGGTCTCTTATACATATTTTTTTGGAACGATAATTTGTGTCTCTGTTACACCGGACCCATAGCTAAACCTATGAACTAGTTGATTATTAGTTTCACGGTAATACTATTTTTTTTTTCTTTTTGTAAATTCACTAAATTCTAACTAATTTGACTCGAGTTCGGTTGGTATACTATGAGATAAAGTTATCCTAGCATTCATTTTTGCTATTTGTAAGATCTGAACTCAAGACCTTACTTAAAAAGAATAAATATCAATTCACTTAAATCAACCAAGTTTTGATGGCATTACTTATTGAAAAAATATAAAATAAAATAAACAGCCACAAACTTGGCTAGAGTTGTGTAACATTATTTCTAATCAATGGATGGATGAATGGTCATTATTCCCTTAATATATTCAATTACTCTTCTTAAGGGTGTGTTTGGTTTGTGAAAATATTTTCTATTTTTATTTTTTGTTTTTATTTTCTGAAAAAGATTTTCATTTTCAGATTTCCTGAATTTAGGAAATACGTTTGGTTTATAAAAATATATTTTGTTTCCAAAAAGTGAAAATAATGAAAATATATTTGGTTTGTCTTTTTTTAAAATATATTTTTAAAATCAAATTTGAGATAATAAAATTATATTTATTATTACATAATAAAAATTATATATATCTTTGATTTGCATATTTTGTTCATCTACTAAAAGTATTTATTAAAATAAAATAATTATAAAATTTTAAAATTAAGAATAAAATAAATTGCTTACTTTTAAGTAATTTTAGTATTATTATCAAATATTATATAATTAAATACTATAAAGGGAACTTTAATTGCAAAAATTACTTGTAATTACAAAATATGTTCGAAATATATTTGGTTTGTGAGTAAATTATAGTCATATTAAAAAAAGACATAATTGAATAAAATAACTAGTATTATCTATAATTATCTTTATTATACTTCAACTTATCAACTAGCCAAAAAATAAAAAAGAAAAAGAAAAAGAGAAATACATCATCCTACAATAAAATACAAAAAGTCATTGTCATCAATCATCGATGATAATTATTCCATATTTGATCGGTAATTGCGTTTGGTTGTCTATTTTCAAAATGTAATTTTCAAAATCAAATTTAAAATAATAAAATTATATTTATTTAAAAAATATTTATTAATATAATAAATAATTCTATAAAATAAGATATTTTTAATAAAGCTGAACATGAGTTACAAATAATTTTAATATTATATAATTTTAATTTAATTATGTTTTTCATTAAATCTTAAATCCAAGATGACAATATGAAAAATTTCTTCATATGATTATGAATAGTAAAAAAGAATGATCCAATAACAAGTTTTTAATTACTTATTAGATCAAGTTTCTACAAAACCAAGCCAAGTTTTTAATCCATCTCAATTTGTTCATTTAAACATGTAACGCAACAATTCGATCATAAGGGTAGATGTGGCTCAGTGGCAATGCTCTCTTGCAATGTGAAGCATTGGAAGAGGGAAAAAAAAAAAAGAGGAATTTCCATCCGTATATTCGAACCAAGTACACTGAAGTGGAAAAGAAGACATTTGCTCTGAATTACCATTATGCCATTGCGTTTCCAGATGAAAATATTTTCAACGAATATATATAAAATGTTGAAAACATAAAAATGACATTTTCAAATTCATGAAGATTTCTGAAATTATTTCCATGAAATATTTTTAACAAAATATACCCAAACACATTTTCATGACCATTTTCCTTTTTTACTGAAAATGAAAATAAGAAATGGACAAACCAAACACCCTCTAAATCTCTGACAAATTATGACAATAATTCTAATAATATAATATTATTTAAAATAAATCTTTTTAATTTTTATTTATTATTTTTGCTTTGGTATTTCTATTATTTTCTTTCCCTTTCGGTTTTGTATCCAAGGATTCTCATTCATGCCAATAAAGCTCAAGTGCATCAACGCTCGAGTGTACAACAAGATCCTCGCTTGTTGGCCAAAACCGGTCAAATTTCATTAAATAAGAAGTTTAGATCTTTGACTAAGTAATTTTTCAAACTTTTTTTTTAACCTAGATTATTGGTATTCGAAATTTGTTGGACTCCAAATAATGTAGCTTGAGTCGGGTTTGTCAACTATAAGCATAAAGTTCTCTCAACATTAATTTTTTCAACTTGAGACTTTGTTAAAGATAATTAGTGCTGAATTACTTGAAGTAACTAAGTGTAAGTAAATATTACTCCAAGATTAATGCTTGAGCAATATCACGATTAAAAGGTTTTTTCGAAAGTTAATTTAAAAAAAAATGAGCTGTTGTTCCCGTTTAAAAAATTAACTTTAGTATTACATTTGAATGATTGTTTTTTTCTCTATTAAACCAGATCCATAGTTATACTTATGAACTAGTTGATTTTGACTTTTTTTGTCAAATATTAATATTTGTGTTTTATGGTTTCTAGCCTTTTTTCTTCAAATGCTTCTGGAATGAGGTTGGGGATGATATTTGGAGATTAATTAGAGGCACATTTTCGATAGGAAATTTTTGACCAGAGGTTATTGGAAACTCTTGTGGTTCTGATCTCGAAAGTGGAGGTTCCAGTGAGAATGTCACAGTTTAGGCATATTAGCCTTTGTAATGTTGTTTATAACTTGATTACTAAAGTGTTAGTGAATAGGCTACAACCCTTCTTGATGGATTTGGTTGGCCCTCTTCAAAATAGTTTCATTCCTGGTAGGAGCACAATTGATAATGCTATCATTGTCTTCATCATATGCATTGTTTGAAGGGAAAGAAAGGCATCTTGGCTATTAAGATCGACTTGCATAAGGCCTATGACAATGTGGATTGGGGTTTCTTAGAGCAAACTTTGGTGGATTTTGGGTTCTCGGACGTTATTAGAATTCTCATCATATTTTGTGTTGCTTCCTCGTCTCTTTCTATTGTACGGAATGGTGTCCGGCTAGAGAATTTCTCCCCTAATTGAGGCCTTCGACAAAGAGACCTAATGTCACCTTATCTGTTTGTGCTTTGCATGGAGAGGCTGTTGGCTATGATCTCTCAAAAGGTGGAGAGTGGTGATTGGAAGCCAATTAAAGGGGCTAAAGGTGGTTTGGGAATATTGTATTTGATATTTGTGGATGATATTTTACTCTTTGGTGAGGCTAAAGTTTCACAGATGAGAGTCATCATGAAAGTCTTGAAGGATTTTGAAGATGTCTCGAGCTTAGTAGTGAATGTGGAAAAATCCAAGGCTATGGTGTCGAAGAATGTTAATAGAAGAAAACAGGAGAAACTTGCTTTTGTGTCTTCCATTGCTTTGGCAGGGAACCTCGGCAAATATTTGGGTTTCCCATTGTTCCAGGGAAGGGTTAAGAGGGAAGATTTCAACTTCTTAATTGATAAATTGAAGGCAAAGCTTAGTGAATGAAGGCTAAACTTCTTAATAAAGCTAGTGGGGTGACTTTGGCACATTCAATGCTTAATGGCAATGTTGATTTATAACATGCAAACTACTTGGGTGTCGCAGCAAATATGTGATGATATTGACAAAATCATTAGTAATTTTGTCTGGCACTATAGTTAGGGGTGGAATCAAGCTAAGCCAAGCCAAGCCAAGCTTTGCCTTTAACAGGCTAGACCTGTATTATAATTTTTTGGCCTGAGCCTGGCCTATGACCTATTATATGCTATTGTTTAGGCCTAAGCCTGGCTTATTCAAAAGCCTAGCCTGACTTGGAGCCTGTGTAAGAAGCCTGCAATAGAGTTAAAAACTACTACACTCAAGCCATGTTGAACACCAAGAAAAAAAGGAACAAAAAAAAAAAAGCCATATCCATACAACAATATAACATTCTGCTACCAAGAATCAAAATTTCAGTTTCAATACCCACAACAATCAAACATAATGAAAAAATAGTTGATCTCTTGCTCTAATTAGAGAATTAGAAGATTAACAACTTTATGTAATTTTATAAATAGTATTAACATGACTGCCCATTCTTATTAACAGCAATATTAGCAAGGTTTTGAATTGAAGCAACCATTCTAGTTTGCAAATCTGCCACAAGAAAGCAGAAGAATACAATAATAAAAATGAATTTTGTGAGCGATGAGTGATGCCATTCCATGTCACACATGTTGGCCCTGCATCCCTATCAAAAACAAAAGAAAAACCTTTTATTTAGAAAAGCCCTTTTCTTTTTCCTGTCCCAATGCAAAAAACAACATAGCAAGGAGAATAATGGAGTGAGCATTGTTGCATCTACCCTCATCAGCTACAGTGTCATAGCAGCAAAAAAAAAAAATCGATAATCTGATAATCACTTAAACCAGTGCAAAAAAAAACCAAACCCAAAATAAAATAAACCAAAAATAAAAATAAAAAAATCAAGGAACAGATCTAAGGGAGTGAATCAGTTAACCTTCTTCCTTAAGGTTGGAAACTAAGGAGCCAGCTACGGGGTCAGTGATGAACTGCCAACTGCCATTAGAAGGCAGCAAGCCACGATCTGCAAGGGTGATGGCATGGTGAGCAGTAGTGCAGCACAACAAACAGATTGGTGGCATGGTGAGCAGTGGGAGGAAGAGAGAAAAAGGATGATGGAATGGTTTGCATGATGGAATGGCGAGGATGAGAGACGGATTATTGGGAGGAGCGAGAATGAAAGTAAGAAATGATGGGAAGAATGACACATAAGAAGAAAAAGGGGATTAGGATTTTAATGGTTGAATTTGAAATAATACATAACATAAAGTGTTATATATGAAAACTATGCATATGTATAGTAAGAAAGAATGGTGGACTGGTGGTGAAGTGGTAGGTAACTCACGAAGAAGGAACGTGTTCAAATCTCAGCCCACACATTTTTAGCTAAATTACACAATATATATACATTCAATCTTAACAGGCCCAGGCCAGCTTGTCAGGCTTGAGAGGCTATACAATAAGCCTAGGCCTGGCCTATTAAGATAAATAGGCTATTAAATAAGCTTGAGCTTAATTCTAATTTTATATAAAACAGGCCAGGGCAAAGGCCCCTGACAGACCGCCTGGCTTATTTTCACCCCTAACCACAGTAGCAATCAAGGCATGAATAGTATGCAATGGGATGTGGTGACTAAACCTAGGGTGGCTGGAGGTTTTGGTATTCGCCAAGCTCGGTTAGCTAACGTGCCATTTCTTGGTAAACTGTGCTGGGAATTTGCATGCCCATCTCCTAAATTGTGGGCTACATTATTGAAGGAGAAATATGGCTATGACAAAGAAATATCCAGTTTTCAGTTGCGTAGTAATGGGTCTCCCACTTGGAATGCAATGGTTAAAGCTTGGAATTTTTTGAAACCAGGTTATAAGTTAAGGCTAGGAAAGGAAGTTATGTTGTTCTAGTTTGGGAATTGGCATCCTCTGGGACCATTGTGCAATTTGGTTCCTTATGTTCATATCTCTAATACGTAGTTGAAAGTTCGAGATGTGTGGAGAGATGGCTAATGGCGTCTTGAAGTGTCAACCACGGTTACTAAAAAAGTGAGAAGCAGGTTATGAAGCATTTTTGTTTGGTTGCATGATAGAGTTAGGGACCTCTTCGTATGGCAAGGATCGCAATCCGGAAAGCATACAGTTGCTTCGGGGTATGCTTGGCTTCCAAATTCCTTTTTATAGGGAAATAGTAATGGTTTGGGTAAGTGGAAATGGATTTGGCAATCTCCAACAACTAAAAAATGTAGATTTCTTATCTAGCTGGTGATAAATGATTCGTTACCCACTAACCTTATGCGTCACAAGCGTGGATTGGCAGCATCAATAGTTTACATGCGATGTTGTCATAAGGATGAATCAATTCTACATTGTCTCTAGGATTGTAGCAAGGCAAGGAATGTTTGGGATCAAGTAGGTACTCCAACAGCTTTGGGGATGGAGATCTGAGATCATAAAGCTTGGGTCAAGCATATTGTTGCTGCGCCCAGTAATATGACCTCCTATGCTACACTTTGGTGGGTTTGGAGGACTAGAAATGAAGAGGTGAGGGCCAATAAGGAGCATTCTGCGGATAAGATTGTGAGGGCCATTATATATGAAGTGGATACTTTTTGCATGGACCATTTTCAAGTTACGAATCTCCCTAGAATTCCTTGTTGGATATGCTGGAAATGGCCTCATGACAGGGTGGTAAAACTAAATGTGAATGGTTGCTCTAAATGTAACCTGGGTTTGGCAGGTTATGGGGGCTTGGTGCGTAATGATCATGGAAGATGGGTTTTTGGGTTTGAATGCTTGTTGGGTTTCACTGATAACCTTCTACTTGAATTAATTGCTATTTGTGTGGGGCTGAAGCTAGCTTGGGAATATGGGTTCCGGGAAGTTTCTTGTGAATCAGACTCTTCTGAGGCTTTGCAGCTCATTCACTGTTCTAAGGATAGTCACTTGTATGGCACGATTATAGTTGAGATTTGGGATAGGCTGCAAAAGGATTGGAATATCTCTATCTCTCATGTTTTGCGAGAGGCCAATGCTTGTGCAGATTATCTAGCCAATACTGGAGCTGCTGGGAATGATAAGTTGAGGGCATTGCAAGAGCCACCAGCAGGTTTGCTTCCTCTTCTATGGGAGGATTTCATGGGCACATTGTTTCTACGTTCCTAGTCTTTTCTTTCTTTCCTGATGTACCCAAAAAAAAAAACATTATTCTTTTTTATTGCTTGAATTTCAATCGGAAATCAACGAGGGTGTAGATTAGTTGACGAGGGATTATTCTAACTTAACCAGTGGTTTTGGGTTTGAATTTTACATACGCAATTGTGTTACAACTCAAAAAGGAGAATTTTACTGCCCAATGACTCCTACCTAACTCTAATAAGATTACCTTTAATAGAAGAACATCTATGATTTTGACTAAAAGAAACAAAAAATAGATTCAATCAGAATGATGATATATTATTTAGAATTTAATTTATATGTACAATTAGCATAAAATTTTTTTATACAAATATCTAACCATATATTATCATATTGACAAAAAAAATATTATATTTGACTATTCATTATCTTAAAAATTTTATAAATTGAAACATTTAATTAGATGATAATATAATTTTTTCTATACTAACAATATATCAAAATTAATCTCGAATATTTATAATCTTTGAATGGATAAATAATTTTTATTCTTTTAATTTATTCAACCACTTTCATTGAATTTCAGTAAATTCCGACAATAATGCTGTCAAATAATTCTATCTATGCAGTACTATTTCAATAACAAAATCTATCTATTTTATTATTAATTATTAATTGTTATTTTTACTTTTGTTGTATCTATTTTTTTCTCTCTCTCATTTTTGTATCCAAGGATTCCAAATTTTCTCGCCCCGGTCTCTCTCACTCCCTTTACCCTAAACGCATATGCCACAGTTTCCTACATAAGCCTGACCGCTCTCTTTTTCCATTGATCACACCACTCTCACTCCCTGCACTGTTTTGTCTAATTGGTTCTTCATTTCATCACTGAATGCTTCATAAAGTTCTCTTCTTTTAATCCACCCTTTTGCAGCTCTTTTTTCATTAAGGCTTTTTTCTACCATTTTGAGTTGTTCCAAATGGAAGAGAGCTTTGACCCTGCAACCTCAAGCCTTCTGTGTCTGGAAAACAATAACACATGCTTTGATGATTTTGAATGTAGTGCCGCAGATGGGTCTGGGATTTCTCCCTCATGGGACCACAAAAACCTTAACTTTAACTATCAATGTCTGAGCGGGGACAACCATCATGGATCGGAACCGTTCATGGGTTTTGTCGTGCAGAGTGATGAAACTGTTGGGGTTATGGTTGAGAGGGAGACAGAGTACATGCCCAGGGATGATTATCTGAGGAGGCTGCGTAGTGGGGACTTGGACTTGAGTGTTAGGAGAGAGGCTCTTGATTGGATTTGGAAGGTTGCTTCAATGGTTTATTGGTTTTTCTCAAATGGGGTTGTTGGCTTTTTGGCTTGTTATGATTCATGGACAATTCATTTGAGCCAAGTTCCTCTTGGCTTTCATTCAGTGAAAATGAAAAATGAATCCACTTCGAGATTTATTTTTTTTTTGGACTTATTTAGATGGATTCTTTCAAGTGCATTTAATGGGAATTTAGTCATTGAAAAGATTAATTTTTCCATACCAACATCAATCTCTTCACAATTTATGGCTTTTTATTGGGTTTTAAAATGGATTTTGCAGTCAATTTTGTTGCAGTTCACTTTGCTTTATTAACTTCGAAGTTGGTAATAGAGTAGTGGTACTAGTGTCAATTCATCACCTTGTTTTGCAGCAACTTGTTGACGTTCTAAATTGATTTGAGACTCCTTTATTTCTTAGCTTCTCTGTTCTTCCCATTCTATCTGGATTTTGATCATGTTTCCCCTCATTTCTGGTTGAAGCTGTGTGATCAAGGTCTTTATCATGGTTTTTGATTGGTTAACTCCATTAGTGACTTATACTTTGCATAATGTGTTCAACAGGCTCATGCCTATTATGGTTTTGGACCCTCTAGCTTTTGTCTATCTGTGAACTACTTGGATCGGTTCCTATCAGTATATGAATTACCGGTAAGATCAAATATCTAAAAGCATACTAGTGTTTTACAAGGTTTATATTGTTTGATCTCTTTTTTTTAGTCTAATTGGTTTTGTTGATCTTTTCTCTTGGTATGCTTAGAGAGCCAAAAGTTGGGCTGTGCAATTGTTAGCTGTAGCATGTTTGTCAATTGCTGCTAAAATGGAGGAGACTAAGGTGCCTCAGTGTGTAGATTTGCAGGTATCGTACAACTATCCAACCTTCTATGATTGTTAAAGATGCTTTTGCTGCATATGTTTTCCTCTAATTTTCTCACTGACATTGGTAATTTGTAGGTTGAAGAACCAAAGTTTGTATTTGAAGCTAAAACCATTCAAAGAATGGAACTGCTGGTATTGAGCACATTAAGATGGAAAATGCAAGCTTTAAGTCCATGTTCCTTCGTAGACTACTTCCTTAGTAAGATCACTTGTGAGCAGCGTCCAGCAAAGCCATCCATTTCGAGATCCATAGAGCTCATCCTTAGCATAATTAGATGTATTCTCTTGACTTTGTTAGCATCTTTAGTCTTCATACTCTGTTCTTGAGGATTAACAAGGTGCCTTTTGGGAACTCAATGCAGGTGTTGATTTCTTGGAACTCCGGCCTTCTGAAATCGCCGCAGCAGTTGCAATTTCTGTTTCAAGGGAATTGCAAACAACAGAGATTGATAAAGCCTTAAATTGTTTTGTCATTGTAGAGAAGGTAAGATAGTGGTTCCCACACAACAAACAGTGGGAAAGGACAAATTTGCTTTTGCCGCTTGATATCATGCTCCCTTTGCGAAGTGTTCTGTTGTTCATTATGGGGTTTTCATTTTGCAGGAGAGAGTTTTGAAGTGCCTTGAACTGATCAGAGATTTGTCCTTGATCAAAGTTTCAGCTAATTCAGCTGGTAACTTTGCGCCATTTGTACCACAAAGCCCTCTTGGGGTGCTGGATGCTACATGCTTGACCTATAAAAGTGATGAATCAACAGTTGGGTCATTTACAAATTCTTCCCAATATAGTCCAAATGCTAAGAGGGATAAAGTAGATGCACCTTCTGATGGGACTTGCAAGTCATGAACTGTGAATTTTCCTCCTTCACCAAAGTTCATTTAGTTTGGTTGAATGAGAGTTTAGTGTGGTCTTGTAGGCCATTGGTAACACCCTCAATGAGAGTGTGTTTTATGAATGAATAAGATAGAAATTTAAGCAACCTCACGCGTATAGCATGAGTTGCTAGTTGGTTATAGTCAGGATACAGAAACAGCTGCAAATTTTGCGGAGATGTGGATGGGAGAGGAAATTTTGATGAACAATGTGTTGTTGAGGCACAGCATGTCAAGTGGTGGGTATATGAACATGATATTTGGACAGAACAGCTATAATCTTTTTATTATGTCCCAACATTTCATTTTAGTGGAAAGATAATGAAATATAAATTGAAATTCTTTTTATTTTCATGTATTATTTTGCAAATTGCTAAGGAAGATACAAATGATATGTTGTGGCCAATTTCAAAAAGTAAAAGTCAAAAGAAAATCCTTCCCCCGAAGATTATCCGTGTATGTTGTAGCCAATTTCATATTATGTATGCGAGTTAAACTGTTATATATTGATAGTGTATAACTTTTATATTATCATTTAATCAAATATTTATATTTATAAAATATTTAAGATAATAGATGATTAAATTAAATATTTTTATTAATATAATAATATATAATTAAATATTTATATAAATTTTTTTAATATTAATAATACATACAAATTAAATCTTTATATATGCACTACAAAGATTATCAAGCCTGTAAAGGTACTGCACTTACTGGGCATTAGCAACACATCGTAGATTGTTTATAAGATTTTTTGAATCACGAAGCATGTCACAACAACTTGGTTTATTTGGTGCAAGGATATTAATGAAAATTCCACCATACATTTGGGGAAAATGGATTCTTCTTTCACGATATCATCTCAATTTTTGAATTTTTTTTTTTTCATATAAAGTAAATCTACTCTTCCCTATGGTGGAAGAAAGCATGAATCGGACAATAGAATTAATGGCAACAAGGTGGATAGTTTGTTCGATCCTCGTCAACAACTGAGACTTTGATGATCTACCGCCACACATGAAACCGAAGATTTGTCTTTGCTCGATGTTGGGATTGGAAACCGCTACATGGAATAGAAGGCCCGCTAGCCTTCGTTTTGAGTTGTTGACCAGTCAAAAAGCATTAGCTTCACTGCCAGAAACACCCATACAAAAACATCACATGAATATTTGGCACCAACTGACTATAAAATAATTATATATTTGGGGCACTAGCATGGTAACCATATTCTTTTCAGGCATGTACTGCTATACACCTTAATAACTATGATCTAAAGTGCACTATTCACAAAACTTTGCCCCACGGGGTTTTCTTACTTTGACTTAGAAGAAGAAAAGGTAATAGACGATTTTAGTGTCTACGTTTATTATATTCTTTATTATGAAAACAAACAAACAAACAAATCGGCAACATACTTGGGGTCGGAGATGTAGGTGAAGATATCGATCACTCTTCGTCTACTCTTCCTTCCCAAACAAGCTCTTCCATGACTCCATCGCCTTCGCTGTTCCACTGAGAATTAGAGGTTGCAGCGGCATCAATCGCTCAGATCATGAAGCGGTGGAAGTCACCATCGCAAGCTGGTTAGCAAAGCCAAGAGAAGAGATAACCAAATGCATTGCTTGCTTTTAGCATGTGAAGCTTCTAGCCGGTCATGTCGCTGCTGACGATGACCATCGATACGGGATCCACCGGGGCACTACACTGCTCCGAGACGACGATGACAAATCTACCAGTGGCGTGGCATCGCTCCAAACTGATGATGACCACCATCACGAGATGCACTGCTACGCGGTGCTATGTTATTTAGATCTATATGAATAAAGGTTGCATGGAATGCATTTTGCCGTGTATGTCTCACTGCTTGTCTAGCTTACTCCTGGATTTGCTCAGAATTGGACAAAACCTGCTTTGAGTTTTCATCCCTATTATTTAGAAGGAATCAGAAAACACTAATATTCGTTGGGCATACATTAAGTGGAAGCACCTCTATGAATTTTGCTCCATCTGGCTTCTAAAATTGCAACCCAAATTTGAGTAGTCATTAAAGTGCTACAAATCATTCATCTATTTTGCTTGAACTGAAATATGAAATGCAAATTTGGATTCTTTTAAGCTAAAAACCAAGTTTGATGATTTTTAATAGTCTAATCTACAACATTTTCACTTCCTATAAATGTTACTATTCGCCCTCCTATTTCTCCTAACCCAGCTGTTTTGTTCCGCTGCCATTTCTTCCTCCATTGACAATAGAGCCGCCTAACGACCTTTCTCCCCATTGAACAATTTATAATATGCTTTTGTGTTTTCCCTTTTTAATTTTGGGGTTTCAATCTAAATACCAAAAAAAAAAAAAAATTTAATTATTTTTTATTAATCTACTACTTCAATAACTCATTTTAAATCTATACCCTTTAATATGAGCACTAACCAACCGACGCTTCTCTGCATTGCAGAACACGATAGGACAAAATTTTTGTAAGTGGTGCACTATGCACCATACTTATTCAAGTGTATAGCAGAATCTCCCATTACGCACAGATCATAAAATAAATCTTAAAATTGACAGTGTGGCATGGAGTAAATTTGCAACAAAATAAATACTTGATGGCGGGACATATTCACCAAAGAAATAACTCAGCTTAATGTTTGGCAACTGGCCAAAGGTATCAGTAAAACTAACACTGTATTCTATCGCAATTTGTTTACTACTCCAGTAGAAATATGATATAAAAAGAAAAAAAATTATTCTTAATTGGTTTGATGTGGCAAAAAATTAAATGATTACTACATTTCGTTTGACATGTTTCGGTCTTGGATAAAGATATTTTTACAGAAAATTGCTGTGTAAATAATTTACAAGAGTAAAATTAGTAGTTGAGTTTTACTTATAATACGCGTGATACAGAGGTCGAAATTCTTTTCGTCACATATTTTGTACGTATTTTATTTTTTAATGGAAAATATTTATGTGATTAATTTTGATATATTATTATTGTAAAATATTTTATATAGTTAATTAATTATATTATATAACAGTTGAGCCTATAACCTAGTATATGTTTCATTTGAGTTTGGGATGACTTGTATTTGACTCCCATCGTTCCCCCCAAAAATATTCACTAAGAATAATTTCTAATTTCACTTTCTTCGATTAAAAATTTTATATATATATATATATATATATATATATATATATATATATATATATATAACTTTTGAGATAGTTAAACATTTTTTATGACATAATAATAAATAATTGGATGTCTATAAAAAAAAATTCAAACTCATAGTACATCTAAATTACATCCAATATTTATAAAGATATCATTAATCTTTGTACTGAGGGAGCATGTTAGCATTGAGGTAAGAATATAAAAAAGAAATACTAAAATAAAAACTAGTTACCGTACTGATGCATTGTATTGGCTGTTTAGAATTTTTTTTTTTTTGGCTGTTTAGATCTTTAAGAATGTTTTATAACAAGTAAATATTTAGCATATGTTTAAATTAACTTGAAAAAAATTATTAGTTAACATTTTTTGGTGCAAAAAAACAAAGCTTTATAATTATATGATTTAATTTTGTTTTGTTTGTTTATAACAATATTTGTTTGTAAATTTTAACTTTATACACCCAAATTAACTGAAAAAACAATTATAATTTCTTTGGACATCTTTTACGGCATGAAAAAATATTATTTTTACTCTTTAATTTTTTATTTAGCGAAATAAATTTTCAGCTTGATATTAATTACATTTTGATAACTTTTCTCTTAGCATTTGAAAATATTTCTTTAATATTCACAGTGGTTATAATTATTTCTCACTCAAGATAATTTTATATATAAACTTTAAAAGTTGGAAAAGTTAATAGTTCAAAAAAAAAATGAAAGAATGAAAGGTAAAAAATGAAAATAAAATGAAGTTATGATTAAAAATAATTAAAAAAATATTAAATTCATGAAAAGTGTCATGTGACAACTTTAGTAAAAAAAAAATTAATATGTATTATAAGTACACTGATTGTTGATGGATAATACATTTACGTAGTACTAACTATGGTAGTGATAGTAGCAGTTTTATTAGTAAGAATATTTTTCTTAATTTTATAAAGTACATAAAATTTCATAATAATTGATATCATCAATCAAAAACTAAAATGACATATTCCTTTATGTTTAGAAGATGATCAAAGTTTTTCATGCTGTTTTTGCTCTGGCAATATAAATTTTTAGTTAACTAATAAGCACACTATTTTTTTTTTTTTTAATTTCCAACCTCAAATTAGCATCATGTAAAAGTGGAACCCAACTTCACTTGAAGATAAATTTTGACCTAAAAGAAATATGGAAAAAAGACTCAAAATTAAGAATTTATTTCGATTGATGATTTTGTAATAGTGAAGTTTCAAACGTCCATCCACAGTGCATAAATCTGATATAATAGTATTTTTTTTTAGAATTTATTTTTTTTATTGATAATATAAAATAATTTTATATTATCAATACGTAAAATTTATTTTTTTTATAAATTTTTTTTAATATCAATTTTATACTTGTATTGAAAGCTTAAGCTTCACATTGATTCAACGTTATTTTCTACTTAGTTAACTGAGATATCTTAAATTTTCTATAAGTGACTCTTCAAACAAATAAAAAATATAATATATTCATATAGTAAACTATAATTAGAGATTAATTTTGATATATTATTAACATAAAAAATTTATACATTATTATCCAATTAGTATTGGTATATTAATAAAAGTAATCAAATTTTATATTTATTATCTCAAAAATATCATATATAATAATAAATAATTGAATAACAGTGTAAAAATTTTTTTATATAACTCATAACTATCATTTAGACTTTTATTATTTTGACAGTTTATTAGTATGAGGTGTAGTTAGCAAAGTTGTTTTTTAAGAGCCAAAAGTTTAAATAAAATTTAAAATTAATCTCACTGTCTATTTCCATCAATCTTTTTAATTAGTAATAGTATTTAAGTTAATGTTAGATATTTTGATACATCTCATGATGCACCAATTTATTATTTAGGTGAATTTTTTCTTTCACAAAAAAATCAAAAGATAAAATTTCCGAATAAGAGTTACAAAAAAGGACTATTATTATACTGAAAAAAGAAATACTTATGTGAAAATTTGAATGCTAAAATATTTACACGAACAAACTTAATGTCAGTAAAATATATTTTATCATAATTATATATTTTTAGAATAATATACAAAATTTTAACTATTTTAAATATAAATTAAGAAACTAGATAAATATAGAATAAAATAACTCAAAAGTTGGGGGGCATGGCATTCCCTAATTAACCTGTTTGATAACTAATTAAAAAATTTTAAGTCATGATTTACATAAAAACTTTTCTGTAGCTTTTACTTAAATTATAATTTTAAAGTTTTAAAATATATATATACAAAAGCCTTATTGTCATGAAAAAGAAATGTAAAAGCCCTTTTTGGCACATATGACGACTTCATTTGAGCGAACTTGAAAAGAAAAAAAATGAAGAAGAAGAAGCAAGCTCAACTATCCACTTGTACATTATTACTTTCACTGGCTTAAAACAGCTAAGCATGGTCAATTGGATTGATCTACCGAACCATTAAAACTGACGATGTACAAATATAGCATACAGTATTATAGTACATATTCATGATGGATCTCGATACCGTAACACCCGGATATGCATGAGAGATTTGGATGATTCTGAGTACTGTACGATTATACTTATATAATAATATTATAGTATTGAGGTGGATTTATGATTAATTTATGAATTTTATTTTAATATTATAATATTATTAATTATGAGTATAATTATTAGGTGCTTTAAGATCATTTAAATATTTCTAATATGCATTGCATATGAGACGAACTAAAGAAGTTGAGGCAGACAATTCTCTTGAAATTCTCGAACTATTAATTAATGCATTGGATTGTAGGAGCATAAAACATCGAAAGCCTATTCGATCTTTATACTTTTATATTCTATAATAATTATCGTTTAAGATAATGATATTTAAATTAAACATTTATATTTTTGTTAAAAAATAATATTAGAAAACTGAATCATATTGTTTCTATTAATCAAAATTGTGTTATTTGCTATCGTTAGTAAGTTACACATTCGGAATTGTCAAAAAAAAAAAACAAAAAAGAGAATTGTCCATTGTGTGTAAAAGCGCCCGACGGGGGGGGAAGAAGAAGAATGAGGCGGATGAGAGAAGGGAAGAAAACTTGCAAGCCAGAGAATAATTCTCGGGCGTTTTTGCTTGTGTCAGTTTTGTGGTGTCATGTCGCTTACTCTGCATGTGTATTTCTGTGCGGTGCTAGCTAAGCAATGGGACCCGAATAATGGCCAGTGGTGCTGCTGCCACACTGCCTAAGGTTGGTGGAATTTACAGCCTTGAGTGAATGCAGTGACGAAGGTTTTAGGGTGTGTTTATTGGTGTTTTTTTAGTAAAAAATTATTTTTTTATTTTTTTATTATATATAAAATTTAAATTTTAAAAATATTTTTTAAAAAACCTGAAATAAATGCATCCATAATAGTGAAGTGTCCTGCTCCCTTCCACTTTGTCCAAGTCATTTACTTTACTTTCCGTTATTATCTGGTAGATTAATGGAAATATTTTTCTAGTCAATGTCCTTTGAGGCTTAGATCACTGATTAAAAAATTAAAAGTGAAAATTTTTTTATTAAAAATGTTTTTGCAGAAAGCACTGGTCATAGTTTCTAAAGTGGAAAATCTTTATTGAAAAACTAAAACTTCTAAGTTTTCAATGCATTCAAAATTTTAAAACTTTCCATCATTGGAAATCTTAGGACCTTAATTAACAAAATTTTTTTAAAAAGTTTTTAAGTTTTCAACACATGCATTAAAAACTTTAATTTTTTTCACTCTTATTAAAAATGGGTCTATCTAATCTTGGGGCACTAATTAAGAAATAAAAAAAAATTTATTGAAAGAGTGAAATGTTATTTTTTTATATTAGTAAAATATTTAAATTTTCAATACATTGAATTCATCTCTTTTTTGTTCCTTAACAACTATTTTTAGGTAGCGTTTGGTACATTACCTATTAAAATTATTTGTAATGTAGATTATCACTTAGAAATATTGTCATTTTTTAAATGGCTAATAATATTAAATATAGTTTTTGATATGTACAGATAATCTAAGTGATAATTCACATAATCCTATTTGATATATCAAAAAGATTACTAGGTAATATATGTCTTAAATCGATGATGATGGTGATAATAATAATAATAATAATAATAATAATAATAAATAGTTAATTATTATTATTAGTTATAATATCATTATTATTATAATATTAGTTTTTAATAATAATTATAAATAATTACAATAATTAATAATTAATATTATGTTTAATAATAATAATAATAGAAAGATTGTCATATTAGTGATAATCTACGTTACTTTGGAAATCTAGATTGCCAGCAATACTGCCCAACCAAATAGGGTCATGTTGTGAGCTTAGACAATTTAATTAAATATTACCAGCAATCCAAATGGATTACCTCATACCAAACTCTACCTTACAATATTGGTTAGCAAAATCCTTAAAAAAATCCTAACGAAAAAGATGATGAGAGATAATGAAATAATTGAAAATAAAGATAAATATAAAATTGGTATAAGATAATTAACGCTTTATTAGAATCCTAAAATGATAAATAATATAGAAGTTTTTTTAAATGACTATTATTTTAAAATAAAAAGAGTATGTATAAAAAAAATGTAAACCCTAAATTTTACCCTTAAATTAGTTACTGAAGAAAATATTACTAGATAAAGTCATTTTTTGAAAAATAGAAGTTTTCAGTATAATCTTTAAAAATTAAAAATATGGATTAAATTACTCTTTTTTGAGAAAAGATTAGTATATAAGAAATGCATTCTGCCAGACATACCCATATTATTAGTTCCTAGAGACTGTATTAAGTTTTCATTTCTTGTAAATAAATTTGTTTAATAATGTTTTTATCGTATACTAATTTCCGGGATTTACTTAATTTTAACGATAAATTTAAGATATAACAAACACTAGCCATGGTGTTGCCAGCACTGACCATGTTGAATATTGCTGACTTGCAGGTGCAGGTTAATTACTCACAAACCTATGCGAGATCCGATAGAGGTTAATGAATGCCTTGTTTTAAAATTGTTTTATCATGGATCATGGATACCTAAGGTAGTCAACTATAGAATGGGGACACATATACATGATTCCTGGTTATCTCATGCAGGAACCTACCGTTGCAAAAGGTTAATTTTAAAGAGTTTGAGAGCTTTGACGATGTTTCGAAATTGTTCAAAAGAAAGAGTTAATAGTTTTTGGTTGCGCAGCCACAGGAGAGAGAAATCAAAGATGGTTTACATGAACCTATCTAGGGCTGACCTGGTTTGATTCTCTCTGCCAGGAAGTACTAGGTTTTTGAAAATTGTTTAGTTATTTTCAGAAAACATGTTCTTTTTTTAGGAACACCTAAATAGTTATCCGAATTTTTGCCTTATTTCCATGGCCGAATTATTTTCCTAAGTACGAGGAATTGGCAGATAGTGAGAGCCTCCATATTCACACTTTTGTCTGTGACTAATCTAAATGAAGAAGAGAAGGTGAAGGTACATAATCATTATAAATTTAATTTTGACGAAAAAAGAATTTTGTTAATCAATGTCTTAACATAAGGTTAAAGGCGTAAAGAAGAAAAATTTTGATTTAAAATTATAAATTTGTAAACTTATAATACATTATGCATCAAAAATTCTAATTTTTTCCCCTTTAATTTTTTGACGAATGTCCTCATGAGAGTAAGGCTTGAGGATATTTAAGTAATCCATTTAGTCTCATCCAGCATTTAATATATGAAAAATCTTTCGATTAACTTTGTCACTTGTTGCCGGTGTTATTAACTTTTAACCAATTTTTATTTACTTGATTAAATTCTATAAACGACAGAATTATTATCCTGCCTTTCGATATCATGAGAAAGTAGTTAACTTATAAAATTATAATTAATTATACTAATTTCATATTCAAGACCCGGGGAATAGCTAAGGGCAAGTATAATGTTATTTTAGGGTCCGTTTGAGTAAATAATTTATTTAAGTATTTATGTGAAAAAATTTTTTGAAAAGTAATTTATGAATAAATTATTTTATATTTGAATATATAATAATAAAAGTGTTTGCTTAGAATGCTTTAAAAAATACTTCTTGAGAAAGATATTCTAATTTCTCAAAAAACACTAAAAATAGAAAAAAAAATTAAAAATAACTTTTTAAAAAATAGTAAGCTGTATAGCTAAATATAATAAAAAGTTAAAAGTGTGACTTTCACTTGTAAAAAGTTGAAAAAAAAAATCATAAGTGATATTATCTAAACAAGCCTTTCCTCTGTGAGAGAGAGAGAGAGAGAGAGAGAGAAATAAATGTTGTCCAAATATTTACACTCATATTATTTTACATATTTATATTTTTCATTATTTATTACTTTCTTCGATTTAAATTATCTATTACTTTAAGTAAAATTTTTAAATTTATTTTATCTATCATTCTCACATTTTAATAAAATACTTATTATAAAATTTTTAATTTTACCTTTTATACACAATTCTAAGCTTAATAAATAATGAAATATTTATATAATAAATTATTTTTAATTTAAATAAGGGTATTTTGATAAATATCTTTATAATATATCGTTGATTTTGAATCTATAATTAGCGTGTAAATAGTTAAAGTGAAAAATAATTTAAATGGAAGGGAATATAATAAAACTTATTTCGAGTTTAGCACATGTACACTCTAATTTTAACGCATGGATAAATGTGAGATATACCACATTTCTATTAAAAAGAAAAAAAGAAAACTGTATATCTACCATTTTTAAAATTCCTTCTAATGTGATACTCTTTCTTTCACCAGAGCTAAAATGCTTTCCCAAAATATAGAATTCCTGATGTGACTTTGATTTTTCCTACTCACGCATGGGGAAAGCAAACTGATGGATTTGATAAATTTTGAATTGAATCATAATGGATGGGTTAAAATAAAATTATTAATTCATGTATGAATATTTGACCTATCTGTTGATTATTGTTTACATAAATATTCGCGCCATCTCTTAATAATTTCTTACCCTAATTGTTTCTCTAAAACCTTTTCTCTCTAAAATTTCTCGAAAATAAGAAAGAATTCGAACCTCAAACCCAAGCCTCTGCCGTTTCGATTTGCGATGCCAGCTACCTCAACCCAAACAACTTTTCAGCCCATTCCTCCCCATCATAAATATTCAGCCTAAAGTTTTGCCAAACCATGCCACCACTAACCTCCCCACTGTAAGTGAGACCTAGGTATCATGAATTTAGATTCGAATACGTTATGGTGTTTAAAACTTTTCAATGTAGGTTATTTTTTTCAATTTCTTTTATATATATATATGAATTAGCATTTGACCGTGCCGCTATGATTGCATGGTAGGAAATTTCTTACCAACCATGACGGGGCTAGAATTTGACATATATATTCAACAAACATTCACCTAGAATATTCTTAAAATGCTTTGCAAATAACATCAGGCATGAAATTTATCCCAATGACTGCAGATATGAATTTCAAACGGAGAAGAGTTCATTAGCTAAGGACTCATTAAATTTGGCCCTTGATATCAGTTAAATAAATGTTACAAATCAATCAAAATCAAGCACATAGTGCTTGGTGATTCCTCTAAAATTTACCTGGAGAGCAATTGGCAAAACTATTATTAAGCTGCCACGCTATACAAATAACCAATTTTTCGAATATGGAGGAAATGTCATCCTTGGTCTTATTTTCACAAATGTTTGCTCGGAAGATTGACCAAACAAATTTTGAAGTTGTCTTCCTACGATATACTCTTCAGAAGCTTGAATTTCCAAGCCTCTTTATCAGAAGGGGTAAATCATCAAATCAAATGAAGTCAGGTTGGCCCGTCGAAGTTAAGCAACGATGCCACATTCGACTGTTAGGATCCACCAACCTGGGATGAGATATTACTTCCGGGATGGGAAAGTAAGCATAGTGAGTGTTACATAAGCCCACTGTAATGCCGCTATATCCCGCAAATGCACCATGAACCTGAAATGAAAAAACTATGATTCAATGTCAAATATACATCAACAGAAATGGACATATCTTCTGGATACGCAAACAGGTATGTATTGTGTGCTGGAGGAATGTATTTTATTTTTATTCATATGGCAAACAATAATCACAAACAAGGGAAATCACCAAGACGGATATGTAGATGGCATTGGGTTCAACTAGTGTGGATAAACCACATCAAATTGTCAAACTAACAATTATGGCCAAATCCACTGTAATCACGAAACGATAGTTTCGCAGATTTAGGTTACTAGTTACATTCATATTGAATATTTATAATTTTATACTTACTTTATTTTGTGTGGTTTGACCAGTGACTCACTAGTTGAACTAGTGACCCATTAACCTAATATCCTGGCTGAGTCGCTGGTCAGGCCTAGTTTGAAAACTATGCGCTAGGTTCTCCTTCTTCAGTAGCATGATCTAAGAAATACTTATTAGACTCAGGAGAGGACACCGAATCAAAGGAAAATGAACAAAGACAAAGTGGTTCCGGAGATATGTGGTTTTCTAATTTTGTAGGCTTGAACCCCAGATGTTCTGACATTTGAGTAATAGTTATGTAATTTTATATTGCTTCCTGAAACAAAGTAAAACAAAATAGGAACTTAGCAACCTAGTTGAATGTGTAAATTCTCAGAATTAAATTAAGTGAAGCATAAACATAACGCATAACTGCTTGAACTGGAAAGTGTTAGCAGTCAAGTGTTGACAATTAAATGCTTTCCATGATCGAACAAAATAAACTGCAATCATACATATGCACCAACAGGCAAAGAGAAAGCCGCTAGAAATAGGCTAGTTAGCAGTCTTTTTCTTTATTCTTGAACATCTTCCTCCTTAAGTGCCTCATTTTTTTGAGAAATAAAACTCATCCAAACATGCTGAAAAATGTGAAAAGTGTTCATTTTTTATAGAAAGATCTTTTTTTTTATCAAAAGTAGCACATCTAAATGAGCTCTTGGATAGTTTGTAGAAGGTTATATATATATATATATAAGCAGAGAGACACGCACACAAACAGAGAGTATGAGAGAGAGAGCAAGAATGACTAACAGCATTTTGTCCAAGTACAGTGCATAAAATTCCATCAGATGCATTTGCCCGACATGCACGGATCATATATGTCGGATCGATATATTTCACATCAGCATGAACGCCAATCTCCTTGAAATATTTTTTTGTCTGAAATATTACCATTGTTAGCAAAACAAACATACCTAAATAAAAGTTTTAAATGAAGGCAGCTATCTGCATCACATAAGAACTCGATGCATTTATTCAATTTCAGCATACAACATTAGAACAATAATATTAGGAAGGCAGCTCAAGACCAAAACTTTACGAGAACATACATTGTATTAAAGAGTTAAAACCTTGAGAGGTTCAAACTACTTCATGTCTCACTCATTTCAAAACAAAGTGATGCACTAGCTTTCTATTTTGGCCAAAGCTTAGTTGTCAGGATGTAGGAAAAGAGAAGGCTTTATCGTAAGCTGTAACTCAAACCATCCAAGCTTCAACAACAAAACGTGATTTTTGAGGAAACTTTCCTTTTATTTTTTTCCAAAAATGATTATGGTTAAGAGCAACTAGCTGATTTTTCAGAGACAGAAAGGCTTCAAATTCATATTCACAAAAGGTTATATAGTTTTGATGTAGCCAGGGACCAAAAGCACAAATATAATTGACACAAGTGAATTCACAAAGATAGGCATAAATTGATAATTTAAAATAGTGAATTGGTTAAGTATGCAAAGCAATGAAAATAAGCCGTTCCACATATATTTAGTGTCCATTAATTTTGGACAGTTTAGATCTTCTCTCTTCATACGTGTTTAAACATTTAAATTCGGTATATTACAAATTTCAACAATATATGTCAATTTTATCACCGGGTATTAACCCATATAGATTGTTGTAAGCACTAAGCAGTAGCACATTGAAAAGGTTATACAAACCTCTTGTTGAATATAAACACCAATATCTCCAAATACAATATTTCCTGATGCATCCGTAGCATTAGTCTTTTGAAGTAAATTCTGCATAAGAATATATCAATAAGCAAGTTTAAGTTTCTATGTCCGAACTCTAAAATGTCTTCTAGGGGGCGTTTGGTAGATGGAATGAATTTTCATTCCTCAGAATAGAATTCCCAAGAATGCTATTTCCGGAAATAACTTCCTTGGATATGATATTTTAGGAATTTTTGATATGTAAATTGACTTCCCGGGAATATTTGATAAATTTTCAAAAATACCCTTGATGGAGATAGTGGCAGGTGGCTGGCCGGCAACTGCAGAGGGTGGCTGGCGGCGATGACCAGCGGTGGTGGCAGTGACCGGCGACAACGGGCAATGGTCGGTGGCAGGTGGCTTTGGGTGGTGATAGAAGTATTTTGGTCTTTTCATAATAGCAAACATTCCCTTCCCATGGGAATGTTGTATTCCCATGGGAGGAGATGGTAATGTTTTTGGGGTGAAATTTCTTCCTGAGAATGCAATATTCCCAGGAATGTTACTTTAAATCTTCTACTAAACATAGGAATATTTTAACATTCCCAAGAAAATAAAATGATGGCTGCATACCAAACACCCTAAAGATATTTCAGTAATATAAGGTTTTCGTAAGTTTTGCATAGGCATAAGATAAGAGCAAAAACTTAATAATGAAAATCTTGCTAATTAGTTGTATGTTAAATTAATTACATAATCTAAATCACCTGTCCAGCTCCCTCTGCTAAACAGACTACAGCTGATCCCTTTGTTTCTAAAAGATACTTGAGATGACTCAATACTCCATGAGGACCATGTAAATTGAGAGGTACCTTGGAAACACAGCCAAAACTCTTATCAGTTTATCAGTATGACAGAGAAAGCAAGACCATCCAACTAACTTTTATCATATATACCTCAGGAATCAGACATATGTCAATCTGTCCACTAGATAAGGATGCCTGCATTGCTATGAATCCACTGCTACGACCCATTAATTTCACAATCCCAATTCCATGATATGCACTATGTGCCTAACAAAAGATGAAGCAAGATATGTAAATATTTTAATATCTACCGGCTAGAAACTATTACTGCATTGAGTCAATGTGACTCAGAATAGTATGTAATTTACCTCAATGTATGCAGAATTTATTGCTCTTTGTGCTTCTTCAACCGCAGTATCAAAGCCAAAAGTTTTATCCATCAATAGAATATCATTGTCTATAGTTTTAGGCACTCCTATTATAGATACCTTAAGCCATCTTTTACGGCACTGCAAGAAACAAAAAATTCTCAGTTCATGAAGTACAACCACAAATCAGCAGTACAAGCTTAGAAATTAAAACAGTGTAAAATGTAATTGGAGATCCTTCAATAGCACATACATTGCACATCTGGATTAACAGAATATTAACATCTAGTTTAATATTAACACTGAGCTATGCAAAAAGAAAAGGCACAGCAAGCCAAGCCAAGTTGAAAATAACATTTTCATGAATGCCAATGAAAAGTTTACAAGATATCATTTCCTCATAAGATAATCATCATAGATCACAAAATATTCTGAATTAAACGCAACCAATCCATACAAGGCTAAGAGTTTAGCAACCTCATTGTGAATTACGTTTGCACCAGCATGTGTGCCATTTCCACCCAATACAAAAAGCATGTTGATCCCTCTTTCCTGAAATCAATAATATGCATATTCAGACAAAATAAGTGACGAATATAGCATTCAACATAAAAAATATCCTCTCTGCAAATTCATCAATTAGTTTATTAGTAGAACAGATCAATCAATCACCTCCAAACTGTCCACAATATCATTGACTCCAGGCCCTCCTCGTGAAACTCCCAACAGGCTTCCACCAGAAAGATGAATATTCTGGACCACTCTTCTTGACAGCTGCAAATGAAAGCCCAACATATTTAAGAGTCACTAGGTAGAAGAACTCATGCTCTACAGACTTATTATATATATGTGATGAATAAACCGATGTTACACCAAATTAGCAAGAAGAGAAGCTTGAGATTACCGGCACTTCTGTCAATTCTTTGTCAGAAAATCCCCGATAACCAAAAGGAATCCCCACAATCTTTTTTACACCATATATTTCAAGTGTAATTACAATCTGCAACACATTCATTATTTAAGCAAATTACATTAAGAAACAATTTATTGGCCATTAAAACTGGGTAAACAGAACTGAATTAAGAACATCCTAAACTACAAGATATGAAACAATTTAGAATTCTATACCTAAATGCAAAGGAGGCAGGATGCTTATAAAATTTTTAAGAAAGTTATACGAAAGCGATGAATACATTGCATGTCAATTAGTCAATAGCTTAGGCACAAAAGCATTTTATTTCCCAGAAATGTAGTGATGACTAACAATAATAGTCAGGAAGATATAGTCAATACAGATAAAAATGTTACATTTCTATAGTACTTGCTAACTTAACTTTCAGATCACCTGCAAAGCTTTACACTTTTCACAAGAAAAAGTCAAAACTTTATGGAAAACAATGTGATCACAAGCTAACCTGTCTAATGACATCATTAAGACCAGGACAGAGGCCTCCACAAGTAACAATTGCAGCCTTTACTTCTTCTGGTTTATAGTATATCTTTTCCCGAGGCCCAGCTCGATGAACCCTAAAAAGATTTCATAGCCTCTTAACATATATGACAATATTATAAAACAGCATTATATACAACAAGACTTACAAAGATATTGAAACCAGAAATTTATATGTCAACAACTATTCACAGCAAAATTTATCAAGCATCTCTACCCCCCTCCCTTCTCTCTTAATTGTGTATCAGACTTGCAAGTGCCTACCAAACAAAATTTGTGCAAGTTCTGCTATTTCTCATTTGCCAATATTAAACACCAAAATGGGATATTACCAATTGTGACACAGTCAGATCTCAATAGTTGCTGTCATCATATAAAAAAGAGTCACATAATATTATATGATGATAATAGGATTAGAAAACCTTGACAATACAAATTTTATTCGATATATCCATACATTAATAAACAATTATTTGAAATCAAGGGGTTTTTGGTTAAGCATGAGTAGAACAGAATATAAGGAAATGAAAGTTCTGAAGGATGCTAGCCAGCACTGTTTTGGATGTGAAAATCAAATATCACATCCATCATATAAAGTGATGGGATGATTAACAAGGATCAATCAGGGGATGTCATACATGCAATTCAAGGTGGGAAGATGGAATCGAAAAATACTTCAGCAATAACTTGCATAGAAAAGTAAATGCTGGACACAATGCTCTTTGGCGGTAAATGTTAGGCAATGAAGTGCCAACAAAAGCAAACAAGTGTAGCAGAGATGACAATGCTGAGGTTAATGAGTGAACTGTGTGGATGCAAGAAAAATAAGATTTAGAATGAGTGTATACGGGAGAAAGTAAGAGTAGAAACTGCTGAAGAAGACCAATAGAAGCTCCAATGAGAAAAGTTTATCAAATCAAAGAAGAAATTAATAGAAAAGAGTCCTTGATATAAATGGTTACTGAAATTTTATTTTATTTTTGATGGAGCACAGCACATATACATCCATGTAGCTGACCTCACGTAATGGGAAAAGGATTGGATGTTGTATCAGTACATTCCTTCAAGATGCCAAAATTTAAACATTTGGAAAGGGATGTATACACTGCTAGCCAAAAACTTACAAGAAATCATCACAGGTTAAGAGTGAGTTCAATGGTACTTAGCAGGCATATATATATATATATATACAAAAGAAAAATCATGGTTACGATCTCTTTCTAGAAAAGCCATTGAATTCTCAAAACCCAAAACTGCCTCCTAATTTTAATGAAACCTTTTAAGAAATAAGTAGGATTTTAGTATGAGAAAGTGTTTCTCCCTTCTAAGGTGCAATATGATATGCACAATATAGCAACAGTAATTTCTAATTGACTACAATATGTTCAATCAGTCATTAAATTCTTGTTTAAAATTGGAGAATCAAATGATTTACCATTGTTCCACCCAAGTACAGTTGGGATCAATGCACTCGGCACCAGCAGACGTAGGTGATGAATAGTATATTGTCTGAAATATCAAAGAAACACAAAAATCAATTCAGAACCTCCTAGTGTCTTTTTAAGTCGATATCCAACAGTAGCAATTCACCGCAATTCGATTGTATCTATAGCAGACACATGAATGCAAGGACAAGTAGAAAATGCAAAGGCTGACAACTTTTCGATCAGCTAACCAGGAAGCACAATTTAAGGTCTCAATCCATGCCAGTCAAATAGTAGCAACATGATAATATGTGCCTACATAGAGAACTAATTTGATTCAAGAATAAAGAAATTCCAAAGTTGTCAACCAGGTAATTACTTAAGCAACCTCTTCCCAATGATAACAGCAATTAATTAAGGTACCTCTTCCCAATGAATTTAATTTCAACCAACATTAAGGATGAGCACAACGTAGAAACCGTACCTTGAGAAGCACCCTGTCATTGTTATTAATGTATCCATGCCACTCCTCATCAGAAGAATAATGACCAGGAAAATCTTTATCAACCGGAGTCCTGCCACATACCAAAACCCATTAACAAAGAGAGATCACAGATTCCACTTCAAAATGAGTCCTAGCTTTGCAAAGAAGAGGTCCAAGTCCAACCAACCAACCAACCAACCTCATTTTGAGGCAAAAGGTGGAAGGAATAGGGGGAGCATCGGGGAAGATGTCAGTGATATGGGGGAGCCTGAAACGGGCCTCGAAGTCCTCCTGGAACTTGGTCTTCCAGTCAGGGTCGCCGAAATCAATGGCAGTGGAGGTGGTGGACCTAGAAGAACTGGAGGTTTGGGCGGTGCTGAACTGTGCAAAGACGCGAGCTTTGTTGTTGGGTGTGAGAGGGAGGAAACGAGAAGCGGAGCGGGCACAAGTTAGGTGAGAAAGAGTGGGGTTGGTGGAAGGGAGAGTGATCACGTGCGACATGGAAGCCATCAACACTCGAGATTCTTCTGAGTTTCTGAGGGTGGAGAATATGAGATCTCGGAGGGTGAGTGACGAAAGCAAAGGGGGTGGAAGGGATGGTGTAGCAGGAGCAGGAGCGGGAGTACCACCTGAAGGGAGAGGATCGGAGGGAACGAGGCCGGAATAGGACAGAGAGACAGTGTGGTTGGGGGGGGTTTGCGTTTGTTTGACTTATGAAACCAAGGACAACGTTTTCAGCTTCAACTTCCTGGCTAGTCAATAATGTATGCAGCTGGTTGTCTGCTTGCCACATATTTTCACATGAAACAAACAGCCTCCGTCAGGTAATTAATTGTGCATGTGAATGGGAAAAGATGCCACTATTACGTTGTTAATTGGGCAAGAGATTTCTACCAAAGGAAATAGAAATGTTTTCAGTTTATTTCTTCAGGAACCAGAATCTTAAAAATGTTATAGCTTTAAAAGTAATTAGAGATGATACTAAATTAATGTAAAATTCTCTAATTAATAATATATTTGCGTACAAAATATTGTTGGATTTGATTGGGTCGAAGTCGTCAATACAATTTCTAATGGACCGCAAATTGAGCGTTTAGGGTTTCAAAGGAAAGTTTACCGACCTCGTAAGCATTGTCGTTTGTGCGTACAGGTACAACAAACGTGTATGAATGAGCTTGATAAGATGTAAATTACAAATTAGAATTTCTCAAAACTTATGTCAAACATAATCAACTTTCTTAAGTTTTTAAGAATTTAATTTGAATATATTAATAGTAAACAAAATTTTATATTATTATTTAATTATATATTGTTATATTAATAAATATAATTAAATTTTATATTTATCACTTAAATAATAATATGAATAGAAGATTTTGATTGAACGATAGTGTCGATGGATCAGGATTCAATTTTTAAAAGAACTTATTATGTTGAAAAAGATGTTAGTTAGTTATATAATAAGTTTATATCTCTATTACCAGCTAATGAATAAAAAATCTGGCTTAACAACGCATTTTTTTTTTTATTTGTCACTACTCACTACATGTCAAATTGTCAATGCCTGTTAGGCCGCTATATTATTTTTATTTTGTTCGGAAAGGTGTTTTTTTCTTTTTTTTTTTTTACTGTCCAGGTTTAGGAAAATTCATTTTAATGGGCTAAAATACGAGAAACAGTAACCCATCTACAATAGAAGAAACAGTAATTCAGGTTTTTTGGGTCCCGACAAATCCATTTGCTTTTTTTTTCGTCGGCGACTAATCTATTTCTTGTACTGTAGAATCTCCACTTTCCAAATCGAGCAACTTTTTGTTTTTGTTTCGCGGGTCTTGCAAAATGACTTAGCTTAGCTTGCCAGTTGGGCCTCGGCCCCTCAATGTACCCAAAAAAAGAAAATGAGAACTTCATTTTCCAACATACAAAAGATATTTAAACCGTTAGGAATGATTTAGTAGTGAGAGATTTTGATATATTATACGAGGATATAGATTCAAATTTTTTTGCAGACAATGTAACCAAAAACAAAACAGCAATATTTCCAATTCTGTTAAATAAATTGATCATGTAGCCTACCCTATCCACCCAGTGGGACAAGGTTTGATCATGTAGCCTACTCCACCAATGCTCAACAAATAAATTAGCATCATGATCATGATTTATGCTCAACAAATTACAAAGAGATTATTAGCTAGAGCGTTTGCACTTTGCGCTTGCATCGTAATGCAAAAATGTTACGAGAAGCTCATTTATGCATAAATTATTCAAGACGAATTCATACATGCCTATGCCTACAAAAGATGGATGCAGGGGGATAAATTAAATGATCTCACTTTTTGAAACAAATATTTGAATTCAAACCTAAACAGTTATTTTATGAAAATCATAATGGTTATATTTTTACAGTGAAATAAAAATAAATTTTACACATACAATAACATATTGATTATCTTTTTATGGTAGAAATTGCTAGAGAAAGCGATGGAGAAATAAGTGAAGAGAGGGATAATCAATATTTTTTGTATGTATTATTATAATACAGTATTTCAATTAGTTTTAGGTCAACTCTAGTATGACACTAAATGGCCATGTCATCATCTTCATTAAAAGCTAACAAATGAGATTTAATGGAAGGACTTACTTATCATAACGTGTTTAACTTTAAGGAGAAAAAGTATTATATATATATTTTTTTTAGTGTAATTGGGGTACACTTATACTGTCATCCAATCAAAACTTTCTATTTGCATGACCATTCAAGTAATGGGTGGTTATATTAAAGACTTATACTAATATGATAATATATGATTGGATGTCTATGTAAAAAAATTTTACATTAACAATGTATTCAAATTAAATCTTTTTTTTTAATGAACTAATATGTTAAATCTTGATTCTTTTGTGGACCAAAAACTCTTATATCAACGTGATAGAAGGTGAGTAAAAATATAAAATTGACATTGGGAGGAGTACATTCTTTTTGAGCTTTTAAACTAATTAGCTTTTTTATGATATTATTTTTAAACGGAAATCAATTATTTTATCATAAATTCCAATTATTTCAACATCAATTCTAATAAAATCAAAACTATATAATCACTATCCCAAATATATATATATATATAGTTAAGTGCAGTATAAAATTGAGTATAACATTTGAAAAGTGGGCTTATGAGGGAATATAACTATGATAATTTATCAATGGTACTAATCAAAAGGTGCACTGGTACTACCTAAGTTCTTTAGGCTTTTGCAAAGGATTATATTATTTTGATAAGCTTTAATTTTAAGGTCGCATAAATAAACTCAATACAGTTTATAAGGATTTCAAAACACTATTTTAATAAGCTCGTCGAAGCAAGAATAATATCACTCAGACGTGCTTATTATAGTAAATAAACTAAAACAAGTTGAAAATAAGCTTATATCAAAATAGCAGCCATGATATTAATTAATCGATATATAAACTAGGTCTGTAAAATCGATGTAACATATATCTATCGTTCGCAAATATATCTCAGGTTTGTAAAATTTTGAAAATGACACCATAAGAATGCAACATCTAACCTTTTTCAACACCTATTTAAAAAGGTTATATCTAAATCATCACAAAAAAAAAAATTAATATCTAATGGGTTATTAGCTAACAGAATCAGAAAACATTCATTTATATAAATATATTAAACATGTAAAATTTAGGTACCCTTATAATAAATTAAATTAAGTCCCATCAGTTTTATTCAACTTTATTCAATGCACTCGTAAAAAAAATTATTATTAAATACACACTCAATTATCTTTGATAAGACCTTACTTTATTATGAATGTGCCTATATTTTATATATTAAATTTGAAGCTAACTTCTTTTACATTTGATTTTTCTTTTTGTGTTCTTAGCAGTTTTTTTGTGCAAATAGACTGTTTGTAATGTCTGATTGATAACTATGATTGGAATAAAGATTAATGATCAAGAGATTTTTTTTTTTTCCTACTCCTATTCGGTCGTTTCCTACTTCCATGTTTAATTTAACCATCTTCAACCTGTCTTCAAAAATGAATGAAGATCGGTAGTATACATTTCTTGGCCCATGACAATGCTGAGAAAGCCCAACTACATAAATCACAATTGATATAAGCTTGGGATTTCCAAGCTGCGTTGACCCAAAAAAACATAAAAACCAAAAAAGCTGGGGTTCTAGTGAACAGCGGAAAAGCTCAATGTCATTGTTTGTGGGGCAATGGCATCCCAAAACAGTGCTCTTTTGAATCATTGTGAAAGCTCAATTTCGTTGTTTGGATATTAGGAAGCAGTAGGGACGGGAAAATTTGAAGGTAAGCTCCCTCCAGTCCTCCAAAAGGGACATATATAAGGGAATGTGACAAAGATAAGTTGCTTGGAGACTTTCCCTTTTCCTTACGAATCCTGAATTTTGCCTCGGAAAAAGATTGTAAATCCAAAAGAATCCATCTACAGATATATGAGGTCCCTCCTCATCTTATGGAACTGCACCTTTGAGTTGACTTCCTCATAGAGAATGATGGATTCTGAAGTTTGTGAAACTTTTCTACCTTTTTCTTCTCCATTTTCCTGAATAAATAAAAGTTCTATTTACTTGGAAAAAGTAACAAAGCCAAACAAGAATAATAAAACAAAACCAATGAATATACCCCTTTTTTTATAAAAAAAAAAAAAGCAGATATTATTTTGACCATGTTCATAGCTAGGTTAAACATAAACAATCGAGTTTTTTTTTTTCACTTTTGCGTTTTTTCACTTACTACCTAATTACCGTCAAAATCTATCTTAAAAAAAATGATAAATTAAGCTAGCATCTTTGTCAATTATATATAGGTCCTTTTTCTTCTCTTTCCTCTTGTTCTAGCAAGTAACCTGGATAAGTAATCTGTGAACTATATATATATATATATATTTTAAATTTGTCAGAATATCCTTTTATATGATAAGTGAGAGATTAATTTTACAGAATATGATCATACACTTAAGTGTGAATCCTTTCTAACAATATTTTTTTTATACAATATAAATTTTGAGTCAAATTCAATACCTCACGCTTTAGAGATTCTAATCTCTTTTAATCAAACCAACACCTTGTTGATTGTAAACTATAAAATCTAATGAAGTGTGGTTATGCACTATCTTTACTCTGTCAAAAATATAAGTTAATTGAGAATGCATTTGTTTCACCTTTTAAAAAAAATTATTATGAAACTTAAATTTTATATATAATTAAAAAAATTTTAAAATAATTTTTTTGAGAAGTTATGCTTTTCAGTTTTTACAAAAATGTTAAAAATAAAATTTTTTAAAATTTTAATTATTTTTATAAAATTATTTAAATATATGAAAACTAATTTTTTTAATAAAAAATAATTTTTTACCCAAAAAAATTATAAATAAATACACCCTAAGTGTAAATAACTAAATATGCCCCATGGATTGTTTAGCTTATATACCGAAAAAAAAAAAAGCCCCATGAATAGTAGGTTACTTTTTTAATTAATGATACAGGTTCACTAAATTCACGTGAACAAATCATATGAAAATATAAAAAAGAGAAAGAAATGTGCGATTGTGCTGCTAACTTTCATCTTTTCTTGTTTTGAGATGCTTTTTGGATAGAGAAATATTCAGTGTTAAGAAAATCGGATTGGATCGACCAGTCGAACCGATCCAATCGAAAATCAGATCTCAGATTGATCCGATCTTTATCACAAAATTAGATGTGGTCAAGAACCACCAGTCAAACCGGTTGATTGGCTTGGTTTTTTTTTTTAAAAAATTGATAAAAAAATATTATTATTTCTTTTATAAAAAAAAAGAAAAAATCAATTAAAACAAAAATTTATTTCCTTTAGAACTTTAATTTTTTTAATATATTTATTTATTATATATTCTTAAATTAATTTTAAAATAAAAAATAAAAAATAATTGTTATATTATTTATAAATATTTTTTAAAAAAAATACAAGTGAAAATTAAAATAAATAAATTTTATATTTAAAATATTTGATAAAATGTCACATAATAAATATTATTTTGTATTAGTTATATTATTATTAATAATTTAATATAATTTTTTACTTTTTAATTAATCTCATATATATATATATATATATATATATATATATTTATATATATATATATATATATATATATATATATATATTCTGATCGAACTCCCGGTTGAACTTTTGAACCTCTAAACCCCTACCTTGAGTGATTTAATATCCAGTCCGATTTTCTTAATCTTAGAAATATTTGATGAACTTATTATATATAAAACACCATATTAAATTCCATAGCATTCTATACATAATAGTTCACCTATCATAACTCTTTTAAATATACAGGACAAGAAGACAAACCATCATCTTCAATGTGGATTTGACTAACTTTTGTACCAAAAGAAATTTAATGAACTTAATTTCATTCTTTGCTGACTAGCGTGAAGACAAGTTAGATTTTATTTTTAACTTTTACTTGAGATAATGAATATATATATAATTTTCATCTCCTTGATCCAAATTTCTTCTGGCATCCTAGTAAATGATTTCCCTCTCATCCTTTTGAATTTGCCTTTTCTGATGGTATTTACATGAATCCATATTGAATGTGCAAACTATGACCCCAGCAGCACCATAGGGTAGCACTGCTTCAGAGCTTCAGGATTCCGAATATCACACTTATTAAGAATGTGTTTGGATTAACTGTGAAATTATTATTATTATTATTATTATTATATAAATAAATAATTATAATTATAATTGATTATATCATAAAATTAATTTTATATTTAAATGTATTAACTGAAAAGTAATTTCAAAATAATGTGTTTTATTTGGATTTGTAAAATGATATTATATAAAATAATTTATTTATATTATATAATATTTGATACTTAATGCTAATTACATAAAAATATCATAATTTTAGAATAAAAATATTTTGCTTATAATCAATATACCAAAAAATAATTCTTTTTCTAAAAAAATTATAAATAAAAAATTGAAAATTATAATAAATTCTATTAATATTTATCAAATATACCGATCATATAGAAAACAATTTTTATGAGAATTTTTCTTTTAAAAAATAAAAATAAAAACTATGTTTCCTGAACATACAAGTTTTCATAAGATTGTCACTTTTAAGTGTCATATGATGGAGACCGCAGGCTTTCGCTCCATTAGGTTTAATTTAATTTGAATTCAAAGATCATTACAGAAGTGTTAAAAAGCATAGCTTCTATGGAGGTCCAGAGCAGGCTTCCGGATTTGGCCAATTCTTGTGTTGTAATGGAATCGCTGAAGGGAGAATATTGACAATAAGTCATAAAATATGTCTGTAGGAGGGACATGGCTAAAAATTCCTTTGTAACTGTCTGATCCTGTACGTGACTTGTTGATAGGCAAACTTTAGACTTCTTAACAAGCATCCGTTCCCAAAAGGAGATCGGAAAATACTAGATATCCAGAATTTTTGTTAGAATTTTAGTGGCAGAATGATATGATATCATTATTAATTTTTGGATGAATAGATGGATTCCACCACTTTATATCATCCAACTACCACCATGATTTCTGACAAAAATTCTTATTACATATTTCTGGTTATATAGCATTGCTCAAAAATATCATACAAATTTGGAATTTCTTAACGAGCAACTTATAAAATAAAGCATTTGGTTGGCTCAAATAATTCGACACTTGTTTCACTTAAACAAGATCTCGAACTGAGATTTGTAAATTGAAAAATTTTACACCTTATAGTGACAAATCCGGATCAAATCAAGTTAAATAAAGTTCAATAAACCCTAAATATTGGTGGTTTAGCCCATAAAAAACAAACAACTTCTAATATAACAAATTACCCTAAGTAATCAAGGAATCCACCATTATTACTTTAAGTTGATCAAGGAATCCACCATATTCAAGTTTAAATGTAGCAAGTTGAACCATGATTTTACATGAGGGAACACGTACACAAGAAAGATTCTGGGGATCTTGATAGATATTCCCCCCAAGTCTCTGAAACTCCCACTGATGGTAGTAGTTGGAGAGTTGCAGAAAAAAGTTGTGCCCCTCTAGTGGTTGTACAGCCCTTCTCTCTCTTTCTCTCAATATTATCTTTATGCTGAGTGCCACTTGTTCTTGAAAGTTTTCTTGGAGTACTGTCAGTAAAACAAAGAAAAGAATTAGGTTAAAATATAATTTTAGTCTTTTTTGTTATTTATTTTGAATTTACTCTTTATATTGAAGTCCTTGTATTTGTAATTATTCTGTTAATGGATTGTTTTACGTGATTAATAGATTATGATATGATTATTTCACCTACTTAATAGGCTATTTTATGACAAAATGACATATGTGAAACACCTGTTGGGATCAAGTCACTTAACAAAATTGTCCACGTAGATGCAGTCCTTTTATCTACCTATATGTAGATTACCTTCATTCATGGCATTACATAGGGACTTCTTTAGATATATCATGCTCCATTAGTTACGTAAAGTAATCTATTCATGAAATTACAACTTTAGTTGACAAAAAGAACATCTTGACAAATAATTGTATATACAAAAATTAAATTAATTTTTTTTATATCATAACTAAATTCAAAATCGATAACATACATAAAGATTTAAATTATATTTTACCCAAAATAAAATTGAATTAAAATGAGCAATGAAATGCTGACCAAGCTTTGGATCCATAAAAATTGAATTATCCCTCCAATATGGACTGATGAGAAATTTTTTAGTGTAAAATTTTCATACAAGTGTTAACATACCCAAAATTATACTAACAAAGAATAATAAATTTGTAATATAATTTAGATAACTTGACATACGTCAAAAATTAATTTCCACACTTAAAGCGATAGCTTTGCAGTCAAGAATTCTGTATCCCATATCTGTATTTGAGATTGCTAATGTTTCTTCCCCAACACCAAATAAAATATATATACACGTTACTAGAATTTCATAGAACTCGCATGCAATAAAATAAAATGTTAGAACTGTCCCTTTCCTCCCCAATGTCACGATCGACGAGAACACACCGACTTATACTAGCAAACATCTGGTTCTGGTTCAGCACTTTCCATGACGAAGAGAACATAAAAAGTAATTGTGAAAGTGCAATTCTGTATATTATTTCTCACTCAGGAAAACATTGATTAGTGAACAAAGAAAATTCAAAGATTGGATTCTACAACATCAAATAATTAACGTCCTATGCAAGGGGATAACAAAAACCTGCAGGCAATTAAACCAGTATATTATATAATATTAGTTGATAGATATTTGCTTAATTCATATGTATAAACTAATGCAACAAGAACATGAAACAAAAAATATTAAAATTTATGGATAATTAAGATAATAACAGCATGCTCGGTTGAGGTTTTAACCAATGTAAACACACGTTACCGGTTACCAGATATAAATATACTTACTAGATACTTTTAACACGATGTGGGTTTGTGTTGAGAAGAATTCCAAAACAAAAAGACGCTAAGGCTAAGTGACGTACGTGAGCCCCTTAAAATGAGGATGAGAGTTTGAATCTTATCACATAAGATTTATGTTCTGATAACAATAAGTGACGTTATTGCTTAAAATGAGGACTAGAGTTTGAACAATATCACATACGTTTTATGTATTTATTTTATAAGTAATTTAAGAAGAAAATCCTACTCACATAAAACAACTGGTGATAAAAAAACCAAAAAATAAAAAATAAAAAATGAAGCTGATGAAAACAAGGGAACTATAGAGCAAGGTTATGAAAAAAATGAAAATGCACGAAGGAGAGGAGAGGGCCAAATCAAGCGGTAGGACTGAGGATTCACGCCACTTTTTTCAGTGCGTGGCTGAGGAGCTGAAAAAGGTTTGCACTTTGCAGTTAGAGGAAGACCCGAGAGACAAGCAAAGACATGAAAAACGGAAAATGCAGATGCAGCTGAGAACTGAGAAGGCATTGAATTGATGTTACCGAGAAAGTTTCTGCTCGCAACAACTGTCTTATATTCCACCCGACCATCAGTGATGATATATGATTCAGTAGTAGACACAAACAAACAAACTAAAAGGCCATCCATTTTTAGCTTCGTCATCATCATGCACGCTACCATCTAAAATCCAACCCCTCATCTCTCTCGCTGATATCATCCACACACACTACCCAAGGAAAAAAAAATGTTCCAAACGCATTCACCCTTCACCGCAACCATTGTTCAAACTTCTTACTGCAAAAATGCTAGAAACAACGATAAACCAAAGATTGAAAATTAAACTAGTTCACCAACAATAATCTGTTCTAATGTTCAAATGGAACCTCAAACGCTGCTAACTCAGTGCTATCACAACTAAATAAAATACCGAATATATATCCCCACCCCACCCTTAAGAAAATAAGAACAAGTTACAAGAAGAGAGAAACCCTAAGATCTCGCATTTTCACTTGTTTTTGTTTTATTCCTAGGGCTTCTTACCGAGGGTGTGCTTGTTGTTATGCATCCAAACCTTGAGAACGTGACGCTTCACCCCAACCTGGTCGCAGAACTCCTGCACCGCAACCTCGTCGTGCTTCTGAATCCTCCAACCCACCCTCTCCGCGAACCCCAGCATCTTTTCCTTCTGCTCCTGCGTGAACTTCGTTCTGAACCTCTTCTTCGACGACCCTCCGCCATCACCACCACCACCGCCTCCGCCTCCGCCACTCGGTTCCGACACATCCTCATGCTCGTCCCTCGTGCTCTGTGTGGTCCCACCGCCGGCGCCAGGGCTCGACGGCAGCGCCAGGGCGGCGGCGCCGGCTCCTCCTCCTCTCTGCTGTCCCGCCACGTGGAGGTACCCCGCCCTCTGCGCCCGATAACACGGCGCGAATTGCGGAAACGGTTGGTGGTGGTGGTGGTGGTGGGAAGGGAGCAGGAAAGAGTCTCCGGCGGCGGGGAGGGGGTCGGTTTCTTTGCGGTGGAAGTTGCGGTGGCAGTTACATGCGGCGCATTTGAGGGCGTCGAGGGTGCCGTCGGCTCCGGCGGCCATGAACTCGCAGCAGCCGTCGAGTGCGTGGCCTCCGATGGCCAGCGCGTGGTTCTTGAGGCACTCCCTGTACCTTCCCTTTCCGCTGTTTCGAGCAGCAGGGTGAGGAGCCGCCATGGCTGCCGATGCTGCTGCTTCCCCTTCTTGTTGTGCGTGACTCGGCATTTTGACACGGGACGGGTTGGGAACTGAGTCGTCGTAACTCGGTGGGGGCATGCTCAAGTCTTCTTCGTGCTCTTCGAAGTCCATTTATGTGTTTGTTGAAGACACAAACAAATGAGGGAGGAGGTGTTTCGGGATCTTTCTTTTCTCTCTCTGTGTCGTTGAGCTTGGGAGAAAGGACTTGAAATACTCGCTTTAACGTTTCTCTGTTTTCTCTCCTTAATCTCTCTCTCAAACTCACAATCCTTTGTCTTCCACCGGCTGAATCCGGTTGCTCCCTGGTTTTTAAGAGATGCAGATGTAAAATTCTAACGCTAAAATTAAATAATCTATTCACATCATATGTTTACCAATGTGATAAGAAGTAATAATGTTATTGTAGATTAAAAGTGCACATTTTTAATGGATATTATAAAGAGAAAAATGATGTGTTTGATAGTAGTAAATGGATTTAAGATTTTGTAGTTCGGGAAATATTATTTCAAAATATTATTTAAGATGGTGTATAGCAAATGTCGCCGGTGATATATAAATGTGAGTATAGATAAAAAATTTAATTGGTATGTATTGATAGTGTAAAATAATTTCATATTATTAATTAATAGAAATAGTGAAAAGTGAGAAATTATGATGGGTTCCTCATTATAACAGATAATTATTTGTATGAATTGATATTTTTTATTATTTTTATTGATTGATAGTATAAAATTATTTTATATTGTTAGTATATTTAAATTAAATTATATATATATATATATATATATATATATATATATATATATATATATATATATATGTTGTTTATATATTTATATAAAAAAATATATTTGATGTAAAAAAATTGTGTATAAATAATACAATTCTATATCTTTATGTTTATTAAGTTGTTTATTTTTAATATATAAATATTATTATGTTATTAAATTTATTTAATAATATAAATAAAAACTTAATTTAGAAACATTATATATTTATTAATTAGAATTTAATTTTGATATATTATTAATATAAAATAATTTTGTATAAATATTTAATTATATATTATTATAAAATATTTAATTTAATTATTTATTATTTTAAAAATTTTATATATAAAAATATATGATTAAAAAATAGTATAAAAAGTTACAAAGTTAATGATTTGAGATTATTTGATCGTGTAAATTTTTTTACGTGGAAGTGTAAAATTTTTATGTTAGGAATATATTAAAGAAATTAATTATGATGAATAATTAATGTAATAGAATTTTATATTATTGATCAATTAAATTTTATATTAAAATTAATATCTATAAATAATGTATTGTTGAATAATATAATATAAAATATGACCGTGCGAGGGTACAGTGGTACCGAGTGCAGGGGGCAGTAGGATCGGAGGATGAGGCGAAGACAAATGAGAGGAACGGATAACAGAAGGTTTCCCGGTGCACGCGCTTGGCGAATGGCGAGAAGGCGAGTGGAGACTGAATTCCAGTACCCTGAGCTGAAACGGACTGACGTAAGGTAGGTGGGGCCCACGGGAGAGGAGGGATGACTAGATGAGTGAGAACGGAGGCGCGTGAGGAGCGCGTGAATGATGGGACTAGGCACGCAAGGTAAGCGGTAACAAGTGGGGAGGGGGAGGGTGTCTGGTGGGAGGACCCTGGTTGTATTTGCACAAAGTTCTGAGAAGAGAGAGAATGTGTGCGTTGTAGTTGTAATGTGCAGTGTGCAGTGTGCAGTGTTGCGAGGAGGTTGGTGGTACTGAGTGGATCAGGAGGAAGAACCCGAACCCTGGTGTTCAAAACCACACCCAGCCTGATAATTTGTCATGACACCGTTTATTGAACTGAGTTCAGGTTTTAGATTTTGACCCGATATGTTTATATGGCTATATTTAAGTTATAATTTGAGTTGTTCTGATTTGATTTAAATTTAAATAATTTTTTGAAGATTATATTTTTTAAAAATAATATGTGATAAATTATAAAATTTTACTTTTTAATTATTATATTTTTTATAATTTGATATTATTTTTATATTATGATATGTATTCTAAAATGTATATTATAAAATATTTTTTAATTTTTATTTTTTAATCCTAAAATTTTATAATTTTATTATATAAAATATTAAAGTTTTCATATATTATTTTAAAATCAAGTTGACTGATTTTGAGTTAATTTTTAATTGAGTTTTTATCAGAGTAAATTCAAACTGAAAAAATGGCTCAATTAAAAAATTCTTTGTACGCCCTAAGAAAAAGTAGAGACTAGGGAGAGGTGGAGGGGGACACGGGAACCGCCACCATGTAAAGAACAATATAAATTGTCGGCGTTAGTGTTGCTGCTCCTACGTGCCCTCTTCTCCGACACTCCTGACGCATTTTTCACGTCACGTAGTATGATTTTTTTTTTTTTGGGTAAGTGACAATAAATCCTTAAATTAGTCGCTTACAATGTCAATGGTGGATATATTAATCTTTTATAAAATATGATCAGTCATGTAATCTCTGATAATTATAAAATTGGATATTTTGATCTTTAATAATTATAAAAATTGAATATTTGTACTTTTTAATTTCTTTATAATTGGTAAAAAATTTGATATAGAGGTAAAATAATTACTAAAATTTAATTTTATTTCATATGGGACTATCTAAATACACATTTTTTTATAATTTTAAAAAACTTCACAAACATACTATTTTGAATGGTTAAAATTGAGTGTGATAAATTAAAACATTTAGAGTTTTTTTTCTTTTCAAATTATATAAATTATGTATTTAGAGGATATTACATGAGATCATTCACATTAGACTCTTTATTGATTGCAAATTAATTAGAAACCAAATTATTTAATTTTTACAATTGTCAGAGATTAAGAGACCAATTAATATTTGTCAATGATTAATATTTCCATTTAGGATATTGTTAGTGATTGATCTGGGGTTTAATTTGAGATTTATTTTATAGCATATCAATATAAAAAATTTTATACTATTATCTAATTACATATTTTTATTTATAAAATTTTTAAAATAATTGATAGTTAAATCAAATGCTTTACCTGATATAATAATATATGATTAAATATTTATGAAAAAAATTTTAACAGTATATCAAGATTTTTTTTTTGGTGTTTATGTATTCTGATTTAATTAATGTTATTGTTCTTTTTAATATTGCTCTTAATATTTACCGCAAAATATTTACCACTTTGAAAAAATTTTGATAAAAAGTCACTTCTTATATTTTTTTTAAAGATCTTTTAAATTTTATCCGCTGGTTCATTTTATTATAAAACAGTATTTACTTACAACAATACTTACTAACGAAGAAATTTAAATGAGGTAATAAATGAGTTATATTTATAAAAATTAATAGAAAAAAAATTAAAACCTCAAAATAGCAATTGATGAATCGTTATAACATTTGAGTTCAAAATTGCGAGAAAAACTTGAAAAAAAAACGAACAATCTTAATGCTTTGAGTGATGATTAATTTTACAACTACACGAAATAGTTCTCATAAGACAAAAAAGGTTACCGGCGTTGGTGTGCGTTTGTATTAAAGTTTGTAACAGAGATTTGGATCAACTTGATTTTATAAAATTAATTTTAATCAAAATTGAGTGAGTATGAATATAATTTATGTTTAGAAACTTTTATATATCAAAGTGATTATATTTGAATAAATATTAATAGAATGATATTAATTAAAATTACTTTTGAAATATATAATTATTAAAAAGGCATAAATTTTATATTATAATTTTAATTAATAAAAGGCCAAAATGGACAGTTAAGAATTTAGATTGTACGTTTTTGCCTTGCAAAGCGAAATTATAAACGGAAAAGCAGCAAAATGTTGCTTCAGCCAAACCTGGCTTATGCTGTAAAAGCCTGTTGAAAGTTTCTCAACGCAAAAACATCCAAACCATTTTGGTCCTACGCTCAAGACAAGAAAGGGGGGTCTAGGGGCCTGGGGCGTTCATCCAAACACTGATGGCTGGGCAACACTTCAACTTATATGAGGGTATATATATTTGCAATTTGGGTCACTACAGAAATTTACAGTCAAAGTACAATGATTTTGTAATTTAAATGGAATTATAGAAAAATGTATATAAGTGTCAATTTGTCAAACTTTTTTTTATTATTTATAATATTATGATTTTTAGTCTTAAGTCCAGAACATCATTTCTATCTTCCTTCCGCGTCCAACTTTTGCTGCTTGCAATAGTATTGCCTTTACTTCTTGGGATAATCCACCCCTCCATCTAAACTTTTCAACAACGAGATAAGTATAGTTTCTGTGTATTTGAAGACAAAAAGTGTCTTGAATGATGTGTTGTAGTTGCTTGGATAATCTTACCCAAAACCAAGTTTGAATTCTAGAGGTTATTGCTTTTTCATTGAATGAAAACTTGTTAAAAGATATATTTATAAAAATATCCTTTTACCTTAATATTATATTATGGGATTTGATTTCGGTATATTCAATATTAGTATAAAATTTGTTATACTGTTAATTAATTATTATTATTTTTCTTTTATGAAACTTTTTATGTAATTATAAAAAGAATCAAATTATTTTAATAATATAATTATATATAATTAGACGATGGTATAAAAAAAATTTACAATGGTGCATTAAAACTAAATCCTTATACTATTGTTTAAATATTTAAGAATAAAAATTCAATAAACCTTTTTAATGATTAAACTTATATTTTAAAAGTGATTTTATTTTATAATGTTTATAAATAAACTTTAATTGTAAAAGAGATTATTTCTTCATCAATTTTTTAAAATTAAAGTTTTAAAATTAATTTTTTTAATTTAACCTATGAAATAAATTCATACCCTTTTTTTTGGTAATTATCATGTAAAAATAATTTTTATCAATATTATCCAAATAACATATATTATATCAAAATCTCTTTTAGATTAATATTTTCTAGGGATGGATCTACTAACAAAATTTGGGGGCATTTGTCCCACCAAAATTTGAGAATATTTTTAGAAGTATATAGATATATACATATTTTGCCTCCGTTATTTTATTAAGTTTGATCTCACGCTAAAATAAAAATTATGTGAAACTTCTTATTGTACTTATACATTATCTTTGCCCCTATTATATTATTTAAATTTTTTGGATCTGCCACTGATATTTTCAAACATAAATCGCATTAGAGTTAACTCAATTTTGATAAAAATTAAGTTTGCAAAATTAAGTTAACTCAAAATTAATTTTACAAAGTCTAATCCAATCACGCTCTTTATTCCTTTGGCCGAAACAGATGAAAATTGTGGAAAAAAACAAAACACAGACTGAAGAAAATGAGATGAAATAGTAAGATCAGATTATCATGCATGTTGCCGGAAAAGCCACGTCCCTTTTGGTTTGGGTTGTGAAGATAATATGTTTAGAAGGGAACGGCATTATGTAGTCAGAATCTCTACCAACTAAAGGCACATCCAGAGACATAAAGAGAAAGAGACTGGCATGTAAAATATATTTCAAAGGAAGCATGAAATTCCACAGAGAGTAATGCTGTGGAAAATAAGGAGCCATTGTCATTTCCAATCTCCTGAGAAGACCACAGGAGCTGCATGATTCTCATCTTCTACACACTCTATTAGTGAATGGATTAGATTGATCAGTATGCTACTAGTACTATATGTGCAGTGCACAATATTTCTGACAATTATCTGCACTCGATCGTCCATGGAATATGTATTTGTTCCGGGTGAGGCTCAATTCGTCTCTGAAGTCTTTAGGTAAAGACTAAGGAGTATAAAGTAGATAAAATAGAACATGTTGGGGTTATTTGGATTAGAAAAATTTACAAGAGTTCTATGTAACAGTTGGATTTGATAAAGGGGAAACCTGCTCACCTTAATGTTCCAATTGGTGCCACACAGGGTCATTTAATAAGAGTTTCGGTATTTAAGATGAGAAGGCAAAACATATCATGAAAGTTAGTTTCTTGGGCTGCTAGGAGGAGTCCGGCCTTACTAGGTCGGTCGCTCAAGCTACGTGCCAGTTTGTTCGTATTCTTTCTTCCTCCAATCCTCAACTGAAGATCACTATCATTTACTCTTTGTTCGGTTGGATGGAAGATAAAAGGAAAGAAAATTAGGGAAGAGAAAACGTATGTTTGGTATAATTATTATTCAATACGAATGTGTGTTAAACAAAATGTAACATCGCATAACTTTGATTAAAATGATCTCACGAAGTGTTTTTTTTCCCCCTCCCTTGGGAAGTGTTCTTTTGTAGTAACCAAACGAGCTAAAAATAGATGAAATATGCAATTTTCTTTTGCTTCAATTACAAAAGAAAATAAGAGGAAATAAAAAAAAAAAATAATGGGGGGTTCCACACAAAAAATGTTCTTCATGAAGTGAGAAGAAAATGGAGGGAGAAGGGTTAACGTAATAAAATTATTACTTTAGTTCTGTACTCTTCTTTTCTACTATAAAAGGAAGGATAAAAGAATTGTTTATAAAGTAGTTATATTTTCTTTTTTGTCTCTTTTTTTAACCAAATAATATGAGAGAAAATGTATTTTTCTCTAAATAATTTTTTTTATTTTGTTTAATATCATTTTCTTTCCGAACAATTCATTAGGGACTTAACTAATTATAAAATTCTGTCATCATCAATTTAAGCGAAAGAGGATTCTTTCGCAGAAAGGATTTTTTTTTTTGGGGGGGGGGGGGGAACTTGATTAGAGAACACAAGAATTCTTAATGATATAATGCTCAATACCTATATTAACACTGCTAATAATAACTTTACTTTTGTTGCTGAGCTTAAGTTGTCCAGTTACTAGTTAGGGCTTGTTTATTTCAACTTTTAATAAATGATAAATTAGAAATTTATTTTCTGCAGACATCTTTATATAAAATAAAATTTTTTTACTTCCATTAAAAGTACTTTTACACATATCAATTAGTAAATCATAAGATACTTATTCAATAGGCCAAATTAAAGTATGAGTAATCAAGTTTGAGAGAGTTTAACATGAATTTTGATTAAACCAAATACTTTTGGTCTTATTTGATTCAATTATGACAAGAATATTGACTTGATTAATATTCATGTTTGGATAAGACTGAAGATATAAATAAAATATATAGAGTTAAATATCATATATAATTAAATCATAACATTTTAAAAATAAAATTAATATAAAAATTACTTTATAGATATTTGGGGTAATATAACAAATATATAATATTAATTGATTCCAACAGTTTTCTTATTAAATTTGATTCACAATAAGCTTTATAAATAGCTTGGTTTTTGACGGATTTTAAAATTTTTACCGAAGGTTTGTGACAACTTAACAGTAAAGAGCAGGACTAGCTAAAGTTACACAAAAATTTTATAAAAATAGATATTGAAAAAGTGAGGAACCTTTAATGGAAAGGAGAAAAGTGATAAAACAAACATAAAAAGGATTGTACATAATATATGAAGAACTATTTTTGTGAGTATATCCTTGCTGGAACACCAAAACAAAAGACAAGTGAATTTGATAAAGGGACCCCAAAAAAACAAAAGCTTTGTGGATTTAAGCAGCCTGGTGTCTTTTCTAATTTTGTTCCTAATACGTGTAGCTATTATCTATAAATAACACGTTTTTTTCTTTCGGAAATGGAAGTGATGGGTACGCCAATCACGTCAGAATGTGTGGAAATCGCCCCCAATAATTGATGCAGAATTAATAGGGCTCAATCAATCCTTACTCTGTTACGTGAAGTGCAATTTGCGACCCCGGCCCTCGGATCAAATCAACATCCAAAAGAAAGAAATTTTGCAGACCCCATAACACCATCTCATGATTTCCATATCAGTAGTTCGAGTAGATAATTATCTCCTTTTTTTTTGGGGGGGGGGGGGTGTTCTAAAAGGAACCGTTATCACTAGATCATAAATTCAGATTAAGTATTATTATCGTCATGCTTAATTTTTAAATTTTCTTTTGATTTAAGATAAAAAGAAAGAGGAAAGATTATTTTTCTCTCTTTTCATAAAATATAAACATAACAAAAAATGTTACAATTTAAATATAAAAAATATCACCGTATAAAGTTTCAAATATTGAGAGACGTTTCAGTCAAAAGGGTTTTATTAAATATAATTGTGGTCACCTCAAAGGCTCATGTCAGTCGTTGCATATAATTGCAGTCAAAGTAAAATAGATAATGAGTTTGATTCGTTTGAATAAAGCCAGTCACCTTAGCTAAAATGAGTAAATAATACAAAACACTCAGCATGCAGCAACACTCGATGATTACTAAACAGGGAAGTGAATTCCTATCCGTGTTAGGCTAAAAATGTGAGACAAGGTTGACAAGTAAAAAAGATGAAGATTGAAAATTCAATGGCAGCCGCACTCCGAGATGATGATACTTCTAAAATTTTGGGTTTAAGCTAAAGTAGTGATATGCCATATATGGTATTCGGCAATAAATTCTAAAATCTAATTCCTTTTTGTTTTGCAAACTAAAACAAAGATCAACGTGAAAAGAAAGGAAATCAACAGAAAGAAATTGGAAAAGAGAACGTTAATTAGGGTTTGAAGGTGCGGTCCATAATGTAATGGCGTGATGCTGCTCAGGCATCCAAAACATCAGATGGGACGTGTGACACTCGCACGCAGCGAGAGAACATATTATTTTCATTAAATAAAAACTTTCTCAGGGTGTTTTTTTTTTTTTTTTTTCATATGGGATTTGTGTAAAAAATATATTAGAATTCGGGAATATACGGAAGAATTTTTATTAATATAGGATTTAATAAAATTAGAATTTTTTATTGTAAATTTTTTTCAATTCTAATATTTTGATATATTTTTCACTTAAATACTATATAAAAAATAAAATCTAAATTCTTCTTGTATATATTCTTATATTTATAAAATTATTTTTTATTGACAAGTAAAAAAATCTTGAAAAAATAATCTTCCTATAGCGTGTTTGGTTTAGTAGAATTGATTTTAGGAAAAATTAATTTTATTAAAATTGATTGTTTGAATTAAATTTTAAATTAAATAATTTATATTTGATAATTTAATTTAAGAAGTGATTTATATTTGAATAGTATTGATCAAAATTACTTTTAAATATATAATTTATAATAAAATACCCAAAATCAATTATGGTGAAATTGAAAAATGAAAAATTTTCACTTCTATTTAAAATTAATTTTGAGACTATAATTGATTTTGACATAAGAAGCTAAATAAGAACAAAAAGGACTAGAATTGATGTTGGCCTCTCAAAATCAAATCCAAATATGCTATTAGTCATAATATTTTAAAGTAGATATCAATTTGGTCCTAAAAAAAATTTTGATATCAATTTAATCCTAACATTTTAAAATTGATATCAATTTGGTTTTAAAAATTAATTTTGATATTCATTTAAGTGTAAACAACCTCTTTAGTTCTAATATTTTAATATTGACATTAATTTGGTTCTAAAAAATTTTTTGACATCAATTTAGTTATAATATTTTGAAATTAACATCAATTTAGTATTGAAAATAATTTTAACATTAATTTAGTTCTAAATTTTTTTTCGTAAAATCAAATTTTTCATCAAATCATTGATATAGAACTAAATTAATGTTAAAATTTAAAATATTATAACTAAATCGATGTCAAAAAAATTTTCAAGAGCAAATTGATGATAATTTTACAATATTAGGATTAAAAAGGATATTTATTCTTAATTTAATCTTAATATTTTGAATTTTGACATTAATTTATTCTAATATTTTGAATTTTGACATCAATTTAGTCCTAACAAATTTTTTGTAAAATCAAATTTATTATCAAATCATTAGTATAGGATTAAATTGATGTCAAAATTCAAAATATTAAAACTAAATTAATATCAAATTTTCTTAACCAAATTTAATGTCAATTTTAGAATATTAACACTAAAAAGAGTATTTACTCAAAAATCTTTGGTCACAGTATCAGTGTTATTATTTTTACAACTATTTTTCAAAACTTTAATTTTCCATGTTATTGTGAATAAAATATAAAATTATCTTTTTAACAAATTGAAATTTAAAAACTTTTATTTTTCAATCAAATGTTTTTATCTTTTAATTTATAATTAATCAATATCCTTAGTTGACAAAACCCAATAAAAATATTAGGAACTCTAAAGTCAGACTTGTTGGATCAAGCACTTATCATTAGGCTAAAAAGTTATCGTTCTTAGCAATGATACAATTTTATTTTCTTATAATCTCTTAGAACTGCATTTAGTATAAGGGAATGCACCCATTATAGATGTCATGGTTTGAGATGTTAAGTCTATCGAATCCTAAAAATAACGTTGGTTAAATAAAGCCAATAATCTTTCCTCCAGTGTCAATCGGAAGATTTGAATCTATGACTTTACTATAGTACCATTTGTTCGATCAAGCGCTTATAATTGTTGGTAATGATGTAACTTTATTTCTTTATAACTTCTCAAAATTGCATCAAATTTAAGAGGCTACACCCATTATAAACACCATAAATCAAGATATTAAGCCTAACAAATCCTAATAGTAATTCTAGCCGAATAAAGCTCACAAAACTCGATATCTACAGCACCAAATATTAAAAAGTGTATAAACACGGCAAATAGCAATGGGAAGGGTGATCTGATTAACAATGAAAACCCCATGTCATACCAGATTGTAGATCTTTCATAGTATTGTCAACTAACCAAAACGCTTTTTTCTTTTGATTTGTTATGTGAGCATTCAACAATTTCTCAAAATAAGTTAAATTAAAAAATATTTTTTTTTATATATACCGAAAATGTATCAAATGAAAGGATTATTTTTTATAAAATATAAGAGGGGTAAATTATATATAAATTGTGAAGAGCTTTGTCTCACTCTAATGATTACACACTCCTCTCTTTCTAATAATATTTAATCACTGCTTCACTCTTCCTCAAGAACATGTATACCGATCAACGATGGATGCGTCTCTTCCTAGCACGCCATGTATAACGCCAACGCCTTCTCTTTTTGCTCTTCTCCCTCAAGTATGGAACAGGGGTAATGAGAATCTCACGAAAGGGAAAACTCTCCGTTGAGTTCGCAACTCAGACACAGAGAGAATTGCGGGGAAAAGGGAATTGGATGGTGACAAGACGAGAAATTTTGAAACACCCTGATTTCTTATGCAGCTTTTCTTCACAACCCCCCCCCCCTTTTTCTTTCTCTCTCAAAAAAACACAAAACCCCCCAACCCCTCCCCAAGAACCCTCTCTCTATTATCCATTGACACAAACGCACACACATATATAAATATACATATACAATTTGTACGCTGAAAGCTGTGGCCCCCAGACCCCAGCTTGCTTCTTGCACTACCATTGAACAGTGCCATTCACCAGCCAAAACGACTTTGCTTATTGCTTTTCCTATTCTGGTTCTACTGTGATTAGAACATCATGTGTCATATACTGCTTGCTACTGAAACACAGTCACGGACACATTGATTCTTGCTCTTTTTCCTCTCCGTCTATATATGCAACATTTTCACAAAAATTGGGTTTTGTATGCAATACGTCCAAGACCATAGATGCAAATTGCAAACTAGCAAATAGTAATAATAATAATAATAAACCGTAAGATAATGATAGAATAGATAAAAATATGTTTAAATTTAACTTATTTTTACTACCTTAATACTTTGTTTATCTTTTCTCTATATCCGTTATAAAATATTTAAAGAGATTAATTTTGATATACTAATAATGTAAAAGAGTTTTATATTATCACTTAAAATATTCTATTTGTAGGATTTTTGAAATAGTGGGATGATTTAGTCAAACCTTTTTATTGATATGGTAATATATATAATTCGATATCTATGTAAAAATTGTTTACATTGATAATATATATAAATTAAATTCATATTTAAATTAAAAAAAAATAGAAATAACTAATGTGATATTTTTATAACTGAAAATAGAAACAGAAAATAAAAAAAATATTTTTCTAACATCGAGCAATCAAATTAAGCAAATACTCATTGCAAAAAGGATTCTATTGCCAAACTTACCGGAGCATCAAAATCATAATTAGGACCCCTTCAATTAATTTTGATGTGGAGAAAAATAATTATTGCTCACATATTTTTTGCAATTATTTTTAGACTTTAATTTTGATATACTGACAATATAAAATTTTTTTATAATGTCATCTAATTAAAACTTCTATTTGCATAACTATTCAAATAATACATGATTAAATCAAATACTTTTACTGATGTAATAATATATAATTAAATATTTTTATAAAAAAAATTTATGCTAACATTATATACAAATTAATTTTTTATTTTTAATTAAAATAATATACGAACGAAAAGTGACAATGATGAGATTGAAGCCTTGCCATATCCGCCACTACCACCACTCACTACCACACCGGTGCTTTGCCTTGAACGACATGACATAAGGTATTAAGGTAGCATTTAATATGAGATAATCTATCTGAATTATTAGTAATATTTGATTAAATTATTTAGGCCTACAATATTACCTTGTTTGGTTAGATAATATTACTGGCAATCCAAATTTAAAAAGTCATGTGGATTACCATTAATATGATAATATGAATTGTCTCCTTGAAATGTGGTAATATGGATTATAACCAATGTGCTAATTCTCCAATTATAATAATAATTATTATTATTGTTGTTGTTGTTGCTGCTATTGTTATTGTTATTTTTAAAAATAATATTAATTAATAATAATATTATTATCAATAAATAATAATAATAATAATTTATTATTATTATTAAAAATAAATAATATTATTAATTATTATTATGATTAAATATTAATTCTATTAATAATTAATTATTATTAAATAATAATTAATATTCATAATATTAATTATTATTATTTAATAACATTTATTAATAAAATTAACTATTATAATCATAATTAATAATTAAATTTTCTCATTCTTATTAATTAATAATAATTATTAATTATTAATATTATAATAATATTATTATAACTAATAATAATACTTAACTATTTTATTATTATTATTATTGTTATTGTTAACTATTTATTATTATTATTATTATTATTATTATTATATTGATTTAATATATATATTACCTAATAATTTTTTTGATATATCAAATAGAGTAATATAAATTGATACTTAGATTACCTATATATATCAAATATTATATTTAATATTATTAACAATTTAAAAGATATTAATATTTTTAAATAATAATCTATATTACTAATAATTTTAATAGATAATATATCAAATGTTACCTAATGATAAAGGCCATTTCCTTCAACACTCCGAAGAAGTTTGGAGTCTGTATCACTACAATTCATGGTTGCTTTTGTCTACCATCTTTCTGTGTACACATATTAAATTCAATGAGCGAATGTTGCAACCTCTCAATTCTTCTCATAACTCAGCCTCTCTGTCGAAAAGCCCTAGCCACTAATGATTGGTCCAGCCCGGGCAGAGTGAGAGAGATGGGAAAAAGACAATATCAATAAAGTGAACTTTTCCAAGAAAAAAAGAAAAAAAGGAAGAAAGGGGGGGAGGGGGGGGACATTGAAGATGAAATATACAATGTTGTTTGCATGTGGTTGCAGATCCAGGGTAAAAAGTGTGGTGGAGCACCAACAGGGGGTAGGATTTAGTAAGTGGAATATCTAGGTAGGCATATAGAGGGGGAAGCGTGGCCCTCACTCTTTTTTGGTTGTTTCTTTGTTCTTTTAGAATCTTTTGGAATATTTACTTACGGTAGTAAGTAACGGTCAATAATATAATAGAATGAAAAAGAAAGAATATATATATATATATATATATATGCTACATTTTATTTGGAAATTTGACGGAGGAAGAGGAGAGTTTTAATACTCTTATTTGAGAGTTTGATGGCTAATAATGGAATGAAAGGTTAACATATTCTTTTTTTTAATATCAAATAATTGTCCCTCCCAAATTTTTTAATTTAGAGGGATAATAAATTTAATTTTTTTGATGATAAAGAAGAGTTTTATAATCTTTCTTTGGTCATTTCATGCTTCTCTCACTAATAACTTCCGAACCAAACACATATTTTGTAAATTTGACCTTGCTATTCCATGCTACCCCATTGACCATTGCTTTGCGTGTATTTGGAAACTAGTTTGCACTGTTTAGAATCGATTTTGATTTTCAAATATCAATTCTAACCAATTTTTATTATGTTTGATTGTATACTTCTAGAATCAATTTTTATTTTTATAATTAGTTTTGAAAGAAATAAAATTTTTTCATTTTTTTATCATAATCACTTTTAGATATATTATCAAACATAAATTACTTTACATCAAAATTAATTTTAATCAAATCAATTTTAACAAAATTAATTCTATCTAGAATCAATTCTACAAAAATCGAATCAAACACGTTAAAATTTTCTGTAAAATAAACTTCTTTAAATTAAGAAAGTAAGGGGATATTTATCATTAAATTATCTAGTATAACTTGATGCACCATATTAATCTAGAAATAAATACAATGTTACTTTCTTACTTTACAGTCATACTGACTTCTGAGAGCTTTTTACAAAGAGTAAACAACGTGCTTCTATATTTGGGCTGACATTGCCAAATGCTTGTTCCACTAACATCCCGCTTGTACCAAAATGCGAGATTTTCCGCCTGTGAATATTCACCAATTCTCGCGTGTAATCGAAGTACCTGTCCCTGCATCATGATCATCAGTAAATTTATGACAATTGCACCATCATGTCCCCGTAACCATAAATATTTGCTTTACATAGTTTTTGTTATTTAATTTGCTACAGCTAATCTGCCATTCGTAGAAATAAAGCGGATTTTTTTCTTCTTAATTTCTTTTGGAAAGTTTTAAGAGAGGAGATTTTCCCACAAGTCTTACATAGTGCTTGGTTGAGCGTTTGCCCACTCTAAACGTGAGTTTCGGAAAGTTTGACCAACCCATGATATTTGGCAAAAATACATTTGTTAATTCTTAAGATGATTTTAGATTGAAACTAAGGTTTGAAAAGAAGAAAGTTTTTGTTATTTTTTTCTATTAACCAAAATCACATTAGTTTTTACTTTTTTTTAATATATAATATCATTTTAACCTTTTCACTTATACTTTTTATTTTCTTTATATTATAATTAAGTAGGTTTAACTCAAATCTAAAAATTAGTTTATAGAGAAAAGATTACCCAAACTTTTACAAAGACTATCTTAATCATAATCCCCAAGTAATATGAGACTTAACACATCCGCTCATACTTAGGACTAGACATTTACAAGTGACCCAATATCAAGTACAAGAATTGCTATGATATCATTTTAGAATTGAATGGATCTAATTCAATTCCAAAAACTAGCTCATTAGGGCAAAGTTACTCAAGCTTTCGTAAAAGTTATCTTAGTCATATTCCCAGTAAAACTCCAACACTTTACTATTTTTTGAACATTTAATTTAGAATATTTTTGCAACTTACTATTCTCATGTTTTATTTTATAATTTCTTTCTAATTGTATCTTCCATGAAAAATATTGCTATATAATAAATTATCTGATATGCAAATAAAATAATTATAATGATTTGGGTATATTATTGCTTATCATATAAAAACATTACAACTTGATTAATTAAGATTTTTATTTAAATTAAAATTCCTTATATGTATCTTTTATTTATAGTAGATTTTTCATTTTAAATGTAATACTAGACTCCAAAAGTTTTTAAAAAATAATATTTATATAATTTATTTAAGTATATTTTGACAATAATGAAATGAAAAAAGGACAATGTTAACTATATATCTTGTTTAATAATTTCTCAGACAAAAGTGATTTTGATCAATATTATTCAAATAATATTAATTTTATCAAACTCATTTTTATTACAAATATTCCCTACTAATATATATAGCATATGAAGTAAAACGAAAGGTTAATTATGAAAATAAGAGTAGTAAATATTGACTATTAAATTTTATATAAATAATTAAAATTAAAATATAGAATAATTAATATAAATTTTTTTAAGTAATAATATAATTTTTAATTGTAATTATTCACGTATAGTTTAATGGCCGAAATTTATTCCTTTCTTCTTTCATGTAAACATAACTCTTGTACTATTATCTAATGTATCATATTTTCTTATCAAATTATATAAAGGAATAATGATATTAGGTAATTTCATCTTCTTTCAAACACTTCTGCCTTTGAACTAGTACAAATCATAACTGGGGTGGATCGGAGTGATTTATAAGATACATAACACTTTGTCACATCATCACCAAAGTCAGATATTTCTTCAAGAACCCTAAGGGTGTATTTAATATTGAGGTAAAAAAAGGGAGGAAGTTTTCATGGATTAGTTTTATATGTAACTTTAAGTAAGAAGGTAATTTAAAAAAATTTTCTCTCCACTTTTATCCCATATGTACTAAACACACCTCAAGTACTAGTACGGATTGAAAAATGTTGACAACAATTAGCTAACCAACCCTTTAAGTATAGATGAAAGAAACATTCCATCAGCATAAGTTTGGTCATCAGTTAATAAGTCAAATGAAGTAAAGAATTGTAATGTTTTCACAATGAGTTAAAGCTTAATGTAATATATGAAAATCTAAACAAAAGCCTGCACATTCACTCTAGCTATTGTAGTAGGCTATTCGCGCGCAGTGCTCTTAATAACAAAATATATTTCAAGGGCCCAGAAATGATAGCAAGTTTAGATACAAACTCAGGCTACAACAACAGACTTATAATGGCCTATAAAGTTAAGGTCCACGGAAAGCACACCTACATGTCCTTGCCATGAACAAGTTAAATAGATTGGCAGAAAATTAAAGTAGATAATCATTTAACGAGGGAACTTTGATGAAGTTTATTTAATCGAACAGTGGAATTGCATACTTTTGGTGTCTGGGAATGGCATATACTGAATTGATTTAAATGGTTGTGACCACTGTTTTGGTACCATAAAAACACTATGCTACTGTTCATCGTAGAATGAGATAAAACAGACATAGATGGTAATCATGCACTCACATGTCCCCTTGTTCCAAATACTACTATAGTGAAAAAGAAGGGAAAGAAAAAACAATGAAGAGCAGGGAGATGATAAAAAGAGATATACAGTAGTTGTTTCACACTATAAATCATAGAGACTGCTTTTATTTGAAGATATAAAGATAGATATTACAAAGGGACACTTATAAAGATGTACCCAAAAAAAAGGGGCACTTATAAAAAGATAACAGTCAGAGGCTACCATTGTATTATAACTCATGATATTCTTGCAAAAAATTGTGTTCAAAAAACATTTCTTAATTATAAATTATAGTTGAAATATCAAAGATCAATATATAATTAGATAGAGTAATATTATTTATACTTATTTTAGAGACTTATTATAAATATATAATGTGAGAGAAAAAAACAAAATTGTGGATCTATCACTTTTTATATTTTTAGTGTCCATCATCCTATGTCTTTTTTTTTATTATGTATTTACAATGAATTCTAAAATAAGTATAGATAATATTTTTTAATTTGAAACGACGGTAGATGAACTTTTCCAATGCCGACAAATCATAAGGATAATTATTTATACGACACATTATTAACATCAGACAACCCCACCTATTCGAAAGGAACATGGTTATAAGTTAACCATTTACTGGCTCATGTTAACAAAAGGGTAGAACTAATACATAAATGAAATGAGTTTGTCTCTGTTCATGAATTAGCCTTTTGTCTGCTTAGAGTTACATTGAGCTGAAGACCTTTTTTTTAAAAAAAAAATGGTTTTGGGGTGGACTAGCATATATGCTAAAAATGGCTATTCATTGCATGCTTCCCTAAAATAATTGCTTTGCTTTGGCTTCACTTTTCGGCACCTTTAATTTCACTTAAAGAAGGAACTGTGAATTGTAATCTTAAGAAATGACATTACCGCGTGCAAATGAAAGATCTAGGTGGGTCATCTAAGACTGCTTTATGCACAGTTAAGTTGATTCCTTGATTACGACATTACAGGCTCAATCAGCATCGCAATCTAATGATGATTAGAGCAAAACACTTGCTTAGATGTCGTAAAAGCAAAATGAATTGCCTGTCCCCACTTCTCAGAAATTATTTTATATTCTTTGAACACACTAAATGCATGCCTTAAGCAATATCTTTATAATTTGATTTTAAACAAACTTAAACAAAATTTACCTCACTAACTTAAAATCAATGGTAGAATTTTTTTTTTCTTGAAGCATACATTAAATATATCAGATTATTTTTTATATATTATTAGTGTAAAATAATTTTACATGATCATCTAATTACATATTTCTATTTATAAGATTTTTAAAGTAATAGATGATTAAATTAAATATTTTACTAATGTGATAATATATAATTAAATATCTATGTAAAATTTTTTTATATTGATATTATATTAAAATTAAATTCTAAATATATTCCATGAACATGTAATAATTTCATTACCAGACACATGAGAGTAAGAATAACAATAAAATGTAATGTTATTTATACAACTTTTTAGGACATCTTCAAAAGGACATCTTAAAATGTCCCTTAAAATTAATTAAAAAAGTTGAGAATCACTCTCAATCTATATTTAAAAAACATCTTGAGGTATTTATTTAAAAATATTCAAAAAAATAGTACAAATAATATTTCTCTACTATTAAACTTGAATTGCAGGCTCGGTTAATTAATCTAGGGCCATAATGTATTGATGCTGGTCAACCTCTGTTATCGACCATGACCTAAATATACTCTCAACTTCTGAGGTCATTAACTGCCATTAGTTGAGTGCCAATGCCTCTATGCCATGCCCTAAACAGTAAACACCGGCCGAGATGTGGTTTTCCTCACTTTTATTTTAACGGATAGTCATAGGACAACAGGAAGCATTTCAAAACTGGTAAATGATCTTGTCATAAGGCACAACCATTATTCATTAAGCAAAAGTTTTGAAACTTTAGAAGGTTCAGCCAATGGTCTAGAAAAGCAGCGTAAAGAAAATAAATAAATAAATAAAAGGTTAGTAGAAGCTCGGAATGATTCATCGCTGACCCACAAAATAGAACATATGAGAATCAAATATCTGTTTGACACCATGAACTATAATCAAAATCAATTACAGTTAACGGTGCATCTAGAAGTCAGTGTCAGCTCTCAAGAGTAGATTTTATGTTCTTCAGCTTAGTCAATGGAAGCAATTATCCTCTCAGCAAGTGTATATATATAATACCTGTCGGTAATTTTGTCAAGCTGGATTGGACAATAAACCCACAAGATTAGTAGTATAGGTTTCGCCAATTAATTCATTGTATAGGTTGAATTGGATGACATAATAAAAATGATCCACAGTACACAACAAAACAAAATTTATACAAACTTTCATAAAATGTCATTATTATTATTATTATTTGTGAAAAAGAAACTAATGAATCACACGTTCAATAATTTAGATGTGATTTTGACAAATTTAAATTGGTCTAACTATAATCTGGTTCTGGGGTTCAATCAGTTCAAGTCCGGATAGATTCTATACGGGTTATTAAAATTTTTATTATAATTTTTGTAAATTATCCCCTATATATATATTTGAATAAAAATTAATTCAAATAGTTTTCAAATTTTAAAGTTAATTAATATGAAAATGTCAATAGCATAGCATCTTTTATTAACTTTATTTATTTTGAGTAATTTTTCATACTTTCAGCACTTAATATGAAAATCACTCTAGCATTACAAATTCATAATTTTTCAAGACAAAATGTAATGTATTAATTGGTTCTTAACTATCCCAATTTTTAAGCTGCCAACCTAGTTTCTAAAGTTCTAATATTTTTTTGGTACATAAAGTTCAAGTATTTTGAGCCATTTGTTTTTGTAAAAATATGTAATTTTTGTTTATTAAATGTAATCTTACTAAACAAGTCGCCGGTCAAGTAAGCTTAAATTAAACGATTAAAGAGCCTCCACAACATTAGGGGTCTGGACATGTAAAAACGCGTTGCTGAAGTGAGAGGAGTTCGTAGCCTCAACACACGATTAGTTTTACTCTCAAAGGTGTAAGAGTGCTTGGACAAAGAATGAAAAATAGATATAATTTTGTAGTTTTAGGCTTGCTATGAAGCACCAAGCTATAAAACCTTTTGATCTCTTATTTTAGACGCGACCCTGCGAGAGAACTTCTATAAAACTCAAGTTCTTGCTGTTGCTAAGTGTTATGCATTTACATTTCCAAATCGACCAAAAGCAGGTTCTGGGGAAATGCTCATTATTCCCCCAAATTGTCATGCATGGCCAAACACGAGGATGTCAGTATGCCACATTCCCCGGTAAATTTGACTCTCCCCAGGAATGCTTTTAGTGAACCAATCGGTTTTAGCAATATCCCTGGGAAGATCATTCTTGATAATGAGATTCCAAAATTTGAAAAATTGATCCATGGATAGTTGAACAGAGAAAAAGAAAATTGGCGCACTAAATAAAAGTTTAATTGTTAAATAGTTCCTATATAAAATAGAGCACGCAAGATTACATGAACTAGAAAAAGTCTGCATATGCTTTTGTAGCCTATTCTAATGGATCCCCTCAAATGGGTCCAAGGTCTACCGTAAATTCGTATACACAAAAATACCGAAAATTTGCAAGGAGCGAGATATTTTATTAACAGCTCCAAGGCCATAATGATCAAATCTACAAACACCTGTAACAAGGCATGGCATATATTTGAGGATTTGAAAATCTAGAACGTACACACATGCAGACTATGCTTCACATTGTAAGGATTTGCCGGCTTGAAGAGCTTCTTGTAGGCAGTCCACAGCACCTTCATAGTTCAAAAAGCCCATAAACCAAAATTCGTGATTGTCCACAGAGATCACCTGGATGTACTTTTCAGCAGGATTGGTTGTGTTTGATGAAGGATTCACCGCTTTTAGCTCATGTAATGGGATAACTACCTATATTCATTATACTACGTCCATATTAACTGACAAAAATGACACTTGGATAAAATGTTTGTCTAGATCAGATAAACTAAACAAGTAAAGAGAAATACGTATGATGTTCTTATGTAACATACTTTTGGGAAACTCTTTTCTAAAATGACAAGGTTTCTCCCTGGAATAGGTAGCATCAATAGTTTTCTCAGTGGCTTTTCAAAGAAATGGAGGTCATCATTGTGGGTGAAAATGCGTTCACAGGGAAAAAAAAAAAAAAAAACAAAGGATTGGCATGGGTATTTAATAGCTGATAAGATTGGGTGGCAGTCTGGCAGACGATGAAGATGGTAAAAGTGCCAAAAGAAGACTCTAGTTTGATTGGGAAAGCGACTTACTTTGAGGTGAGCTAGTGATTTTCAGGGTATTTGAGATTAACGGGATATGTTATGCTGCCCATTACACCAACTATCAGCAATCGCTGAACTGATCGTTAAGACTAGTGCTGCATGAGTGTTTCTCCCATCAGCAACAGGCTTGGTAGCTTGATTCAAAGCTCAATAATACGAAATATCAATTGGCTTAACATTTGGATTCAGAGCTCAACCCTAATATCAAATACCAGTTGGCTTGATTCGAAGCTCTATAATATCAAATATCAATTGGCTTAATATTGGGATTCAGGGCTCAACACTAATATGAAAATGTCGATTGGCTTAATCTCTCTCTCTCTTCCCCCCCCCCCCCCAACCCCCCAAAAAAATAAATAAATATGTATTCTCAAGTTAAATGCACACAAATCATTTAATCAAGCCAATCTTCCACTGAGATAGTTTATATCCTTGTTCAAACTTTGAACACTGACACTGGGTGATTTATCCCCTTCAGGTATGGTCTATTTCCTCTTTACTTCTCAGATTTCATATTGTCTTCTGGTATATTTGTAGTGAACCAAAAGCATATGCTTGAAAACTATGTTTTCGCAATTATGGATAATCTCCTTTTTTTAAATAGTCAACTCTCTTCAGTCAACCAAAGATTGTAATTTGTAATATAACAACTGACAACACTAAGATAAAACTTCATGAGCTACTAGCAGACAAAATTTGAAATAAAACAACTCAAGTACATATACATAATCCAGTCAGATAAACTAAGGTCAAAAGTTTAAGAGGAAAATATACTTCATGTCAGGCCGGTGCTTTCCTTTTCTATGTTTAAGGTATTGAATATGTACCTTATAATAGCTCCATTCTGTTCCGTTGTCAGATTGATAAGAAATAGGGTTGTCACTGGAATACGCAACTTTTGCTGTGGATATATACAAAACTCCCATTACTGGACCAGCTGATGTTGATAGATAACATGCATAAGAATTCTGAAGCCGTTCCTCTGGAACTGTCTCGAATGTCTGCAGAAAAATCTTCTCATATCCACCTTCCGCCAGGACCTTTGTTCCCTGGGCGATTCTTCCCATAGCAGCTTCAGCAAAACTAGGGCTTGTTTTCACTTAAACACAACGTAAAAAAACGAGGACATATCAGTTACATAATGTAGAAGGTTCAATGTCATCAAGGATGATGACAGGGGGAAAAAAGATAATAAGAGACAGAAGATCCACCGAGTACGTTGATAATTAAAACATAAATAGCAAAAGGATACCGCTTAATACAACCACTGGTTGACATGATGACTAAGGAAATGTTGGATAAGCTAACAACAGCAGAGAACGGCATCTAAGGTAAATGTCACACAACAAGGGTTAGTTTGGCACACCCTCCTTCAAAATGGGGGTTGAAAGACTAAGGGGACGAGATTTCAACTTGATTACATATACATCTCATCCACGAATTCTTACCTACATTTTTAAGCATATTACCTGACCCACTCCGGAAAATGAAAACATTTCTAAAAAGAATAGTACTAAAACGATCATGGGCACACCCTATTGGCAAAATAACACAACATGTCAGACGGACATATATGCAAACAAAGAATGAATCACATCATTGCCAGCAACAATTTTATCCCACATAAATGTGTGACACTTCTTCAAAGGGTCCCTCATGTTACACAAACGGACATTCCAGACAGGTACATAGCAATTCCCTGTACAACTCTAATATCAGTTTCCTACATAACTAAATTTCAATATGATTCCCATAATTGTTTAATCAAATGCCAGCACCAGCATCATTCCACGTGCACATACTTTAGAATTTAGAAACAGAACAACAACGAACGAATAAAAACTTAATAAATAAATAAACAAAAGCAGAAAACTTACAGTGCTGCCACGTGTTTCCAGCGAGATTCTCAGCTGTCCGAGTTGCCTCCCCCACCTTCTTTCCCCATCTTCCCAGCACATTCCGAACCGTCACCACCGTCTCTGATCAAAACAACCAAAATTCCATAACAATCACACACTTCGCACGCATGCATGCAACTGCGTATGCATGAAAATAAAAGTCACCAAAAAATAAATTAAGAAAAAAGGAGAATACTCACCAAAGAAGGTGACCGAGGACGCGGATTGAGATGAAGAAGAAGACGAAGAAGAAGCATTAGAAAAAGGGGAAGAGAAATAGGAGCGTGGATTGAACCGCGATTCGTGAGGGGAAGACACGAAGGTCGATTCCGTAACCAATTCGGGGCTCCAATGCACCGACTTCTTCACGCTACCGGACGACGATACGATGCGTTCCGGCGGCGGAACCTGCGATTCCGATCCCGATCCGTTCGGTGAGCCTCCGGCGGCGAAGTCTCCGTTCGGGACGCCAGATGTTTTTTCCGTTTCCGGCTTCGGCGGCTCCATGATGCCCAGTTTCGGTGATCGCGAGGTGGAGGTGGGTGGCGCGTGAGAGCGCGTGTGTTGACGATGCTTCGCCTTGGATTTTGAAGGCTTTCGGTCTGGGGTTTTGAAACTTTTTTTGGAAGTTTGTTATTTTTTGTTGAGAAGAGGAAGGAAAGGAAGGGCAGGATTGTAATTTCCTTGGTAGCTAAATGAATTGTTAGCTTTTTTTAGCGCGAAGATGATGGATGGGGCGCTTTCCGTCCATTCGCTTGAGCCGCTAGCTGTTGAGATCACGAGAGGAATTTCGACGAAAAGAGAGGGTGCTTTTTGTAATTTCACGTTCGCTGAAACTCCTGTTCATTATTTAATTAGTAATAATATTATTTATACCACATTTTCACATCTAATTATATGTTTAGCTTAGATATTAATTACAAAATAAGTTATTTTTTAAAAAAATTAATTTTTTTGAGATTGAGACCTTAAAAGTAATCAAATGCCTTAAAAAATTATGTGGATGTCATGAAATAGAATTATTTTTAGATATAAGATCGTTAAAATTTTGCTCAGGTTCAAATCTAAAATTTCAACATAAAGGTCAGAAATATTGTAGCATCACATGTACATGACAGACAAATGAGTAAATAATTTATCTTCTGAACAAATCTTCTTAAACATCTTCTTAATTATTAAATGAAGAAAAAATTGATTATTATTTAAGATTTCAAGACATTAATTGTATTTACATTTTATTTTATTTAATATTTAGGAGAATATTTAAAATTTTTTTTAAGAAGTTATATCATTACCCTTGTTTTTTAATTTTCACTTGTGTGAAAGCTCATCTTTAATTGCTTATGAAAAATCACTTGTAAAATATAGTGTGTGTTTGGTTCTGTTTTTTATAAAATTAATTTTAGATAGAATTAATTTGGTAAGAACTTATTTTAAGATAAAATAATTTATGTTTAATAATTATTCTAAAAATTATTCTGATAAAAAATAAAAAATTTTTACTTCTCTTAAAATCAATTTAAATACAAGAATTGATTCTGCCTTTTCACAATTAAACATCTTCTAAGATATTCAAAATCAATTATTCGATCTTACAATTAATTCTACCAACTCTAAAAAAATTTCCAAACAACATTATATATCCAAATGTGATTCAACTTTTGAGATAAGAGGAAGAAATTCGTCATTCCTTTTTCTTTTCACAGGGGTGAAATTTAAGGATGAAATGATAAATAAATGGCTGAACTGAATTTAGATGCAATTTGTATTTGGGGTAGGTGACGATAATTCTAGCCTTTTTTTTCATTTTACTTTTTCTAAAATAGCAATGATACCTCCTTGTAAATAGAATTTAGAAATAAAAAATGATTTTAATGTTAGTGTTTCGCAAAAGAGAAAGAAAATATACAAATTTTTTAAGTAGGGGAGTCAAGACCTATCATCGTTTTATGTATATAATTCACTACTTTTATTATCGTCGTCCAAAAGAATGAGACGGATTGGTGTTGAATCACATGGATACGTTGTCCTGACATACAACAAAGTGAGTTTGGGACCTTTGCCATTTGTTTTATTTTGGAGAAAAAGGGAGGAAAGGACTTCCGCAAAAAGAAAATGGACAGATTACTCAATTTTCTCTCCATTTGTTTGTCAAGGAATAGTGAGAAAGAAGGTAAAATAGGTGTGGGGCCATGTTAAAACTTTTCTGCACAGCTATGCGAAGAAAAATCCGAAGTAGCAGAGAAAAATGATAAATATCTATTTTATCCTGCATAAAATGAGAAAATTTTGAAAATATATAAAAAGACATAGAAATATATTAAAATGAAAATAAATAATATTTAATAAAAGAATGAAACAGTTTTTATTTACTAAAAAAAGGGATAATTTTAGTAAAAATAAATAAATAGAAAAGTAGTTAAAAATTAAATAAAAATAATATATTTATATATGATTATAATAAAAACATAAATATCATTTTATTACAACTCTCATTTTTTTCTTTTATTTTCTCTTTTTTCCATTTTTTTCATTTTCTTTCTTCTTATTTTCTTTTCTCACCCAAACAAATCATTAAAGTAAGTAGAAATCTTCCCAATGAAGCCGAATATAAGCTGCGTAACATACTAACATGCCGTGTTCCGGCCTTAATTAGCTTGTCGCAAGTGTTAACTGTTGTTATTAGTATCTAAACCGTGTATGCCTCTTTTTTTTTTTTGGGGCCACCCGGGCGTACTCATTTTTCGGCTATCGGGTGTACTTATTTGGATATGCATGGATAGCACAATGGGCTGCTGTTTGGTAATGTGGGGCTGTCAGTCTTGTCATTCTTGGGCCTCTGGAATATCAGACTTAAGGAGTCCAAGAATTATATGAGTACCCTTTATAATCGCCAGCCCTTCTTCAGTGCTTCTTACTCCTATCGTTTTCCTCATCCTGATCCCATTTTTTTTTTTTTTTTCAACTTGCTTCCTATCAAATCTATACTTAGAGGCTAGAGCACCTGACTCACTCAACATCAGCACCATAGAAGTTAGGTTAAGCTTTGATTTAAATAAGATTAAGTCTACTTCAAAAAAAAAAAAAACTTGAATTGACCAACTATCAGTCATAAACATTGTTATAGATTCGCACTAACTTTTTTGTGAAAACATAAAAGTTTGACCTGGTCCAATAACTTATTTAGAAGCCTGCATTGCATAAGTGAAGGCTGCGGCTGTCGACCAAAAAGAGAAAAGGGGGGGGGGGGAGTGAAGCTTACTACGGCATGGATTTCCAAAGAGTGTGTTTAGGTTAACCAAATTTTGGAATTGATTTGATTTAAATTGAATTGATTTGATTTATAAATTAAATTTTATATTTGAAATGATTGTATAAAAATAAGATTTTTATTGATTTAGAAATTAATTCTTATATTTATGATATATTAGATTGTGTTTGAAATGATTAAGAATAAAATTAATTTGATTTGATTTGATTTACATCTAAATTTTAAAATCAAATCAATTCCCATCAAATTCTTTCAAATTTGATAGGATTTCAAATAAAAATTAAAGTAGTTAAAATTCCATGGTAATTAGAAATTATATTATTTCTTATTTTTAAAACAACTAAACACAATATTCGATTTTTAAATCAAATCATTTCCATTTTTTTACTATTCCAAACACACTCAAATAGAACAATTAGAAAAATTAGAACACAATTCCAACAGAAAAAAAATGGAAGTTTGTTCTTTTTTTCTAAATTAACTCTTTGATATAAGGCTGTACTATGTTCAGCCTCTACATGAGCATCAAATTTGAGCTAAAAGCCAAAAGATCTTATGGCCAATTCAAGTTTAGAGCAGTTTACTGAAGCATTTAGTCAAACATGTAGGCTACGTTATGTGAAAGAGGGCAAATAACACATCATAGGGAGAACAATTATCAAACAACAAACTCAGAACCCTTAAATAGAGAGAACAACCTCATAATAAAAGGTTATTGAAATAACATTATCAAACATCAAATAAAATCATGAATAGATCAGATTGAAGAACATGATTAACGGAAGAAACATTAAATATAGTGAAAGTGCTAAACAACAAAACTCATGATTGAAGTTGCTGCAGCAGGAGACTAGTGAGCTCTAGCGCGAGCACAAGACTAGATCGAAGCTGAGCCAGCACGAGCACAAGTCGAAGGTCATTTATTCAAATCGGTGAGCACGAGGCCATAAGCAATCGAGCATGAAGAAGATAGATCGGGAAGCATGAAGAGAAATTGGAAATTGGGGTTCAAATAGAAGCAAAATGAGGTACAATTGATTGAGCGCCCCAAATATGTTTCGGTTCAGTTTTAAAAAGGTTTTTAAAAAATTAATTTTTTAATTTAATTTTGATACATTGTAAATATAAAAACAGTTTTATGTAGATATCCGATCATATATTGCTACATCAGTAAAAGTAGTTGGTTTTATACGTACTATTTGAATGATCATGGAAATGATAAGATTTAATTTGATAACAGTGTAAAAATTAAGTGAATCAAAATTAAACTCATTTTTTTAGAGTTTGGTTTGATTTAATTAAAGGTCTAGTTTGATTTACGGTTATTTTGCCCAAACCTAGGCTAAAAACTTTTTTTTTCATTTTTTAAATAAATATAACATTTAACAGACTTATTATAATCTATATAAAATGAATATAAACATTTAAGTATTGTAAATTTTAGTTGTGTGCATATATTATATAAATGTTTTATAAGTTAGGCTAATAGACTAATTAAATACTCTCTTCAAAGCCCAATCCTCAATTTACATAATTAATTAAAAGCTCAAATAAACTAGGCTTACGTATGTCACAAATAGATTAAATTGTAAACTTCTAAAAAACCATGTCGCATATTTTCACCTGAACATATATATCATACATTTTATACTCTCCCATTACATAGCTAATCCAATTCATTAAAATTTATAGATCCATGAGTGGTTGGTCACAATAGACATAGAGTGTAATTTTAGGCGAATTTTACCTATAATATCAAAAATTTGAATTTTGGAATCGTCATTTTAAGGAGGACTCCACCTAACTACAAGTTATAGCTTGAAATTGAGAAAATAATTCCTTAAAAAAATTTAGAATTTATAGACCATGATGATTGGTTGCTACTAATTAAATAGGGTGGATATGATTTTGATGGAGATTTTATACGATTAGGTAAAAGGGTTAATGTCTATTTTCAAATAATGAATTAATCGAATATAATTGGAGATGAGCTCGCGACATCAAAATTTCTATATATTTTACAGGGCAATCATTACGGGACAAACATAAAGGAATACAAATTAGATAAGCTTACATTAGTAAAATCATCAAATGATTGCCAGCTTTCGCTAGCTCTTTATTCATCATTCGATTAGAGTTTTTAAAAGATACAACTGTGAAGACTTTTCCCACACTAATCCAAAAGAATGACAATGGGTAATCGGGTTCATTGAGTTAGGTTGCCCGTTATGCCAAATAAGCCATACTGCTTCGCGTCATGAGTTTTGTTGCAGTGTGTTTGGTTTTACTTTAAAATCAATTTTGAACCATCAGAATTGATTTTACCCATTTTTCAACTTTTGGTTTTGTTTTTTTTTTTTTTTGAGAATTGATTCAGGGCTTCAAAATTGATTTTATAAGAAATAAAAATTTGTTGCTTTTTAGTTAGTTGTTGTGTATTTACAGAAAATTTTATTACAATCACTTTTTAAATCAAATTATTAAATATAAATTACTTTATCACTAAATAATTTTAATTAAAATTAATTCTATTTAAAATCAATTTTACAAATATAAAACCAAACACACACTAATAATTAAACATAAAACAGCTCATGTTCCCTCTGGTCCCTACTGCTCGAAGTTCCACAAATTATAAATCTAAAATCTCTCCTCAATCATAAGTTCAGTGCACTAAACAATTTCCTTTGAAAATATTTCGGACAACGAAACATGCAATGCACTGCACAATATTTCCTTTGAAATTATGTTTTTTTATTTGGGGAGAAATGGAATATGAACATGTTAGTTGCTTTCCCATGCAATGGTCAATTAATATTATCCTTTCCTTCTCTCTCCCCAATGATCAAGTAATTGTACGTATATATATCATCAATTAAAAAATAGCAATATATGCCAGCTTAACTGCTGATATAAAAATGAGAATTAGAAAACATATAGTGACGTTACATTAGAAAAATAGAGAGAAAAGATAGACCAAGTTTAATGAAGAAGAAAGGGTGTCACGTAGTTCAAATAATTCACCAAAGAAAAATTAAAACTAAAATGATGAAATGGTCAAGGGTGATGAAAAGTACCCGCGTGTTGACCTCATCGATGATGATACAACAGAACAAATCAAATATGACAGCAACTTGAGGGTGATATTCTACTAGAACCGTTGTTTAAAAGTCGAAGTGAGAAAAGGCTAACGCGTAAAGACGTACAGGAAATGGGAATGGGTAGCAGGGAAACCGCCGCCCTAGAGCGGTTGGACCAAGATAGCGACCTCTCACTGATCCTTTGAACCAACTCACGTAGTTAACTTGTACAAATCCCAAACTCATTAATAAAGAATAACAATACGGTATTTGACGGTTCCGTATTGGACCCATTACTCACAAGTCACATCACAAATGCACCGCCTTAGGTACGGTACATCTATAAGAAATAGGCAATATTATTATACCCCAAAAATGGGGAGATGTTTCGACTATAAATATAGGCACGGTAAGTGCTGCATTTGCACATCACAAAATCATAGTTTAAGGCACTTGAGGGAATCTTACCCATTATTCATTGATTTCTTCGCTGTCCACTGCCGATCTCATATCACCTATTTCTATATATCCTCCCTCTCCCCTCTTCATCTTTCACTCACAATTCACACCTCTTATTTTCTCAGAACAGTTTCTTTGTTCTCTCTTTCTCTAGAAGATAACATGGGTTTTACTTCATTCCAAGTGTTCTTGATATTGGGGCTTTTGGCCACCTCATGCATAGCACAAGCCCCAGGAGGTGCACCCACACAACCACCGACAGCAACCCCATCACCACCACGTTCCAAAGGTTCTCCAACTCCTGCACCTAGCCCCAGCACTTCTTCTCCTTCACCACCTGCACCTGGCCAAGGCGGCCTTGCACCTGGACCAGGTGGCGCTGGCTCATCAGAGCCACCACCGGCGGCTTTGGCACCCTCTGCTGCATTCTCCATTGGCAACACCTTCGTTGCTGGCACTGCCCTTGTTGGAACCTTGGTTGCCATGACTTTGGCTTAAAATCTATATGTTTGATTTTCATTATATGGTCTCGTTGCAGTAGCTTCACTTATTTTATTCCGGTTCCTTTATTTATGTTTTTTTTTTTTTTTTTCGTTTGTGTTTGTTCATTGATGTATTTGGGAGGGGTGAGGTTGATGATGAGGATTATGATTATTTGGTGATTCTTTGTTTTTGTGGTCGACGGTGTACATCTGAATAGAAAGAATAAAACATTTTCTCATTCTTTTACTTACACGCTACAAGCTTGTAATCCTTTCTTTAATTCCAGTGCACGACATAGTTAGCTTTCTATAAGAAATATACTACCTTTAATTAAAAAAAGAATATAAAGTTTATTTATAAATTTTCGATCTTATAAAGTTTATTACAATCTATATAAACAGGATTACTTAAAAAATTATATGATCATGTAAATTAGCTTTTTAATAATAAATTAATACTTATTATGATTTTTCCAAAATAAGCAAACTTAATTACACTCCTTATCTTTGTGCCGATTCATAATAAATTATCTGCGTTTATATGATAAATGTCCCGTCTCAGAAAGTTTAACGATTTAAAAAATGAGAGAAAGCATTATTTAAAATAATAAAATGAGAGAGAAAATTATTGAAATGTTAAGTACTTTAATAGAAGGTAATTTAACCTAACCCAGTTACATTTTTTAATTCTGGTAATTAATTATTTGCAAATATTTTATAACATAATGAGTATTGTTTAATGCTGCCATTACAAATTATAATTTATAGACGTGATTTTTTTATTGCTATAGCAATTATTTAATTCCTCAAAATTAATTTTTTTTAGTTTCCTTAAAATAAAGGGTTGCTTAGTTTTAATGTAAAATTAATTAAAACAAGACAAGTTCCTTTTTTTTTTCGTCATATGTGAAAATATGACAATAACATAAAAAATAATAAACTTTTTATTGCAGTATTTGCATTAAATGATTCCTGAGCGAATATTAATTAATTAATTTTCGTAATCTGAGTGTTAATTGGGCACCTAATGACCGAAAGGAACCAACAAAAACTAATAAAAATGTCTAATTGGATTGGGCCATCTGGCGTAGCTGGGTTGAGTCTGTCCAAACCCAAGCTTAATTGGTTCAGTTCACGGGTTGAGAGTTTACAAAGCAGAAGACACGATGCATGACCCGAAGTGAGTAAAAAAGAAAAGCATAACTTTCAAAAAAAAAAATTGCTGTTAGAATTTTCAATTTTGGTTCAGATAATTTGATATTGTTTTTAATCTTCAAATTAATATTCTAAAAATAAGACCAAATTGTTCGGTTGAAACAATTGAAATGTAAATCAATTATATTTTTTATTCAAATCTTTTTACTTTAATTGCAATTAAATCATAATTTAATTATTATTTTAATCCATTGAATTATGAACTAAAAGTTTTATTAATTTAATTTTTAATTTAATTGCTAAAATTATTTTAAATAAATGAATAATTTTAATAATTTTAATTTATTTAAATGTCATTATCAAATCCTAAAAATTCTTAATAAATGTTTATGATTGCGCAGCATTATTCTTCATCAGATATTTAGAGCGGGACAAATGGTTGTTATGTGACAACCATTCACAAACAGTGCATGCACCTGGCAGAATGCAGGCCGTACGTGCGCCATGAAAGTTTCGTGGTATGAAAGTTTTGTCATTGTTGTCTCTCCAACAGGCCTTTTGGTTATCACTGGAGAATGGATTCAAATTGAAGCTAATATTGACAATGCCGAGAGACAATATTCACAATTTCACATGTGTTAGCGGGGACACTGTACTTTTGCATTGTGGGCTCTGAAAGAGAGAGAGAGAGAGAGAGCCACAAATCTCATTGTCATTATACAGGACTAAATGAATTCATGCTCTTTCTTGCGATATGTTTGGGCTGGGCCCAGTGTTTTTCCTAGTCTTGTCCACACGCCAACCAGCTTCTGGATAGGTATGCCCATGTGGCTCTCTATACAGTGACAGCCTCCCTCTACTGTCATATGGAGCCCAAGTGCTTCAAGATTCCTCAAACTATACTCAGTCCTCCTTTCTTCAGTAGAGGAACACTCCGTCAAAGCTTTTACCTTTTTTTTGCCGTTCATGCTGTCTTTTTTTCTATCATGAATTAGGGGTGGCAATTACTACCATACCTGCGGGTATCCATCCCATCCTAATCAGGTTGGGTCAGGTTTAAAATCCATCCCGTAATGAGGCGAGTAGGCACCGGGGCGGGTTTAGATGCGGGTAGGGTCGGGTTCGGGTTCAAGGTAAACCTGCTCCTACTCTACCCGCACCCCATATCTATATTTAATTTATATATGTATAAATTTATTTTTCTAAATATTTCTATTATTCTAAGGTTGTATTTGGTTGAAAGTAAAGATAAATATAAAAATTTTTTAATATATAATTTTTTATATAAAATTGATATATGAAAATTTTTACTTTATTTTTAACTCTTATATCAAATACATATCAAATACATCCTAAACACAAACTAAATTTTAAAATAATTTTCATATAAAAAAAATTAAAATAATTTTTTAAATATTTAAAAGGAGTAGTGGGTAGGAACGGGTAAGGTACAGTTGTGATGGGTTGTTTGCGAATAGGGTTTGGGTTTTGAAAGTCAAAATCCGCAGGTAAAGTAGAGGCGAGTTAAGTCTTGTTTAATGAGGTGAGGGGCGGGTTCGGATTGAGATAAAATCCGCCCCAACCCGCCCATTGTCACCCCTATCATGAATGAACAAATATTTTCACTTTAACAAATAACACAACTGCATTGTAAGGTATAGTTGAAGTGGTTAAAAGACAGGCTTTGCACAAATGCACCCTAGTAGAGGAATCGTGTCCGATTCCTAGGAGCTTGAGGCTAACTGAGGTTAAGCATGAGCATACTCCTATTTATATATATTTTGACAAGAAATTTTAGAAGTAGTTGAAGAGTAAGGTTTTGTATAGAAAATATGTTGGAAATTCTTGTATGGACTAATGTAGGCCAATATCATATCTTATGATGACCTAGATTAATTAAATTTCAAAATAATTAAAATTCATATATTATTTAAGTTTTAAATTTTTTATCACAAACACTACATGTATGATATAGGCTGTGTATGGAGTTGTTACAGCGAGTAGACTTAGGCTTTGTTTCGTTATATTTTTGGAGGACTCAGAAGGCTTTTATTGGAATGAGAATAAAAATATACAGTAATTAATATATTTTGGTGTATAAAAACTTTTTTTTAGAAGGACTTCTGAAATTTCAAAAAACTTTTTGGGAGAAGTATTTTTAAGATTATTTTTCATTCTAACAAAATGTTTTTTAAAAATGAATCTTACTATTACTCTCATATCAATAAACAAAAGTAATTTTACTTTATCCTATCCAAACAAAAATCATTTTTCTAAACTTACTTTTGATATATTTAAATTAAACAAAAATTATTCTTTTAAAAGTAATTCCTCTAAAAGGCCTTCTTTTAAAAGACGTTTCTCAAAAGTTAAACTAAATACATTCTTAGTCTATCAAGTCACTAACACAATGGGAGAGATCCCTTCTTTTAATCATAATTATGTGTCTAGTTGCCCTATAGAAATGGATATCCAAAAACAAAAGAAAACTGTCTGTAAGATGGAAAAATTTACTCTCCGGACTTTCTCTCTATGATCTCTCACATCTTTTTCTTAGATCATATCTACCATGTGATTTCTTTACTTGATCATGAATCTTTCTTCTTCATCAACCTTTTGGGATAATCATAATACTCAATTTAGGTTAAAATTAAGTGTTGAATGATGAAGTGATTTCTTATTATTATTTGTGTTTATTGAGAATTAAATTTCCTAGAAAGTGTCAAAGTAGTAAATGCTTGATTGTTAGCAGTTGCATTATATCTCTGGCAGCCAGAAATTTTTGCAATGCCAAAAGTTGAAACGAAGGAATACTACGCATTGTGGAATTTCCACCTCAAGTTGATACCCAGTAGTGGTGCTGGGATCAGCAAGTTGCTCAAAACGAAAAGGCAGAGGAATTTAATGGACTATAACTTTCTGTTTGGAATTTAACTTCTCTTATTTACTAAAAAAATCCCATTTTATCAAATTCGTGATTTTGGTCTACATTTACTTCACCTATACCAATTTGCAAGCCCAACTATATATGTTAATTCGTGCAGTGCATACTGAGGTTAGGATGTTGGTAGTGAAGCATAATAGGCATAAGGATTTGAATGGCTAATATTGATTATTATCACTAAGATAATAATGAAAGTGACGATTAATAAATAATTGGTATAAAAATGTGCAGATTAGGATGAAAAATTCCGCTCAAACTTTGATCACTTCCTTTTGGGATTTTCTGCAGTAGCATTTGCGGAGGATATCTGTTAAGAACGTAATGATTAAAAGGGTATGAAAACAAAAGCAGAGGCAGAGCTGAATAACACGTATATCCCGATCTTGAACCTTTCAAGTTAGAGTTTATCCGAATCAAAGGCATTTTGTTAGGTAATATTCGTGTCTATTTCTTTTTGTTCTTTCTTTCCGTAAAGTTGATATCAACGGACGCCAATGAATTAAAGGAGGGTCAAGACAATGCCCTGTGTCTACATATTCACCACTTTCTCTTTCACTCGGGGAGTAATTTTTAGATATCATAAATCATTTTTTTTTTCCACAAAGGCAGAGAGGGAAAATTGAAATTGAATACGGGACATCCCATGTTTAATGAGGTAGGCAAGAAATAACTATTAAATTATGAACTTAATTGTTATTATAAATCATTATTTGTTATTATAAAGTAGTGAAGATTATAATAAAACTATATTTATAAATATTTTTATTCCTTCATCTTGTATTTCGGTTCTGTTTTCTCTTGATTTGAGTCTTGAATACATTAATATTTCATATAAAAAAACAATAATTTGAGTGCTTAAAAAATAATATAATAGACTATGTTTAATCAAGAATTTCTCTCATTCCCGATCCTCCGAATTTTTTAGTACTTAAGATTCAAATAAGATTTTTACCTATTAATAAATAAATGTAAATAACTAATATCATAATAATAATATCAAAATTTAAATATTCAAAAAAAGGAATTATAAAAATAAAAATTCAACTACATGAAAATTATAAGAATGAAAATTTTATTTAAACCTTTTCAAAATTATGGCATAACTTGGAATTGAAGACAACTTCACAAGAGTTAACGGGAAAGGAAGAATCGCTAATTTCTGCGTTGAGGGTGCTATTATAAGGGAAGATAGTTTAAGTATAACTTGTTTGGGTAGGTTCACCATTATTTCTATGAAAGAGTGAAGCACCGAATGTACGACTTCAAGCAAGTTGGAAGAGATAATAATGTCATATCAAGAATTAAAAGCTTCCAAGGCATTCACACATAAGAACATTTTACTATTTTGTGTACTACAACAACTATTTTTAACCTTTAATTAATGACAAAACTTTTATCATAAATTACTACTTATCAACATAAAAGATATTTATATTGTAGGAAACACCATTTTTATATGATCATTTCCATCGTTCTGTTCAAAGTCACGGTCTAATTAATTATGTCCAAATTACCATCAAGTAATTCTTCGATCGCGGTCAAAAGTGTACAGTATACTAAAGTTTCAAAAAGCAAAATTTATTAAAGTTTTGCAACTATGGATGACATTGATTATTATATGAAAACGTAATATGACCTTTGTCGTATACATTTTTTTTTAATAATTAAAACAAAGTATCAAAAAAATTGGAGGAAACTCCTCTAAAGTGAGATTGCCTATTAGATGAGAAAGTGAGATTATAAAGTTATCTACCTTTAGATCATTTAGTAGAGTTCACACACAATACACTTTAATAATTTAGAGGTGTAAATTTATAAGGTGGAGCTAGAAAGAAATGAAGAGTGCTTCCTCAACCCTACTCGTGCTGGTTAATCTTTTATATCCACATAGATTTCTCATTTTTTTCTTATGAGAAAAGAAAAATTCATTCATAAAGATATAAATAGACACTTAAAAATTAAATAATACATTAGATCCGACTTTAATAAGAAGAAAATGCATTATATACTTTGAACTAACCCATAATATATGACTATACTCTTTACTCAAAGACTTCCAATTTCTAAAAATTTTTCGCATTGGAAATTGCAACTCAAGGAACATATTAAGCCTTATTTTAAAATAGATTTAAATATTTTTCTTATCTACAAGACTATCAAGATAAAAACATCTAGAAGGGGAATTAAAAACTACAAAGGGAATAACAAAAATAAAATGAAAGATACAAGACTTGCCATTGAGAGAAGCAACAAATTTGGACAATTATGCTCAAGATATCTCATACATTTGAGTTATTTATTCGATTTAAAAAATTCTAAGCAATGAAAAAGATAATAGTGGACTACCACCAAAAAAGAATGACAACCCCTTAATAACACTAACAAAAAAGATTATAATAAGAGAGAAAAGAAGGCATCTCATCTTTTATCCTAACAAGAAAGTCAACATTCATAATTTTTTTTTTTTAAAAAAGAAGATTCATAAAGTCAATGAGGGATGCCTTAAGTTGAACTATGTTGATAAAAATAATAGTTATAACAAAATAAATTTTAATTTTATTAAGTAATTAATAGTTGTAAAATTAATCATATATTAAAAAAATTATAAATGATCATTAAAAGTAGAGGCTATTAAAAAGTTAATGGTTAAAATCGTAGTTATTAAACTCTCAAGTTTTTTTGTAAAATCGTATTTTGGGTGGTTTAAGATTTAGTGTTGATGGGTTTTTGGGTAGAATTGTATCCGGCCAGATGTTGAGATTGAAAGTGTTTACTGTGTATGTATCTTTTTTAAGTTTAAGTCTCCTTAATGTTTGTTTATAGTGAGCTGATCTCTTTGAGTATTCTTAAGGATCTCAAAAGTTAATATATCTTTCATGACTTTTTAGTGTATCGTTCAATATTTATAGGTCATAAAGTTTAATCATGAGATCCTTTTATTCACTATTATTTGAACAAATTATTTTTGGATATTACATCCAGAGGAAAAGTCTAGTCCAATCCCTAAATTGAGTCAAACTCACTGAAAATTTGGATCTCGAACACAAATAAACTTAAATAAACTTAAGTAATAAACTCAGATAAATTCATAAGTTCACTATTTTAGTCGAAATTTAGTTTTTCAAGCACCCAAATACAATATTTCATAAGAAGTAGTCTTAACTAGGACTTTTAAAATTGAAGACCTTGATGTTTTCACTTAAGTTATTTTTATTTTTAGCATTGTGAAGTTTCGATATGTTGCTTTTACTCCGACGTAAGTTATATTATCATATAGCGGTTAGCAAACAACCCACCCACTATTTACTTAAGCAACTTATATATCAATGATAATCTTGTAACTTTGTTTTACATACATTAATTACTGTTTGAGCATTTCTCTCACCTCAAAATTATTTTGTCTCTCTTCTATTTCTCTCTCCTTCACTACTTTCACTTTTCTTAATTTTTTTTTTAATTCAACCATGCAAAAGTCTAAATTGAACTCTCAATAAAACAAACCCGTAACTATAATAGAAAAAGAAGGCACTATATATTCACAATGAACAAAGGTGCATATTAATATAAATTTTTTCTATATTTTTTCATATAAATATAAAGTTTCAAAAGATTATATTTCAATTAAATGAGTTTATAACTAAATATGAACCATAATTGAGAGCTCAATTTAGATTTTTGTATGAGTGAGTTAAAAAAGAAAATTGAGAAAAGTGAAAATAGTGAAGGAGAGAGAAATAGAAGAGGGAATAATATAGAGGTGAGAGAAATGCTCAAACAATAATTAATATGTGTAAAAACAAAGTTACAAAATTATCCTTAATTATAAGCTGCTTAAGTTAATAGTGGGTGATTTTTTATCCGACATAAAATGTGGAGCCTATTACGAAAATGTAGAGATTAACATTATATATATATATATATATATATTTCTGATTTTTTTGAAGAAGACATATTCAAAAAGTAGTTGTTCATATATTTTTGTATCTTTAAATTTAAACGATATATAACATTTTTTTTCTTATTCCATTTTACAATTGCTTATTTACTTAAAAGTTTAAAATTGTTAAAAACATGTCTTACGTGTTTGGTGATTTTAAACCCGAAATATTTTTGGACTCTTTAGCGGATAGGTTATACGCCGAGTACGGCTAAGCCCCGCCGCATTTATTAGATGTGGATAAAATTTTCCATTTCCACCTTTGCTAAGGAAAAAACTTGTTTACAAATTTGTCCCGTATTAAAGAAGAGAAATGTTTTTTTTTACATCATATCAATTAGTATACTTTGACACTTTATATTTATCCCTTTCATTTTTTCTCTTGCTTTTTCATTTTTCTTTTTTTTCTATAATTTTTTTCTAATCTTATCTTTGGGTGTCTGGATATCTATAATAAAGAGTGGTACAAATAACATTTCTCATTAAAAAAATTCTTTTGGATACCCTTTTTTATATATTAAATAAATATAGTCATTATTGCTTACGAGTCAATCTCTCTTGATGTGGCTCTCTGATATATATCGTTTACTATTAGCTAAATCTATTCTCTTCCACAATGAACAGAATACGACTCTTTTTCCTTTAAAAATAAAATCCATTAGCATCAATTAGGTGTTATTAATAAGCTTATAATTCTTGAGAAGCAACTAAAGACCCATCCGGAGGAGAGACGAGCACTAAAGTGAGATAGTTAGACAAATATGGAACTTGAGTCCATGCACGTAAAGAGTGCAAGGTCTTATATGCATCTTTTTCAATTAGTTAAGCCTACCAGCAATATAAGAAATTTAATTTATTATATATATAAAATTTTATTGTTCTTATTAGTTATTATTTTATGAACGAAAGTTTACCAAGCGAGAAAGTTGTCCCATTTAAAGATCAAGAAATGTCATAAATCGCAATGAGTACTTATACAATACCTAAAAATGAGTTATCAATAAAAGATTACTAACGAAAATCTAATCTTAATTCTTTATTAATGTTTTTTTCTTTCTACTAGAAACAGCCCTCATCAGCATATAAATTCTATTATGGTATATAGGTGAGATACTTATGTTGTGTTTTCGTAACTTCGAACTGTTGAGACGTAAGAAAGGTTACAACCACATGTGGAATTAATCAACCAACAAATATAAATAGTAAAATTGTTGGGTGTCAAATATGAAATTTGATTTTTTTAATTAAATTAAATAAAATTAATTCAATCAAATCAATTTTTTTATGATTAAATGTTTAAAACATGATGTAAATGTTCACTAACAAAAATACAAGTATCCATCATTGTGATATTTCGCAAGAATTAAGAAACATTTAAGCACTGCATTATTAATAATTGACGTGCATAAAATATAAGCCTCGTCTTAATCCCCAACTATTATCCGATACATTGGAGTGGGACAACAAACATATTAATTCTTGAAAGTCATTTCCACAATTGCCGCCCCCAGTCAACTTTCTGCCAAGCGAAAAAGAAAAAACGAATTGAGTTTTTCAAAACCCACTAATTAATTGTAGGATATATGATGACCGATGAGGTATACATTAATTCTCATGTCAAACCACAGCTTTTTCCTTTCGGAAAAGGGCATAGGATAATTGCATAAGTGTACTGATCTAGTAATCATAGAATCATACACAAGAATCCCCACATTACCTTTTGTTTTGTGAGTCAATAATAATAATAATGATGATGAGATAAAGCTGATCAAACACAATTTGTCGAAGGTCACATTCATGGTGCCCAATCCATGCGTCGCACGCGAATCTTTGACAAATGGGCACATCAAAGGTGGGTGGCTAGTTAATTGGGGAACCCAGTTCAACGTATTCCTCATCATTTTAACAACTAGGCAACCGCTATTAATTGTGATTTTCAAGCTTTCCAGCTTGTTTAATTTTGACTGCTTGTCTCAGCCAACCGTGCCATCACTTTGTCTCTTCCCCCACCTAGCTAACAAAATTAACACTCAGATACATAAGACTTGCAGAGAGACCAAAAGATGCTATTTTCATCTACAATTTCGTTGTTATGATTGGCATCATAAATTAAATTTTATTAAATTAGGAGGAAAGTTTTCGATGTGAGAGAGCACCTTTTTGTACATCTCCCCATTCCTTTCTTTACATTTTGAATATTGGCCCCAATTAACCTTAAATTAGTTCACATATATTCTCATGGGGTTGGGGTACCTAATCAACAAGACAAGTCAATAAATAAACCTCGTGAAGGTGGCAGTGATCATTTAGCCGCTGGGCTGCGTACGTTGTGGTTGTACTAATCCCATGATCAACTATACAGTTAATTAAGTGAAAAATATTTTAATTTCTAACCTTATGACCCATTGGCCCCCTTTTTAGCCCAATACAATCCAACACATGCATAAAAATATAGAATTGCTTTCATCATGACATTAACCTAAAAAATATGGAGTGGTTATGGAGTTAATTAGCTACAGTACTTGTACATGCATTGGAGCATATAAAGTGGCTAGCAGAAGCTTTATTTCGAGCCCACTTCAATGCTATATTAGGAAGAGAGACACAAATATTTTTGCTAGTTAAAATTTTGTTTCCGATACAAAAAATTAAGAAGATTTGAACGAATTAACCATAGATCGATTTCCACATAACTGATATAGTGGTATATGACTACATATTACATAACATGAAGTCATGAACTATCAGAAATTGAGAATTCAAGGACAAGTTGTAAGTGAGATGTGAGTGAAGAAATCTTACAATGAAAATAATAGAAAAAGGGAGGAAGATATAATAAAGTAAAAAGACTCATGAACATAATGACTTCAGGTTTGATTTTAAATGTAGAGATGGCTGTGGTGTTTTCGTATCACTCCTATGGATGTCTATATGGACCATTAAATTAAATATAACTTCAAATAATAAAGTTCATTAGCCCAAAAATTCGCACACTTAATAATATTCTATGATATTTTATAGTAAGGATAATAATAAATGGTACGAAAGATATTCGTAATGTATTGCACGAATGTGTTTTCTGCCTCTCTCCTCTTGTTTGACTGCATTTCTTCCTACTTTTTAGCCACTGATTTATGTTCCATTCCAAATCAAAGCAAAACACCTCTATTAATCAAATTCACAATGGTAAGACTAAGTACATATATAATTCTCTTTAAACTGGATTACTTGTTCTTAGACAAATACATATGACACACCCGAGTCAATTATCAAAAAAGTGATTCTGATATTTACAAAAAGATGCAAAAAGTATACGTATATATGTCTACCACAAACAAACAAAAGAAAACAAAAGAGAAAAGGAAGAAAACAAATTAAGTGTTGGCCTAGCTAGCCGACCGCGCTAATTGCTAATGGAAGTTAAGGTGGAATGGAACTTGGGCTCACCAACTTGGTACTGCTAATGTGTATTCTCTTTATCAACTTCTTGTCCGTTTGTACGTGTCTATAACTATGGTAAGAGAAAAACACAGTGACCCCACATGATGAAGGATATGACAGAGAGAATTGTTGTCACAAATCACGATTCAGCCAAAAGGAGAGGGCAATGGTAGCATCGTATTGAGAAAAAGATGAAAGGGACACTTAATTGATACTCGATCCCTCTATCAATGGCCAAAAGAATTTGGCCAGTGCTAGATGGTCCTTGTGACTCTGGGAATAGAATAAAGCTCTTTGCTGTTGATGAGCACAAGGAGATGCAACCAGCACATGCAACCAAGTTCCCCCCAAAAAAAGCCATGCCATCACTATTCACTGACTCTTTCAGCTTTGCGGGATTTGTTTGTATCCTCTAATGCTTACAAAAATTGAAGTCACGCAAAGGGGTTGTAGGAGACAAAAATAGTGATAACTCAAAGGGCTATCAGTGACAGTTGATGCTTCGTGTTCCTTGTGTCCAACAACAAGAAGAAGAGATTCCCTGGTTTTTGGTTTTTCAAAATGGATCGCTTCCAAGAAATGGCAATTAGCTAGGTAGGGCTTGTGTCGGTTGTAACCACGTTCATGGCCTGACCAGCCATGATCCCCCAAGGTATTCTAGTTTTTGGGGTCTTGCAAATTGTTCAATTTCTTAGAAGGGAATTAATCGAAGTTGTACATATGCCTTTGAAATTTCAACCATAAATATCTCCAACCTTTTTCAACACCTCAATGTTATGCAATTATTTTTTCAAAGCTTGGCCAATTGCATATGTATAGTATATGGATACAACTATACAAGACATTCGGGAATAGATTCTATACAATTCCAACACCTAGTATATAAGTATATTCACAATAAAAGTGAGTATTACTAGTTTTATTTAAAATAAACCCACTTATTTTTTAGTTTCATCAATTTTATTTTAAATGTATTTAAATATGAATTGTTCAATTTGCAATTGTGCAAGAATTTTTGCATTTGGGATCCGGTGGTCCTTCTCCTACAATGTTCAATGCATTTTTTTACTGCAAAATCTTAGATTTGTTCAATGTTGCTTTTTTGCACGATTACACGGTCTCTTTCATCATCTCTATCTTAATTTGTTAATTTATACTGCAGATGCCCACTTTTCAAGCCTTTAAACAAACAGAGATGCCGCAACTTTATCGTGCTTTGTATTTTTTTGGTTCCTTAACCTTTATGATTAGCATATTATCGAAGCAATATTGTCTGATCGAAGCTTGTAGGGTTCGGTAGGTAGTATATCGTACGTATGATTAGATTCCATCAATCCGAGACCGACTTCACCGTGGAAAGTATCAATTGGCTAAGAACCTTCCTGTATTTTTTTTTTTTTTAACCTCTTATAGAAATAAGTCACTTTATGAGAATGAGACTTCAGCTTCCAAGCAACACTCTAATTGGTGAAGTACTATATTCCGTATCTACAACTATAATATTTCATAAGCATTACTTGAAAATCACTACTAAGTGTCAACTTAGCTTCGGATACTTTTGATTTTTATAAACTTCAAAAAATTTCTATTTCAAAAAAGTATATAAATTTAATTCAAAATAAAATATTTAAAATTTGAATTAGCTAACCACTTTAACTCCTTTTATTTATATCACTATAATGATGGTTTACATGTATAATTAATACGAAAAATTTAAATTTACCAATTGATGATGGCCCACAATCCTTGATGTGAATAATTAAGATCAAACATTAAAAACTTATTCGAGAAGCTTTATTAAGACCATTCACTAAAAATGAAAAGTTTTTTTTTAATTAAAAAAATGACAAGGTATTAAAAATTTATTGGAGAAGCTTTTAGGATTTGAGAATCTACTCTACTACTATAATATTTTAAAAGTATTATTTGAAAACTACTACCAAGTGTCAACTTCAAATATTTTTAATTCTCTACAAACTTCAAAAAATTTCCATTTCCAAAAGGTATGTAAATTTAATTCAAAATAAAATATTTAAAATTTAAATCAGTCAATCACTTTAATTTCTTTTATATTATACCACTATAATGATGGTTCACATATATAATTAATGCAAAAAACTTAAATTAATCAATTGATGATGGTCCACAATTTTTGATTTGTGAGTAATTAAGATTAGGCATTAAAAGCTTATTGGAGAAGCTTTATTAAGACCATTCACTAAAAATGAAAAGGCTTTTTTTTTTTTTTTAAATTAAGAAAATGATAAGGCATTAAAAACTTATTGGAGAAGCTTTTAGGATTTGGGAATAGGTAGAAATAGAATAAAGAGAAATTAAAAGAAAATTTAGAAGGAACATATAAAAAAGAGATTAATGTTAAAAGCTACGGTCAGAAAACAAAACTTTATGTAAATTTTCCAATCATCTCAAAATCTAATATAGAAGTAGCTCTAAATTTATTTTTAAGAAACCAAGTTAATTGTATGTATCAATATTGTTGAGAAAATATCATTTGATATAATATAAAAATATATTTAGTTATGATAAAAAAATTATAGGTCTAAGATCTTATACCATTCATAGAGCTAAATTTGGCCTCAATATGTATCAAACAACATAAAAAAAATCGTGATTTAGTTAGGAATAAGAAAATACTACTTCTCTAAAATTCGGTGGTGTTATGCTTTTCTTTTTATTTATCTATTTTATATTGTAATCTTTCTTTTTATTATCTTTCTTTATATATATATATTGTGTATTAATTTTATAATTTAAAAAAAAATAAAAGTGAGGAAAACAAATAGTTTTTATGGTTAAATATTTATTTTACTAGGATACTAAAAGAAGGGGAGTGAAATGAAATTGGAATGATTTTTTTTTTTCCGGTTTTGAGTTGATATCCTTATTAATTTTATAATTTTTTAAAAAAATAATAGTGAGGAAAACAAATAGTTTTTATGGTTAAATATTTATTTTACTAGGATACTAAAAGAAGGGAAGTGAAATGAAATTGGAATGATTTTTTTTTTTTTTTCGGTTTTGAGTTGATATCCTTATAAAACGAATTATGCTTCTAATAATGAATTGTTATAGGAAATGAAGAAAGATAAGGGTAAGGGAAACAAAATGATTTTTTTAAAGAGTTTTTTTACCATTATTTACATAATAAATTACACTTTTTTATAATGGGATGTTATATTAAATGATTCTATAGATTTTTTTTTAATTTCTTTTCTAGAAGATAAAAGAAAATAGAGAAAGAGGAAAATAGATTGAACTTTTCTTTTATTGTTCGATCATCATTTAAAAATTGAAAGTACTTTTATAAAATAAATTATACTTTTAACAAAAATAAGAAATGAATCTATAGAGTTTTTCTTTCAAATCACTTATTTTGTTCAATAATACTTTTAAATTTATATTTTCATTTTATAATTGAGTTATTCTAAATATCTTTCTCTTTTTTTTTAACTTGAACATTTTTTCATTTTTGTAGTTAATATTTAAATTATTTTATGTAACCATATCTTGATATAAATTTTATAATTATTTGTTAAACTTATATTTTACAATAAAATTATTAAATTATATTAAATATATTGCAACAATTTATACCCGTCTATCGCACGGTTCACACACGCTAATTTTGGAATAATTGCCCAACTTCATTCCACCTCACACTCTTCAAAATAACACTATCCTATTCCTACCCACCTTACAAGGAGTATCCAAGTCTGACTCCTTTACAAGATGAAAATCCAAACTCGCATCACAAGAAAAATAGTGAAATCTCCATTCACATTATTATTTTAAATAAAGACTTATAATAATCAATATAATCTTAAAATTGGTATTTGTGTAATATTTAGCCAATGCATATTTTTTAAACACTTTGCCGTAGTCATTCAAAGCCAAAACGTCAGAACAATACTAGCTTAAGAATTGTAGTATTATTTATACAGTAATTTCAACACAAGCTGTATATAAGTGCTGGCTAGAGTAGAGCAACCTAACAAAGAATTATGAACAAGACCGTACTTAATCTCAATAATCAGTTTTGCCAAATTATTATGAATACCGTCCAACGAGGTTGTTGCTTAATTAACACAGGAAATGTTGAATATACAGATAGAATCAGTACAGATCTCTTTTAGGAAAGCAAAATGAATCGTCCAAACTTTTTAGACTAATGGATGAAGTAATGAATAATCAAAAGTTTCTATCCATTGATTTAAAACCTATGAATTATGTGTATGTAGTTTCTCTGTGCATCTATCACTTGTCAATTAATACTGATCTTAGTCTCGAAGGCTGGGATGTGAAGATGCCCATTCCATCTCTTCGTCAGCCAAATTAATTCTCTTTGACGATTTTTAAGAGTGCACTTTCACATGGATGGGTCTAACATTCAAAATGTTGAACATATTTATTTAACCAGTAGGCTAGCTCTTTGAGTGATGAATTTCAACTTACATGATTCATGTTTTTTTTTTCTGTGATGAATTTCAACTTACATGATTCATGTTTTTTTTTTCTTTCTTTTTTTTTCTCACCAGTGCATTCCCATAGATAGCAGCAATTAAATTGAGTCAATTATATATATTTTAGAATTTATAGCACATACAAGCCAACAAGAAGTAAAAGACTTGGATTCTCTTCTCTCTACGGAGTTGGAGAGGGTCCCAACAAGATAATCGGAAGCGAGGAAAGGAGGGAATACAAGGTCCCACATGTCGGTTGGCTGCCCCTTTGGGTGGCATCAATAAGGACCCATTAACACCAACGTATGTGGCTCTCCTCTCTCATCACCACCACACCCTTTTTCGTTTTCTTTACTTACCCGTATTTGTGTACCCCTATTTCCCACTCCTTCATTTTCCACTCTTTACCCTTCACTTTTCCATTCAATTACATAACTACCATTGATCGAGCCAACACGGCCTCGGGTCTGTGTATCCACCAGACACTGAATGAGCCAAGACCTTCTGACCCTGTCGGCTTGTACTTTTCTAGTGTTGTGCCCACATTTGGATTTGGGTAAGCATAACATTTGTTGTGCAGCCATTGGTGTTGGTGCACTGATCCAAGTCCCCACCATCATCAATCATATCTTCAATCTTTTTATGTTCTTAGTTCTATTCGAGTGCTAGCCCTATGATCCCTCCCCGTATTTAGGGCTTAATTTAATCTATGGCACTTCTTTGCACGAATTGTAGTGTTAACAGACATAGAAACTGTCATTTTCGGTGCCTCAATTTGTGACACCTAGGCCATGGCTAGGCTTTCATCATATGGATAGAGGAAGAGCTAGCTATCGAGTTATAGCCTTATAGGGGGGGTAATTCACGTGCACAATAAAATTTACGTGACAATTTTCGCTTTATTGTGACTGAAGGGAATAAAGTACTTTGGTACATTAGAATATACAACGTGCTTCGACAGTGTGTTAGGGACAAAAATCTTTTTATCTATAGTAAAAATTAATGAAAAGAATGAAAAGTGAAAGAAAGAAATCAGAAAACTATTTTACGGAAATTCTCGTACGTAATGAAAGTTAAACATTGAGAAATTGCTTACAATCATTTAAGTATAAAGAGTTTAGAACAATATCCAAACATGCAAATCATGTTTTTTCTCATCCAATAAAACATGAATGAAATGATATCTAAACTGTGTCTGTATATTTTCTGTTCTTGCAAAAATGTCATATCTTCTGCCCGGCACATCAAACTTTGATTATCATAGAAAAGAGCGCTACCTCGTTGATTTTCATCTTATTGTTCAAGGAAAGTCCTCAACCAACCGAATCATCTCCTGGCCTGCTTTAATGATAGCAATGTACACTACTCTAGAGCTTATAGAGTCACGATTTTTGGGTAACTGAGATGCCCTCACTGTAATTGCACCTAAGGCATAAACATTGTACTTATTTATCAATATCTCCATCTAAGTATGTATCAACAGAACTTTGCATATACCATGCATATCCTTCTAAAATAGTGTCAATGATGTGCTGTACCTTTCAAATGCTGAATGGTCCATCTGCCAACCTTTCAATGTTGGGTTCCCTAGATTAGCCATGAAATTGCTCAGCTCCCACTGCATGTGCTTTGTCAATTCTAGGAAAAAAAACCATTCTCTACATTAATTAGATCACCAAGAAAATAAGTATAGGGAACTTGAAAAATAAATTGACGCTCCACTTCTGTCTTGGTTGATTGTTCCATAGATAGCTTGAAACAACTTGCCAAAGGAGTGCTAGCATTAGTCACTCTATCCTGAACCACATTATTGCCCCAATATGTAAGTGTAATGGTCAATTATTGATTATAAAAAAAATTTATTAAAATGTATATAAATTAAAAGTACATAAGCCATTAAGTTTAAAATAAAAGTTAAATCATTTGAAATATAATAGTTTAACAATAAATTTTTGTTACCATTTAGACTGGACAGTCTAATTTCTAAGCCTATCTGACCAGAAAGTTATTCTTCTAAATACCTGGTGTTTCGTATGATGGAATGTGTTTATAACACTCATAATTAGCCGTTGATCAGATGCATTGCTCTCTCATTATTACCAATCGATTACACCGTCACGAATTAAACGTATATGTTAACCAACCATATATGTCTCCTACCTCCCAATCATGAAGATATCTTCATATTCACTATTTGAGACCCTCAACCTACTTTCCACTCAATCAAATTCTCTAACTAGCTGATCAAACACCCTTTTTTATTTCTCAGTGTATCTCCTCATCTAATAAGTGACAGACTAATCTCCTAGAATACGGCTAGATGCCTGAGCGAGGATCTCTCCTAATAGTATTTTTTCTATACATATGAATCCTAAGATCGAATCTAGGACCTTATTCTTAAGGGATCCAAATCCCTTCCACTCAAACTAACACCTTGTTGGTGTTGGTGTTGATGGGACACCCTTAAGCTTGGAAAGAACATCATTCAAGATAATTATTTTGATATTTATTATTATAGAAAATAATTGTTGTTTCTTTTCAGCAACCTTTAGCGGCAGTACTCTCTACTTTTTGGAATAAAACCATATCTCAACACACATTGTAAATGAACTGTAAGATCAAAGTACAATAACAAGGATCAGTTAACACCCTATCTAGTAGTAGAAGAATTTAGATAGCTGAATGTTGGAGCATGTCTTTTTTTTTTTAATAAATTGTTATTTTTTAGATGATCCATCATGGCCTTACTTTAGCACCACTATAAAACTGAATTTATTACAAGTTTTATATTGTGGAATCTGTATCGCAGTGGGGTTCTTAAAGCTTGGATAGATGAAGCATATAATTAACTAGAACCTGAGCTCCCTACTTTTTCCATTCTTACCTTTTCTAATAATTATGCACACAAAAATTTGATATATGTAGTTCTAGCATTGAACAAATCACACTAGCACATCACAGTTTGCAAGCCAATCATGAATATCATCCGCTCATAACTCCCTATATCTCCTTTTCTATTTTCTACCAAAAAAGAGACCACAACTATCGTTTTCATTGCTCTTTAATAGTTGATATGAGATCATCAGACTGAAAAGAGAGACGCTCTGATATATCACAAATCATATGACTGCCTTATGAAAATTCAAGGGCATGCAAAGTTGAAGACATCCGCCAGATTAACACATTTTAACCATTCTTATTTCAGTATCAAAAGCCTTAATCTGCCACTAGAAAGCTTATTTTTACCTAATAATCAAACACCAGCCTCTAAGAAGCCAACAACGGGTTGCTTAGCTGCACTCCAATAATATGCAAAAGTTTCGATCTCCTGGACCATCTGCAATAAATGAAAGTGAATGTTCATGCACCAAAAAAAAAAAAAACTTCAATAGAGAAAAGAATGGCAGTTTGGTTATTCTTGCAGAACACAAGGGCAATCTTTATCCATGCTTATTTGAGCAATAAAGCTAGAGTTAATATTTATATGGAGGCTGTCCAATAGAGTTGTGAATGTCACCATAGTGATGCGTATATCCTTGGTAAATTATCTTCCCTCTAATATTTGCTTTGAGAGAGAAAGAGCGAGTACAAAATGTTATAGATAAAATAAGAGTAATGATTGGGGTAGATATCGTGTCGACTCATATCCTATCCACCATTGGATGGGGGTATGAATCGATACGGTATTCCATAAAAAAATAAGTACACCAAATTTTTTTAAAATAAAATATTGTTTAACTAAAATAATCTGAGTGGGCTGCTTCATGGTTTAAAATACAAGAAAAAACAACACCCAAAAAAAGAATCCAAGAAAAAGAAAAGTAAAGTAAAGAAAATTAAAAATTTGCAGTGGCAATGATGAGAAGGAAGGGCAGTAGTGGGCGCAGGAAAACCACGTGGGAGTTGCCTTTAGAATTGCACACTGGCAACGGCATGTCTCCGTAGTAACAACTACATACAACATCATATTCTTCTACGAAGTAGCAAAGCAAAAACAAGAAAAATAAAAAGATAAACTCACACAGTTTTTCCAGGTCGTATTTTCCCATAAATGGTTGGCAGTTTCTGTGTTGGGAATGTATCCAGATACCCTTGGCTCACACTGGAAAATTAATGCCATGTCTGAACCACATTTTTATATTATTTGAGTACTTCCAATTGGAGAATGGTTTTGTTTATTTTTTAATTATAAATATAAATATTTTTTCCCTTTTTGTTGCATATTGTTTTGGTGGTTGCTGTGCTGCTAAGCTATGTGTGTAGTTAATTTATTTTACAGCATGCCGCTGCAATCTATTTGTGTGAGCCTAACTATGGTGGGATTTGCATTGCCCTTTGATCCATTTTGTTTAAAATGTCCAACTTACTTATGGGGTGTTACTATTTTGATTGAAATTACTTAACTTTGCAGTGTTTGATCTTCTGAGTTTCTTAAAATTGACCATTCTTGTTTTTGTTTTTTGTTAGGAAGGAATCATGCAACTTCATGCCGAAGATGATGATTCGATAAAATTTTCCTGAAATGGTTTGGTAAAATTTTTGTCAAATAGTGACTCTAAGATTTGAATTCCTTACATCACAAATATAATTCTAGTCCAACTAACCTCTTTTTGATTTACTCTCTTCATTCCATTTTATTTATCACTTTGAAAAAAAAATTTAGTTCATAATATTTGCCATTTTAACATATTAATGAAGTATTTGTGGTAAATTTTCTAATTTTACCTTTCATAATATTCTGAGTATATACCAATAATTAAGAAATATACAAATACATTAATAGAATGAATAAATTAAATGTTGAAAACTGGAGAAGAATATTTTAGTAAAAGTTATTTATAATTAAGCCTTGATTTTGGGTTTCTTAACTTCTAGGTATATGGCTAAAGTAACAAATACAATAATGCAGACGGATACCTTTTTGTTTTCACTCATTTAAACTCGAGCACCGATATATGAACGTCCGTTTCGGACGAAAGTCACGATCCATATGCTAATCAAAGGCTGAAAATATTTATAATTTATATTTTTAAATTTTTTTAATTAAAACCAATGGTAAAAAGCACATCACGTTTGATGTGCGTCAAAAATAATACGTACAACGATCATTACTTTTTAAACTTCTATATATTATTTGTTCCCACAGCAAACCTTTCAGCTTTCCTTTTCTTTCAGTGACTCTTACATCTTCTCTCCTCCAAGAAAACTCTATCTTTTTTCTTTTATTCTTTTTGTTTTTTTTTTTTTTTTTTCTGTCTGAGAATTCTTGAAGTTTTCTATTAAGGGCTCTGACACTCTTGTGAGGTCAGTCGATTCAGTTTCCACTTGGGCTTTGCTTAGCCGGGAAAATCTATTACATGCAATAACAAAGTGATAGTATTGGTATTTCGTGTAGAGCTACTTTCACTAGCTTTTGTGCTTGGAAGCACTTCTGTGCTCTGCAACTTCCATTATATCTGAACTAGAATTTCAGCAGACTCACTGAACTATCCAACTAAGCAGTGCTGAGTAACATATGATTTAGAAGCGAAAGAAATTGACAGAGTCATGAAGTTTATGAAACTGGGATCTCGTCCCGATAACTTCTACACTGCAGACTCAGTAAGGTAAGGCACAAACTGATCAAGTTGATTGTGTGTTCTTAAGATGATCTATCAGAATAACATAAGTAAGATGAGTTTGTTTTCTTTGTATGCAGGTCAGTCTCTTCTGAAGTTTCAAGCGACCTCATTATTCAAGTGAAAGGAAGTAGATATCTTCTTCACAAGGTGTGCTCCTTGAAACTTTTCTGGAATTGAGGATACCAATGACATAAACTCTTCAAGTTTTTAAGTCTCGTGACCATGAACATCTATTATTTCTTTGTTTCTATAACCTGTTTTTGTTGTTACTCGTATGTTAATTATCTGAAGTTCATGCTGATGCTGTTCAGTTTCCCCTGCTGTCCAAATGTTTGCGCCTCCAAAGGCTATGCTCAGAGTCTCCTGATTCTGGTCAGCACCAAATAGTCCAACTCCCTGATTTCCCTGGTGGGGTGGAGGCATTTGAGCTGTGTGCTAAGTTCTGCTATGGCATCACCATCACTCTCAGTGCTTACAACATTGTTGCTGCGCGTTGTGCCGCCGAATACCTGCAGATGACTGAGGATGTAGAGAAGGGGAACTTGATATATAAGCTGGAGGTTTTCTTCAGTTCTTGCATTCTTCATGGCTGGAAGGACTCAATTGTGACCCTACAAACCACCAAAGCAATGGCTTTGTGGTCAGAGGACTTGGCCATTACCAGCAGATGCATTGAAGCTATTGCCTCGAAGGTCTTAAGCCACCCCTCAAAGGTGAGCTTGTCACATAGCCATTCTAGAAGGGTGAGGGACGATGTATCTTGCAATGGAACCGAAAGCATGCGACACAAATCAACTAGCAAGGGATGGTGGGCTGAAGATTTAGCAGAGTTGAGCATAGATTTGTACTGGAGAACCATTATAGCAATCAAATCTGGTGGCAAGACACCCTCAAATCTCATTGGTGATGCACTGAAAATTTATTCATCTCGGTGGCTTCCAAATATCATAAAGAGTGGACATGCCAAGAAGGAAGCTGAATCTGACTCAGATTCAGATTCAGCAAGTGAGATAACCTCAAAGCACCGTTTGCTTTTGGAGTCAATAGTGAGCTTGCTCCCAGCTGAGAAAGGTGCTGTTTCTTGCAGCTTCCTTCTTAGGCTCTTGAAGGCATCCAATATTCTTAATGCTTCTTCTTCTTCAAAGACTGAACTAGCAAGAAGAGTAGGACTTCAGTTGGAGGAAGCCACAGTGAATGATCTTTTAATACCCTCACTATCTTACACAAATGATATGCTGTATGATGTGGACTTGGTGATGACAATATTGGAGCAATTTATGTCACAAAGGCAGAGTCCACCAACCAGCCCTCCAAGATCCAGGCTGGCCTTTGAGAGAAGGAGGTCTCGTTCGGCCGAGAATATTGACTTCGAGTTCCAGGAAAGTAGGAGGTCCTCCTCAGCATCTCATGGTTCAAAGTTGAAGGTGGCTAAGCTTGTGGATAGGTATCTTCAAGAGGTTGCCAGGGATGTGAATTTGCCTTTGTCAAAATTCATTGCTCTTGCTGAGACTATACCAGATTTTGCAAGACATGATCATGATGATCTCTACAGAGCTATTGACACTTATCTCAAGGTAAATATTCCAAGAAGAATGTCTGTTGTTTTTTAAGAATTACTGCATTTTGTACACGTATATAAATGAATAATGACCAAGAATTTCAAAAAGAAAGAAAGAAAAAAAAAACCGGTGGCTGAACATGTTTTACCTTAATAATTTAGGATATGGGACGAAATTAGTGGATAACCAACTCTCTTGACCTTAAATTCTTGTCTTATTCAACATTTATTCGCAGTTTAGGTGCAAGCTGACCCACAGAAATTTAGCCTGAATATGGCCACGTTCTGTGTGATATACTTGCAGTTTCTATTCAGGCATTTGTGATTTAATTTGTGCTAAAAAAAAAAAGATGCAAAGAACTGCCTGCGAAGTATGTGATGTAGTTACAATCTATTGCTACATTTTTATCCTGTAGATAGTGGGAAAAGGAAAAGGAAATAAATGTTCTTTAGTCTTCCACATACATGATTGACTGTGTGTCACCTTCATTTTTCATGATAAATTGATTGACCATTTTTGTGTTCTCTCCATTGTGCTAAAATTCCTCCTAGAACTGTTCATGATGCAACATATCTTGCAGCGGAAGTAAAAGGGAAGCCAAAACCAGCACATAAAATTTATGGCTTGCATAGGAATGCCTTATCAGTATAACAACTAAAATTTCTATTTTGTTGCCAGGCTCATCCAGAACTCAACAAGAGCGAAAGGAAAAGACTATGTCGAATTCTAGACTGCAAGAAACTGTCTATGGAAGCATGCATGCATGCAGCACAGAATGAGCTACTCCCCTTAAGGGTGGTTGTCCAAGTTCTCTTCTTTGAGCAAGCTCGAGCAGCAGCAGCTGGTGGCAAAGTCACTGACATGCCAAGCAACATCAAGGCATTACTCGCTGCACATGGCATTGACCCCTCAAAGCATGCAGCACCATTGAGCACTACCACAAGTATACATGCTGATGACAGCTGGAGTGTTTCTGGATTCAAGTCACCAAAGTCAACAAGGAACCCAACTCTCAGGATGAAGCTAGCTGAGGATAATGACTTGGATGAACATGATGTGCCCCGTGATGAAAATGGGAGAACTTCTAGATTTAAGGGTCTTCGTGCTCTTCCTACTCAACCCAAAAGAATGCTTAGTAAGTTGTGGTCTACCAACAAAAGTGCCACAGGAAAGAATTGAGTGAATTTTGTCAATTTCTCCAGTTGGGAATGGTAAATTTAGAGGGTAGTGTATACTCTATTTCTATTTCATTTGCAAAAGGCCTTGTAACTTCCTAGGTAGAATTAAAAGAATATAAATGTGCATTGTTCATATAACCTGTAATAATAAGATATGAGATTTTCTCAACATGAGAAAATCTCTTTGGTAAATCTCATATGTGAAAAGCTGGAATATGGATCTTATTCTTTGGTGTAAGTGACGAATCGTGGGGTCAACGGTGCTGTGTTTGTCTACAAATCTGCAACACCTGGCTATGTTCATCTGTGGTATTTCATTGGGTCCTAACTTTGTTGACAAATTTATTCTTGGTATTTCCATTATATGACATAATGCAATACTGTAATATCAGAAAACTAGTCTCAACTATTTGTGTCCACACAGATAATCTCGTCCATATTGAATAACATCCAATTATGGACTAGATTTGGAGTGTAGCGGCAAATAATTAAGGTTCAACATGCATTTATTGTTCTGGTTTCCTGTTAGCAGAGATTTGTCATTGATCCATCGTGCCGTGAAACAATTTAGTGTTATCATTGGTAACAAACTGATGTGCAATACAAAGCCGACCAAAAAGTAGGACAATATAAACAAGAAAGAATGAGATTCACCATTGATAAGATATGTTTGCTTCTAAGTAGTATTATCAAAACAATGGCAACTGAAAACCACTTGATTTATTTTATCTGCAAGACTCATAATTGTTCCATCCCAATAAACATCTTGATAAACTTCTATGTATCTGTATTTATTAACCTCAGCAAAAAAATGTACATAGAGAAAATATGGGTGTTCCATTTAAAGCAACTATTGTTGGCCTGACTTTCTTTAATTTCTCTTATTAATGCAGGGATTCAGTTGACTTCTTAATTATAATAGATCTATTGATCAGGGTCACTTTCATCCTCCTTTATACTCAGATTTATAATTATTATCATCAATTTGGATCTTGTAGAATGTTGGGATGAATTTTGTCCTTAAATAACTAGTTACTTTGTTCAATCGCACAAACTGAAACCGACCTCTCACTGTTTTGGAGGCAGTGAAAGAACGATACTTTTTGAGTTCAACAAAGTCATAAAGCATAAAAAAAATCATATAGTGGCGGACTGGCTGTGGTGGTCATCATCATCATTGTTGCAATCATGATCACAACTCATTATAGTTTCGTTGGCCTTGACTAACTATTGTTAGAGCATGCCTGCATGAATCTTCCTCTGATATCTCCTTGATCACAACTACCACTTGGTATGATTTATCATTGACAAAATTTGGCACTACTCATTTTGCCATTTACATTCCGATGTGATTTGAATTAGACTAGCCTGTCCTTTTTCATGTCCCTCCAATTGAATAGGAACAAGTCAGTAAAAAAAAATTCTGTCTTTTAATTTATAATAATTTTTGTCTTAGTGGTCAATTGTATAAAATGAGTTATCACAATTTGGGAAAAAAGAAAGGAAACATAAAATGGAGATCCAGTCATCATGCTACTACTTCATAAGGAAATATTAAATAAAAAAAGTATGTATATTCAATATCATGAGAGCATAAAAGGCATTCAATATTATTGTTAGTAATTAGATAGATTATTAGGAGAATTGATCAAGATGCTTTAAAAAGGGGAATTACTAGAAAAATTTGAGAGCTCATGTGCTTGAGATTGCTAACCTTTAGATGATATCATGCGTTTTTAAAATTTGTATTTATATTGATAAATTGAAAAAAATAACATTGCTGTGCCGTTACAGCAGAACAACCCTTTAGAAAATATTTTTAGATTCTCTCAATCCTCTTAATAATTTTTTTATTATTGAAAAAAAAAATTAAATACTTATGGTTTCTCATGATATTAAATGCATCTACTTTTTCATTTAGTTCTTTATTATGTAATAGGAGGAGGATACTCCAGAAGAAAATAGCGAAAATTGTATGATCTTGTTCAGTTATGCTCTGGCTCAATTTTGGTCATTACTCAATAGTCAAGAAATTGTGTCAGCCCTGGTCAGCCATAATGCATTGCTCATACAGCACGCACCAAGCCCCCAAAACCACACAAGTCCCTGTATAAATCAGCGGATATTGATAATAAGTTAATCACCTGCAAGCAAGTTACAATGGACATTGTGTTCCTTCTGCGTGGTTTTGTGCTGTTTGTTTTCGAATAGCCTCTAAGTAAAATCCATAATGTTGGATGCAGATGGCTGTTTCCATTATTCAGATCGTTATATCTTCTCAGTTATTCATCATCAGGGCACTAGGTCAAGCAGAGTTTTGATACTATAGATTCAGATTTATGATAAATCTTATTATTAGTGAGAAATGTTATAATATATTTATAATTTTAATTATTATCTACAGCCTATATAACATTTTGCCAGATGTTGTCTTCGCCATGAAACCAGTATAATAACGCAAATCTGTCTAGAAACCCCCCCCCCCCAACCCAACCCAACTGAGACTGAAACATAATAAAAAAATGGACATAACAAAAAGAATAAAGTTTTGGCCAAATTCCAGTTTCAAGATCAATCAAGTGATTCTTATTCATGATGCACAGACACCTAATGAGTTTTGGAACAATGCCCTGCAGTCATCAATCATTTAAGCTCGCAGATCTTCACAACCATTCCAATTCCACTAGGTAAATTGCTTATACATACGATGCTGTTGTGTTTAATGAACACTAAAAGACAACAGAAACGAGAGCAGAGTTCATAACTTGATACAATTATATATATGTGCGACTCATCTAAGCAGCAGACCCTAGACAGAAGAAGTAACTATAGCATCTTGATAGTATTTTAACATTCAATTCAATTCAATTCAATTCAACATTCGATCAATGCATCCGATCCTTGTTGACATCGCCAGCAGCATCATCAACCATGGAGGCATGAACCTGATCACGGAGGGGGTCGGACTCGATGCTTTTGGTCCTCTGGAGTGTGGGGTTGCGGTGAAGCCTGCAACGGAATGAGCCAGCATGTGTGGTTGGGGAGCAAAGGCAATTGGTCTTGGTCATGCTTGGCTGTCTCGCAAGACCACCTTGTTGTCCCACATTGTTAGTGTTAGGTGCGGGTGCGGGTGCCCCTTGAAACTGCTCCACCCCACTTCCCGACACGACCTCATGACTCCTAGATGCAACAACTTTCATGTCCTTGCTTTGGTCGCTCTCCATGCTCTTCCACTCCTCCACTACCTAAACTTGAATTCCAGGGCCTCGAGTTTCGGGAATAACTTTGAGTTTGAGGCAAAGGGAAATGAAAATAAGCAAACTGGGTGAATTGGGTAAGGGAGAGTAGAGATAGAGAGAAGTCGATAGGCATATGAGATAGATACATGCAAATCTGGATCAATATGCAACACACAAGTTTGCCTTATTTCTATATGTCACGGGTCTGATAATCAATTCCATTATCGCCCCCACCTACATTTTGATCACTTTTGGATTTGGTACTACTATATATGTATAATGCTTCAACCGCTGGCAACATGAAATCATAACGGCTAGAGCCACGATCATCAAGTTTCCCTTTGTCTTTCTCTTCTTTTTGCTAAGTTGCATTGAATCATGATGCAAAATTAGGCCTCTAAACAATTAACACCAGTGCTTTTCGGTCCCCACCCTTCTTATGATGGCAGACATTCGGGTGGGTGTCAATTAGCTTATCTTTGCCGTGGGATTCAACTTGCAATTTTTTTTGTTGGGGGGGGGGGGGGGATTCCATGCTCTGAGTATAAGACTAATTTCTTTGAGTACCAAATAATACAATTAAGCCTTTTCTCCTTTAGTAATGCTTCCTCTTACCGTGCCTCATTTGTCAATTTTGCAACGGAGGCAGATAATTAATAACACTGAATTTTTTTAAATTAACAAAAAATTAGGTTGAGACGAATGTTTTTTCTAATAGATATGTCTTTGAGCTCATCAGGCTCACACAAGTACTTACAAGTTATCTATCAATAGGAGAACTTAGGAATCAAACTTACCTTATAACAATGTATGAGCACGAACCTTGATAATAACAAAGATCACTTTGCATATAAAGAGATTATAATATCCTTGATATTTTCCAAAAGTTTTAGGCTATGTCTAGGAGGGTGACAAGTGAAGGAATGGAATGACCCAACTTCAATGAAGTGTATTTGAAAACAATTTTAGAGGAGGAAATAAAATGGTTAAGGAGAGTCAGGTATCCTTCCCTTGCCATTCAAACTCCCTTTTTTTGTTTTTCCAAATTGGGGAGTCAAAGAGGGAATGAAATGATTTTCAATAAAAGCTTTTCCTTTCCTTCATTGCATAACCAAACAAGAGGGTGGTATGTATTTGTCTATTTTATTTTATTTTTCTCTTATTCCCATTCCATTATCAGCCTTCCATTATTTTTAAATCTCCCAAACAGTACCTTAGGCTCCCGGATGTTTGATAAATTGATGAGATTATTGGCCTCACTAAAAACTCATAATTTTATTGAACTAAAAAATCCATATTTTAATTTTATTAAATTACTCTCACTTAAATACTTTTTTAGAGAAATGTATTTTATTGGATTTTAGTTAAACATACTAATATTTGCCTATTCACGTTCCATATCAGCTATTTAAGTTTTTAGTTATGCCATTCAAAGTTTTACAGTATTTTGATCATTTATAATTTAATTTGTGCGGCAAGGGAAGACCTCATGATGGCTTGGGGATGCAGTATAAAACAGCATAATGGATCTCGTATCTAGACCTCTCAGACTTCTGCCATTCTGGTTTTTACTCTTTTTTTTTTTTTGGGGTTGGAAGTTTTTCTTTTGAAGAATGCTTATTTTTAAATTGTTTTCAAAGATTTGACCATCCATTTTTTGTCAAGACCATTTGGAGACTTTCTTTTTTTTTTTGTTTTTTTTTTTTTTACGTAGACAGGCAATTCGGACACTTTTGTCGCCTTTGGTTTTTGGTCCTTTTTTTTTTTTTTAACTTGTTTTGTGGTCTGATGAGACCATTTTGGAGACCTGTTTTGGTCAATGCAACACTTGGAGTTTGGTCGAACAGTTGGAGAGACCACTATTAGCGAAGCCAGGCCTTTTCCAGCTGGTTTGATACCTCCGGTTTTGAGGCCCAAGCAGTAAGGTCTTTAGCTTGCAGCCCATCTCCCTAAGATCTTCCTGCTCTGAAAAGACTTTTTCTTATTGTTTAAATTTATTACATATCGTATTAATTAATTATTGGTTATGAAATTTAAAATACAATTTAATATCTTAGATTATATCCTTACGTTGTGTTTAAGATTCCTACATTAATTAAAAAGCCTTTTATATTAATAACTATGCTATGGGACTCCTTATAGGTATTTTCCAAGGTCCACACTAGTATTGGAAACCCCCCCCCTTTTTTTTAATCTTTTTCTTTCTGCTGTTTCCGCCGTACATACCCAAAAAGTGAAAAATAGTAATGAAGTCCAAGAAAACCAGTAGCTTGCAGCTAACAATAAACATCATACCATTTCACTGTGCACGCCTAGTATTACCTCGCTTTCCAATTTCCACTCCGGCATGACTTGCTTGTGAAGAAATTCTTGAAAGAGATTTTACAGCAAGAAAATAATTTGAAAGTGCGTTTCACATATGTAAGTATGTAGCATGTGAAAGAAAATATTAAAAAGTCACTATAGACTATAAAATATTAGTTTTAAAATTAAGCGCGTATTTTAAGGAACAAAAAAAAATAAAGTTATTTCGATATGTAAACACAATTTAACAAAATTATTTTTATATATTATTATTTAAATTTAATTTATATATATTATCAATATAAAATTATTCATCATAATTTAATATATTTTTTAAAATTCTATTGACTTATATTGTAAAATTTAGTACACACATAAAAATTAATCTCTTAATATTTATATAGTCTTCATTCCGCTACTTTTGTTTAAATTCATTATAAGGAGAACGTGTGGTATTATGCTTTTTTTTCAAAAAAAAGAGGGAAGAGGGGAACAGGAGTCAAGTACGAAATATTTTAGACTGAATAAGGCATAGAGAAGACAATTATTATGTTGCAAGTGAACTGCGAAAATATGTGGTATTTTGCAAACCATATTTATGCTCCACCTAACCCTAGTGTCATTTGATAGAATATTCTGAAACCCACGAGTGGGGAGCTGGAAGAACAAGCTATACGGAGATTTTCTTTCAAAAAGAAAAAATAAAAAAGAGGGCAATCCCATCTTTTACACTTCTTCATGTTGCGAGAAAACATTTCACTTCCCTCAGTCCGTATCTCAATTCTGAAACCGACAGCGTGAGGATACTAGTCTTATCCAAAGATTTTCATTTTCCATTTAACCTCCGTCATTTCTATCTCTGCAGCTGCAATATTACGTGGAGTCATTAGTTTAGTACCCAATTTACATGCATATTAGCAAAGCATTAAGTGGAAGGAATTAAAATCTTTTAAATATATTATTTTGCGTTTAAATTACATATTAAAACATATTTATTAAAAAAGTTATGAGTCTAATTATACTTCAGAGAATTTAATTTTTATGCATTTTTATTGTTGAAGTTTTATATAGACACCTCATTATTTAATCACTATCGTCATTTTTTTTTTCGGGTACATAATCACTATCTTGAGTTTGAAATTATGTCAGTAGTTCTTAAAATAATAATAATAATAATTTCATATTTATAAGATATAAAAATATTGATAATTGAAAAATACCTGTGCATCTTAGTATGGATTAGGGTGGGTGTAATGCTTTAATCAGTGCAATGGCCAGAAATTACCGTGTGTCATCATGGGATTGGCATGTAATGGATGTATATATATATAGAGAGAGAGAGAGAGAGAGAGAGAGGGAGACGAGAAATATTAATTGATTGTTTCGTTGAGTTAAGGACAAAATTAAAAGGGGAGGGGAGGGGGTGGAGGCAGAGTCCACAGTGATAGTACCACGCGTTGCACAAAGCAGTGACGACCAAAACAGAGGACTTGGGGTGATGGCGGCATAATGCTAAGCTTTTCCTCAGCCTGCCCTGAATATCAATCAGGTCAGAGGGTAGCATGATTTAGACCCATAGGGTTTGCCTGGGCATTCTTGGATCTGGAAGAGGTATATAGCCAACAAAGGCAGGGTGCATCCAAGGGCTCCCAAAGTGACAAACACACATTCGACTCACACCCTCACGAGCTGGGGGTCCTCTTCATTTAATTTGAAATTTAACAACTTAGCTTCGTTCTTTTCTGATTCGGGCTTATGCCACTTTGGGTTCATTGCAGGCTTTGTGATATGATTTTGTTTCCTGCCTGCTATTCTTGGTTCATGAGCTTTGTTTATTGTGTAAAATGATTAAAAGTGGATGCTTTTAATACATATCATAAAAGAAATCACAAAATATTTAATAACAATAGATAAAATTAAAGCTTTGTTTCTTTTTTATGATGTTAATTAAGGGTGTCTATTTTCAACATACAAATAACATTAGTCTTTATATGACCGGATTATTAATAAACTCTCTTGCACATGCTGGCATGGGCCATCAGGCTTTTACAATTTGCAATATTTTCGCTTGTTATAACGCTTTTGTTTGAATAATAAGAAGGAAAAAAAAAGGTTCAAATTTAGATTATTTTTCATTTCGTTGAAGAAAAAATAGAGAAATTAAAGTAAAGAATAATTAAATTTTAAATAAGAATTTATAATTTTCCTTTTTCGTCATATCTTCACTTTCTGCTTTAAAGTTTCTCTCTCTCTCTCTCTTATCATGTCTATTCATCTAATCAAAATAAGGGGTAAATGAACGACAGTTCTATTTTATTACGTTAATATGTCACTTTTAAAATTATTTGCCTAGCATTAAAAGCTTATGACCTGTTCTAAAGGAAGTCTCCTCTCAAAACAATGTATTACCAAGAGTACAATTCCACTGCTCTCTTTTTCCTGTCTTACATACGGGCTGGAGAAAAAAAATAATAACTGTAATTATTGTGGAGATGAATGATTTATAAAAAAAAATTGAGAAATGTCATATAGCCATAAAATCAAATTTTTCATCATAATTTATTTGTGACGTATAATATGCTTATTAATTTTTAAATAAGTAAATGAATTATATTAATTTTTTTAATTTTTAAGGTACTTTTACATTTGGATATTGTTGCAATTGAGAGTCATTCCCAATAATTATCTGTTTCTACCGTTGCATCAAATTCTTGTAGGTGAATTATATTAAATTTTTTTCTTCTAATTGTTACTTTTGTTCTTCATAGGAAAAAAAAAAAAGTTAATAATTTTTGTTGACGATGTAAGTTTGCTCAAGAAAATGATCGTTTATAGATAACATAAAAATGTGGGAAACAAAGGAAATAATATATGATTGTTAAAAAGATATTAATCAAAGCAAAGAGGAAGAGCTGTCTGTAACTCCGTATAAAATTAAAATGCATGTTTTGGGTTATGGCAAAGAAGGCGAAATCGTATCTTCACCAATCTGCCAAAGGAGAATTCGAGGCGGGATATGCTGTGTTAAGCTAATTATAAACCACATGTCCTCAATGTCTTCTATGGAGGAAAGAAGTGGCAGAGTTTCACAGAAAGGATCAATCACTTAGCAGTCACAAGCAGCAGCAGGGAGCAGAGGGATTTTATTAAAAGCTGCATGCCTTATACAGATACAGATACAGATATTATAGAAATTTATGTCAAGAGGCAACACTGATTTTGCCCTTGGTGTAAAACGTGTGCTCACAGTCATATCAGGAGACAGATAGAGCTACGAGTTGGAGTAAAGATACTTTCATAAATTTACCCTCACTTCCACTTTACATGTTATGTACATTTCCATGCTACACTTTTACTTATTCCCTTACGTTTGTTCTCCTACGACTTATGCATGTTTAATTGTTAAAATAATGATGATGGATTATTATGTGGTTATTATAAAATAAGCTTAACCCAATAATTTTTATACATAATAATATTTCAATTGTGAGAACAAAATCTTACACAAGCAAAAATTAGAAAAGAAAATTACTTGACCATGGGAATTTCATAAGTAAAGAAATTTGAGACCAATTAAAACTAGAATTATACGAAGTTTCTCCTTATACAAGACCTTATATAATTAGGAAACAAATGATGCAAAAAATATGACCATGTCTGTAGGGGAAGGAAAGTTGCAGCTTTGCGGGTTCAGGGGGTTTCTATTTTGATTTTATTCCCATCAAGGTTACAAAATATCCGGGGTTGTTGTCTCCATCTCTCGGATCCATGCGGTTTGAAAAGCCGGTATCTTTAAGGATTTTGTTGTCTCTGACCATGGATTTCTTCTCCTGCATGTCGTGAGCAATATACCCTTGTTTCTGCTTCTTCTCTCTCTCTCTCTCTCTCTCTCTCTCTTTACAATGCTTCCTCCACCTGCACCTATCTGTGCACTGCATGCACCAGAAAACCGTCATTTTTAATTCCTCTCGCGGTCGGTTTCAATTTGTCACCTTTGTTTTGTTCTTGTGCAAAAAAAGGTTTCTATTGTCATGACAAGCAATATTGCTACCTGATATGATATGTATGCTGGTTTTATCACTACACCTGAAGAAGACCAGATAAAAGGAAGAAGCCACCAAAAGATCCAATGCTAGCTTCATCAGGTCTTCTCAGACCCTTATCAATAAATTTAGCATTGAAAGCTTCGTATCAAAATGACTCAGCTACCTAGCTAGCGTGCTTAATTGTGATCCTGCTTGAGGTTGTTGGGGGTGAACATCGAGAGAATTCATGCATGGTATGCAACATTTTTCTAGGGGCTGGGATGTAAATCTGAATATCGTACATAGGTTGATGCTGACAAAATTTCAGACAAAAAGGACCTGAACTTTTTGAGGCTTGTTAGTCATGGGAACTCTCAATTACCAGATTTGACCTCAATTATAAAAGAAAAAAGAATATATATGCCTTTACATTTATTTTTATTTTTTTTTACTTTAAGCGATTTTTTTAGGATAATCCTCAAAGATAAAATTTTGAATGTGGAAAACATGGGATAATACATATACTGTATATGAGAAGCAATTTGATTTAATATTACTTGGATAAAAAAAAGTGTATTTTAAAAATGAAATTAAAGTGTAATATAGTAATATAGCATGTATGGACCAGTAAATTAGATTTGGATCTTAGGCATAATTGAATTTTAAACCTAAATGTTAATTTCATAATCGAAACTTGTTTGATCGAATAGGTGAATCGAATCCTGATTATTAATACAATTGGGTTATATTTGAGTCTTGCTGGTTGTTGATTGCAAAATGTGATACTCGTGAAGATCGTAGATAGATGAATACTAAATTAAGATTCTAACGAGTAGGAGGGGTCTTGCATGAGTTTTTTGAATGAGGTGCCGTAATTTGTTAACATTTCACATGTTACTAACTTTTACATGTTAATTTGGTATTTATATTTGAAGTACTACAATTAAAAAAAAATGTTAGATTCAGACACATTGAGTTACATCTTTCTAGGAAGGATTTAAACCGAATTATGCATATTAGGCGAGTCATGCGGAAGTAAAACCAATTACATTTGGGTTTCAGAATAATACTGATGTTAACTATTTTTCTTTAGAGTGTATACTGGAGTTAGTAACTTTTTGTTTTAAGATCATTAAGTATTTTATAAATTTGATTTATTTAAATTATTTATAAGATTATTCTTCATTCACTTACAATAAAAACAAATGAGTTATGCAATCTTGTCATAATAATTATTTTTAAAATTTAAATTCGCATCCTTATTTTAGAAGGTCAAAATTACTTATTACATTACCATTTTTTTAAGATGATATGTTTCTTAATTATCAAGAGATGGCATATGATGCACTCGAAAGAGATATTCAAAGTTTTAATAGTACTTGTAAGACAGAATTGAGCAACACCAAATGTTGGTGCAATGCCGTTAATTGTGAAACTCACTCAGCATCGTATCATTCTTTTCTAGATATTGACTCTTATCACAGCATATCTCAAGACGTTATAATGACGCTATTTTGGTACTCATGTTATAATGACGTTATGATAAGAAAACAAATCCTGTCGCTTGTACTTAGTGACTTTTATATGTAAAAGAAATTGATTGCTTGAATTTAGACTTAAACCAATTCAATATGATTTTTATATAACAAATGTATGCAATCTATAAGGATGTTGGATGGTATAATTCTTTTCGAATATAGTTAAACTTACCCTCCCAACTGAAGTTTTTTTAAGAAATTAAAACGGTGTTTCATATGAAACGATATTCTATAGAATTAAGCTTTTCCTCTCAATTGAAGTTTCTTATTTGTCATAGAATTACAATTCTAATTGAGAGATATGTATGCCTAGAGTAAAATACACTATTAACCTTTAGTTCATATGCTTAAAAGATTATATGCTTGTATGGATTATGCTGAATTTATAAGCTAACGTTATGTGAATAAGCAAAAACTAAGAGTGATCTACCACCCTGATCTCACTTCAGATGTCTGTAATATTATGAGTATTGATATATGATATGAAAGATTTTCATACGATAATGCGATGAATCAATTTGTCAGGATGAGAAATAGCCTCTTCTTTAGAAGAGTAATCATGGAGGAATATTTGACGGAAATCAAGAGAAGTCATTCGTTGGATTTTTTTTCTTTTTCTTTTTTGGTGCAGTGGAAATTCGTTGGAATTTGATGAAAAGATATTCGTATTTAAAACTACCTCTTTGACATATCATATAATAAGCAATTCTTCAAAAATAGAGCCAGGAAATTATTTTTAAGGAGTAGTATTTCTGACATACTCTTTTTTTTTTTTTTTTTTTGGGAAACTTAGGCACCCGAAATATGTACTTTCTTATAGTGACAACATTCATGATCAAATTATATTTAATGGATTTATAATTAATTTTTTTTAATTTATACCACTTTTTAAATTAAAGCTTGAACAAGAAATGACTTTGCGAAGAGATCCCATAAATGTTTTTTTTTTCATCAATAGAAATTAGAGAATTTAATTATCATTCTATTTTTTATTACTATATCCTTTTTAATAATCTCTCTTATCTTGAACATATTATTAATTTATTAAATAATTGAGTCAAATTAATGATTTATTGTAACTCATAAGCTGTTCAAATATGTTACTGATAATTACAATAATTAATTTTAAATATAAAATCTGCTTTTAATTTTCATATTCTCCGTTTTGCCGTTTTAATTACCTGCTTACAGTGACCTGTGCTTGCGCAACTAACTTGCTCATTCAATTTTATATGATGGCAAACAACACGTATACAAATACAACTAAAAACAATATTATATAAGAAATAGCTAGTAATCATTAACCATATTTATCAAAAAATTTACGTACCCAAAGTAACTATTCTCAATAACTAGAAATATACTTATTTTCTCAAGATGCTCTTAATTTCACATATATGCAAATTCATTGTTAAAAAATATATGTGATTGCTCAATACGCATAATATATAATTTGAATAATATATTGCTAAAATATAGAATAATATGCAAGTTCTAGTATATTGTTGTAAAACATTTTCACATACTACGTATATAGAGAGATAGTTTGATGAAAATAAAGGACAACGGACTAGTGATGTTATGTGCATATAACTTATTAATATAATGTCATGTGAAGAAAGTATTTATTCATTATTATAATTATATAATAATTTTTTGCATTAAAATCAACTATTATATTTGTTATTAAAAAATAGATATGTACAATAACGGTAGTATATAGAATATTAGTTTCACTCAATTATTTTATGAAAAGAGTTTAGAAAAATGAAACAGCATAGTTATAAAAGCAGAATGACAACAACCAAATATAAATGAAGGTAGACACTTCCCACATATTAAAACAATTCCTATTATTGACAAGAATGATATAGAAGTAATTTTCATCAAATTATTTTTTTAATATTTGACTAAATAGTTTTACCGGCATTATTTCACATCAAACATTTTTACCGGTATTATTATACGACTAATTTTTTAAATATTGTCACAATTATTAAGTCTTTCTAGTAATTATTTTCGTCCAGAATTGAATTTTAATCTTCTTCACAACTTACTTATTAATTATTGCTAAACCTATTTCTAAAAATTATCGTTAAACCTAACATTGTCTTTATTAAGCTGAGCTAATTCAAAGGATTCAAGAGTTTTTGACTTTTTCTTACGAGAAGAGATTTATTATTAGCACTACAACAAGAATGTATATAGTGCGCGGCAATGCTATTATCACTTGTTGCATAGATTGGCCATCCTCATTAATGTCTTTACTTGTGCATTATTCAACCAAAAGTACACAGCTTATGTTGAAACAAATTAACGACAGTTTTTGAAAACTGACAAGTCCACTTTACTATTCATTGGGAATGGGATGAAAACGACCTTAGTTTTAAGGGAATTAGTTATAACGCAAAGATTAGTTGAGGGAATTAGTCTTATTAAGGCAAATTTAGAGCGACGAGAGTGTGGAGCTATCTAATCTCCATGCCTTGCCACACACAAACCCTTTACACTTCCCTTCTTCTTTCCTCTGACTTCGAGAGTACAACCAATAACAACCTTTATTAGTCACTTTCTAGCTACCGGCTCTCTCACCCTCTTAAGCCCCTATTTAACCCCTATACATGAGACAAGTCCATGTGATCTTTAAATCCTTGGTTTTCACCCTCAACATAAGTAATGCAAGATAAACAAGAAAAGTGCATGAACTCTCGCACGATGAATTACTACTTAAAAGGAAAACGAAAGAAAAGTAATAGCCAAGAAACCAAAGTGGGAGGAACAACTTCTGAGCGCCGCCAGAGTAATCATTCAAAATGATAATCACAAGAGACCAGAATCCTCTCCAACTTGTCATGAAAATTTCAGATTTTATTAAAAACAAAGACACACACAGCTAGCTTAGAGCAGCTTTATCACCCTCCTGCCCGAAAATCTTGACTCTTTATTACATGTTGGGAGGAGAACTGTGGATAGAGACCCTGAAAATAAATAGGCGTGCATTGATTTTTCTTCTTCTTTTTTTTTGTTTTTTTCAGTTTTATAGTATTTCCAAACACTTGACTTGAAAAAAATGCTCGTAGAGAATTTTCAATTTGAAAAGATTGTAAAAAGAAGAATCGGCAAAGATCCTTAAACGCATAGTTACTTACTCCGGTCTCGCTAATATCTTCAATCCAAAGTCAATAATAACTTTACACGGTTTTCCACCATATAAAAAAAATGAAGAGAAAACTTTACACGGCCCAAAAATGGCAACGTATCCTTGCCTTATTCTCCCCACAATTGTGTGATATCCTTCCTTGCGTACGCAGTCTTGGAAATAGTCGAAGGCAATTACTACAAGTGTAATGCGCCCTAGCTGTCACAAGCCACACCAATATCCCATTACCACTTCCACAAAATTGACAGCGACCAGTTAACTGTGAGAAATGGTTATATAGTATTAGTAGAAACTTATGCTTATTTGACATACTTAGCAGTTTTGCTTGTTGGTTTATTTGAGGATATAACAGTGTAGGTCTTAATTAGACTTACTAGACATAAATATAGAGAAAATTTGTTGGAGAGAGCATAGTAAGTAGAGCATGGGAACACTCTAGATAAAGATGCGTAAAGGTTCATCGGGCATAAAGGTCAGCAATGTTGTACAAAAAAAGAGGTTAGTAATGTTGACATCTTTTGAAAAGGTATGTCTAAGAAAGCTATGCGCGATGTCCATGCCAGCTCCATGAAACACTGTGGATGAAGGACAGACAGAGAAGAGATTATGATCATGCCATGCATGCACAGTGTGCTGTGCAGCCTCGCTCATCAACTTGCAGTAGCAAGTTACATAACATAGCATTACCCTAGCTACAACATAGTAATTACCCCTAGAACTAAAAAGTAATAATGACACATAACCACGTGAATTAATAAATTTGCAGAGATGGATGAATACTCCATTTAAAAAAAAAATTCCTGACACGACTAAAATTACTCAATAATTAAAAGCCAAACCAATAATCCGGCAAAACAAAAAGTAAAAAAACTGATTAATCAGATTTGTCTCTTCCCGTTGTTTGTGTTTCCTCTGGCATCGAGTTTTGTGCTGCGCTGGACATGCATAATTAAAATCAATCACTTTCACCTTCCCAATATCCCCTTCCTAGAAGATAACTCACTCATCTCATCATGTACGTTTAGGTGTACGCACTAATAAGTAACCACTCTTCGGTATTATATGACCTCCATAAATATAAGAACCGAACCCAGTGCACACACCCCATTGAAAAGCTCCAAAGTCAGGATCATATCCATTCACGCCATGGAAGAAGCTCTCAGGCGTCTCAACGGCATGGCTCCGATCCAAGAACCCGACCCGCACGACTCAGTCTCCGACCACCACCAACACCACAACAAGAAAAGCGCCACGGGCACCAACAAGAGGCTGGCCAGAGAAAACGGCGGCTCCGCCGCCGGAACGATAAGGTACCGCGGCGTGAGGCGCAGACCGTGGGGCCGTTACGCGGCGGAGATAAGGGACCCGCAGTCGAAGGAGCGCCGGTGGCTGGGGACGTTCGACACGGCGGAGGAAGCAGCCTGCGCCTACGACTGCGCCGCCAGAGCCATGCGCGGCGCCAAGGCGCGCACCAACTTCGTGTACCCTGATTCTCCTCCTCATCCTCATCCTCATCAGAACCATCTTCACCATCATCACTCTTCAGCCACTGAACTGTTCCAAACCTTCAACTTTCCCAAGCAATCTTCTCAGCAGCACCAGTGCCACGTCAGTAAGTTGGTCCAGAACGGCCACCTCAGCGGCGGCGGTGGTGTGGCTGCGCCGTTATCAACGCAGGGAAACGCTAATTCTCCTTCCCTCAACATGCTTCTGTTCCGTGACTTCCTCAACTCGAACCCTTGTCTGGTTTCTTCTTCTGCTGCTGCTCCTCCTCAGCAGTTTTACAACAAGGACGGTAGTTCTTCTTCTTCGGTCCATTCTTCTAGCACTAGCTGTTTCAACGCTAACTTGCATCACGGTTGTGGTGTTGGTGGTGCCAACGGAACGGAAGTTGCTGAAGCTGTTGATGAAGATTCTGAATTCTTCCCTAGGGAGTCTTCAGATTCTGGTTTATTGCAAGAGATAGTTCATAGGTTCTTGCCAAAATCAAAGCCCGCGCCCAAGAATAATCGCGAGAGTGCTGTGCTGAAAACTGAAGCCTCGTCTGTGCCCGAGTCGTTTCCTCAGCCAATGCCTGATCACATGGTCCTTTCTTCTTCCACTCAGGGCTATGACGACTACACGAGGAGGGGTTTTGCCAAGAACGAGGGTTATGGTGTCAATTTTGATCCTCAAATTTTCCCCATGCGGCAGTACGATGCCCTTAATGGGTTTAGCACCATGCAGGGAATGCCTATGGGGAACGAGCAGTTTATGATGATGAATCATGCAGCGTGTCCTACTATCATGGAAGATGTCCTTCAGTATCCAGAATTTTTCAATGCTTTTGCAGCCAGGATGCAAAATGCTTAACTAGTTTAAATCTCTATATATTGATATGTTTTTCCGAGTTGCAAGTCCAGTGTCAGCTTCTTGTGTTTTAATCTATCTCTAGCTTACTTATAGATGTATGTCCAGAATGTTGTTGATTCCATCTTCAGCTAAAGTTAATTTGATCTTTCACATGGATCTGGTCTTTTAGGGTTTTGTTGTTGTTAGGTTTAACTAAGTTATCAAACTTTATATATCCAAACTGATCATTATGTACTGTGCCCCCTACTCTGGATTAGAATGCAATTTATTGATAATTAATCCTGAAATTGTTATGAATGCTTTGTTTAAGCGTGCCATTACCATTTTCAGTACTTAAATTTTATGCTCTTTATTTTATGCTTGCTTTAGTTTTCCCATTCTGAAAACTGGAAAGTTGGAAAGAGATTGATTCATGAGAACGACATACTCGGAGTAAAGTGAATTCCTTCCTTCCTTCCTTCCTTGTTTACAATTGCTAGATAATGATAGCTTCTGCGTTGACCTTGGAACTAGGGAAGTTTGTGTCTGTTGCGTATACTTTTTTCTTCTGCTTTGTGTTGTGTGTGAGCGTGTCTGTTATATTCTTCGTTTTGTTTGGAGAACAAACTTGTCTAGATTTAGTAATGCCCGGTTGTGCTGTCGTTTTCTTCTTGGTGTTTGTTGGGACTGATTTAAATTTAAAGTGAAAGTAAGGAAGTAAGGGAAAACCCTAGCCATCGAGGTTTTCTTTCCTGATAATCGAGGATGGTAGTATCAGAGTCTTCTCGGAGGAAGTGTAGCACCGAAGCAGCTGATTGATCGAAAACGAAAAGGCAAACGTTCCAGGGTGAGGATTTTCATTAACACGACAAAACAAAATGTAGATTGTAGAAGGTCCACAAATGTACTATTTTAGTTGCATATTGATGAAATGAAGTAACTGTTAGCTAGGCACCATTTATTAAAGTTATTTAAATTATTATTTGATATATATTTGAAGGTATTATGAAACTAAAATAAAAGTTCACGTATTATTATTATTTTTATTTTGACGAGAAGTTCACGTAAATATTGAAAATGTATAATACGTGTTAAATTATGATTTCTGAAGCTAATGCAATAAACTGTCTATATATTATACAGTGTTTTTAAGTTACCGATATGAAAAGGCAAAGAATTATTCACCCCGTAAAACCCCACGTGTCTATAAAGTAGTGTCATGATCATCCGCTGCGTTAGTTAGTCGAAGGATTTTCAATTCATTAACGGTCGAGGAATTAAGAAATTGAAACTGGAATTGATTGGAAATTATTACAGTACTTGTATCTATGACTCAACACAGTTTATATAGATGAATAATCTGGCTTAGGACCAAACAATACAGTTGTAAAGTTAAAGTTGTAGGCTTGATTTATTAGAAAATAATTAGTTAGTAGGTACTCTAAATACAGATCATAATTACTAGCTAGCTTAATGAAGGGATTAGGTAGTGGTTATTGTCTACTCCCTTCTTTCTATTTCATCTGTCATTTTGAGAAAAAAAATTATGTACCATAATACTTATTATTTTCATATATCAATAAAATACTTATAATTGACTTTTCAATTTTATACCCTTTACAATATTCTAAGTACATCAATGATCGAAAAAAATACAAAGACATTAATAGAATAAATTAATTAAATATTAAACATTGAGAAAAGATGTTTTAGTAAATATTTCAGAATTAAACCTTGATTTTGAGTTTTTAAAATCCTATAAATTTTCAAAACTCTTTTAAAGTAAGGGTTTGTTTTGGTTCCTTATAATGGACATGAGGATGATTCAAAACTCACAATGGGCATATATATATACATATACATATAGGCACATTTTGTTATGCACCTTGGTAAAGATGGTGCAAAATGCACCTTGTAGATATCTTAATCTAAATGATAGATTATTTGTTCACCTTAATCATAGTGATGGATTCCAATAACCCCCTAAATTTTCCTAACTCTTCTCATCGAAGATGAGACCTTCATGAGCGTTTTGTCATCAACGGTGCCACCACCACTGCTTAGCCATTTCAGGCTATTGGGCATTTGGCAATCAAGAATCAGAGGCAGAGAGCCATCAATCTTACTCCTAAATCATTAGTTTCTTTGCTGCACTTTACAAAATTCCTAATGACGGTGGATTTCTTTATTGTTGCTAAACTAATAAATAGTGTTGCTGATATCACTAAGGTATAGGTTTTATTTTCTATTTTTGGTCTTCCCTTGGTTGGTTGTTTGTGACTTTGTGCGAGTGGCTTTTAAGAAGATAGAAGAAGAAGAGGTTGCAATCTGGAGAGTGGGTGAATGCACACGCAGAGGCAATGGTGGCCAGGGTATAGGCGGTGGTTTCAGGCATGAATGTGCTGCAATCTTTGATTTTGTGGAGGGTGGCATGCCGGTGGTCGGGGGCAGTGCTAAGGTGGTTCGAGACAGGCGGTGGTGTCGATTTGATTGGAGGGGAGGAGGCATTGCTCAAGGAGTGCACTGGAGATGTCGACAATGGTGGTGATGTCGTCGACGACAGCATTGTCTCGGGATTTGGTCAGCTCAATGAGCATCTTTGCAGTGGGTTGGAGGACCTGCATCTTGTTGAAGATGGGGGCGCCGTCATTAGTGATGATGACCTCGGAGGAGGAGGAGGTGGAGATAACTGTGTCTACACCTTTGGGTGCTACTAGATTACACACGTATGATTTAACTGTATAGATAGTCCATCAATTTAGATTAAGACACCTTCAATTTGCATTATGCACCAAAGATAATAAGGTGCATTTCGAAAGTCGCCGTATATATATATATATTGATTGGGAATTCATGTAAAAAAGTTTGAGGATTTTTAACTCAAGAGTGGCAAGTAAGTTATCACTTTCAACTTTTTATTTTCGCATCATGATATTATTAAGTTTTCCTTAAAAAGTAATAATAATAATATTTAATAAAATAATATAAAAGTTGATTTTAATAAGAAAAAATCACAAAAATAGCATTTGATAAATATATTATAAAGTTGATCTTAAAATCTATAATAATTATAACGAACATAAATATTAAAGACATTAAAATTATATCAGTCTTTTAAATTTTAAAGAATATAAGCTAATTCTGAAAAACATTCATGAGGTGCTCTGAAGAGCACTAGTAAAAACACTCTAACTTTTTTGATTTACTAAATAGAAAAAATTAATTTATACTTTTCACATGTTGAAACATTTCCTAAAACACACTATCAAAGCAAGCCTAAGAATCTGGTGAAAAAATATCCTTCTCAAGCTTGAAGAGAGAAAATTTTGAGAAGAGAGACCATTTTTTATTCCTCATTCTTAAACTGAATATCCCTAAAAATTAATACTTGGATCCCCATAAATATTTTAGTGCAAAAAAAAAAAAAAGGTGAAAAGAGACAATTTTCTTCTTCCTTACTCTTAAACTAAAAATCTTAAATTTTTCTATTTTGAATTTTCCAATTGACTAAAAAATTTTACACTGTATTAAATTCCCCCGACATGAGGACCATAAAATCGTCCTTAAAGTAGACAATTTATTGAAAAGGTCGCTTCTGCGGGTAATATTCTGTACATCTTATATTATATTAATTATTTTATTTCAAATATATATATATATATATATATATATATATTATTCCATATTTTAGTGGAATATATATTTTTTTAATTCTAATATTATACTCTATATTAATATCATTAGATCTATATTAATATTATTAGAATATAATATTGAATAGAAATCTATATTAATTATGTATATATATAATTCTTAATATATTCTAATATAAATTAGACATATATAAACAATAATATACAATAAAGATTGTAATAATAAAAAAGGGAATCTTTTGTTACAATAGAAACAGAAGCGATATTGATTATTCAAGAATCGAAGTTGAGAATTATTAATTCTATTATTTCTTTTTATTTAATTACTTCATATATATATTAATTTCTAATATAAATTCTATTTGAAATATGAATCCTATTCGAAACTAAAATAATAATAATAATATAAAAAAGAAAATTTAATAATCTAATAAAATAAGAAAAATTTAAAAATTTAAAAAAATAAAAAGAAATATAAAATAAATAAGGTCTATGGGCTTTTCTTATCTCCAACTACAGTAAGGATTTTCCTTATTTCTGGAAGGATATATATTCTCGTTAATTTTTGACTTATTCCATTTCTCTCTCCTTTTCATCCGTCAAAGTAAGAGTTAAGATGGTGTACGAAAGAAGTAATATTTTCCTCTCAGAGTATGGAAGAAACAACCCAAGTACATATACATTAAAAATTTATATAGGACATCATGTTTCAATATCCTTCTTATCACGGCACAGTATATGCGGCAGCGAGGCTCCATTTTCAAATAGAAAACTAAATGCATTTGAAAGGTTCAAGCGTAATTTAAGCCTCAAGCATTGTCGTATTTAGACTAAGAATAACAAATGAAATAACTTTAGAAAGAAATTGGGAGTTCAAGACAGTTTGATGGGAAAATGAAAACAACAAGTGTACAATATTGTCATGTAATTCACACAACTCACAAGGAGAGGTCACAGATCATGCAAATTCACAAATTACTTTATAGTTCTAGTTCTAGTTCTAAATTTCGCAACAATGTAGGAACAATTGGACATTGCTTTGGGTCAAATAATAATTGGACATTCTTTTTTTGGCGTGAGTAACAACTGGACATTTAAAAATGAAATTATCCATCACAGCGTAGTCGAGGAAATTAACGATGCAACAGCTTAAGCCCAAAGAGGGCCCAAGTACAGAACCAAGATGAGGGATACATCAAAGAGTATTAGATTAATGTCGGGAAACCCAAGGGCACGAAGATTATTTGGCCCAACTGATTTTAGGACAAACCAAGGGGCCCAACCACACGATTAAACCCGTATAGACTTGACCCACATATTGAAGAACCTACCGAAATGCGAAATAGCAAAAAAGAGTTTTGAAAGATTAGAGCTCAATCCTCGTTTCCTTCATGGCAACATCAGACAAAACCAAAATACCAAGTCCAAATTACTTAAGTATTCGATTCTATAACCGAAAAAATTCAAAAGGTAGCATAATCTTAAGCTAAAGCAGAGTACTGTTTAGGTAGTAGATGGTAACACAGGTAATTTGATTAAGAAAAATTATGAACTATATTAGAGAAGCAAGAAGAAGGTGTTAAAATTCCATGGTGACGACAAATCACTGATAAGATTTACAACTAGCTTTTTGTTGATAATAACAAAGGACTTGAGAATGGGATCGAATCAAGTTCATGCACTATTAATTTTTTTTTACAAGATAAAATTTAGATCAAAATGCCAAGTTGACATACAATCTTATCGTAATTGATAAGATATCCATTACGAATATATAAAATAGGCAAACAACTAAGATCACCATGATTTGAGAAAAGCTTCTAGAAAGAGTGTCATTATGATTGAGCTTCAATACATGTTTTTGATAAAGATAGCCACTTAACACAAATGCAAACCAAGCTCAATATAAAAATCCAAGAGAAAAAGAAGTTTGCATACAGAAATTTTATACTAATTTGATCTGCAATATAGAGTTTATATCTAGTCCTCACTTAACGTGAGATTTTTCACTAATGATCGAATAGTCTTTGCACGTTTAGCCTCTCTAAGGTAACATTGAAGTTTACTACAAGAGCACTCAAATTCGTCATTGAAGAGCTCCTCTTTTATTGGCTTTAAGACTGTTACACAGTTTTTTGTCATTGGTCTATGAAACTACCTTTCAATTTTTCATTCAAATATTACAATGATTAAAGGGAGGATGTCACTCGTAAAGGGTAGATAAAAAAAAAAAGGCTCGAGTGACACTCAATAGGTGACTGTCAAAATACTTATGAATGAAGGTTAAAAGGATATTCTCTTAATGAATCCTCTGTGCAGATTCACATATGCTTTGTTGTTGATGATGCTTCTTTTAAGAAAGAAAACAAGCCGTTGCAGGGTTGGCTCAGAGAATTATGAGACATTCCTACATTTTTCATGGAGTCAAAATTTATTATTCCATGGAACAATCTTAACCTTTGATTTTGAAAAGTACAAGAGAGAGAAAAGAGGAGAAAGAAGAAAGTTAATGGTAAATAGGAGGAGTGAAGCATAGGAAAATTTTCCTCCATAAAGAAAGTAAAAATTTTCTGAAAATTATTCTTGGATTATCTTTTTTATCCTTTTTTTTTAATATATCTTGTATCTTATAACTTTCTCTATCTTATGGTACACATTTGTATTATCCTTTTTTAACAATCTTCAATGCTAGTGAGACTTGTATCCTTTAAATATGATAAGTTTAAATATGAATATATGATAATGAATTTAAATCTTGTAAATAGAAAAAAGTAATACTATAAGTGTTTTGTTTTATAACGAGCTTATCCAACTTGAAAGAAGTCCAATAAATTCTAAATAATAGAAATTTAGAAAAAATTTATTTTGAAAACTATTTGATCTGATGATCGAACCTGATTGAAGCCATTTTCTTTTCGCTTTAATGTTTAATCACCTATTCTCCAATTTTTTTATTCTACCCTCATTTTTTTTTTGGTACAGTATAATCATCATGCATTTTCATATACTATCGGCTTTCTTAAATCTTGTTTCTCTCCTGTGAAAGCTGCTATATGTTGTATTTTTTTTTTCCACGAAGCATTTGCAAATTAAATTGCTTTTAATTAGCCATTTACTCTTGCATAATGTGTATCAGGAGCTTGACATACACTTAAAAATACACAAATAAGAGGAGAAAACATTATTCTACACCGAATCAATCATTTATCTCCAGTGGAATTGTTCCCTCGGTAGTTAGATTTAGAATGAGATGGTGCCCTGTGTCAGAAAGGACCAGACTTTATACTATATTACCATATTATCATGACCTCAAACCAAACAGTGGGTGTGTGTATGTTTTTATTTTTATTTTTATTTTATATTATTATTATTAAATACCATAATAAGTAGGTGTCACAGCTCAAAAGCTTCCTTCACTCTCCTCCTTTTACCCTCTTGCCTATAAAATTCTTCCATGAATTCCTTGTACCTGTAGCTTCGATAAATGGGAGGGTGCTCCTCATCTGTCAACTCTTCCATTGGGCCAATCACTGTTTCATCATTTGGTGCATAAAACATTGCCAGTGACAACCGTGGGAGCCTGCTGTTAGTTACTGCCCTGTGAACCGGACTCTTATACCTTCCATTACTGAGCACCTGCCAAATCCAAAATGACAGTTTGAAGAGTAATTACAATAACATCCATCACTTAACACAAACCAAGCAGACACTAAATTTGTAATAAAAATTGCGAGTTTTGTTTGTATAAAATATTGTTTTATATAAAATTATTTCTTGTTTAACTGCTAAACTAAAGGGCTTGCCTAGTCTTCATTTGAACCAATCATTCATCACCCATTTGGATCACTCAAAAGAAAAGGGCATCAATACTAAATAATTAATTATTATTGTTGGATACTAAGAAATGAATTTCTATTTTCAAAAAGGAAAAATCAGATTGGCAGGTAATCTCATATAGGCTCCTTGTAATTTATAAAGTTGGCAAACATTATATATTACCTGCATCTGATCAGCCAGAAAGATGACCAAGGCTCCAGGGATAGGGTCAACTGCTACCCAGTTCCCATCAAGGTCAACTTGTAAGCCATGGACTCCATCCAATTGCTGAAGTATAGTAATTGCAGTGATGTCATTATGTTCATTCAACCCCATGGTTAACTCTGGTTCTGGACATGGTGGATAGTAATTGGCCTGTGAATAAAAATTAGGCCTCTCACCCAGCCTTCTGACCAATGAATCCTCCTCTAGCCCAAGCCCTTTGGACATCAACCCCAAAAGCCTACTCATCAAGGTACCTATCTCCCTTGCATAGGCAGCAAAGACATCTCTAAAGCCAGTCAAAGAAAAAAAAGGGCAAAAAAAAAGGTATAAGGAAATGACTTATGGTTATGGATCAAAGAAAAATTTGAACTAAGCCCTTCATATATAGTTCATATATACCTGTATTGAGGAGGATTTGATGGCAAGTGGTGGGTGAAATCCTGTGTAGGATGCCAAGGGTGAGAGAAAGTTTCACTCCACATTGTAACCTTCTTTTGGTCATCACCCTTGAAGTAATAGTTGAATATTTTGACTGGCTCAAAGTGGTCTTTTGTGAAGAACTGGGATCTTTCTTCAGAAGGGAGCTGAAAGAACTCCAGCAAAGCAGCTAACACACCTTGGCATAGATCTGGTGGGACTCCATGGTTGATGACCTGGAACATTCCCAATTGCCGGCATGCTTGTGAAACATTTTGTACCAAACTATCTTGGCATGAACCATAACCTTTCAGGTCAATGATGGGAACTGAATGCATAGAGGAGACATCTGAAAGACATGGTCGTTTCTCCTCTGGGAGAATAAAATCGGGAGAAAGGCATAAAGCCGTGTTATTTGCAAACCGAAATGGTTTCTTCCCTTCCATTGGTGAATGGATTAGTTAGCATCTAGCTTTGATCTAATTAGTATATGATACTTCTAGAGTACTCAGGAACGGATGATATTAAATCAAGGTTGATCTTTTCCCATTCGATAAATTCTCGCGTGTTCATGACCACATTATGCTGTTTCCAGCCAAATAATGCCATGTAGTAATAGAATCACCATTTAAAGTATCTTTAATTCTTAATAGACTACCTATAGTTAACATTTATATTATTATTATTATCTCTTTTTCTCTCTCTATGTTTATTGCTTCATTTAAAAGATATATTTTGCACAAAATTGACATATTTATTATTTATACTGCACATGCTTTAATTAAATTTCACTTTTTTTTATATAGTACATAAAAATCCTTATTGTCTTTATTTCCTGTATAAAATATTAAAGGAAGTTCTACATTCAATTATAATAAAAATAAAAAAATTTCTAAAATAAACTGTAGTTTTAATTAAATTTTGTTCGTAGTATTAAAAATTCAAATTTTAAAATTATGATTCAAACCAAAATAACATTATTATTTATAAAGCCACCGTATAGCATGCAAAACCACAGTATTTACGTTATTTATAAAACCATTGTATAAGATTTTTTTTATAGTTATTTACGTTAATATTACGAACCACTGCATAACATACAAAATAATTACATTAATTTAAAATAATCCTGTAAACATTTATGTTAATACAAATAATTATAACACAAATATAATATAGTGAAAATATAATGTAATTATTTTTATAATTTTTTACGTTATTTTAAGATAGTTTTATTTACGTTATATTGAGTTTTACGGTTGTGAGCCCCTACACGTATATATAGGCAAGAGTAGTGAGTTTACGAATCAAATTTATCTAAAAATACAGTTTATTTTAGGATTATTTTATTTTTTATTTTTGCTTTGAATTAATGTAATTTTATTGTAATTGAAAGTACGATTTCCTTTTTTTTAAATATTTTATACAGGAAATAAAGATAATAACAATTTTTATGTACAAAAGAAAAAAATAGTGAAATTTAATTAAAGCATGTGCAGTATAAATAATAAATATATTAATTTTATGTAAAATATATCTTTTAAGTGAAATAATAAATATTAAGAGAGAGAAAAGAAGAAAATAATAATAATAATAATAATAATAATAAATATTAACTATAATTAATTTATTAAGAGTTAAAATTACTTTAAGTGGTGAATCTATTATTATATAATAATTTTTTTATTTCAATTTATCTTTTATTTTAAATAATTTGATACAATTTTTAAATCAATATCTAAAACACAAGAATTTTTCCATTGACTGAACAACGACCTAGATGGGGAAAAGCGTAGTAGAAAAGCAACATAAAAGAACAATAAAAAACACATTCGTATACCCTTTCCCAACAACGCGTCAAAAGAGGCGGCGAATTTTTCCATTGATTGAACAACGATAATAGCGAAAAAGCGTAGTAGAAAAGCAACATAAAAGAACATTAAAAAACATGATCCAGGGTAAATTCTGGTACACTGGTGTAAGAGAAAACGACCTCGACTCATGTTATACTGGAAGGGTATATCCCCTTTGCTAGCTTGATTTGGAAGAGATATGACGTATCTTAATCAATTAAGTGTTAATAAAAAAAATCTTAATCAATTAAATAATTAAAAAGGAAGCCAAATTTATCCTCTGAAATAACTTTATTACATATATTTATAATTTTTTTTCCATAGCTAGGATAACACTCAACCCATCTCTAAAGTAGTGGGGAGCAAAAGGGGTAAGATCACCAACATAAAAGCAGAACAATAAGAAAACTGCCAACGAAGCACTATGACTAAAGCCAAAAAAACCATCAATGAAGCAGGATCACATATATGGTCAAGGTTTCAATGCACCTTATTTGAAAAGATGCATTATATATCTTATTATCTAATAGTCAAGAAATAAGAGTATATTAGTATAATCAATCACATATCATATACTATAAAATTTTCTCTCTCCCTTCCTCTTTCCCCTTCACCTCTCTTCTAGTTACCATCCTCAGCCCCTCCTTCAGCCACCACTCACCACCACCATTGCCACCATGTTCTCCGTTTTCAACTTTTTCCCCCTCACCACCACTCAACCACTCCGCCAATCATAGGTAGCCCTACTTGCTAATCTAGTCCAGCACCAAAACCCACAAACTACTCAGCCCCAATCTTCCCAACCTCTGTCTCTCTCTCAACACCCTCTTCTTTGTCTTCACCTTTTACCTATCACCCTTCGCCACCACTACTCCAAAGAGGTACCACCTCATATTGGAAGATTCTTCCTCTTCTCTTCTCACATCTTCCTCACCATAAACCACCAAGATCGCGTGCCTTGCTACCAAGCTCCCCTGGCCCGACCTCCCTTGGTTCGAACCATCGTTTGCCACCATGCCGCCATTGGACCTGCACGATAGCAACCATCATTGTCACCACCACCACTAACAACAACAACAACCCATCCATCTAGAACAACAACAACCCACCAATGACGACAATCCATCTCGATCTATTAGGTTAAAAAAACAAAATCAAACACCGCACCAAATCTAGATATGTGCTCCTCCTTGGAAGGCTTGTCAATCCCTTACATCTTCAGCCTTCGTTCGATCTCACCGTAGATTGAGACGCTACTATATTTGGCATTTGGGAAACGTTGTTGGTTTGGAAGTTGGGGGCAAGTTGGTGGTGGAAGGGCACATATCCAGATCTAGTGGTTTTTGGTGATATGCGGTAGGGGTTACTAGATCTGCCATTTTGGAAAGAGTAGGATGGCAAACGATGGAGCTGTGGGTGGTAGGGGTGGTGGTGAATGGTCATCATGTGATGAGACGACACCGTTGGGGTCGAGGAAGGGGGGGAGCAATGAGTTGCAGAGAGGAAGAAATTCTGGGAATGAGAGAGAAGCCTTAGAGTGCACCATAGGTCAAGGGTTTAAAATTACACCACCACATATCCACCTTTAGATGGCAAGGTGTCTAAAGCACTTTGTTTAACAAGGTGCATTAAAGCCTTTGCCCAAATATATTTATAACTTTATCCTACCCAATCTTTATTCTGATTTTGGCACCTCACATCTTTATTCTATTAAATAATTCACTTTTCCACACATCTTTATTCTGATTTTGGCACCTCACATCAGAGCGAGGTGATGGAAGAGTTGATGTTGTGGAACAAGCATCATCCTTGAAAGATATTTTACAATTTAAAATATAAAACATTGAAAGAATATTACTGTTCTGGTTTGATAAGGGTAATACATATGTGTGCAGTTACAAGTGAAGGGATGTATGTTTTCTTATTAGGTTACGATAGTTGCAAAGAGGTGCATGCAAATAGCGTATCCCTTAACTTGTAATTGTCAACGGTCACATGTTCAAAGAGACACATGGTTTCATATAGCATTGCAATGGTTGCAGGCATTTCAGATTGCACCTCAAAAGTTGTGGTGATAAACTTTGTGTCCTTTGAAGCTGAACGGTGGCAGCATATCACGTATAAACCACCCACCGTAAGATCCATGTGCATTATTACAAATAACCCCTTTGTTAAATATAAAGACTCATTTTTATTTTGTGTATTGTGTGAATTTTGAGAGTTATGAAAATTTTATAAGTCTTATCTTATCTTTAATTTCAAAAGGAATGAGAAAATTTTTTGTTATTACTAAACAAGAAATTTATAGAGATTTTATTGAATTTTATGAAAGTATCGTCATTAACCCAATAACAATTATATATGGGGATGAATATAATGAAATAATTCATACCTTAAAATTATAACAATATTCAAGTTTTTGTTTATCTACTATACTATTTTGAGTTTAATTGATATGTATTGACAGTATAAAATAATTTTACATTGTTAACCAATAGAAATAGAGGAAAGTGAGAAATCATGGTAAGTTCTTCATTATAATGGGTAGTTATTTGTATGAGTTGGTATTTTTTATTATTTCTATTGATTGATAGTGTAAAACTATTTTATACTATCAGTGTATTTAAATTAAATTTACTATTTTTTCTAACAATTCTTAACTTTATCCTACCTCATCTTTGATAGTATTGGTTATATTTGTATGGGGAGATGAAAAGTGAGAAAGTGAACTATTTAGAATGAAAACTATTCAAACCTCTTCACAATAGAAGTGTAGAGGCTAAGCATTATTTTTGGATTATTTTGATACCGTTCATCGAACATGGGTAACCCATATATTTTTATCGGCGGTAGTTTGTTCATAGCAAATTTATTTTTGATTTTTTTAGCAATTTTTTTAGAAAAACAGTTCTTGGTAGGTAAAGAAAAAAAAGAACATTTTGATTATGAGTAATTTTGAATATAAATTAATTTAAGTTTCAAAAAGTTATAATAAGACTGATGTATGGCAGAAATATACAATTCTTAATTTTTCATATTATTAAGGTAGGACGTGAGCGAAAACCCGCCCCATTTTGGTGTCTAGATTTTCAAACCAATCATTACACGCAATAATTCTTCTTGCTTCGAAATGTTGGCATTCCATTCGCAAGGTTGTTACCAACAAAATCCATTTTACAGCCCAAAATGTGACTTTTGTGATTGGGCTCATACAGGGTTTTTATTTATGCTGGGCTCAATCTCATGCTTGTGGTCCAGCTACCGAAATTATCGCGCTCTACCTTTTTTTTCACCAGAAAAAGATAGCTGGTGACAAATAAAAAAGAGAGGGTTCAAGACCGTTTATAACTGAGACGTTTGAAAAAAAAAAAAAACAGAGAGAGTAAACAATATAGAGTTTAATTTTATGTATTGTTTATACTATTATCCAATAGAAATAATGAGAAGTGTCAAATTATCATAGGTAGTTATCTAAACAAGAAGTATATTGGCAATTCTTTCGATTTCTTGGATGATAGTATAAAATAATTTTACACTATCGATGTATACAAATTAAATCTAACAATATATGTTCACCAAAAGAAATAAGAAAGAGTAAACAATATATTAATCTATATATATTTGTATGTACTAATAGTGTAAAATAATTTTTACTGTCAGCCAATAGAAATATAAGAAAATACTAAATTATGGTAGATCTCTCATTATAATAGGTAGTTACCTAGTATAATTTAACATTTTTTTACATTTCTATTAAATGATAGTATAAAGTTGTTTTATATTATCGGTATATGGAAATTTGGAAGTGCACATGTGGCACTATTTCAGCTATTCTATTTCCTGTTTAAATGTATCTAGACATATTCATTTTCTAAATTCATAATTGTTTGTCTTTCCTTTTTTCAATTCATTACCTTTAATTGATATCAATCAATAACGTATACCATTTAATTCTAATTGATTCAAACATGACAATAATTCAGAATTCTAATCGATTTTAGGGGTGCTTTGGTGCTTTGTTGCTGCGGCTTTGTGCTTGCTTTGTTGTCTTGGCCTTCTGGTGGACCTTATTGCTAGCTTGTTGTTTTGTGTGTGCTTCCCTATTGTTTTTGGTGTGGTGCTCTGTTGGTTGTGGTGTGTGCGTCGTTGGTTCTTCTCCTTTTTTCGGTGTTATTTTGATCCGGTTGATGCACAAAGTATTTGCTTTTTGCTTTTTGTCTGAGTTTGACTGTAGATGTTTTGTGGCTGTATCTCGTCAAGGTGAATTAAATGGTGATTTCTGTTGTAGAATAGGCGTGTTCTGCTGCTGAAAACATTTCTCTTTTACTACATTTGATGGACATTGTAATCAGATTGTTAAAGGAAGAAGTCTACAGTTAGATCTTGCTGCTGTAGTGGATGGAGCCCGAGGAATTAATTGGATAAGGTTGACAAGAGATTCTGTTATTGCATTTCATGAAGAGGACTTTTGTTTTGAGAACCTTGATGGTGTTTGATAGCTGAGCATTGTTAGAAATCGTGGAGGAGTTTGGATGAATTTGCCAGAATTTCCTTAAGGTCTTAAGCTGCGTAGGAGTTTGGCAGCAGAGTATAAGAGATACGTACACGAGTATGATTCTTGTGTGAGAATTGCAATGAAGATTCAAGTGCTTTTCGCAGGTAATCCAATTGTGGTGGTTTATAGCTGGCTGTAGTTAATATGGATGTCTGCTTAGTTGGATGCTGCTCTTTCTGTTTTGATAAGCCTGGTTTTGTTGTTTTCTGCAGTTTCAATTATGTAGAAAAATCTAAGGAAGCTTGATCTCTTGTTAAATTCTGCAATGCAGACACTTAATAGTGGAGTTTTGGTGCTTGATGCTTCGAGTTTCATTTGGAGTCATTTGCTGTGTTTTGAATCTGGTTTTTTGCAGTTATAGCTTAGATTATGTTTAGGCTGTTGTTTTGTTGTAATTGTCCTGATATAGTGCAGTCATGTTACTTCTTTGCTCCTCACTTTGTAAGTGAATTGAGCTCTTATCCAAACTATCAAAAAAAAGTATAGATATCTATTTGATAATGGTGTTCATGTTTTTCCTTTTATACATTTCAGGTACGTTGTTTTATGATTAGATGCTAGACTATGCTAACAGGTGTTTTTTTTTAATAATTTTTTTCTTAATTATAGTTATTTTTTTTCCTCCTTTTTTCTATTAAATTTTGGTGCTGGCTCTAATTTTGTTCTTGATCTGTTAAATACATATCATCTTATTCCATTGATTTGTATATGGCGTTTTAAATCAGAAAATGGAAATAGTGTGATTTTTAGCTTTGTCTATACTCTAAAAGTTTACTCTTATTTTGAAATGCTATGTTCTTGTGTATGCATTATGTTATTTATTCTTTCTCTTCCATTGTTTTTTACTTCCAAGAATTGGGTGCGTCCTCCTCGGTTCCTGCAAATTGGTTATTCTATAATTTAGCAATATAAGTGATACATACTTTCTTTTCTTTTTTTTTTTTTCCTCTTGAAGTGGAATATGCGACACATATTTATAAAAAAAATGATATATATTAGGAAATAAAAATTAGTCATATTCTATTGATTTATCTAAATCTAATTTAATCTTAATGCAGCTAAGATTTTTCTATATCTCATATCGTTTTGATTCATAAATATAAATTATTTTCTATGTAGCTAAATATAATCATAGTCTATTGAATTCTTTAAATCCAAACAAATATTAAAATTCATTTAAGATAATAATATTTACATAACAAAAGAATTTAGACATAGAATAATTTTTTTTACTAATATTGATACTTAAAATAGATGATATCGAATATATATATTGCATGGAAGATGCTAAAGGTATTCATTATATGAGTAATAACTTATCTATCTTATAATTATTATCAACTATCAATTTACAATATATAAAAATTAATAAATTACTATATGTTCATATTAAAATTTTATTTAAAACAATAATACTTGCATGACAAAAAAAATAGACATAGAGGAGTTTTATTTACTAATATTGATACTTAAAATGGGTGATATTGAAACATACACATGGGAGATGCCAAAATATATTTATTGCACAAGTAATTACTTACCTGCCTTATAATAATTATTAATTTATAATAAATAAAAATTAATAAAGTAATATATATATATGTTTACATTAAAATTTTATTTAAGACAATGATATTTTGCATGACAAAAAAATTTAGGTATAAAACAATTTTCTGACTGATATTGATATCTGAAATAAGTGATGCTGAACATATATATTGTACAGGAGATATCGAAGATATTCATTACCCAAGTAATAACTTACCTACCTTATAGTTATTATCAATTATCAATTATCAATTTATAATAAATAAAAATTAATAAATTAACATATGTTCATATCAAATTGTGTTTAGGACAATGATGCTTGCATGACAAAATAATTTAGATGTAAAACGATTTAAGACTTGCCATTGAAGAGCTCCTCTCTTATTGGCTTTAAGACTTTTTGCATTGGTCTATGAAACTACCTTTCAATTTTCATTCAAATATTACAATGATCAAAGGGAGGATGTCCCTCGTAAAGGGTAGACAAAGAGGAGGGAAAAAAAAAAAAAAAGGCTCAAGTGACACTCAATAGATGATTGTCAAAATACTAAAGAATGAAGGAAGGTTAAAAGGATATTTTCTTAATGAATCCTCTTGCAGATTCATATATGCTTTGTTGTTGATGATGCTTCTTTTAAGAAAGAAAAGGAGGCATTGCACGGTTGGCTCGTAGAATTATTCTTGGGCTATCTTTTTTGTCTTTATTTTTTAATATGTCTTGTATTTTGTACATTTTTCACTCTCATGATACATATTTGTATTATCCCTTTTTTACAATCTTCAATATCGATGAGACTTGTATCCGTTAAATATGAGAAGTTTAAGTAGGAATCTATGATAATGAGTTTAAGTATTGTAAATAGAGAAAATTAATCCTATAAGAGTTTTGTTTTATAATGAGATGATCCAATTTGAACAAATCTAATAAATTCTAAATAATAGTGATTTAGAAAAAATTTCTTTTGAAAACCATTTGATCTGATGATCGAGCATGATTGAAGCCATTTTCTTTCTGCTTTAATGTTTAATCACCTATCCTCTAATTTTTTTGTTATACCCTCACTTTTTTTTGGTACAGTATAATCATCATGCATTTTCATATACTATTGGCTTTCTTAAATCTTGTTTCTCTCCTATGAAAGCTGCTATATGTTGTATTTATTTTTTTTCACTAAGCATTTGCAAATTAAATTGCATGGAATTAGCCATTTACTCTTGCATAATGTGTATCAGGAGCTAGACATACACTTAAAAATACACAAATGAGAGAAGAAAACATTATTCGACACCGAATCAATCATTTATCTCTAGTGGAATTGTTCCCTTGGCAGTTGGATTTAGAATGAGATGGTGCCCTGTGTCAGAAAGGGCCAGACTTTATACTATATTACCATGACCTGAAGACCAAACCGTGAGTTTTTTTTAGTATTATTATTTAACAGCATAATAAGCAGGTGTCACAGCTCAAAAGCTTCCTTCACTTTCCTGCTTTTACCCTCTTGCCTATAAAATTCTTCCATGAATTCCTTGTACCTGTAGCTTCGATAAATGGGAGGGTGCTCCTCATCTGTCAACTCTTCCATTGGGCCAATCACTGTTTCATCATTTGGTGCATAAAACATTGCCAGTGACAACCGTGGGAGCCTGCTGTTAGTTACTGCCCTATGAACCGGACTCTTATGCCTTCCATTACTGAGCACCTGCCAAATCCAAAATGACAGTTTGAAGAGTAATGTTACAGTAACATCCATCACTTAACATAGACTAAGCAGATACTGAATTTGAAATAAAAATTGCAAGTTTTGTTTGTATACAATATTTTTTTACACTTGTTTAACTGCTAAACTAAAGAGCTTGCCTAGTGTTCATTTGAACCAATCATTCATCACCCGTTTGGATCACTCAAAAGAAAAGGGCATCAATACTAAATAATTAATTATTATTGTTGGATACTAAGAAATGAATTTCTATTTTCAAAAAGGAAAAATCAGATTGGCTGGTAATCTCATATAGGCTCCTTGCAATTTATAAAGTTGGCAAACATTATATATTACCTGCATCTGATCAGCCAGAAAGATGACCAAGGCTCCAGGGATAGGGTCAACTGCCACCCAGTTGCCATCAAGGTCAACTTGTAAGCCATGGACTCCATCCAATTGCTGAAGTATAGTCATTGCAGTGATGTCATTATGTTCATTCAACCCCATGGTTAACTCTGGTTCTGGACATGGTGGATAGTAATTGGCCTGTGAATAAAAATTAGGCCTCTCACCCAGCCTTCTGACCAAGGAATCCTCCTCTAGGCCAAGCCTTTTGGACATCAACCCCAAAAGCCTATTCATCAAGGTACCTATCTCCCTTGCATAGGCAGCAAAGACATCTCTAAAGCCAGTCAAAGAAAAAAAAGTAAAAAAAAAAAAAAAAAGGTATAAGGAAATGAGTTATGGTTATGGATCAAAGAAAAATTTGAACTAAGCCCTTCATATATAGTTCATATGTACCTGTATTGAGGAGGATTTGATGGCAAGTGATGGGTGAAATCCTGTGTAGGATGCCGAGGGTGAGAGAAAGTTTCACTCCACATTGTAACCTTCTTTTGGTCATCACCCTTGAAGTAATAGTTGAATATTTTGACTGGCTCAGAGTGGTCTTTTGTGAAGAACTGGGATCTTTCTTCAGAAGGGAGCTAAAAGAACTACAGCAAAGCAGCTAACACACCTTGGCATAGATCTGGTGGGACTCCATGGTTGATGACCTGGAACATTCCCAATTGCCGGCATGCTTGTGACACATTTTGTACCAAACTATCTTGGCATGAACCATAACCTTTCAGGTCAATGATGGGAACTGAATGCATAGGGGAGACATCTGAAAGATATGGTCGTTTCTCCTCTGGGAGAATAAAATCGGGAGAAAGGCATAAAGCAGTGCTATTTGCAAACCGAAATGGTTTCTTCCCTTCCATTGGTGAATGGCTTAGTTAGCGTCTAGCTTTAATCTAATTAGTGTATGATACTTCTAAAGTATTCAGGAACGGATGATATTAGATAAAGGTTGACCTGTTCTATTTATTAGGTGTGCTTACTTGGTGTCCAATTCATTAATGAGCATTACTCTCTCATACATAAAAAATTGTCCCGTTTGCACATGCTTGATTAAATAACATATAGCTCCTCCTGTCAAATTCCCATTAGTTGTCATAATTCTAGCATATGGTTTCTTATTAAATATGGCCTTGTCTCATTTAGATGTGAAACTTCCTTCCATTCCATGGGAAAGTGGCTTATTAAATTTGAACATGAACATAAAGTGTGATTGCGTATACTTCACTATACCTTTTTTTCGGCGAGATACTTCACTATACCTAAAATTTCTCGCAACCATCTACCCATATGAATTTTAAGCATTCTTTTTTAGATTTTTTAATTTGTTTTGTTAATCTTTCTAATTAAATCTTACATGTTTATTTCTAAAATTTAATTTTCCTTTTTAGAATGAGTTAATTTATAATGCTATTCCTTATTTAAATACAACGTGTCTATTTTTTAAATGTAAGTTTTTCTCTCTTTGAGCTTTAGCATTTATATATTTATTGTATGTACATAAAAAATAAAATAGTGATAATATAAAATATAATATAATTAAAATTTTAAATATATATAAAATATAATTATAATGTTGTATTACAACCAAACAATTTTTATAAGTATTTAAGTAGTTAATATGTATGTAAGTTCAGAAGAACAACATCAATTAAAATGAAAATATGGCCTCGCTACTCTAGTTTTATCCCTAAACTCTTGAAGGACCAATCTTTTCAAGTGAAAATAGATTTCCACTTCGGTAAAATCAAGTGAAAAATAGATTTATCCACTTTAATTTATATACTACTATTATTATAACTAGACGATTCATTAATAATGTATTAGTGTTGAAAAGTTTGAATAGTTAATAAAAAAAGCCATAAATCTGAACTTTAGTGTTGTATCATTGAAATTATAAAAAATATTTAATAAATTTAGAACACTGGCTTAATTTAATTTATTATGCAATTGTCTAACTTGTTGAATTTGAAAAAATAAACTCAAAGGTGCCACTTCGAAAACAAGTACAGGTTGATGAGTATGTTGAATGTTGACTGCGTTAACTGTTACAGTAATTAACAATTTTTTAGTCAATTTTTGCATTTTGCTTTTTGGTTCAGTGTTAGTTTGTGTGTTTGATATCGGCAGCTCTGTTCTTTGATTAGCATATCGACGAAAGTGACAATTAATTAAATTGGTTAAGAATTAAGTCCTTTTACAGCAAGTGTAAGGATTTGAACTGGACCTTGTTACAATCAAATTCTAAGCTCTAAGTCAAAAATAGACTAAAACATGGGAGATAATGAATAAGATAAGGGTTAAGTAAAAGGAATCCAGATTCCGTGATTCCGAAATTCATTATATATGTCAATCCAAGAAAATTAATTCTCAGGCACCTATAAGCAATCCGGGAACATATTTAGTTAAGTTTGAAAACATGCTACAAAGTTTAGTAGAAAACTTTATTTTCATAAGTTTAATAATTATATTATTCAATTTTGTTTTAGTTATACGTGATAATATTTACTTATATACTCCATCAAAAAAAAAAAATTACTTGTATAAATAAATTGAGATAGCTAAAAATATTTTTAATTTATTTTAATGTGTCAAGTCACTCTTTTTAAAACAGAAAACTAATATATATATCACGCAGAAAATTAATATATTGTTTACCTTTTTTTTGTTTTTGAGTTTTAACGAGCTATTAATGAAATTAAGGGAATAGGAAAAATGATGGACATGCAAAGATTAAATTCCTGACATAACACCGACAACACGTTGACACAAAGACCAAGAGAGGTGTTACTTGAGTTACAAACTCATAGCTAATATATTGTTTACTCTATTTTTTGTCATTTTACATTTCAAGCAAATTTTTTTTAGGAGGTTTGTTTTTACATTTCAGCATAGTTATTAGAACCGAATCAGTGATAGACTTGGTCAAATTACCGGGTTACTGGATTATTCATTCAACCAGTGGGTCATTGGTTCAATCGAATTTAATTAAATAAATATATAAAAATATAATATAATTCAAATAAATATATAATATATACAATTATTAGAATATCTTTACACAACAACTTGCATAACTTGATGGTATTGGAGCGCTCAATCATCTCACTTAGTCAGTGTTTGAATCTCACCTTGGAAGTTTTTGAGTTCAAAATTATTCTTATCTAAAAATCGAATCAACCGATTCCATGTACCAAGCTAGCACTCAAAACCAGTCGATTTATCCTAGGTTTTACTGGGTCACATGCATATTTGATCCAATGAGTGGCTTAGACTGGATGGGGCATTGGTTCACCGATTTTTTTTAGTAACCATTTGTCCCTTGTCGATCAACCATGACGTTTGTGAAAAACAACTTTTGGTAGTGGAAAAAAACATCAAACGCGAAGATTTTGGTATCTGGGCCACGAGCATGCAAGTGCGTTTCCCATGTGTATCAAACCCTGTATGAGCCCAATCACGAAGGTCACATTTTGGGCTACGAGAACATGGACTTTGTTGGTAACATCCTTGTGAACGTTAAGCCAACATTTGAAAGCAAGAAGATTAACCCGACAAAACTTTTTTAAAAAAAAAACCAGCAAGAAGACTCACGACCCAAGAAAAAGGAGCAAGAAGATTTATTGCGTTTATAAATAGGCTTGCGAATCTAGACCCGGAAAAAGAAAAGTCTTGAGAATGGGGCGGGCTTTCACACAGATCAGGATTTAATATAATCCAATAAATTAAGAATTGTATATTTCTGCCTAATAAATTAGTCTTATTATAATTTTTTAAAACTTAAATTTATATTCAAAATTACTAATAATCAAAATGTATATTTACCTATCAAAGAGATTAATTTTCTAAAAAAATTGAAAAGAAATCTATTTTCCTAAAAAATAATCAAAAATAAATTTGCTGTGAACAAACTGCCGATAAAAATATTTGGGTTACCCATTTTCAGATGAACAATATCAAAATAATCCAAAAGTAATGCTTAACCTCTACACTTCTATTGTCACAAATTTTTTTTTTGTTTTTTTTGAGTGACTATTGTCACGAGGTTTGAATAATTTTCATTCAAAGTAATGAAAATATTTCACTTCTCTCTCTTTTTTTTTTATTTTAAAATATTTCACTTTTCTCATTTTTCATCTACTCATACAAATATAACCAACAGGATAACGTTAAGGATAATGGCTGTTGCACAACACCAACTATTCCATCACCTCACTCTGATGTGAGGTGCCAAAATTAGAATAAAGATGTGTGAAAATGTGAAAAAAATTCTGTATATATAAAATGATAGGGTGAGACTGGCATCCAATGATCCCAAAAAAATTTTGGTTCGATTTTTTAGGAGGACTCTAATTAAGATAGCAAGACCAACTACACTTAAAAAGAATTAACTTCGTTTTGTAGTAATAAGAAAGGAGCATATTTCAATAAACCAAATATAGATAGATATATAGATATATATATATATATATATATATATATATATATATATATATATAGAGAGAGAGAGAGAGAGAGAGAGAGAGAGAGAGAGAGAGAGAGAGGATAAATTTGGCTTAGTTTTTAATTATTTAATTAATTAAGTTTTTTTTTTTTTCCTATCAACATCTAATTGATTAAGATACGTCATATCTCTTCCAACTCAGGCAGCGAAGGGAATATACCCTTTCAACGTTAGATGAGTGGAGGTCGTTTTTCTTACAACCAGAATCCATGATATCTTGACGCGTTGTTGGGAAAGATTACATGAGCATATATCTTTTATAGTTTTTATTTTTTTAATGCTCTTTGACAAAATACACATTTTAGCCATTAATAAAAATTTTGAAAGATAAATTAATTTGTTAAAATCTGAAAATTCAAAATTAATCACTTATCGATGTAAAAGAAGAATATATTAATCTCTTTATACAAAAATTTTAAATTTTTTTTGATAAATACAGATATATAATAAGGGATTAATATATTCTTTTTTTAAATAATAAAAAATCACTCATAAATTTTCAAATTTTAAAAAATTAATTTACCTCTAAAATTTTTGTTAAAAACTAAAATAGATATTTTACCATCGTATTTTACGTTGCTTTTCTACCAGCTTCTTTTCCTTTTATCGTAGTTCAATCAATGGGTGTTAAATATGTTCAAGTTATTCTGGTGAACTTTCAAGTTCCAGCTGTCCCGATATAGTTTTCATTGAACCAGTTCATGAATCTCTTGCATGGCATGGGACTATGGACATTGGTCCCCCATGACATGCGTTTTCAACTTGCATTGGCATCCCTGTTTTGTTGGTATTCATACGAAATTACGCATCCAACATGTCCAGCGTTCACGGTTCGTAGCAGCAGCACTTCAATTGAATCTGATCCCCTCCACAACTGAACTCTCATCATCAAATACTAGTCACCCAAATAGAATGAAGCACAGACAACTTCAGGCAGAGAACACTAACATGTATCATTATTTTTTGCAAAAAATGGAACAGGAATGTCTATTTCCTTTCTCAAAAATGGGAACTTCAATTGAGAAATTGAACCATAGAAAAGTTAGATTGCTAAGCAATTAGCAAAGGAGTAATGACAGCTACAATTATATTAAAGAATAGTCCTAATAGGAAACTTACAGTGGAAGCGCTCCCAAACTGCAATCTTGTACTAGGAAAATTCTTTGATGTATCTTTCAGATTGATCTGCTTCACTCTCCTCACCAAACCTGCAACCCCAAATGTAAAAATATTTATTAATCAAATGACAAGAACGAAGGGTTAAAAGAAGAAAAAGAAACAGAAAAGACCAAGTGCAAAAGAATTTTAAGTTGTAAATATTGTGATGAAAAATTGAAAAGGGTCCCTCAAGGAAAAAGGATAAGGCCGTCACAGCCGAAAAAAGGGGAAAAAAAAAAAAAATTGCATCAAGGAAAAACGCGAAACAGGACAACCCATACAGCGAGAACAAAATTAAAGTAGAACAAAATAAACGTCAAGGAAGCGTTTTGGCTCTGAAATTGTCAAAAATAAAAGCAAAAAGGACGGAACGGACTCACCATCACTAATTTGGACCCAAACAAAATCTGACTGAAATTCATTAATGGTCAAAGCAAGGATCACAATCTAAAACTCCAATCCTTCTCAACGATTTACATCACATATATACACATATATATTATCTTTAAACTCCTTTCCCTTTCTTTTTTCTTTTTTTCTTTTTTTAATTAAAATTGGTTCTTAGTGGTTCTGTTCCATCATCCATGGATCAATCAAACGAAACGACGCCAGCATTAGTGCCAGTGGTTGCCGTTGTTTACAAGGTAAACGACACCGCCCTTCCCCGGCAGACGGTAACCATAGCAGGGAAAAGCAGCAACATTCCTCACAGTCCCATCCGATTTTTTCATTCCAATCGCCACTGGCGGGTTCGCCGTATAGATTGGGCAGCGAAACGACGACGTCGAGGACGAGGGCGACGAAGACGAAGAAGATGAGGAGGAGGAGGACGTCGTCGTTTTAGAGGAGGAGGAGGAGGAGGAGGAGAAGAGGAAGGCTCTGATCTTTGAAGAGGAAACGCGGTCGTATTCCTCGAGGAGGTTGGCGAGATCCTCGTCGGAGGTGATGGAGACCAAGGCGTCGAGGTCTTCGGTGGGTAGTTGGCAGCGAAGGTGGGTCACGGGTGACCCGCCCAGCTCTCCCAGCTTCACGAGCAGCTCTGTAGCAAATGTAACGGAATTCCTTTAAGCCTTTAAATTTGGGAAAAATGCAACTGAAAAAAAACAAAAAAGAAAAGTGGTAGCCATGAGTGAGTGGTAAGTGGTAAGTGGCAAGGGTGTAACTAACCGGAGAAGAGAATGGAGCGAGGGAGGGAGAGAAGGCGGGTGTGGCCGCCCTGGTAGCGGAGCTTGCCGTCAGGGTAGCGGGGGAGGATTTTGCCGCCGTAGCTGCAGAGGAACTTGAGATTGTCGCCGACCATGGTGTGTTGTTGGGGTTGGGTGGGAATGGGGTCCAGCTTTTCGATTCTGGAAGTCACAGTGACACAGCGAGAGAGGAGAGAGAGAAGAGGGCTTTGAAGGACAGGTAGTTTGGTGTGGCCTCTTCCAGCCTGCCTATGGCACCATTTGTCCCTTATTTATAGGCATTTATCAGGTGTACGCGATAATTAGTTGCGTCACTTATATAAATTGGAGTCTCTCTCTCTCTCTCTCTCTCTTATTTTTAGATTTTTACGCTCTTAATAAATTAGACTAGTTCTGAATTCAGTGAATTGGGTGTCTTTTAAAAAAAATTTTCAAAAAATTAGTTTTTATACATTTAAATAAATTTTAAAAAATAATTGATTTTTTTAAAAAATTAATTGTTAATTTTTTAAATTATATATAAAAATTAAATTCTATAATTATTTTTTAAAATTGAAACAAAATGTGCCTTTTTTTTTTATGTTTGAACATTTGATATTATAATTTTTTCTTTAGAAATCATCATTGCTTTAATTTTATTTGTTACTTAGAATATTTTACGTGGGTGATTTTATTGATTACTTTAATTGTGTTTTATTTTTAGTCTAGACGGGAGGGGAAGGGGCTGGAATGGAAATCGAATCCTTTATTATGGAATAATATTTACATAATTTGGGAGTATTATATGATTATATTTTTAAATTAGTTATATAAATATATTTTATATAAAATTTATTATTAATATATAATTTTATAAAAATATATTTATATAATTAACTGAAAGTATATTCATATATTACTTCCAAACTATATAAATGTTTCCCCTCACCGTGGGCTTACAAGGCATCAGCTCTGTCTCTTGTGCTAAGCCGCCACCACCTCTTTAATTGTGTTCATAATATATAAAGTAACATATATAAATTGACAGGAGTAATTTATTGTAAATCTCAATTATTAGCTTCATATTGAAAGTTGGGAGTAGTTATTGCCATTTTTTTATTTATTATCATTACCTATTTAATCTATTTTAATTCAATTATCTTAAAATATTCTTTATATATTCTTTTTAAGAATAAAATTAATATTTTATTATTATTTCTAGTTTTATTCATATTTACTATTATTAATATTTTTTCTTCAATTTTTTTCTTTTATAATATTTTATTTTATGAAAATCTTTTCATTTTTAACTCATTTTTCTCATCAAATATATTAATTTATATTTTCACATAAAAGAAAAAAATATAATTATGTAATAAACTGATTCTCTTAATGTTAAATATAGTTTTTAAATTGAATTAAAGTTTTTACTTCACAAAACATTCTTTATGCATAATAGCATTTTTATTCTTTTTTATTTTAACAATATGATATGAAATAAAATTAAGTTAAGAAAATTAGTGTTACACATAAATTTTGAATCAAATAAAATGATTATTAATAAAAATTTAAATTTAATTAATATTCACTATCAATGTAAAAAAAAAATGTACTATCATCCAATAATTATTTTACTAAATAATGAGTTCAATATCCCATACATTGTTAAGACACTTTAAATATTGTGACAATATATCATCAAATGTTAGTATAAAATTTTTATCCTAATAGTATATATAATTAGCAAGTAAATAACTAACTTAATGTATTAAGTTACCTTAATATTTAAGAATAAAAATAAAAAATAAACTATAATAAAATAGATTAATCGACATGACAAATATTAATATAATATATTCATTGAATAATAGATTAAATTATAAACATAAGATAAAAATATATCGAGTATGTATGTTCAGGGATGAATCTAATTAGCGGGAGTTGGGAGACGGGAGGACATGCCCCACAAAATTTTTGGATTTTTTTTAGCAGTATATAGGTGTACATATTTATTGCCATAATTATTTTATTAACTTTGACCTCACACTAATATATAAATTATATAAAACTTTTTGTTATATTTACGTACATCTTTGTCCTTCGAGACTACTTAAATTTTTTGGATCCGTCACTTGATATGATGCATATTACAATCTATTTATTCATTTATTTATTATTATTTTTTATCCAACATACTAACTACTATGTTCGATAAACAACTATTACATTATAAAAATTATATAAAGTAATTTAATATTTGTATCTAAATAATTATATTAAATAAATTAATTATAAATACTTATAATATTTAGTATTGGTCATATAAAAATAAAAATATAAACAATATTAAATATTTTAAAATTAAATTAATTATCAATAGATTATTGGCTTAATTATAAAAGAGAATGAAGGGTATTTTAATACAATTGAACAAAAACTCATTAAATAGGGAATGATAATAAATAAAAAGGATTAGCTAGATTAAATATGAAGTTATGTGATTATTCTAAAAGATTAATTTTGATGTACTAATAATGTAAAAGTTTTACACTATCATTTAATCGCATACTTTTATTTATAAAACTTTTAAAGTAATATGTGGTTGAATCAAACATTTTTGTTGATGTAGCAATACATAATTGGATGTCTATATAAATTTTTTTTATACTAACAGTTTATCCAAATTAAATTCTTATTTTGAACGATAAATTTAAATACATTTTGTCTGTAAGATTCAATGTTTGAGATTTATTTCTCTCATTTTTAAAATAATTAAATCAACCTTCTTATCCAATATGTTCTCTAATATCTAAACCTACTTAATTTTAGGGGATTTAACTACTTAAAATTGTGAGTTTATATCTAAAAGTGATTAGTTGCGAGGGAAATAGATAGCAACTCATATGAGCTTTATCTAAAATATCAGAATCAATCAAAGTGCAAAAAAGCTACTAACTCTACATCGATACTAGGGTCGAAAATAGGCTAGGTCAGGTCCTAGCTTAACAGGCCTAGCCAGTTTTCCAAACATGAAGTTTAAGCATGATTTATTTGCTGATATATGCTTTTTTTTTTTAAACCTATTTAGAAGCCTACTTCCTAATAAAACCTTTAAATAAGCCAAAAAAAAAAAACACATATTTTTAAATAGACAAAAATGCTTTTATAACTAGGCCAAATATTCTACCCTAAGTAAATCAAAAGACCTCTTAAATAAGCTCATTTAGAGGCTACTTGCACCATGTAGTATTTTTTATTCATTCCCAACCATGCATAAAATAGACATTTTTAGCCTTTTGCATCACTAACAACTTGGCTAAACCAATTTGAATACACATTAACATTATATTCTAAAAGTCAAAAACCAAGAAAATATTACTACAATTTTGCTTTAGCTAAGTGGTAAATTCACTTACATTACTTTGTAACAAGGACTTTTTTTTCTCCCACAAACAAGTAAAGGAAACTGAAAAGTGCAAACATAAGATAGACTGAGTCTTACAATATGCTTTATCTACTCTTGTTTGATCATCCATATAGTTTGGAATGCCATGATCAACAAGAAAGTAATCATCACAATCATAACTAGTATTTCCTTCCAAAGACTCAAGTAGAGAGTTATAGACGGTGGACATAACTTTTAAAAACTCCACTCTTAATGAGCTTCTTTGCCTTTTTAAATCAAGGATTAAATTTTTGGTACTAGACTCCCTTGTTGCTGGAGTAAGCTGGTCATGATAGGCGAAGGCGACAATGAAAGAGAAGCAACTAATAGAGGGAGGTGGGGCAAGAATGGCATGGCAATGGAGGAGGTGGCGATGAGAAAGAATATTGATGCTGGCAGGGTAAAAGGGGTAAGGGAAAAGGGCTAAAGGCAAGAAAGGTGTAGTAAGGAGCTAGGGGTAAGAAATCGAGAAGGGTTGCATGCAACTAAGTGAAGTGCAACTGTACAAGAAAGGCTACGTGCTTCAGCTTGTGGGTTGAGTGGTTCACTTAAGGAAAACTTATATATATATATCTCATACCCAATAGGTATTTTACATATCTTAAAGTTTCCTTTTTTAGTTAAAAAGACTTTCAACTTGTTTATTAAACAAGCTAGACCTAATATAATCCAAGCCACAAGCCAGCTTATTCCCACCCCTAACAAGTAAACCAATTCATTAAATGGATTATTGTTGCATGCACCGACTCAATATAATCATGACACATAAACTCATTGTACAAACTTAGTGTGAATTGACATGTTGACATTTTAGTGGATAGATATAAATTAAAAAATTAAAGAAAACTAATGAATTTGATAGAAATTAGGCTGAGTCATTTTGTATATGGGTTTTATGAAAAAATTTTGCACTAACAAGCAAGAAGTGATGTTATTTGAATATCCCATTTCAATGCCACACACAACAACTCCACCGTCATGCCATCGCTTGGTTTACATGATGGAGATTTTGTTAGTCTAAGTAAACCAAAGCTTATCCTAATACACATAAGCATATTTATCTATCTATTATCATTAGAAGATTCATGAGGCCTCCACCAACGCATGTTGCAGCCCAAGAAGATAAGTTTTCCAACTTCTTCTTGATCAGTTGTTGAATAGTCAAAGCAGAAAAAGAGCTTACACCTTTTAGCCTGCAAGATCACTGCCATTGTGTGCAAAGAGAGTTCATGAAGAAATTGTTTTCTATTTGAAAAATAAACTGTAGATTAAGTTGCAGCTATGCACGTAGAAAATTCATGAGTATCCTCATCCTTTGACTTAGTAAAGATTGATGGCTCAATCCACCACCACTGCATCTTAAACATTAAGCAATGTATATTATTATTTTATTATAGAATCTTGCCTATATAAAGGCTTGTACGTGGTTTTGCGATGCTTAACAATGAAGTGTGTTTTGTGAATAAAATCTCCTCTTCCTCTACATATCTGTGTGTGTGAGTGTGAGAAAATTATTTTGAGAGTTATATTGTGGGTTTGTGATATCAGTGATATCAACAATTGATATCAGAGCCCGGTTTATTTAGCGCCAATTTGTTTTAGAGAGTTTGTGAGAAACGAGAGAGTTCTCATATTTTTAGAGAGTTATCATGGCAAACAATTTCAATATTGTTTGGTCAGGTCCCAAGTTAGACGGGAAATTAGATTACAACTATTGGGAGACTTTGATGTCTACCCACTTGAAGGCTCACAATATTTGGAGTCTTGTTGATCCAGGTTTACAAGAAGGAGCAGATGCTGCCGCTCAAAGACGAGATCAATTGGCGCTATCTCAAGTTCACCAAGGTGTAGATTATTCAGTGTTTGGCAAAATTGCTAATGCCAAAACTGCTAAAGAAGCATGGAGCATTTTGAAGCTGTCTTACAAAGGTGTTGATAAGGCTCAGAAATCTAAACTGCAATCTTTACGTAGAGAGTATGAAAGGTATGAGATGTCTAACTCAGAAACTATTGAGCAATATTTTTCTCGTATTACTGATCTTGTCAATAAGATGAGAGTTTATGGAGAAGAGATTTCAGATAGCAAGGTAGTGGAGAAAATTCTCCATACCATGCCAATAAAGTATGATCATGTGATGACTACAATCTTAGAGTCCCACGATATAGATACGATGACAATTGCAGAGTTGCAGGGAAGCATAGAAAGTCACGTTAGTAGAATTTTAAAGAAAACAGAAAAACCAACAGAAGAAGCCTTGAAGAGCCGGGTAAATTTAACAAATGATGCTGAATCAAGCAATGATCGAGAAAGAAGAGGTCATGGCTACAACAATCGAGGCAGAGGTAGAGGAAGTTTCAGAGGAAGAGGTCGTGGTGATAATTTTAATCAATGAAGAGACAATAATTTCAGACCACAAAGTCGAGGAAGAGGAAGAGGCAACTACAATCAAGAAAGAACCAACTTCAATTGCTTCCACTGTGACAAGTATGGACACAAAGCTACAGATTGTAGATTTAAATCCATGAACCAGAACAACTTCAACTCTCAAGTAGATGTTGCCGACAACCAATATCAAAATATTGGTGAGAATTCTAATCAAAGTTTGTTTTTGACAAGTAATTCATGTTCTGGAGATGAAAATACATGGTATTTGGATACTGGTTGTAGCAATCATATGTGTGCTAGAAAAGAATTATTTTCCTCACTAGATGAATCAGTAAAATCATCAGTGAGATTTGGCAACAATACAGATATTCCTATTCTAGAAAAAAGTCGGATATCAATTACATTGAAAGATGGCTCTCACAACTCTATTTCTGATGTATTTTATGCTCCTGGTCTTCATCACAATTTGTTGAGTATGGGACAGTTGTCAGATAAAGAATATGATATGCAAATACATCAAGGATACTGCACCATGTATGATAAGAATGGCAGATTCATTGCTAAGGTGGAAATGACTCCAAGCCATCTTTTCCCATTAAAAATTCAACATGATAAGTTTTCTTTCTTGAGCTCTGTGATACCTGATGATAATTGGTTGTGGCATATGCGTTTTGGGCATTTTCACTTTTCTGGGTTGAATTATTTATCAAGGAAACAACTTGTCTCTAGTCTGCCGATTGTTCATATTCCTAATTGTGTATGTGAGACTTGTCAATTGGGAAAGAAGCACAAAGAAACATTTCCTGTTGGAAAATCATGAAGAGCAAGAAAGTTGTTAGAGATCATGCACTCAGATTTGTGCACTGTTGAAGTGCCATCTAATGGTGGTAGCAGGTATTTTATTACATTTATTGATGACTTTAGTAGAAAAACTTGGGTGTATTTTCTAAAGCAGAAATCAGAAGCCTATGATGTCTTCAAAGCATTCAAAGCGTTTGTGGAGAAACAAAATGGTTGTAGAATAAAGATTCTAAGAATAGATAGAGGGCAAGAATATCTTGCTTGTGCAGATTTCTTCAAGCAGCATGGAATTCAACATCAACTGACAACTAGATATACTCCTCAGCAGAATGGAGTAGCTGAAAGGAAGAACAGAACTATCATGGATATGGTCAGATGTATGCTAAAGTTTAAACAATTGCCAAAAGAATTTTGGGCAGAAGTAGTTGCTACTGCAGTTTATATTTTGAACAGATGTCTAACAAGAAGTGTTCGTGATAAGACTCCCGAAGAAACTTGGAGTGGGCGGAAACCATCAATTTGCCATTTTAGAGTTTTTGGGTGTATTGCTTATGCCCATGTTCCAGATCAACTAAGGAAGAAATTAGATAATAAAGGCGAAAAATGTATTTTTATTGGTTACAGCACAGATTCAAAGGCATACAAGTTATATAATCCAGAAACAAAGAAAGTGATCATTAGCAGAGATATGATGTTTGATGAAAAAGGAATATGGGACTGGTCCTCCAAAGCTGACAAGCAGCCAATAGTGATACTAGATAATTATGAAGAGGAAGATGGACAAGCAGGCACATCAATTCAACTAGAAACATCCAGAAGACCTCAGAGAAATCGTAGACCACCAGCCAGATTGGAAGATTATGTTGTAAGCAATGATAATGATCTCTCTGATGAAGAGATTATCAACTTTGCTTTATTTGCAGATTGTGAACCAGTGAATTTTGAAGAAGCATCTAGTGATGAAAATTGGAAGAAAGCCATGGATGAAGAAATTCACGCAATTGAGAAGAATGATACATGGGAACTAACTAATTTGCCTGCTGATAAGAAGCCTATTGGAGTCAAATGGGTTTATAAGACCAAGTATAAACCTAATGGTGAGATTGATCGTTTTAAAGCCAGATTAGTTGCAAAGGGGTATAAGCAAAAGCCAGGTATTGATTATTTTGAAGTATTTGCACCCGACACTAGATTAGAGACAATCCGTATGATTATTTCTCTTTCTGCTCAAAATAAGTCGAAGATATATCAGATGGATGTTAAGTCAGCATTTCTGAATGGTAATCTAGAGGAAGAAGTATATGTTGAGCAGCCTGCAGGTTATGTGATCCCTAGAATAGAAGATAAAGTTTATAGATTGAAGAAAGCACTATATGGCTTAAAACAGGCACCAAGAGCGTGGTATAGAAAAATTGACTCCTATTTTATTGAGAACGGTTTCTAGAGATGGCCATATGAGCATGCTCTATATATTAAGTTCGTTGAGCCTAGTGATATTTTGATCGTGTGCCTTTATGTTGATGATTTGATTTTCACTGGCAATAATTTGAAGATGATTGTAGAATTCAGGGAGGCTATGGTGAAATATTTTAAAATGACTGATATGGGCTTGTGATTACTGGTGAAAATATACTATTTTCCCCCGTATTTGTGTATTGAATTTTTCCAAATTTATTCTCATAATGATGATTTTCTTGGATTAATTTAATAAATCTTTATTGTTGATGCTTTTAATGAGAAATTAATTATTTTGAATTTAATTGGCAATTATTCTCACTAAATTTATTTGATTGCAGAATTGATTTTTAGCATCAAGGATTTGAAGATTAGAGGGAAACAATTAAATAAAGATTTGAAGATTTGGAAGAGCAAAAAGATGATTTTTGAAAGATTTGATTTGAGTCAAAGAAGGAAAAAGATAGAAGAGATTACTTGAAGATTTGAATCATAATTTTTTAAAAAAAAGATAAAGATAAGATAATGGAGATGAAGATTTGAAAAAGGAGAAAATTAAGAAAATCAGTTTTTTTTTGTTTGGATAAAAATTCTTTTATTCGTTAGAGGGTGGAAGGAATCCATGGGAGAGAGAGAAACATAGGCTAAGGGCTGGAGACTCTAGAGAGCTATCAGAGTATTGTTTTCTTTTCTTTTTCTATGACTTGCTAAATTTCTTATAGGTGTTAGGGAGATATAGTCTTAGGGAACTGATTTTGTATTCAGTTTTATTATTTTAATTATCTTTTCAATATATTACTTAATTTCTAATGTTCTTAATGCTGCTTTTGGCCTGATCACCCATTAACTGATGTATGGTTTTGTGACGTCGAAAGCTATTTCACTTCACAAAATAAGCCAAACTAGAAATTAACATAGGTTAAAGTAGCCAGTAGTGGAAGTACTCATTTGTGCGGCCAATTGAATTCTTGTTTTTCATCCTTAGAATAGGTTTAGAATAGTCTAAGAAATTAAATTATTCAACTTATCCTAAGAGGGTCCTAGTATCAAGCCATTGAGCTTTGACTATAATTAAGAGTAATTCGACCGATAATGATATTGTCAAGGAACTAAGTTAATAATTGGATAATACAAAATTTAGGAAACTTTGATGAAATCAACCCCTAACACCTACTTTCCATCCATTGCTTATTTCTATTTTCTATAGCTTGTTTAATTACAATTTTTACATTTATTTAAAGTCCAATTTTCTCTCAATTTGTGTTTGCCTGAATAGTGACGTGCCCAAGTGAATCGGTAATTGGTTTTGGTCCTCGTGGGAACGACAATCCCATACTCATTTTTTTTATTACTTGTGACCTGGTATACTTGCCGGAGCTAGTTTTCTAAATTGGCTAACAGCTTGATGTCTTATTTTCTTAGCATCGAAGTTGCTCAGAAAAATGATAGAATTTTTATTTCTCAAAAGAAATATGCTAGTGATATTTTGAAGAGATTTCAGATGGAGAATTCAAAGCCAATGTCTACTCCGGTTGAAGAAAAGTTGAAGCTGATAAGAGAAGATCAAGGAAGAGCTATAGATCCCACTTATTATAAGAGTTTGATAGGAAGTCTGAGATATTTGACAGCAACCAGGCCAGATATTGTATTTGGAGTTGGTTTACTTAGCCGATTCATGGAAGAGCCACATGCCTGTCATTTACAAGCAGCAAAAAGAATTCTTCGATATATTAAAGGTACTCTAAATGATGGAATTATTTATGAAAATACTGACGATATGAAGCTTATTGGATATGCCGATAATGATTGGGCTGGTGATGTAGAAACAAGAAAGAGTACTTCAGGGTATGTTTTTCATATTGGATCAAGCACAATATCATGGTCGTCAAAGAAACAACCAGTTGTTGCAATTTCTATAGTAGAAACAGAATATATAGCAGCTGCAAGTTGTGCTACATAGGCAGTGTGGTTAAGGAGACTTCTCGAAGTATTGAACCAGAAGCAGAATACTCCAACAACAATATATTGTGATAATAAGTCAGCTATTGCACTTTGCAAAAATCCAGTGTTTCATGGGAGGTCCAAGCACATAGACATCCGATTTCACAAAATTCGGGAATTGGTGAACGAAAAGGAAGTGTTGATTGATTATTGCCCTACTGAAGAACAAGTAGCAAATATTTTTACAAAGCCTTTGAAGATTGAGATATTTTACAAGTTAAAGAAGATGCTTGGAATGATTAATTCTATAAGCTTGGTTTAAGGGAGGCAATGTTAGTCTAAGTAAACCAAAGCTTATCCTAATACACATAAGCATATTTATCTATCTATTATCATTAGAAGATTCATGAGGCCTCCACCAACGCATGTTGCAGCCCAAGAAGATAAGTTTTCCAGCTTATTCTTGATCAGTTTTTGAATAGTCAAAGCAGAAAAAGAGCTTACATCTTTTAGCCTGCAAGATCACCGCCATTGTGTGCAAAGAGAGTTCATGAAGAAATTGTTTTCTATTTGAAAAATAAACTGTAGATTAAGTTGCAGCTATGCACGTAGAAAATTCATAAGTATCCTCATCCTTTGACTTAGTCAAGATTGATGGCTCAATCCACCGCCACTGCATCTTGAACATTAAGCAATGTATATTATTATTTTATTATAGAATCTTGCCTATATAAAGGCTTGTACGTGGTTTTGTGATGATTAACAATGAAGTGTGTTTTGTGAATAAAATCTCCTCTTCCTCTACATATCTGTGTGTGTGAGTGTGAGAAAATTATTTTGAGAGTTATATTGTGGGTTTGTGATATCAATGATATCAACATATTTCAATCCACAAATAATTGCAAGCACTTAAAATATTTAAATGATAAATATTTGGAAAAATGATTGTCTACTGTTACATTCCCATCTTTGAGAGTAGCCTGGCATAGAAAGAAGTCTGATTTTGAGGTAGTGGCAAAATGGCAGATAATTGAACTATAGCTAAATTATGGCAAAACTATAATTAATGACTTATGGTTGTCATAAAGGGCATTAGATAAAAAAAAATCTCGATTCCGGGAACATGTAGGACATAGGACACTGATAGCTAAATAATATATATATATATATATAATAACCTTATGAATGATGTTTTATACACATAATTTTAAATAAAAGTGTGAGATTACTTACACACATAAATAACATCCCGGGTAACTTTGAGTGCCCAAATTAATCATCGGACACCTTGACTTAATCCTTAATGGTCCTATGTTGTTTGAGATGAGTTCTAGGAACGACATTTTATTCCTTTGAACATAGTAAATCAAAGGAAATAATCCTACATAGATTAAATAGGCACATCATAAAATTGGTTAATTATATGACACCCTAAGTTAGGTAAATTGAGTGGCTTATAAGAAGCCACACCACTTAGGAAAAAGATGGAGCAATCCTAACCTTTTCTCTATTTAAGTGACACAACACACTTAATAACCACACATTTCTGTCCTCTCCCTCATTAGGGCCAAACACTCACTCTCAAACTCTCTCATCCATTTTTGTTTTCAAGCTCCTCAAATCTTGTTCTTCTCCTTATTCTTCTTAAAGCTGACACCAAAACCAAGTCTTATCACCATCACTTAGCTTAAAAACACAACAAAAACCTCCTCCCTTGGTGCTTGAAGGCTATGGCCATTGAAGGTGCAAGTGAGGGCTGGTGTTGTTTGGGCAAACTTAGAGCTTTAAGAAGGCCATTTTTGAAGTGTTTTGAGCATAGGAAACAAAGTAGGAGTTCTAGCCTACGATCTTTCTTTTAATGGAGTCATAACATGAATTCCTATATAATAGTGTTGCTACTATTGTTGCTATTATTTGAATCCTAAATGATGATATTTAGGCTTGTGTTGACTGATTTAAAGCTTACTAAACTCGGCTCTTGATGAATATTAGATTGAGTAACCAAAAGAATGTGAAAACATAATTTCTCTCAATTAGTAACTCTGGATAGTCTATGATCCGAGGCTTATATCTTGAGTTAAGAAATTCTAATTGAGTTGAAACCAATTTTAAATTAAATTTAACTCAAAGAAAAGTCTATCCTTATAAAATATAAGTTCATAGGAGGTAAGGAGAGAAAGTTGTGAATTATAGAGTTTGGCTGTGTCTTGTTGAGTTTAAAACAAAGTAGTCTAGGTACAAAACTTACTAACTCAAGTTATATAAATTATTTTGAGTAAAACTAATTTTGTTAGAAAGCTAAGATATAAAGAAACAACCCTGTAAAATATCATGATAGATTCCTTTTGTAGGGGTCTCGGTATCTGCATGAATACACTGTTGCCTTGCCAGTTCCAAAAATAGAATAGTTATGTTGTGTATCCTATAACTTGAGTTTGGCTTAGAATTTTTTATTGAAGTTTATCTTGTTTAAAAGAAGGTTCATAGGAGCACAAGTTCATGAAGTTTCAGGGCAAAATAATAAAAGATGGAATTTTGGTTATTTTTTCCATTTAAGTACTTGAACTTGTCCTATAATAGAATCAGTAGTAGGAAAATAAACATCACTTAAGTTATACATATCAAAATTTAGTGGGACTAAAGAGCTTTGAAAATAGACTAGTAGAGCATAATCCCTGTGAAATTGGATGTTAAGATGACTTAATTTGAAATTTTGGTGAATTTCCAAATGTTTAAGCAGATTTGGTTTTTCATGCAGTTTTGTTTAAGTTTTTCTATTGAATTGACTTATGATGTCTCTAAATTATTGGCTGCATTTATATAGTTTTTGAGTATAAGAATACAGTTACATGAAAGGAATATAGTATGAACATAAGAATTTTATAAGTTAACTAAGTAATGTGTTGAGCCTCCACCATGTAGTGGCTAGGACAATACGATCACAAGTGATGCGCTGGGTCTCCATCAAGCAATTGCCTACGACAACACAATCACATATGAAAGAATTTGCCTACTGAGGATGATGATACATAAGGCTTTGGTACGCATAAGTTAGTATTCTAGGGATGGTGAATCATACCATCTAATCATGTGAAAATGATTGTATCCTGAGAACGGTGACACTTAAGGCTTAGGCATGTCTATGACTACACTCTGAGGACGGTGTATATAATGCTCAAGTGTAGATACATGTTGACATCTTAGGGATAACAAGGCATAACGCCTAGGTGTATTATCATCGGGGAGAGTGAACTTCATCACTTATAAGATCTCTTTGCTTAAGTTAGAGAAAAATATCTGACCTAAGTTAAGGCATGATAAGACCCCTTTACTTAAGTCAGAGAAAGATATCTGACATAAGTTAATGTACGATAAGTCAACAATAAGTATTAAAGTCAATAAGGTAAAGAAGACTAAGGAAAAAAAGAGTAAGCACCTTAGGGATAGCAAGACGTAATACCTAGGTATGCTAAGCAAAGAAGGTTAAAGACAAGTAAAGAGAATAGAGACATGCAAGTCAATGAATATTATTTCATTTTCATAAGCATGTTTACCTTATTTCTGAACCATGTTAAGTAGGGTTTATTAATTGTTAAGTTATTTGAACTAAATACTTAATAAAAGAATCCTACTTCGGAAAGATAGTTTTGGAACTTTACAAAATGAATCTTGATTTTGGAACTTTATAAAATGAATCTTGATTTTATTATGCCATAACCACCTTTTTATAATAAATCAAAGTGGCTGTAGCGACAATGATGATACTGTACATGTTAGTTAGGACTATCTATTGAGAATTTATAATTCTCACTCCTATGTGTTCCTATGTTGTCTCTAGACAACTCAAAAGACCTAGATGGTGACCTCCCTAGTAGAATCTATTTGAGGTTGGGTTAGCTGCTGAAGATTGCTGTCAGTTGTAATTAGCACTGGATGATCAATATCATAGTTGAAACTCTTAGTAGAACTCTTTTATGTATTTTAAAATACTATCAAGCAAGGCTAGAAGTCTTGTTATATAACTTAGGCCAATGCCACTATAGTGTAAATGTTTGTTTATATAAAAAAGCTTCTTTTTTCTCTATTCATTTGTTCGTACTTGCTCAGAATTACGAAATAGATATCACTCTATTTTCTCGAGAATACAATAAATAATCAAGCAAAGTCCGCTAATTTATTAATAACAACTTCTAAGTGTGATATTATGATTTAAATATGATATTGTACTTCGGAAGGTGTTACATCTACGATTTATTTGCAGGTGATGAAATGAATACACAAGGTGTCAAGTAAATAAATTGGACTTGCTGCTTTCCCCAATTCAGAAGTCATCGAAGTTGAGCAAATGAACAAAATAAAAATACTTCGAATAAAAAAAATAAAAATAATTGACGTTGATGAGAATGAGATGAACCAACTTGACAATAAGCATAAGTTTCAGGCAACGGCACTGAAAGTGCCAACAGTTGGTGAACGATATCTTAATGCCAAAATGAAAGGAATTGAAACTAAAAATTTTTATGGTAATGGGAGGGAGTTCCGTAAACTGTTGTAATCACTATTGAAAACTGACGTCTAATTTTTAAATTTTAACTAATTAGCATGTGAAACAGCTTGATTTAGGACAGACATATCATTGGAGTTTGCTCTAAGGTTACGTAGGATACATGCATGCTCGACAAATTTTGACTTTCAACAATTGACTTAATTTTCAGTAGGAAAAAAATGGTTCATAATAAAAAAAGAAAGGCCATGCCTTGATTAATAACTAGATTTAAATTGAATTAAGTTAATATTTTGAAAATAAAACTACAATATATTTTTAAATTAAATTGTATTAATAAAAAAAATTAACGCAATATTCTGTCAAAATATTTTATAACATTAGACTAAACTATAATAATCCACTAATAAAAGTTGACTTACTTAATTGATCTTTCTTTTATATATTATCATTATTTGAGTTTAATTCTTGGATTTTTTTTGTTGGTACACGACTTAGATAAGTCTTCCCCTTTACTTAAATATTTTGTATAAAAAAATAATAATTCAAAGTGTGACTTAAACTCAATTTAAAGAATTAATTGCATCTAATTTTGGAAAATGATAAATGTTACGAATCGATATACGTGAAACACACATGAATCACACACTGAGAAAGAAGTGAGTTGCTTTTGCTTGATAACAAATTTCCTCTCTTTTACTTTTAATCTCTATAATTGGTCATGCACTCATTCGTTACTATTTTACGAGGAAACACTCTCCTCTAATTTTTATGACGCACTAGTCAAGAGAGTTTCGAACTAGGTCAAATTGTTGGATTGAGTTGAAATTGAGTACTCATTAGTTTTTTGTGTTGTATCATTGAATATATCATTTTAACTGTGCAGATTCATCAAAATCTACTCAAAAGTGACTGTTCTCGATATAAGTGAATCTAAAAAATCTAAAAAATAAAATAAATAAAGACAATTTTTCTAATATATTTACAATTGTCCAAACACAAATTGCATAATCCAAATGGATAATAAATCCAATAATTTAAAATACTTAAAATAAAAATAATAAAAAATTTAAATGCTAACAAGTCTTAGTCTAACTAATTTAAATGACACCAACAACATTAAGTCAAACTAAATAGCATCATTCAATATATATTAGAAATAGCTTAATAATTTCACAAAATTGGTGTCCACAGGTACGGATATAGTAATTCTTGTTGCCATTCCATTTAATAAATGAATATTTAAAATATCCATCCCGATCAGTTGCAAGGACAAAATTTTTTCCCAATACTTACCTCATCACAGGTATTACTTATGAGGATGGATAAAATCGACATTTCCAATCATAAGTAATATGACGCATATTGAATACTAGTAATCAAAGAGAAAAACATGTAACAATCTTGTGAGAAGAGATATAACAAGTTTGAAAAAATAAAAAAAAAAATTGAATTAAATCACTCTAAAGTGAAAAAATAAGAGAATACTCACCCTTTGATCAATAAATTAAATTGTGTGTGGCTCATCATATAATCTAAAAGTAAATACTTTGTTACTTTCTTATTTTAAAAAGATTCCCAGGATCTAAATCTAAAAACTTTAATCATAGTTTTGGTACGTCACTGAGCTTTTGAAGGCCAGAAATTAATATTAGTTCTGGGCACTGAGTAACTGAAATATGGAATTTATGTTGTGAGGAAACAAACTTTTTGTCTTTTTATTTTTATTTTTGTTTTTTGAAAAAGGGAAGTTTATTCAAGTGTAAATAAAAGGCCATCACAAGAGTTTATATGGCGTAAAGGCAAGCCAAGGTTTGCGGTCAATCATAGCCAATCCTATTCATATTTAGCAATTTGGATGTGGATGATTGGATGTAACTTACGGGGTCCACATCTACTTGGCATCTTCAAGACTTCAATTATGAAGACACCATTTTTTTTTTTCATATATATTTTATAAAATGGCAATGATTATAAATAATGAGAAATTTGCCTGAGCAGAAATTCTGATGATAGTTGACAACTTAACTCTTTTTTATTGGTGGACTGTCCCGTTCTTCTATGAGTGCCACGATCAGTCCCCTTCAATGCAAAATTGCATTTGTGATTGCCGTATCTCATCCTATGTGGCCACTGGCCACCAAACTAGCTAATTAAGTATCATATCTCATCCCGTGAGGGTCGCCAAGTTAATTGAGTACCATATTTCATGCTTTTGTCCATCATGTGATCGCCTCAAGGTTAATCTCTATCATAAAAAGATTACCCCTATAATCGAGGCGTGTATCATCATCCATTTTCCCTTCACCAATCAAATAAAATCATTGCATATGACCAAGAACCTTTTCCGAATTTTCAATGTAGTTTGTATCCATTTATGCATTTGACTTATCGCAACACTGAAATTAGTTTTCTGTTCTTTAAAAACGATAAAAACATACTGACTGAGAAAATTCTTTTGAAAAATTATTTTCATATCATTATTTGTTTTGGCTTATAGGTTGCTGCTGTTACTCAGGCTTTCATAACTCCATCCAACGCTGAGATCTATAAAACAAGAGGAAAAACATCGGCAATTAAATATGCAGATTATGAAAAAAGAGATAACTCAGATCAATAGACTAGAATGATTCTCATGCTTGAGGATATATCCCTATCTATATAATTAAGCAGGTGATGATCAGTTCACCCTAATTAATGGATGTGGACCAAATTCTAACAATGATTGGCTTTGTTTGTTCCGGCTCATTGAACTGGTCATATTGAACCTGACTTACGTGCATAACAAACTAACAATAACCAAAAAGGATTCTGCTTGCAATTTTAAAGGTCATAAGTCCTTGAGGCAATATCCGTCTAGATGAAATACATCCAAATAAAAATGTATGGAAATAATTTGACTGAAATTTTTTTAGGAAATAAATGACAATCTAATAATATTGATTGATAGGGATGAAAACATTGCTAGAGGGTCAACATGTCATGCAAATCTCTTCATTAGGAGTGTTTATCACAAAACAACAACTTATAATTAGCAATCGCTTCTTGTGCTATTAGCAAAACAATAATTATAATAATCACAACAACAGCATCCCATCTTGTACTTATTATCAAGATTCGCAGCAACTAGTGTGCTGATGAAAGTCCAGCATTCTATATTCTTATCCACACACTTGCAACTTGTAAAAGCTAGAAATGCTATGCTTATAAACCAGAAAATAAAAAAATGGTTTCGTCCCCACATTGATTTTGGACACAAAAAGACAACGGGAGTAGCCGAGTAAGAGCCCATTTTAGAAGCTACGAAGGCACTCGTCAAATCCATCTTTATGGCGTTAAACAATTATAAAATATGCGTTTTCGCTAGCTTTCCTAGTTCGGGACAAAAATTCAGCGCAGCCGGGCCGTGAAATCAACAAGGGATTAAATGGTTTGTTGAAAATATCGTTACATTCTATGTTGAATTGATTGGATAAATTTCCAAATAAAATCGAACCATAGGTCGTATAATATACAATTTGTTTGTAAATTTTTTTTTTCTATTAACCACTGGCATATAAAAATTCATGAGTTCTACTATACTTTACTATTGGGTTTTGAATTTTTTTTTAAATAAAAAACTTCTCTAAAATAAATATTTTTAAAAACAAAATTCGAAAAATAAGTAGGGTAAATATTCATTTTGATCCATAACAAAAATTTTGAGAAATAAATTAATCCTTAAAAATTTAAAATTTCACAATTAAAGAATTAATTTATCACACAAAATTTTTATCAAAAATGAAAATGAGTATTTATTAAAATAATCATTATCATTTTCCTTCAATTATTGTCCTTTTCGTTGATGAATATTGTGATGTCACACAAATTATCCGAGCCAAGATAGCATTTTATCCTCTGGAGTTTGATCATAAGCAAATGGGTCCTACTCTTACGTTGGAACCCTCTGTAATTTTCAAAAGGTTGCACGCACATCCACCTCCATAATCTTCGTTCGAGACACTTTGGCTGCTTCTTTCTCGTACATGTGGCTTATGGCACCCTGAAACTTTAAATACTAGACTGACAACTTCTATCTTGCTCTTGCGCGAAGATTTTTTTTTTTAAGTGAATATTTATTTTAGTTTTAATAATTTAAAATTAATATTAATTTTATTTTTTAAAAATTTTAATATTAATTTTATTTTAATATTTTAAATTTTAATATCAATTTAATCTTATATTAATGATTTGAAAAAAAAATTAATTTTATAAAAAATATATTAAGATTAAATTAATATTAAAATTTAAAATATTAGAGTTAAATTAATATTAAAATTATTTTTAAGGTTAAATTGATATTAATTATAAAATATTAAAATAGAATTAATATTAAATATTTTTTCAAAATCAAATTAACATTACTTTTAAAATATTAAAATTAAAAAAATTATTTACTCAATATTCTTTCTCTATAAAATTTTTTAACTACTAGATTAATTTCTTATTATATTTTCTCTATTTTACTTTTTAGTATTGTTGGATTTTGAATTGCCAAATGAATAATGAAAGCTTTTTGTTACTAAGAAAGAGATTAGAAAACGCTTCACTATTGGCTCGATTTTTTTTTTTTTTTTTGATAAAACTATTGGCTCCATTTAAGCTCATAATATTTGGCTCCCAGCTTTCTGCGTCATGCCCCCACCAACAAGCCAAGCTTCAGATCTCTCCTCTCTTTCTCATTCAATGAAATGTATCGTTTCTGTGGAATAAAATACTATGTGATTTATTTGATTATGTGGCCGTTGTACGGTGTGTGTTTATTTAGGATTTTTTTAATAAAAATTTATTTTTAATTTTTTTATAAAAGATAAAAGGAATAATTTCTTTTAAAAAAATTAAATTTTAATTTTTTACTTATATATAAAATTTAAATTTCAAAATCATTCTTTTTAAAAGATGAAATAAATATATCTTACAAATCAAAATAGATGCGTGATGCTTTTTCCTTTTTCCATTGATTCCGAATGAGAAAAGGAACCTTTGTATTGGAATTGGACTATGGATATTTCCGGATGGGATCAAATGCTGACCATACACACAACTTTTACACGCAGGACGGCCTTGCAGACTTCTATTATGAGGAATTAATCTAATACGAATGACATTTTATTATAGACAATATAAATTTTATAAATTTACCTAATAAATGAACTCTGAATGTGGTAATATGTCTATAGTTTAAGATAATAATTTAATTTTGATAATAAAGCTTTCATACTAAATATATATTAAAATTAAACTTCTAAACTAAACATGCTATTAGTACAACTTTACAGGGTCTTATGAACTGCAATTCATATTAGCCTAACTAACAGGTATTAACTAATCCTCACAAATAAGTTTCTAACGTCAAATTGGAAATCTAGAACATCGCTGCTGTCGTTCCATCTCAAGTTCTCAAAACAATCTCAAAGCTGGAGTTCGGGGGCGTTTCAGATATCAATTTGGTATTCGCACATAGAACTTTTTACATAATCTTTACACATACTTTCTATAAGCATATATAACAAAATTAGAATATAAAATATGCACAAATTTATAAATATAAATAATATTGTCTAAATAACATTACTTTCTTCAGTTAAAAGAATCTCTCAAACTGAAGAGCAGAGACACAATAATACAAACTTGTGGATGTGGTGGGAATGATTGATAGCGTGTGCAGTGTTTGGTACCTAAAAATATTTGGTACATCCGATCCGGGTGTGTATTGGGGTGCCTTCTCTGTTGCAGATTTAAAAAAAATGCACCGTAAAAATGTGAGGTGTATTAAATGGTTGTGTGACATATGGAATTATATTGAGTGATGATATTTGAACATCAACATTTAATACTATATATTATATTTTAGAGTAAATTATATTGACCTATGGTGAAGTGTGGTAATATTACATATAATACTTTTGATTTGTCATACTTATATTGATACTTCTTATAATAGTACTTAATGCTACATTTTACAAAATACAAGGGTATTGGCCATAATATTACCTAAACTTCATATAAGTTTAGTATATATTTCGACAAATAAAAAAATCTCATATATAATATCATCTCATGTTATGAGAAATTAATGTAATTTATTTTATATTTTAATATTATATATGACACATTACTTATATAAATATGCATAATACTTCTCTAACCCGATATATGCGTATTACATTAATATGCAATATTTATACAACATGATTTCAAGATACATTTACCACAAGTGTTGTTGCTGCTGTTGGCCATAAATGAATGGAAGAGGGATATTATAATCTTGAAGCGAAGGGGAGGGGTAGGTTCTTAGCTATGACATGACTTGGAGCATCTTCCTGTATGATATTAGTGTACATTTTCTTGGTTCAGAATTTTTTTTTCTGGGCCAACTTGTTTGGACTTTTTTTTTGGGTCAAAACTTTTTCTTTTTTTAGGTTAACACAATGCAACTAAGGGGATGGGGCAAGCAGTCTCTAACTGCTATGCGAGCCAAACTCACACCCCAAGGGTGTGGTTGCTTTAGCAAGGCAAGAGATTGTTATTTAAGCTACGCCTTAGTCATTGGTAAGAACTTGTTCATATTTAAATAATGTATATTATTCACTATTTAGCTCTCCAACCAAATCAGGACCAAACAATTGCACAAAAACTAGGCCACCAGTCTCAGCCCAAAACTAAGAAAATTAAAGAAGTGGTGGGGAAATGGCTTGAGGAAAAACATAAAGGTGTTTGTGGTCGATTTCAGTTCGATTTTGGACAAAAAACAATTGAATCGAACCAATTAGTTGAAAATATCAACTAATCGATTCTATTTTTTTAGGCCAACCAAATCGAATCAAATCGATTTTGTTCGGTTGGTTAATTATCTCAAATAATAGAGCTTTCACTCCTTCAAAACATGGTCCATGACCAACACCGCGGATCAGTTTCTCAAAACTAGTAAATTACTCAATTACACAATGGCAAGATAACAATACAGAGAAAATAGGGTCAATTTCTCAAAACATGTTCTAGCACCTTATTCTTAAGATTTCTTAGAACAAAAAATAAAAGACTTAATTGGGCTCTAAGAATAAAAAATAAAAGACTTGTAGAGTTCTCAAATAATATATAACACTGGAATGAAATAAAGAAGACTTAGTTGAGCTATTTGTTAATCATTAGTCTCCACTAAGAAAAAAAAAGGGAAAATACTATAGAAATCAACTAACGAAAAAACAGGGTTACTTGAGACAAAGTTCTTAATCACAAACCAAAAAACAAGAAACAAAACACAAAAAGCACAAACCACACCAATCAGAAACAATAAACCAAAACAAATCCACATGCAGGAACAAAAGCCATTTTTTGTTTGGAACACTATTAGTTCCCCTTTCTCCCTCACTGTCGCCGGTGCCATCGGACTCCTCCAGATTGGATCCATCCATGACTACCTCCCGAAGCCGAGCCTCAGGTTGTTCCTCCTTGGGTTCAGTGATGCCTGCCGAGTGAACTGCTTGCTCAAGTTTTGGCATCGCAACCTCAATGTCCGACAAGAACTATTGCGATATGCTGCGCTTCAGCTTTGCGCCGATGCTCTCCATGATGATCAATCGTTCATTCTTTCCAATTGATCGATCAGTTCAAATCTGAGAGTTGAAGGAAGATGGAGAACATGAGAGTTGAAGTCTGGGGGGAAGGGAATGCTACGCTACCGCTGAGAGAGAAAGAGAGGAAATGAAATGGGATTAGAGTTTGGTAATAGGTGGCCGCGAAGGGCAACTTTGTAGTTATGGAAATTAGTAAGGTGTAATAGATGTACAGTGAGTAGTAATTCGGTTCTGTTTGGTTTGACTCAATTTTCAATTTGAAAGTTGCAAAACAAACCAAACCAATCGATTTTTGCCAAAAAAAAATCCAATTTTTTTCGATTTTCAATTGGTTTTTGGTTTTTCAATTCGATTTTGTTTGGTTTGGTTTGATAATAAACACCTCTAAAAACACATAGTAGCTTTAGGATACTATTAACCCCTTTAATTGATGTGTAAGGGAAAAATAATGATATTTCACATTTTTAAATGTGATTATTTTAATAATATTATGGCAAAAAAGAATGGTCTTCATGTATCTGCACTATTTCTGCTTCATTGAATTTCTCCCAAATTATCTTCACATACCATCACATATTGTCATTCTTTTGCACTATTGACAGTAAAGAAGATGCTCGTCGCATTAGTTGAAGAGGGCCTTTTCCTTTTTTGAAATTGTTGGCTTTTGAATAGGGTTTCTCATAGACGATACTTCCCATAACTCTTAATACTTTGGATGAAGAAATGAGAAGAATACTGAGGACAAGCTTCAATGCCAAAGAATATATTCTTCTCATTTATTGCTACCATTACCAAAGAGGACCTTGTGATGAATCGGTAATAAGAATGTCAATAATGAGGTCACACTCGAAGAATCTCATGTTCGAAAAGGCAAAGAACTTTACTTTTCTTTTTAAAAGGAACTCATGCTAAACCTTTTTTCACTAATCGAGTTTAGTCAAAAGTTAGATCAATTGATGTTTCAGTATAGTTTCAACGCACCTTTATCAAATTCATACCTGAACAAAAGCTTTTGTTTGAACTTGAAAATCAACCTTAACCTCAAAGCTTGATTCGAATTTGATTTTCAAAAATCATAAAATTAGGACTATTTTTATTTAATATTATAATTTAATTTAATAGTAGTAAATATAATTAATCGATGAGCTCGAGCCTATCATGTTGGGCCATTTGCTTGAATTAGATCAGAATACAACTCAATTGGTTAATGGCATTGTCTCTTATAAATCTATATCCAAGCAACTTTTGGAAGCTATGTTCGACTCCCATATAAAGGTCTAAAACCCTTTGATGCTCCTCCCTCTCCTCCCCCAAAAACAAAAAATAAAGACCCCCAAAGAAAAAACTCAATATTATTGAGCTTCAAATTGAGCCAAAATTCTATTGAACCTATCTAGTTGTTTGATTCCACAGCCAACAGCATTCTCATCCTCACAGTATTTTATATATGTTGTTATTATGACATGTAAAATAACAAGGAAGCTGAGGTTGTAACTTCTGATTATGATTGTGATTTTTTCCTCATATTTAGAGAAAAATGAGATATGGAAGTTTATCTTTGATTCCTTTCATGGACATTTACATGAAATGGATAATCAGATTTTCTATTTTGGGTCATTGTTTCTAACCTATTATGGAGCAAGCATTACTTTTTTTTTTCCCTGGGGGGTTGGTTTAATTGGCATTACTCATTTCTTTCCTCATCAACATATGAACCTTATATTTACGGGCGAGTTTTGCTATGCTCCGGCTTTAAAATGGTGCATAATACACCTGGCGATTCAATGGTGAAGATCGCTGGTCTATCAATATTCCAATTAGTTATCATACACTGCAGAATGCCGCCATCCATCTATTTTTGAGTTTAGGAACTTTAGGTGGTTACTGCATTGCATTACTATGATTTAGATATATGATACTCCATCAACTTAGATTTAAGACACCTACAAGATGTATCATGCACCAACTTTAATAGGGTGCATAAGGGATGGAGCCATATTTTTACGTACCTAAATATAAGCATAAGAAAGTGATAATAAAGCACAAATCCAATGTGAATCATTGGCTCTACTAATATCTTGGAGTAACTATAACTAGGTTTAATATCAGGTAAAATCTGATTTGTGGTATATAAACTCTCCTCCTTTCTGTGAAAGTGTGAGTACGTTGACCAAAAAGAAAAAAGAAAAGTGGCTGTAAGAGAATAATTTCTGGCACACGATGACCACATTTGTCAAGTAACAAGCCCATTTACAATTTGGCGAGAGAGAAGAGGAAGCCCATTATACGTGTATACACAAAAAATAGGGGGAGTGCATATATTTTTTTTTAACGCATTGAAGGTGCAAGCATCCCCCAAAAAAATAAAAAAGAAGGTGCAAGCATCAAAACAGTCAATAGAGGGGAGAAGTGGGTAGCTAACAGGAAAATTCAACCCCCAGTGTCAACATCACACCTAAGTCTTAATGACTTATACCAGTACTAGTGTCAATGAGGGAGTCCATTTTTTCCCCCGAGTTACTGAGCCCTGCTTTTAGATGGAAATTTTTTTTTTTTGAAAAATCTCACTCTATTAATAAGATCTCAGCCGAATAACTTTATCTTAGAATTTTTAAGTTGGATTCCCTTTTAGAAATCTAAAAATTTAATGTATCTAGTTGCCATACCCAGGATTAAGGTTTCTCACCGATGAAGGGATCTTAGAAATGTGTGTGTCACAATAAATTGAAATAGGGTGCTAGCAACAAGGGTCCAATGTTTAATAGACATGTATCCAACAAGTAATTTGGGCGAAGCTCATTTATCAAATGCGAACACTGCTCCTAATTCTCCCTTCTTCCCCGCTAGAAAGTGACAGTGATTGGTACACGATGGCCATATATATGTCAAGTGATCAGAAGTCCATGAGGCGAATTTACACTGACAGATAGACAGTCTATCAAAATTAGTTTCTTTACCAAATTACATATTTCATCAACAATTCGTTATTTAGAGGTCGAAATTAGAATTATAATTGGTTGACCAAAAGAAAAAATGGGGTTGGATGTGGAAGCAAATAGCCTAATATCTTCTTCCCAGCAAAAATGAAAATAGACTAACATCTCTTGACCTTAAAATTCAGATAACTTTTTCCTTCTTATAAACTTTTAAAAAAAAAAAAAGTTGAAAAAAAACATCAAGACATGACGGACTACAAAAAGACAGAAACACCACACCAGATCAACAAGGCAAGTCGATCTGTAGACGTGTAACTCAGACAGACACGACATTTAATAATTAATACCCTATATATACTATTTAGCCCAGGATAATGGTGTGACTAAATTTCATTTTCCAATTTCAACCATAAGATTCATTTCTTAAATGAATTTATTTTTGTTGCTATGGATATATGGTTGGTGAGGAGAAACAACACCCCAGGAACTACAATCACCACTCGTTTCCATCAACCAAAGCATGCAAGCAGCCCAATCCACTCTCACCTCTCCTAACTCCCCACCTTAACAAAAAATCTACCCATCAAAATGCTCTCTTCCACATTCCCATCCTTGCTTCTCCACCACCACCACCGACTACTATTGCTACTATTCAACATTTTCTTCCTCTACATCCCCCCCCCCTGGGCCAAGAATCTTCCCGAATAATCCCGCAGATTCCTAGGATAGTTAAACACACACCCTTTTCTCTCTCACTTTTCACTGTTTTTCCTCTATAAGACATGAATCCCTCTTGTCGCCTCTCTTCAACAAAACACACAACTTCTCCTTTTCTTCCGAGAAGTTCTCATAACTGCATCTCCAAAACTACCTCCCCATTGTTTCTTAGTGAGGCTAACGGCCTCCATGTCAAGCCTAGCGCTCTACAACAACCTATAGCAAAGGCCTCTTTTGCCATTCTCAGGTTCAAAGGCTCTAAACTTTCACACCCTTTTGCCACTTTATCATCTTTTGCAGAAGCTGAAGGTGGAAAGGAGCAGAAGGAGGAAATTCAGCTCAATGGCCATCACCAACAGCATGCAACACCAAAGACTAAAGAGAGTGATGAATTGCCTGGATTTGCACAAGCATTCAACATATCTTCACGTACTGCTTCTGCTATATCAATATGCATGGCACTGGCTGTGCTCACTTTCCCATTCTTCATGACATCTTTGGGACAACGGTTGGCCCTGAAGACCAAGTTGCTATCTTATGCCACGCTACTGTTTGGGTTCTACATGGCTTGGAACATCGGTGCCAATGATGTAGCCAATGCCATGGGAACTTCAGTGGGGTCTGGTGCCTTGACACTTAGGCAGGCTGTGATGACAGCAGCAGTGTTGGAGTTCTCAGGGGCTTTGTTGATGGGAACTCACGTGACCAGCACAATGCAGAAGGGAATCCTTGTGGCTAATGTGTTCCAAGGAAAGGATTCTCTGCTCTTTGCCGGGTTGTTATCTTCACTTGCTGCTGCTGGTACTTGGTTGCAGGTAATAACTATTTTGGTGGACAAGTCATTAATATTTGGTTCTTCTGTTCTGCTAGAGTTTTCAAGTGAGGTCACAAAATCAATCTCTACATGGATTTTGGAGTTAGAATAAAAAAGGCAAATTCGGTTAACAGTTTCAAATGTTCTTTCAGATTTTTTATTTTTTCTTTTGGTGTTGTTCTTTTCTTTCTTATATTGTCATCAAATTATATTGTTGGTAGAGGTAGTAATTGGGGTAAGCAATGTGCAAGATACAATGCAACGAAGTGTTTTTTAGTGTTTGCTCTTTTGTGCTTGTTTTGTGTGTTTGGTGGGGTTAATTAACCGTGCCTAAGATGGTGATGTGATTCTTGAGTCATTGTTGTTTTACTTCACCTACTTGAGTGTTAACAATCTTATAATAGACGAAAGGGGGAGCTAATAACAAGATGGCTTTGTGAGATTGGAATGATTCCTACGAACTTATCAAGAGATCTGTTGTTATTGGAAAAAAAACTCAATAGGAATCTTGTTAGAATTAGAAAGACTATTACATTCAAACATTAGACACTATTCCCTGGCTAAAATTTCAAAGTCAAGGAAACACCTGATTCCATTTTTTTTTTTTTTTTGGGCCATTGGAAAGACATTGGTGTGTCCCTTAAGTACAATTTGTATCAAGATATGTGTGTGCGGCTACATGGGAATAGATGTAAAATATTTTATTGTTGGGAAGGGATAATATGCTGTATGAGTCGCCGTACATGTTCTTTCCCTTTCAACATATGTCACCAGTGTTGCTGTAATCACAAAGTAAATGGATATAAAAGAAGCATCATTAAAATCAATGCTTGTACACTTTTGAAACAATTTTATTTATATTTATATCTAGATAATGTGCATTTTTGAATGATTGAGGAAAATGGAAACATGTAACTCAGGCTTGTATCAGCAAAGACAAGTCAATGTGCTTATTTACAATGTGTATATTACTATCTGAACCTGGTCGTTAAGCTTTATGAGTTACTAAGGAACCAATAATCATTTGCTTATAGGCTGGTTCAATTGGGGGGAAAAAAGCAGAATTATGCTCTATTCAAACAAGCAACAAAACTCATTAGCTATTTTATTATTTTGTGCCATGCAGTGTGCATCATATTATGGTTGGCCGGTATCTACTACCCACTGTATAGTCGGAGCAATGGTGGGGTTTGGTCTAGCCTATGGAGGCGCTGGAGCAGTTTTCTGGGGTTCACTGGCAAGGGTGATTTCTTCCTGGGTTATCTCACCACTAATGGGAGCGGCTGTGTCATTTCTTGTATACAAATGCATCCGGAGGGTATGCTCTTTAATCCAACTTGCATACTGTTATATAGAAAACGTCCAAGGTTTTAGCTTTTGCTGATTTAGTTTCAAAGATAGTCCAGGAAAAGTAATTAAAATGCAAAAAGAGAGACTTCGTAGTGCAAAATATATTCCTGCTCAAATTTCCTAACGAAGCATAAGGTTTATAGAACAACTAGGCATATAAGAGTTTTGGATTTGGAAAAGTCAGTTATCAATGACACTACTTGGACACTGTTTCAAACATTTTTGGCTTGAGGACTTTTGAATCTCCTGAGTGAACCTTTACTGTTTGTTCATTACGTTTTTCAGTACACAACAAAGTAGTCCATCACTAGTGAGGTTTGAACCTATTCAATTTGATGCGGTTTAAGAAGTGGGAGATTGATTTGATAGTTAGCACAAAATTATCAACAAACCTTAATGGTTGTAATTAGTGACTTATGCTTCTACCAATTATGGAAACCTTTTAATTATAATTAGGAAATTATGAAAACTGTTATTTAAGGGCTCCTATCTTATGTAAGTTTTTTTTTCCTTCAAAATTTGAAACTGTTAACAGGATAATAAGTTAAATACGTGCTCATGCAACCACTAATCTTAGCTCCCATCCAGTTTGTGTACAGTGCACCAAACCCAGGACAAGCAGCAGCTGCTGCAGCACCAATTGCTGTATTTCTGGGTGTCACAGGGATTTCTTTTGTTGCCTTCCCCATTAGCAAGAGCTTCCCTTTAGCTCTGGCCCAGGCTTTAGCCTTTGGAACTGCTGGTGCTTTTCTGGTTGACAGAATCATCAGAAAACAGCTTGGACATCTTCTTGTCAAGTCAAATACTCCACTACGTCGTGAGCCAAAAGAAGATACTGTCCACCAAAATATAGGATTTTTATCTGATGTTGCAGGTCCAAAGGGTACCCAACTGGAAATAGTTTATGGGGTCTTTGGTTACATGCAGGTCCTCTCAGCATGTTTCATGTCGTTTGCTCATGGTGGAAATGATGTCTCCAATGCCATAGGTCCATTGGCAGGTGCACTAGCTATTCTTCAAGGTGCAGCCACAGGCACTGAGATTGTTATTCCAACTGATGTTCTTGCCTGGGGAGGATTTGGAATCGTTGCGGGGCTAACGATGTGGGGTTATAGAGTGATAGCAACTATTGGAAAGAAAATAACAGAACTTACACCAACAAGAGGATTTGCAGCTGAGTTTGCTGCAGCCTCTGTAGTTCTGTTTGCTTCAAGGCTGGGGTTGCCCATCTCAGCAACACATACTCTAGTAGGTGCAGTGATGGGTGTGGGATTTGCAAGGGGATTTAATAGTGTTAGATCAGAAACTGTGAAGGAGATTGTGGCTTCATGGGCAGTCACTATTCCAGTTGGTGCTATGCTATCAGTATTATATACTTGGATCTTGACTAAGCTATTGTCCTATATTTTATGAGTGTACATTCCAAGATGTGAAGAACAGCTTGTTTATGTGACCTAGCGCCGGCTTGCACATGATTATTTTTTGTGGCACAAGTTGGAGATGAGATGAGGATTGTTGTGGCAGCACAGGTATATTGGGCATGAGGCTCTTAACTCAGTTGGCAAGGGATGAATCTTTTATGTTCGGATCCTAAGCCAAGCCTGTGGATGTGGTTAGCTATGCTCATTTCCTCTTGGAGGGGAACTTATCAAGAAAATGTGAGTGACAAGTTGTCCTAATAGATTCATGTTAAAATTAAAGGTTAAAACTAAAGATTCCGCAAAAATATTGGAAAATGCCAAATATCTATACTTATTAGATTCTAGTTAAATTTTTTGTCTTCTGTTTATTCGATAAGGTTTCTTGACTTCTTGACCAGATATTTGTGGAACAATATGATGTTGTGAAAATTGTGTAACAACAGTAATTCAGGTGAATAGTGCTGAATTAGGAGGTGAGCTTTAGAAAAATAAATTATCTAAAGATAATTTGAATTGTATGATGGCAAATGAAAGTTCCTTTGGCTCATGAAATATAGAGAACGGGGCTTATGTCGAAAGTAGTAACATCTAAAAGGATGCGAATTTCCAATTTTACTTTAAGGTTCAAATTTCTTATCATAATCCATGCAGGTGAATTAGCAAAATCAAGGCGAGAGTTCATGCACCAAGGGAATGCATGGTTGTCATCCCAAATCCATATATAAAGAAGATAAAGTTGAATATTAACCTTGAGATGTGATGGAGATATCTGAAGTCTAGAAAGTACCAACTGAAAGATTGTTATTCCGAAACTGATTCTACCAGTATTTTTATATAAATGGCACTGCATATCTTTCATTTTTTTTTTCTTCTCTAATATACCAAAGTTTCTTATGCATAAGTAAACAATATTATTAAAAATAAGGGTGGAGATGATGTTTCAATTTTTATTGATGATAGGATGTACCAGCAATATATTAGATCCATAAAAGAAATTAATAATTCAGTGGCAGGCATAGTACCTTACCAGAATAGGAGTTACACAAAAGGAAAACCATAACAAAATCATGGAGAGAGCTCTTTCACAGTTGGGAGGCTGGGCTGCCATCCCAGACTCCTATATGGTCTTCCCTTTGGGAGAGGTGCCACAAAAGGCTTCTTCCCTTTTATTCCTTTTCGTCTTGTCCGCTTAGGGACATAGAAGTCCCTTGCAGAATGAAAAAGAGATTGCTCTTCCCCACCTCCGCCTAGAGATTCATCCGCCTTTGTGCCCTCCATCTCTTCAACTAGCCCATTTTCCTCTTTTGTTTCCGACATCTCTCGTCTTTCAACTCCATTTGGCTCTCCCATCTTGCCATTCTCTTTGGTTTTGTGTCCACTGGGAGAACTGGTGATTTCATCATGTGTTTCTTGGCGAGCTACTCCATTTGGAACTTTGCCATTCTCCTTGGTTTTGTGTCCACTAGGAGACCTGGCCTTTGTGTTCAGCATCTCATTGGCCACCACCCCATTAGGCCCCTTGGTTTTGCCATGCACTGGATGCTTACGTTTCAGCTTGTCCACTTCTTTGAAGGGGATTAGGATGTACTTGTGACCAGGCAGCAAAAGCTCTTCTCGATCTAACACTGAATGATGAGGATCTTTGAAGACATCTGGCCGGGCAACACACATCCCATGATGCTTTGTCATCAACTTTGATGCAAGAACTGGATGTTTGTATAGCTCCTTTTGTCCACCTACATGTTTTATCTTCACAACAAAATCCTTTGATCGTGAGCTAAACTCTGAGGAAGCCTTGCTTCCTTTTGGCTTGTTCTTCTTCTTGGATTCTTTCTTTTTGTTCTCTACCAGGCCTAACGAATGAACGACCTTCTTCAGCATAGCCTGCAACCGAAAGTTTTGCAGTCTAACCGTTTCACCATGGTCTTTTGGGCGATAATGTTGGGTAGAGGATGAACGTGAGGGATGTCAATACCATTTATAGGTGTTACCACCAATGATGATGCTTCTTGTTTCCAATGGCCGGCTATCTCTAATTTAATATTTCCACCCCATGAAGCAGTGATGAAACCAAGGCTTGCCACATTCACAAACAAAAGTGAGGAATGGCTTTTACTTCTCTCTTCTTGGATGAGAACAAAAGTTCGTCCTAGATTTGATAAGAAGGCATCAATTGGTTCCTCAAAATTAACTTCATGGTTTGATGGTGTGCCAGCTGCGCAGACACGTCCTTGTGCCGGGATCATACTCCCATAAACCTGACAAGATCTGGCGCTCAAGCTTCTTCAGCCTCCCACTGATCCAGTTGTTGTGGATAATGAAGCATCCCTTCTTCAAACATGCTGCATTGACATTTTTTTCCTGCCACAGGTTATGGTAAGCACCATTTGGAAAGAGGTCTCTATCTAAGAAATGTACTGTAAGGTTTGTTTCAGGTTCCACGCATCTGTTATCACCAACACGGTTAGATCCTCCTTGCCCACATAGTATGTCATAGAAGCTTGGCTGCTCAGATAAGCCTGAAGTTTCTGCATGCCTCACCACTTTCTCCATAGCAGCAATGGTTTGACCATCAGAATGAGCGTAATAGAAGCCAGAGTTCAAGCGTCTGGGAAGGTTTATTGGTCCTGCACAAATGACAAGAAAAGAGCATTTGAAAATAAAGTTCGAAAAATAGGATAAAAAGAATATAAAATTAACTTATGTAAAATCTTTCTGTATGTATGAAAAATGGAGATTTCATTATAGGTGAAGCAGACAGTTCATACAGTAAAATTTTACATTTCACCATTGTTTCTTAGTTTATTTGTATTCTACACTCAAAATCAGGAGAAAAGTATGAACTTCAAGTGTGAGATACCAGAATAAGCACCTTTTTTATTGTATTCATCAGACTGTGCAGCGAGAACAGCAGGACCAAAAGATTGAAGCAAGGGAACTGGGTTTTTGAACCAATATGTATCTACATCGCTAAGAAGTACATTGTAACCTAGCTTGAGTATCTTTAAAACGATTCTTGACTTCACTTTTGTCACCCTTTGAAAGCACTTTGTTCCAAAGTGGCAGTCATCAAAACTAATATTATTTGGAGCTAATGGATCTGCGAAAACTGGAATTCCCTATCATAGCAGAAAGTGGGACAAGGCAAAGAGGAAAATTGCATTCAGATACTAGAATTATGATAGCAACTGGTATGAAATAGTTAAATAAGCTTTAAGAACATTCTAAATTTCCAATGGTAATGGCTGTATCAAAACAAGGTAGAACTCATGAATCCCTAATTCTAATACAGTCATGCGTTCGAGATTTTCCCTTTGGCCATAGGACTACTATAGTAATGATAGATTGGTTTCGTAAGCACATATTTCTTGATAAGTTTCTAAAGTATCTTAGACTAAAATATGGCATCAATACATTGAATTTTATTGCTGTCATTTTCCTCTGATCTAATTCAGATCTTCTATTTCCAACCCAAAATCACATTTCATCTGCCCTATGCTATCAATTGAAGCTGACTGTTAATATAGAAAATATAGAAAAAAGACAGTGATAGTAAAGGGCCATATGTGCTGAGTATTTTTCTAGTCCGACTAGCCCTACGGCTGAGACAATTCTCCCTACCCTTTTAGAAAGGGAAAGAACTGGAAAGCGGTAAAGAAGATAATCTCTCACCTTATACTCTGACTCTTACTAATGGATAAAGTGCTTCAAGAATTTTCAAAACTATTAGCAAACTTGTACAGAAGGTCCATATGAAAGAATTAGCATTTAACATATCTTTGTTTCTTGGGTTAGGAGTCTCATACCCACAAGGAGAATAAAATAAGACTGGTAACATTACATTCCCTGTATGCAAGATTCAAGACAAACAATAAAGAGGCCAACCTACATGATCAGTTGATTAGGCCTCTCATTAGCAAATAGAAAGCCTACGCTTGACCTTCCTTTAAGTGAATTGCGATAGTGTCAAAGACCAATATAAGATACTCAAGAAAATCTTTAATTGACTATAAATGAATTAGTAATTAAACAAACATTATTTCTAGATAAAAAGACAGTTAGCACATACCTGCAAGATGGAGAATTGATAGGTTTCCTGATCAAGGGCACAAACAATAAAATTTTCAATGGACAGTTTTCTTAATCTGCAAACCCAACTCATGAGCATATCCTGATAGCTATATCCAGCAGCTGTAAGCACAATTGTTTTAGTTTTGTCTGCAGTGATAGACAGGAGTGATTCTAAGGAGAATGGAAGCTCCAGAGGTGCTGAAATTTTCATCTGATCCTTGAGAGAGCAATCCAATATTCTGTCCTGTGATTTCAGACCAGCAATGCAATACATTGTGTTTTCCTTTAACCAAGAACGAAAAACCTTTCCCTTCCACATGTTCATTGCACCTCGGCGTCCAATTGGATAAACAACGTCTTTCTTGGTGTCAACAATAATGTATTGGTTGTTACACTTCAAAAGTTTGAGCACGCTAGCATGATTAGCTTCACTATAGAAGAATGAGCCATAGTGTGCCCCTAAATGAGAATTACCAATGTACTCCCAATTCCTATTTTCAATATCTAGAGCAGTAGAGTTCCCGAAGGTAGGATTAAAATCATCCTCACCATACAGATGGAAACTTGTGATGGTCCAACTAGCATCAAACACAAATCTGAACTCAGATGACATGGCCTCATGAATTAGCCAACTGTTGTGTATACCCTTACCGAACAAGAAAGGAGGAAGAACTCCATTATGTAGGGGTATATCCTTGTTGTTCCATGCCATGAGCATACTTGTATAACAATGGTTCCGCTGCCAACTCTGTTGAAGTATTTTCTGCATCTGAGGAACAAGGAAAATTCAATGCAGTTATGTTGAGCATAAAAATTGAATGTGGGGTAAGGAGTTGTATAAGTGTTTGTAGCGTCCACTTTCTCTGAGACCTTTGAATAAATTTATTGATCTAAAAAATAATAAATAAATAAAATAAAGAACACAGTGTGGTCCATCTGGATTTGCTTTGGAAGATTTTTATACCTCCTGGATCTGCACATGTTGCCCATTATCTGCTAGCCAATGTTTCCCAGACTTATCCAAATGAAATGGGAGGTAAGAGACATTTTGTGATGAAGCAACAAGAAGCCAGTCATGGTCAAGTTCATAAGCATGGCTTAGCGTGGAGATGAATCCAGAAAGGATGACGGTTTCGGGATCAACAATAACAGATATCTCTGATGTGAATGAGCGTGATTTTGCAATCATGGAATGGAGAAAAGGTGTGCCGAGGAAGCTGATACATATAAACATGGATCAGACGGCAGAAGTATGGAACTTCCTAGTACTTAAGAAACAATGCCTTAGCTAATTTTTGCAGTTACTAATACCAATATTGTAATCTCCTTTTTACCTTTTTTTTTCAGAATCTTCAGAAGCAAAGAGGATACCATATGATGTTATTCTTTATCTAGCATGAGATTTAGTAAAGATCGATCTTAACAAACTTTGATTTTGTACTATTTTGTGCATTCAAATAAATCGGCCAATCACATATAAGATGCAAATCAATCCTTGCCAGCCACAAATAGAACTCTTGTAATAATAAATTTAGTTTCATACAATACCAACAAATTAATGAACTCGAGTAATGCAGTATACCAACTAGAATATCACCAACATGGCAAATTCTCTGTTCAATATAACTCACGAATGCTATCCTCCAGCATATCAAGGCCAGTTTGCTTACGTGAAATCAATGTTGGTATCAACCAAAACCCGGGAATCAAAAGCACCTGCAAAAGAGGCAACAGAAGGGTCTTGGCTGTACAAAACAACTGTAACATGCGGAGATAGAGCCAGCCATGATCGAACAGCCAGTGTCTGCCTGGTCCCAGTAGAGCCCTTAAAAGGTTTAGGAGCTGTGAATATGGTAACACTCAGACTTCCGGAATCCAAGGTAGCATTGTTGTTGAGCTTGGAGATGACTCTGCTGTGGTCCTTGAGCAAAGGTAATCTCTGAGTGGCATAGAGAGAAAGACCAATCAAGACAAACCCAGATAGCCAAATTGACCAGAGCTCCACCTGAGATGCCTGCCAATCAAAATACAACATTAGCATGTCACAAGATGCCAAGACACAGAAGAATACAATTCAAGGAAAGGAAGAAAGGACCTTCATGGCTTGTGTTACTAAGAAAATTCTGTTGCTTCAGTTTTGTCGACTCTTCATGGGTTATTAAAAGAGAAAAAAGTGGTGCTTTAACTGAAGGAAAGAAAGAGATGCACAGGTAACAAACCCACTAAGCCACTACTAAGACATGTGAAGTTTGACGTCAGAAGCACGTCAGCTACCTCGTAAGGTCTTCATGCAAATTGGAAGATTAGGCTTGAATATAGTAAGAAATACACTTTCTCCTTTATTTAATACCTTGAATTCGGATAGCAGAGATTATAAGCTACTAGTCAGTCAAAACTGGCCCCCCCCAAGTTTCTGTTTTCATCATGTTAAAAAATATAAACAAGTTTTTTTGGTATACCAAAAGATTATATATATATATATATATGTGAACAAGTTTCAAGATTAATATTCAAGTTCTTGAGGTTCAATGTTGTTGCAAGTTTTCTGCGTCACGAAATCACAAATGGCATGGCATGTGGTCATTCGCAGATGCAATACGTAAAGGAGACACAAGTAGGAACGTGCATTGTTATTCCCTTGAACTCGATTCAGGTGGTAAAGCCAAGGCAAGATCACACAGAAACATGAACATTACAACTTAGTCACACTTACAATCCATAGTTTAATGTTACGTTGGTTTAATGAAGGGTGCTTCTTCATCAAAAACATGGGATGAGTGACAACCATGAATCTTTTCAATCTTTGCGTGTGGCTTGGGTGCCAGTCAGGCAAAGGAAAAGATGAAAAAAACGGTTTGTTCATTTATAGCTCTAACCTTAATTACTTTTGAAATTAATTTCTCAAACTACACTTAAATAAATAGTTTCATTTTTAATTTGCCAAACGTTGTTTATTTTTCTTATTATTGGCTGAGCGGCTTTTTTTAATTAATAATGTAATGCAAATCTAACGTAAAATCAAGATACTTCTCAAAAATGTTAAATAGTATACTCTTATTATAATTTGTTATTGTTCCAAAAAAAAAAGTCAAAAGCTTAAATTTTATTTTGACAAGGCTTGCAAGCTACGTTTTCTAAAACGTATGTTAAATAAAGCCTTATTATGTATTGATTTTTCCAAAATAAAAGTATAGTCTTACTTTTTTCAACAAAATATAGTGATATTAATTTTGGTATATTATTAATATAAAATATTTCTTACTATCACTTAATCATATTTTTCTTTTTATATGACTTATAAAAAACTTATAATAAGAGTCGCATACTTTAGTAATATAACGCAATAATATATAATTAAATGATTATAAATTTTTTTTATACTAATAATATATTAAAATTAAATTTTTATTTTATTTTAAAATAATTGTAAATCTATTTAGAAAAAATTTAAAAGATAAATTTAACATAAGTTGTAAAATGTTCATTTGATACAAAATCGTTAATGATCAATTTGAATACCAATTTATTACATGAGCATGTTAATATTAAAAGCTTAAGAGCAGGTGTGTGAGAATGTAAAATAAAAAACAGTATCAACAGCAAATCAAATTAATGAATAAATGATCTGAACCATTCAGCTAACACATCGAACAAAATCTGGAAAATATTCCCATCTATCGAATATTTCAGTAAAAATTAGGACATTGATGGGGGCTAAACACGTACCAGAATTCTAATCGAGGAGATAAAGATATGGATTTCCCGGTTTTTCCTTTTTACATCAAGACACATTACAACACATATCCATATCTTGCCCAGTTTTGAACTACTCTCTCCAAAGAACAGCAGCAAACCAGGAAAATAACAGTCATATTGAACCTACAAAAATGTAACAAGCAACATCCTTTCCCATAAATCCTCATCGCGACTCTTTCAAAGAGCAAACATCACAAACTTCGCCCCACAACCTCCAAATTTATGTTCTCGTTTGAAACCTGTAGATGCAATGCCAACCATCTTTTGTCCGTCATTCATCTTTGCCGCCGAACAGGTGATCTGGATCTTGACCTCCTTCCTCTGCATGAAAAGTAAACACAGTAAATAGACAAGGCAGCACTGTAAGGTACATATGAAGAAGCTTGACAAATTCACCTGAGTTGTTTATTCTTATATGATGATGGAAGTTTTTGTCTCAAAAACATAAATCTTAATCTTGAAAAACTTTTATGGCAACAAACCTGGAATTATCAAGAGAAGAGTAGGGAGAATGCCTGCGCTGAGAACGCTTGCTATGAGGAGACCGCGAAACTTGTCTAAAAATGAAACCACCGTACTGACTTGGTGAGTTAAAAGTATACAAAGTTAATTATAAAAATGAACTCAACCCGGTATAGAGTCAAAACTCCATTGGGAGCAGCCTACTACCATAAATCTTTTTATGTATCTGATGAATAAGATTAGATGATGCAGTCAAAAGTTTACCAGGTCTTAGAACCTCAATAAAAACTACAAATCTACCAATGGTATCCTCTATCCTGATTAGGTTCGGGATAGAAATCCTTAACAACCATGGACAAACAAGTGCCACATCGTACACACAAAGGTTTTTTGCATTTCTCTAATGTCTTGTCAGTGATTATAGATGGATGAATAGAGATAACACGCAGAGTCCACTAATTCATGAAATTGCAAATTGCTACAACATAACTTGTACAGGAAGGAAAAGATTCCATTTAACAGACAATAAGCCAACTGAACGTGTGGTATCAGCTTCAGAATCCTCAAACGAACAAAAATTTTAGCCTAAATGTGTTGAAACAATAAATTTACTATCGTATGGTACACAACAAATTATAACATCTACAATTCTATCTTCAATTTCACAACTTTTGTAACAGTAATCTCATAAGTTGCTATCAGATGCAATCGTAATCTCGTAAATAATGAAAGCTTGCCCAGCAGAGGTATACTACTGATACATAAATGTATCTATGTAGATAGCTATTATATTATAGCAAATATAGCAAAAGTATAGATAATGAAAATTTTCTGAGACACATAAAAAAAGGTTATAAGGCCAAAGTTAAAGTCCATAAACAGAGAATAAATAAGTATATAACTTTCTGGTCTTTATGATGCCAAGATAGTCCTTCACTCAGAAAATTAAGGGATGCGATTAATCCTCAGGTCATGAGAAGATTGACCTAGAGTTGAAATCATCAAAGGCAAATGCAGAAAAGTGGGTAGTTTCATCACAGCTCAAACACAGGCACAAAAAGTAAAAGAATGGCAATATAACTAATAGACTATCTTAATAAATATCTGAAAGAGACTCTGAAACACCCAAACATTGATATTGCAAACCTGAACAAAGTCAGGAATCTCTTAATAAATAATACCTTCTCTTAGACCTGACTGGAGATGGTGATGAGTCACGTTTTCTTGAATGCAGCTTCCTGCAGTACAAAAAATGAAATGAGGCAATATATGTGAAAACAAGCTGAATGAGACTTAAATGGAATCTGTTCTAAACCTTTTTGAGCCATCTGAGCCTTCACCACTTGAATCACCAGAATGATTAACGCCATGGTCCTTGCTGGTTCTACCTCTACTGCCTACTGAGGACGAACGTCTTCTTTTGTGCCTATCAGAGTTACTTGCATCTTTTTGCCTTGATTTATGTTCCCCCTTATCCTTTGTATGTTCCTTTCTCCGAGTGTCTTCAATGGCACTACTTCTGTGGGGTTTTTCTGCTTCCTTGGAGGACCTTTTCCTTGACTCCGATTCTTTTGCCTTCTCCCCATGCCTTATATTGTGCTCCTTCACTCTTTCTTTTGCCTCACTGCTGTAATCTGTTTTTTCCTTTCTCTGATGTCTTTCATCCTTTCTTCTATGACTCTCATTACCTTTTTCATCAGTCCCAGCCTTATTCACTTGCACCTCCTTAACAAAGTCCTTCTCAGAACTCCTATCATATCGATCTTTTTTTTCTGATCTTTTGCTTTCCCTACCTGGATGATCATCTGTTGCTTTTTCCACACCAACATTCTTTCCAGGCAGTTCAGATTTTGGTACCCCTGAAGTATCTTTAGAATTAAAACCGTTAAATCTATCGTGGCTTCTTTCAGAAGCATTAAGCTCATTCCCCCTATTGTCTTTGGAAACCACCTGGGAAGAATTTGAATGATCTAATTCTCTGGTCACCTTATCATCATGCAATTGATCATTAGCAGCACCATTGCTAGTTTTGGATTGTAATGAGCTGGTTTTGACCAGCTTATCAACCAAATTTGTTTGACTTTTTCTGTGCTCTTCGAGTTGAGAACTGCTATTAACAGGGAAATCATTCGTATCTTCTAAAGGTTTCTTGATCCCTGACTGATAAGTAGTACCTTTTGAAGGAGTTGGCACACTAGAACTCTCAATTTCATCATCTCCATCATCAGCATCAGAACCATAGTTTCCAAGACCTAAAACATCTCCAGGAGAGCTGGAATTAGATTTTTCAGTGGCACCATCATTCTCTAACTCCTTCACTTTGACTGGAACTAGAACCTTTGCAGATGCCTTAGGAACTGGAGCTGATGGTGGAGATGCTGATGCCTTATGGTTTGGAGCGGCAGCATTATTACCCACTGCATATAACAAATTTTTAAAACCTCCAACATTTAATCTAATAGTCCAGAAAGTTAGCACAAAATCATCTATATAGATATATTTAAAGGGAAGAAAAAATAGAGGGCATTAGACAATTACCTTCAGCAGTCAGATCATCTTCGATAAGGACTTTGGTTGCAATTTCATCAAACAATTCATCAGTAACCTAAAAAGAAGATCTAATTAGAGCTACAGTATTCTTCTACCAACATAGACAGATGTTAAATATGACAGCAATTCATGTATTAAACTAACCTTTAAAAGGACTTCAGTCAGAACTCTTTTTATTTCTTGGTTGATTGCTGCAGTTCTAGCTGCTTTAGCAAGATCCTACATATGGAATACATCAGGTCAAGTTTAAAGTGAATGAAGTACATTTAAATAACAAACTAAAAGGTATAAAAGGAATAATTTTGCAGAAGAAAACTGCAATAGCAAAGATTGGAACCTCTTCATCCTCCTCATCCTCAGCTGATCTAGAGGAATCAATGCTTTTACTATCTGCCTCATCACCCTTCACATATGACTTATCAATGCCATCATCCATAGACATTTCCTCTTTAGGGTGTTCTACAGAAGGAGCAGCAATGACTGTTTTTTTTATTTCCTCTCTAAGCCAGTTAGGGACCGAAGCCTGAAAAATAACAACGAAATGAGATTTGATGACACATATTTATCCAACCCTTAAGTCATTAACCTTCGCAATAGTTACCTTCTTAGGACGTTCAGGAACACCAGAAACCCCATATGGATCAGCAGAGAAAGCTGCAGTAGGATGAACTGTGGTTCCTGTGCTAAGGGCAAAAGGTGCACCACTTGGTGGAATTGTTGGAGGGAGGCCAGGTCCAGGAAACCTTCCAAATGGTGGTGCTACATGACCAGGACCGGCGATGGAAGGATCATGCTGCTAAATTACCTAAGCGTCAAGCTACGTATATTCATATGCATACATTTGTAAGTAGGAAAAAAAGGTGTCAAAATTAAGACCTGTGGCCCAGAGGCAAGAATTGGAGGTATTGGTGGATAACCAGCAGCAGGTGCTACTGGAGCAGCCCAGTTATTCATAGAAGTACCTGAATCATGATGACTATAAGTTGACTGCATTTGCAGGTCACTATCATGACTAAACCTAGGTGCAAAGTCTAAAGGTTGATCAGCAAGATTGATAGCAGGGTCCACCGAATGGCTGCCAGATGCAAAGGTCACTTGTAAGGGTGGTTGCACATGTCGTAGTTCTTGAGATGAGGAAATAGGCGGAGGAAACACTGTGTATGATTGTTGAATCTGATCAGCAGCCTCCTTACCTGTAAATCAATATTCAGATTACAACAACAGCAACAACAAAGCCTTTTCCCACTAGGTGGGGTCAGCCATATGGATCAAGCAATGCCGTTGTGTCCAATCATAAACCATGATTGTAGATAAACATTAAAATCTAAGTCCTTCTTAATGGTTTTGCCTATATTTTTCTCGGTATCGCTCTACCCTAAATCAATAATCAGATTGGAAGGGGCAAACATATAAGGGAAGGCAGGAAGTAAGTTTAAAGTGTAGTCTCCAAAGGCCTAGAATCCTGCTTTTCAAGGGCGAGCATATATTAATCAAAAGTAAATAAAATTGAGTAATTTTTATGAAACCATTTCTCACAGTGATAGTTCCAACTAACAGAAGTTCTCTAAGTCACATTTATGGGGGACAAAAACATTTAAGTATAAAATCTGCGTATACCTACTTATCATAAGGGGCACAGATAAACCAGCATAAATGATTGGGGGGAGAGATTTATGCATTCCCTAGCCAGGACTCCCAGGTTCTCAGCAAATGTGTGAACATGAGGCAATTCATGTAGGTCAAGCACTGAGGATAAGTTCCCAAAAGCCATATCCTATTATCAGCAACAATGTCCAAGACACGAAAAGAGGACTGACATAAACAACTAGGCCGGCACCTCTCAAAAATACCTTGTTTAACGGTTAGCCAAGTAGTGATGTGTATACTGCCCTATTATCACCTACCTAGGGTGCTTCATTAGGACTTTTGGTTTGATATATAAATATACCCTATCATTTTTACATACTTGGATGCCGGCAATCAACATGGAACCATTCACCAATTTGGGCCAACTAGGCCTAAGCTCAGGTGGCTTCACATAGCATCAAATATAGTTTTCTTGACAACATAGGATTCAAGCAGTTTCACAATGGTTTCCAATATCTCTAAACATAAAAGTAGACCTTTCATTAAAACAACTTCAGATCTATTGTTTTGTATTACGAAGGTGAGTCCATCTGGCACCTAGACCAACATGAGCATATATTAACATGAGCGCTTTGGATGAGGAAGTTATTTCTATTGGACCTTCAGCCAATGCGAGTGATTTCAATGATCCACAATTACTTCTGGAATCAATGGAGAAAATGTTGCAATTAATCAGTTGGGTAAGAGGGTACAGGTGGCATGTTTGCCAATAAGAAGGTAGAAAAATAAAAAATTAACATCAACAGTAAAAATGGACAGCCTAAAGGAATTAAAAGGGTTTATTTTGAAATTAGTTTTTCCCTTTTGTTGCAGCAGTTTAGGGGAGACAGTTTCCTGGGAGAGGTTTGAGGCAGTTCTGTTCGTTTCCTTTTCGGTCATCTCCTTGGGTTGTGTTGGTTCTGTGGTTTCCTACGGACATTTTTACTTTTTGTTATCTTTCCAGCTTAGTGGCTTATTTTGGAGGATACCTTATCCTCTCTTGTTTTTGCCCTACTATCCAATAATGTTTCATTTTCTATCCAAAGGAAACCTATAAACTCATACTGTTGTCTACAACACAAGAATTGCAATAGGCTGTTCGCATATCTCATTTCAAAAGATAGCAAGGACAACATGAAGGGGTTGAAAGGGATCTTTCCTTGAACCAAAATGTAACAGGTTCACATCACAAATACTTGAGTACAGGGAAATGTTAGATAATTGATTTATGAGCCATTTCCACAGAGTACTTGAGCAAAGCTTCACTTGCAATTTCAATATACTAAATAAATAATTACCTGTAACAGAACTATAACTAGAAGGTACCTCCTGCTGGTGAACTGATGGATTTGTTGCCAAGTTGCCTTGTTCAAATGAAACAGTTGGATCTCCAATGCCAGTTCCATCTCTAGCACCGTATGAATGTCCATCTGAAGTATAAGATGACTCCAAACTGACAGGTGCAGCATCCTGGGAATGTCCTGAAAGCCGTTGTGCAGATGCATCCAAGTAGGAAAATTGTTGATAGGTTGATGAAGGATGGGACTGGTTTTGAGCATCAGTGTAATGTGCATCAACAGATTGCTGATACTGATCATGATAATGGCTTTGCTCTTGCACTCTTCCAGCAGGTGAAAAATGTGATTGTGGATGCTGACTTTCCATTGCCGCCTTAGCATCAGCCCATGCTCTGGCCTTAGCAGCCCAATCTTCTTCATTCTTATGGGCTACCATTGCATAATTATGCCAAAAAGATTTAAGAAAAGAGATAGAACTTGAAAAAAGAAACAAAGAAAAAAAAAAGGGGCAAGTTTCCAAAAGGCCAAATGGAACTTTGAAAGCATGCAGTGGAACACACGAGGCAACACAAAACCAACACGTTACATCATTATTGTTCCAACGACTGAATGCCAACCCAGTTATTACTATCGCCAATTATAAACTACAGATGAAAAGTGGCATTTAAGTTTGATCATGATGAATTCCCTTAAATGCACACAAATATCCATCTAGCTCAAAATTCAGTGCCATGTCAAACTCGCAGTAATTTCATGATTAAAACAAATGAAACAAAAAGACAATCAAATGTTTCAAAATCAAAACAATGTACTTGGCCCAGATAAGATGCCCATAAATCCACTAACAACAAAGAAAAACCAACACAAAAGTGCATGTTTTTCCTTCCCTATTCTTCATTTTCTATGCAAATGCTTGCCTCTCAAGTCCACAACTTTCAAATCCCTACTTTTCCAGTGAACCTAATAACATCAAAACCCTACAAAAATTTTTATTTCTCATATAAGCACATAAAAAGAAAACTAACCAGGATAACCTTGGTTGGAAGGCCAGCTTGCGTTGCTCCATTCCTATAAAAATTTCAATCAATCAAAACAAAACAAAACAAAGCATAAACCCACTATGAACTAATTGAACTGCAAAAGAATCAATCTAAGGGGAAAAAGAAAACTATTTAACAACCAAGAAGACATAAGAACACCAATGCTAAGAGGAAAGAGAGAGAGAGAGAGAGAGAAATTTCACCTGAGGATAGGGCTGCTGAGGAATGTGGGAGTGAGGGGCGAACTGAAGAGGAGGCGCGTGAGAACGAGCATGGGGAACAGGAGGAGGTGGAGGCGGAGTAGGATGGAACTGGCTAGGGTGGTATGAGTAAGGGTTCGACGGAGGAGGGGGAGGAGGATACGACGCTGCCGGAGGATAATGTTCGGCGTGCTGCTGCGGCGGGGGAGGCGGAGGCCACTGCGGCGGAGGGGAAGGTGTCTGGGAAGGGTGTTGGTACTGGAATTGGGCGGAGAACCAGGGGCCCTGGAGAGGGGCGGGCTGAGGTGGCGGCGGCGGAGGCATCTGGTGGAAGTGGTGGTGGGGATCGGGCGGGGGCGGCGGCGGTTGCGGCGGCCTCATGTAGCCGTGGGGCTGCTGGTAGGAATCCATGAGGAAAGGGGTGGGGGTTTTGGAGAATTGACGCGCAGAGGAAGGTTCTAGAATATTGAAGAAGTTGTGATTTGGATTGTGGTGGGGTTTTGGTTTCAATCTCAAGAGAGAAGAAGAAGGTCTATCATCTAATGCAATTTGCAAAATGGAAGATTGGGGGACTGGGAAGGAGAGGGATTTTGGGAAGAAGAGGGTTCAGCCATTCCCCGTGAGGGCCACGCTCGGGAACAAAACCATTCTTACTCTCTCCTTCTAGTGGAAAAAGAAATATAAATAAATATAAACTATTATATAATATGTACGGTCAAGATCTGTGTAAGGATAATTATACTAATTAATTAATTACTCCCTATAAAATATAATTTTTATCAATTTAATCATTACTTTATAATTATTTATTATAAAAAAATTTAAAATTAATAAGAATGATCAAATAGATATGATTTTTATACATTTTAAATATTAAAATATGAATTTCTATTTCAACACTGAGTTTTGCAAAATGTTCTGGCAATAAAATATTATTTAATAGTGCCAAACTTATTTAAAATTATATCGATATAATCTAATATTTATGTGTGTGTATGTATAAGTTGATTCAATAAATTTGACATTTATTTTTCTTAATTAAAGTCTCTAGTTTAAGTCTCATAAATATGAAAAATTAGTTTTGGAAAAATTACTAATTGAACTTGAGCTACATTAATTAAGATCTAATAAATTTCAAATATTGATGGTTTAGAAAAGAAAGAGAGAGAGAGAGAGTTACACTCACCCTCCTCAAGGTTTAAAAAAAGAGATTAATTTTAATATATTATTAGTGTAAAAGTATTTTTAGATGATGAGCTTTAACATAATGGTAAGATTGTTATTTTGTGACCTCTAAGCCATAGGTTCAAATAATAGAAACAATCTATCCGCTTATGAGGATAAGGCTACATATATTTACCTTCGCAAATCTCACTAAATGAGAGTTTCATCGATATAAAAGTATTTTACATAATCATCTAATTAAATCTCACATGTGTGGTTTTCAAAGTATAGCCTAGTTATTATAAAAGTTAAACATTTATGATAATGTGGCAATACATAATTGAATGAATATGTAAAAAACTTTTATACTAATAATATATTAAAATTGAATCCTTAAAAAACAAAAATTAAACTCTGAACTTTTACAAAATTTAACACTTCACTCCAGTGTTAAACCATTTCAGAACATAAACTAATCCTAATCCACCTAACTAATGACACTTGAAAATAAAATAAAAGAAAATATTATTATGATAGCGTCTTTTTGTATAGTTAAATAATGTATATTGTAGACTTAGGTAAAATATTATACATTGATTAGGGTTTAAATACAGTTTGTGCCTAGCAAGGTATAACATAATTATTGTTTAAAAGTGACGGGAATTTCTTTTTAGAAATATTAATACATAATTTGATGACATTATACTAAATAAGATTAATTTTGATGTATTATTAGTATAAAAATTTTACATTATTATTTAATCATATACTTTTATTTATAAGACTTTGTAATGAGTAATTAAGTCAAACATTTTGTAAATATAACAATATATAATTAGACATTTATATAAAATGTTTTGCCATTAACAATGTATCAAAATTAAATTCTTACTAAATATATATATGACTTTATGAATTTTAATAGATCATTCACATGAGTAATTTATTATTCATTCATATGAAATAACATACTCTATACAATTATTCAACTTAAAGGGTTATTTTTAATACTTATATATAATATTAATTTAATCAATAACTCCCCACTATAAGTCAAAAAATATTTTTATTATAGGGTTGGCCTACTCCTGAGTTCACGACAATATTTTGAATGCTCCTTCGTCTTTTGAACTCAGATCGAGAGGGCTTATGGCCAGCTACTCCTAAGCTTACGGCACTCTCTGCAATGCTCTTCCCCTCTTTCAAAACTGGACCAAAGGGCTTGTGAGTAAACCACTCTCGAGCTCACGATAATCTCTTCAATGCTCATTTGCTCTCTAAATTTTAGACCAAGAGAGCTTATGGACTAGACCTACACACTTCTTTTTTACCCAGGTCATCCTTCTCTCAATTTATTGACCCTTTGCCATTCCTACCTTGCCTTTGGTCCAACAACACTCTCACCCTCAGGAGGAGGGGGATTTCACCACCTTCAATCTAAGCCTCCAAATGCAGTATCTCAAAATATCAACCTAAATTTCCCTCATAAACCCCAATATAAGGGACTTCATGCCATAAAAGATGTCATTGCCCGAAATGGCCGATATAACCTATTTTCCTCTAAATAGTGAGATACAATGGATAGGGAAGACATCTACCTGGCACCTAAATAGAGCCCCCATTACTGTCTACCTTGAGCATAAACAACAACAATTACTATTAATTAATTCATGCAAGATAATAACAATCAAAAATGAAAAAGAAACACGTTAAGTTCTTCACTTACAATTGTGCAATCAATTACTCCATTTAGTCTTTCATTTTGTACAAAATAAGAGAGAACCATGAACAAAGGAGGGAGAGAGAGAGAACTTTGGAGTTTATATATTTTTTGATAACCTCAAGGGGTAGTAGTAATTTTCTCAAAAGTTAAATTTAAAAAGTTTGTAGTTCAAATGATTATGAAATTTGGCCATTTGGGTGGGATTATATTTATGCTTTCATTGCAAAATTTGATAACCTTGAGTTATGAAATTTGATTATATCTATGAAATTTGATTTTTCGAACATAGTGTTTACTAAACTTTTTATGCTTTCATTTTATGGAAGGAGAGGAGAGTTTGGTCTATTCTTATGACACGAGAATGTTTTAACATTTTACTAAATATTTATATGCTTTCATTTTATGAAATGTTACAAATACCTACTTTTGATTTGCGTGTTATAAAACAGCCATCATTGCATTATTGTTAATCATAAGAGCATCTCCAAGGGCTCTTTTTAAGTCTTAGTTCCGCTGTTGTCTTAGTTATTAAGACTGTCCCACTGCTTCAAATCATTAGAGTTAAAAGAAATGGGATCATGTAGTTGGGCTTCGTTCCTCTATAGTGGGATTATTCTATTTTTTTTAATACAATAATTTTGTGATATTTGTTTTTTTTTCTAAAAGAGATATTAATATTACAATTGATCCAAATATTCATATGGGTTAAAATTGGGATTAAAGTTAGAATTTTCATAAGAGAGAAAATCTCAATTTTATTTCACTTTTAATTTTTATGATGCATTACTAATGTGACAAATAATAAAATAAAAAATGGAACTCAAAATAGAACTCCTGCGGGAGATACTCTAGCCGTGCAATTATCGTCTGTCAATTTTGGTTAGTAACCTTTTATCATACTGCTAGTAATTGACGTTGACGATGGTCGACGACTTCACTTATCGTGGTTGAATGTTTGAAATTTGGCCGGTCTCTATCGTTGCAAAGCATCATGAACCAAAGGAGAGTCAATTTAATATTTGTGATTATACTCAGCAAAGTTTGCCTATATCTTCCATATAAATAACCGAAAAAAAAAAAACGCCACCAATAAATTTTGGTTATATGTATGGTATCCTACCATTTCGCGCATTTACAACTCAAAAAGGACCACTAATTACACATAATATCAATGAAAGTTCTATGCCTTTCCTTAGTCATCCATTATTAGCTCACAGCAGTTTGTTGTAATGTAATGCCACAATCCAATTATAAGCACGACTACAATCTTAACTAAACACTCGTCTCTATTAAAAATGAATGATCTCTAAAATATGAAAGTGCATCATTGAAGCGGCCAAACTACAAAACCTCAAAAAAATTGCCAAAGTAGCAGAGCCATGCGCTATGCAATGCATAGCCATTAAGGTCATCACCATTCAGATACTAGAATCACGTGTTTCCAACCGGAACACGGAAACAGTAACGACGTATAGTCGTTTCTCACTAAAACACAAAAAAAAAAAAAAAGGCATGTTCTATGTTAGGAATCCTCGTTTCTCGCATGCAAGATTAATAAGTTTGAAATTAAGAAATTAGCTAGAAAAGCAACGAGCTACATATGAAATAGAGAAAGAGGAGTGGCACGCGGTAAAAGAAAAAAGGAAAAGGCAAAACGTGGCTTGTGTTAAAGCCATGGACCATAGTCTTGTTAAGGATATATATAGATCTAATATCTTACGTAAGTATATAATAAAATTGAGTTCTTTTATTAATACACATTTTATTTATTTTTTGTTCCATTAATTTACTTGCGTGTTTAAATATCGAGTGTTTTATTGAGCATTTTCGCCGGGTCTGTTAAACGACAGCGTTTCCCATGCGAGAAGGTGCCACACGGCACTGGCCTACACAGCGCCACGTTCCAATACTGCGCCAAAACACGACAACACTCGCGACCATCTTCATCCTTACAACTTTCCCACATAAATATCTTCAGCAACACTGTTCTCACCCAACCTCTTCTCTCTCTTCTTCGTTCTTGGCCGCCATGGCTGTGAATCTCGGGAAGTTGGCACTCTTACTAGACATAGCTTCTCCGCGGAGCACGATCCTGGAGAGGAAGCTTCGCCCCGCGGGGATCGACGTCGTTTTGAGCATGCCACCGAAGAGGGAGACTCAGTCATCATCGTGCAGCTACGCCTCCGAGGGAGAGCTTCGGAACAACCGGGTGGTGGTGGCTCGTGGGAAATCGAACTCGGAGAAGAACGGTGTGGGGTTCGACGCGGAGTCGAGCGACGAAGAGGGTGGTGGGTTTTGGGATAGTGAAGACTGGCAGAAGGAAGTGCGGAGGAGAGTGAGGGAATTCGAGGATAGGAGAGAGCTTGAAAAGAAGGCAGAGGAGTTGCAGAGCCGCGGTGGTGACGCCGAGGGAGAAGAAGAAGGTAAGGAAGAGACTGAGGAAGAGAAGAGGATGAGAGTCAGGAAAGAGCTCGAAAAGGTTTACTTCTCTTGTTTCATGCTTTTAATTTCGTGCTATATGTACATGCTATCCTTATTAGACTATGCAAAGGTTTAAGTAGTCGTAGTAAGAATCTTTTACTACAGTAATTTTTTATTTTTTTCTTGAACAGTGTTTTGTTAAAAAAAAACAAAATGGGTCTCTATAGTTACGGTGGAGGGTGATGATTGAATTAGGTCTTATTTGTGGTTGACGCATGACATGTGTGTGTATATATATATATGTTTGATTTGAATCAGGTGGCTAAGGAGCAGGCAGAGAGGAGGGCCACGGCTCAGTTGATGTTTGATTTGGGTCAGAAAGCTTATGGGAAGGGCATGTATGGACGTGCCATTGAGTTTCTTGAAGGTGCACTCACTATTATTCCTAGACCTACTTTATTTGGTGGTGAGGTTAGTTCATGCTTTGCCTCAATAACAATCTCTGCATATTTATCCTCGCTTCTTTCTATTTATGTCTAATTTTAGGGGAAGGTTTTTTTTTTTTTTTAATTATTATTTATTGGTTGTAAATTTCAGATACAAATATGGCTTGCTATGGCCTATGAGGCCAATAACCGCCATAAAGATTGCATTGCTCTGTACCAGCAACTAGAAAAGACGCACCCCAGTATTAGCATCCGGCGCCAAGCTTCGGAGCTACGATACATTTTGCAAGCACCAAAACTCAAGATATCCCAAGAGGAGATGGTCACTATACCCTTGATTGGTTCTAGCTATGACAGGTAATTTCATTGTTGCTTTTGTTAATTAATCCCCGTTTATGTCTTAATTTTTTGTTTCTTAAATTTCCAACTTTGTCTCTTGCGTATGATAATGCTGTTACCTGTTGTCCTAGTTTGTTTCCATTTTGAATTTATAGTTGCTGCACGCATAGCATAATCTTTGTAATTTTCAATTCCTCCTTAACCATATATGACCTTCTAAACATCCATAGTCTTCAAATACCAATATCAATGTTAGTACTGTGTGCTTTAATTTCCTGAGCTTGTTATCCAGTTCAGTTCATAGCCAACTAATCCTATACTGTTGGTTATACAATCAGAATGATTTCCTAGTAAGCCTCATTATGTCGTCCATGATATTGAACAGACAATATCAATGATGCTGCTGGTTGATAATTAACACGACTATGAACACTATCAAAGCTGAATTGCTTTGTTGTTTCTGTCTTATATTGAGCTTAACATCATAGATGCTGAAGAGAAATAGACAAGGCCTTGTCGCTCTTTTTTTTTTTTGTTTTTTTTTTTTTGGGGGGGGGGGGGAGGGGTGGGGGAAATTAAAAAAAAATATCAAGAATGCAATTATGGATTCCACAAATATCATTGTTTTTATTCCTTTTCTTTTCCTCTTTTCTTTTTCTGTGGTTATCGAATTGTAGGGTTTAGGGGTATAAAAATGATTGAATTGCTGCAACTTGCTCAAGTTGTATGTACTGTTGGCGTCAAACCGTCAATGTGAATGAATATTCTATCCATATCTTCTTTTCAGTTCACTTTTTGGTATTGAAATCAGAATATGTTTAGTGCTTTACTTTCCCGTTAAAAGGAACTGCTATTGGCATTTTCACATTGTAGTTGGATTCCAACTGCATATTTAAATTGCGGTTTGTCTTCTTCGTGTTACTCTTGTAACTTGGAGCAAATTAGATATTCAAGTGAAGTGTGTTTTATTACCTTATTGTAGTTATGCGGGAACATGGAGTGATAAATACAAGGACAAGGACAAGGATCGAAGAAGTGGATCAGTCACCAACCAGCTTCCATCATCTAGAGATTACCTTGGGGACTTTCTTGTATGGAAACCTCCCATTGGGTTAGAGAAAAATCGAGCTTTCTGGATTGGTTTGACAGTATGGCTGGGACTAGTTGGAGCTGCCCTCTTTATTCAAAGATGAAATACACTTGCATACATATTTTGAGTTTTCCCATTTGTGATGTATCCATTCGAATTAGTTATTAGTTTTTCTTTTTGATATATATCTAATGTGAAGCCCATGTGGTTGTAAAATTAATTGTATGTATCGAATATATTTGTAAAATTAATTCATGTATCAAATAGTAAAGATGCTATGTTATTATATATTCCCCAGAATTGTTGCAAGAGTTTCTAGTAATTTTGTTAAAATATGTGAAAGAAAAAGCATTTGTTAGTACCATAAGATCCTATCCTGTCGTATAGCCCGCTTGTTTTTTGTGTCCTGCTAATCTGCCCTTATAATATAATGGGCTTGAGATTATTTTCTTTCAATGTGTTAACGTACTTTTCTTTTATAATAATTTATAAATTTAATTTAAATACACTGATAGTGTTATTAGTTAATAAAAATAGTAGAAAGTATTAATTTATATAAATAATTATTTATTATAATTAGGGTTTTATTATAATATTTTATTTTTTAATATTTTTATTAATTGACAATGTAAAATTATTTTACATTATTAGTGTATATTAATTAAACTCTTAATGAGGAATTAGGAGCCCTCTGAATTGAATGAGTTTTCTTTTATTAATGAACTTTTTAAGTCCAAGGAAAGGCTCAATTTAGGGTCAAGGTTGGCTAGAGTTGAACTTTACTTATTCTGAAAATTGAAAGAAAGGTTAATTATGAGCCTTAAGTTTTTTTTTGTTTTTTCCGGTTAGAAAGTTTGGGAGAAGGGAAAGGTTTATCTCCATTGAAGTTAAGGTGTATTTTTAAGCTCATTTTATACTTATAGAAATACTTATAAATTGCTTATTAATGGAGAAGTTTAAGAATTGAATTTAAGTTATAGCGATTAGGTGAATCAATGGTATATTGAGCTTAAGCTTTGAAAAATTTATTTAAACCTTTGGTAATTTGTAATGGAACTCTCCTGCAAAATTAATATATATATTTTTATGCATGCTTGAGATTCAACTCCCATTGACCAGTTCCTACTGGATACTGAAACATGAAAATTTCACATCTTGATCTTTTTCTTTCTTGGTCATGATATTGTTTTTTTCTTCACCCCCTTCCTCCATTTTCTTTTCTCCTCTCTTCTTTCTCTTATTTCGATCCTCTTTGTGTTATTTTCTTCCAATTTTTCGTCAATAATAGTTGTTTTTTGGTCGTGGATAATGTGTTCTTTTCAAGCCCAATTCCAAAGATGATTCACGGAGGTTAGAGCCCAGCACTTTGCTAACTCACAGCCCATAATCGCAAAACCCTAGGGGCAAAACCGTAAACCCAAATCCAAATCATCCCCAGCTCCCCTTCCCTTCCCTTCCCCACCCACCAATAAAATCCCCCCCCCCCCCCAAACCCTAATCTCCTCTCGCTCCTTCCGCCGCAAACCCTAGAGAGAGAGAGAGAGAGAGAGAGCACTCGCGATCGAAGATGACGACCCGCTTCAAGAAGAACCGGAAGAAGCGCGGGCACGTGAGCGCCGGCCACGGCCGCATCGGGAAGCACCGTAAGCACCCGGGTGGTCGCGGAAACGCCGGAGGCATGCACCACCACCGCATCCTCTTCGACAAGTACCACCCCGGTTACTTCGGTAAGGTAGGTATGCGGTACTTCCACAAGCTCCGCAACAAGTTCCACTGCCCCATCGTTAACATCGACAAGCTCTGGTCCCTCGTCCCGCAAGAGCTCAGGGACAAGGCCTCCAAGGAGAACAAGGCCCCCTTGATCGACGTCGCGCAGTTCGGGTACTTCAAGGTTTTGGGGAAGGGCGTCCTCCCGGAGAACCAGCCTGTGGTGGTGAAGGCCAAGCTCGTGTCCAAGATCGCCGAGAAGAAGATCAAGGAGAACGGTGGCGCCGTCGTTCTCACCGCTTAGGTTTGTTTTTGGTTTCTCAGGTTGTTTTTTTTCCATTTTTAATCTTTGAGGAGTTCAAGGTTTAGGATCTGTTAGGACTCTGGTTTCGGATAATTTTTGTATGCTGTTAACTATTATGGATACTTTCCGAATTGCAATGGTATCTTATATTTTTAAGAAATGCCATTTTTTTTTTGTTCTGATTTGGATCTGCGTTGATCCACAATCTTGCATTTTGATCTGCCTTGTAACTATGGCTGTTCGTTGAACTGAAGTCCGACGAAGCAATCTTAAACTAATTAAAACTGAAAAGCGTACATTTTTTTTAATAAAAATATGCATTGAGAATTGAATGGAATGCATACAAGGAATTTGATCAAAGTTTTTTCAATCATGACTTGAAGGGAGCAAAGTGAGTTTTAACTAAAACTCAATTTAGCTTGTTTGGCAAAACTATGAGTGATTAAGATACATTTCAACATGATCTTGAGTCTCAAACTGATTGAGCTGAAGTGAAAAAGGTTATTTTTATATTAAAAATAAATTATGATTTGCAAGCTCTAAACCAAACTAGTTGGAATGGTGAACTCGCAAGGCTGCAAATTGTTAAACCGCGGTGGTATCTGATGACTTGCGATGGCTACTGGTGTGAGACATCATGCAGTTTGATAGTTGCAACCCGTATTTATATACACTCTGTTTTTCTCATCCCAGCCCTCCATCGTAGCATCGTCGCATAGGCTAGGTGAGCATGAGATCCTTTATCTTTGTATATGGGCGCCGCGCACACTAGCCATCAATGGAGGCGTGGGTCGCAAATTTGTCAAGTGAGCACTGGGTTTTTGTTGAATTTCTGGTTACTCGTGTTCGGTTTGGAGTGTAAACTGTGATCATTTCGCCCATAAGTTCTGAACCGGCACTTGATGTTTAGTGTTGAGAATTGTTGATTGTTCATCGTGCCTAGCCACGTCCTGATTTGTCTGGCATACAGACATCCCCGCAAACAATGATCATTATCTTCCTCATAGTGACCTCCACTGCTGTGTGTCTGGCACACGGAAATGCGTTTGGTCTAGAAACGTGAGTGATGTAATTCAATCATACCTTTTATCTCGAGCTTGATCGAACTATGTTCTACATCAAGTTTCTATCGAGAAATGTTATTTAAACTAGGGAGTGGATCCATGATCTTGCCATGTGGTGTTTTTCACCATTGATCAAATTTTTTTGTGGGTCCCAAACTTGGTCCCACATCCTTGATCAATGGTAAAAAACACCACATAACAAGATCATGTCATTTTTTGACATGAGAGGATCCACTTTCTTTAAACTAATATTTTTTTGATTTGTGTGTCAATTTACTCTCATCCATCACTGGATGGAATATGGATCTCATTTGATTTGAGTTTTACACTCCATTCAATAGTGGATAGAAGTGAATTGGCATAAAGGTCGAAAAAATATTAATTTAAATAACATAACTCTTCTCCATTAAGTAGAGGGATCCAATGAACATATGTACTAGGACTACCGATACCTCTATATAATTTGCATTACATTCTTTTTGTGTTGTCCTTTTCAATAGATAAATTTTGATGCACTAAAAATATAAAATATTTTAAAATTTAATTTTGATATATTATTAGCATAAAATTTTTTTATATAGACATCTAATCATGTATTGTCATATCGATAAAAGTATTTGATTTAATCATTCATTATTTTAAAAATCTTACAAATAAAAATATATGATTGGATGATAGAATAAAAAATTTTTTATGCTGATAGTGCGTCAAAATTAGTCTCAATATTTTATATTGTCAACTATAATATTTTATTTTTTATATATGACTTGTTAATCATATTAAAACTTAAAACTCTTTTAATGACAATTATATTAAAAAAAAGTTTATATTATCAAAATTAACTGGAGAGTTAATGATAAAAGCCCATATTAACATTTTTTTTTTTAAATGAAGACAAACTACCCAAAAAACGAAATAATAATAATAAAGAAACATATAAAAAGTGGTGTAATTAGATGGTGTGCAAACGACATCTTTCAGGACGCAAAATGTTTAAATTGAGAAAATGAATCTTTCTGAACAAAAAATAGTACATAAAGAAAGGCCATTGTTCCTTTTGAACAAAGACACTCTGTTTGTGGAAATTAATTGAACTCATACTCAGTTTATTCTAAATTATAGATACATTAATTTAAGAAATCAAGTCAACAAAATGATGCATATTTATTGTTAACATATTGGTATTTAGATTTCACATCATAAAATTGTAAGAAGACAGCACACGCGTGTACTACAAGAAACAAGATTTTTCTTCTTTTCGCCCCTTTGGAATTTGATGGAGCTGAACAATGTGATGTTCAGACTTGATTTACCTTGTTTCATCAAGATATAGAAAAAATAGGGAGAAAACCTGCCCGCCGCATAAAATATCTTGTTTTATCTATTATAAGTTAATCAATTGAGTAACACATTTTCAAGTACAGGATTACCTACATTTTGAACCAAACTCAAACATTTGATAAATAAATCATTGATACTGTAATTTTTGAATAATTGCTATCCAAAAGAGTTCTCTGTTCTCTTCTAAAATGTAAAACAAATACGTACAAATTTGCTGCTAGAATCTGCAACAATTCATGTTTCTTGATCATTATTTGCATTACCGTTAGATTTTGAATCTTTATGCCCACCCCACTTCTTGATCCTATCTTCCGCAAGGGAGGCCTGCCATTTACACGCAGAATTAGCCTATAATTTAACATCTTGACTACACTTATAAAATACATCCTTATTCATATAATCAAATTAGTTTGCTTTTGCATGCAATACACAAACTCTTCACAAAAATCTTACCTCTTTACTCCAGTCAGTTTTATACACCATGAAGAATAGAACACAAGTTTGTACGATAGTCCCTGTCAGCATTCCAGACCAGATCCCCTAAAAATTATCCATCATTAAAAAAAAAAAAAAAATCAGTAATCTATCACTTATCTGCCAACAAATCTCTTATTTTTCCCCACAAACGGGTAACTTAATACATCCCAAGTGTGAAAAACTCTTGGTTCCTATATTTAACTTCTTACAGTAATTCTGAATGAGCCGAAATGCAAACAACTCAAAAACGTTAGCTAGAGTCTCAGTAATATGAAAGATATTCATCAGTTTAAATATCATAATTCAATTTAAAAAAATTTGTAAATAAGAGAAGAAAGGGGAAGAGAATGGCTTACCATCACACCAAAGTCAAGCTTATACCCCAAAATAAGGCCTAGAGGAACACCAAAAATGTAGTAACAAGCAATGTTCACATAAGCAACAGCAGTTTGCCACCCTGCCCCAATGGCAACCCCTGAAAGAACAGGCTGCACATTGTTGATGACAATGCAAAAGGCCAACATGGGTGTGAGCTCCATCACTAGCTCTTGCACTTGTGAGTCATTGGAAAACAAGGAAGGGTACTGCTGCCGGAAGAGGATCAGAACCAGTGACATCAAGAGACCCATCAGAAACGAAGTGATCACAGCAACCACTAGTGAGAATTTTGCCGTTCTTGGGTGACATGCCCCTAGTTCATTTGACACTCTCACACTGCACAGTTTTAGGACTCAAATTAAGTTAGTTAAATGAAATGAAATGGAACCCCCTGATCTGAATGATTTTCTACTGATGATGCATGTAACAGTATCTAAAACAAACCTTACGGCTGCGTTCATTCCAAAGGATACCATGATGGTCCACCCCAAGATGTTCGTGCTGCAAATTCATTATCAGAAAATGAGGCATGTTTGACCAACTCAAATAGGGTGAGAAAAGAAAAAAAGAACAAAAAAAGTTATTTGGACATAAAAAAATATGTCAATTGAGTCATGGTAATTCATATATAAATAGATAGAAAATTCACGTATATAATTGGAAAATTACACGATAATACTATTATTTATCACTATACTTACCTGATTCCTTAATTATATAGGTGAACTCTCCACTTATTTATACATGAAAGTTATCATGAAACAATTGACATACATAAAATGTGTTCGCATAACAGTACTCCAAAAAAGAAAATAATTGAATTTAGTTGCCCTTGCACACTGGGCAGAGTAATAGCAAAAAACAAGAATTGTTCTGTGTTACAACCTCAATTTTTCCCCCTTACTCTACGGTGTGTTCATCTCTGCACTATTTTTGCTTATAGCATTTGAACACCACTCTAATATTGATTCAGGTTCGGCATGTTATAAGTGCCTTGTCTTCTGGATAAAAAATAAACATGTCCAAAAATTTGATGCAGTACAAAGATTCAGAACCAGAATCATGAAACTAACATGTTTTTACATAATATAATGATTGCTTTTAAGGTACGTAGTATAGTGATGTATCAAGTAATTATAGAAGTTAAAAAGTAAATATGTCGGTTTTCTATGATATATATATATATTTTTTTGAGGGGGGGTTGGTTAGATAATGAAAGGTATCTTTTAGGAAAATTCTTAGATAAGCACAAATATAACCTCTCACATTTAGGCACACATATAATAAAGTTGGTGAGACCTATAATGAATGTACCTTGAATAAAATTAGTAAGATCTATTTTTACTATGAATATGCTTAAATATGAGATGTTGGATATGTGCTTTTGCAAGAATATCTCTCATTCTTTAGTTATAAAAGCAATTATAAATCTGCTATTTGAAGCGAGACTAGGCTAAGACAACAGCAAAGAAAAAACCACGAGCTAAAATCTAAGAGGGCAGGAGCACCAAATCATTTTAACAGCAAAAATTCATTGAATAGATATAAGTTTAACAGCTCATATTTAATCAGACTCACAATAAAATTGGTGGGATTTATAAACAAGTGAATGTATAGTGAAGAAAATTGATAAAACTCACTTTTATTATGAGTATACTTAAATATAAAGTGTTAGAATTATATCTATACAGAATCTCTCTTTAATAGTTGACAGATGTTATGACTTATGAGGCCCGTTACTTTGATACTGGTATTGAGACACATGCCGCACATCCAAAGGTAAACGGTGAGTCCACCTATTTATTTTTAAAAAATTCTTCCCAACCAAAAAGAAATAATTTAACTTGTTGAGACACCTTCAATAGAAGTAACTTAAAATAATAATAATAATAATAATTATTAAAGAGTTACTTCTACTAAAAATATCCCAAAAAAACTAAATTCTTCATCTTCTATTAAGAAGAATCTAAACTAAACAACCTATGTTTCTCTTCCGCTACTTTTTCTTTTTATACTTTATAAATACATCTTTTTCTATGTGTCATGTTTGTCTCTCCTAAAATTATGTTTGTAGTGTGCTAGGTTAAAAATATTCTCTAAATACATTTAAAATCTCAATTTCTATATGTTCCCCTTAAAAAATATTTTAAGTTCGAATCTTGTGGATGGAAAAAATTAATACTGAAAGAGTTTTATCTCATAATAAGTCGATCCAATTCAAATAAGATTAGTTGAAGTTTAATAAATTTTTTTGATACTAGTGGTTTATAAAAAAAAAAATGATATCAATTTCTTTAAAATGTCAATTTCTAACTTACAGAAAAGTGTTGTTTGTCAAAAAAAAAAAAAGGTACAATACTCAAGTTAATGGAGCAAATAATTTCATTTATTATTTCACTTGCAATTCAAATTAATCCTTTTTTTTGGTACATACAATTCATATATTTTTTATTATTATTTTTATATAAAATATTGCATGAGATTAATTTTTATATATTAATAATATAAAATAATTTTATATTGTTAACTAATAAAATTTAAGAAGAGTGATAAATAATCATAACAGTAGATAATTACTGATCACAATTTAATATTTTTCTAAAATTCCATTAGATGACATAAGCCGTACATAGAAATTATGGATTGGAGGTGTAACTTTTTCATACCGACGATAAACGGCGTGGAATGTTACAAAGCTTCTAGTTGCTGTTGTTGTTGTTGTTGTTGTTGTTGTTGTTTTTTTTTTTTTTTTTGCGTCGGACACGAGATTCTAGTTTGTCATTCCAAGTTCGAAAAGCCGGTAAGATCTTATACTCCAAAGCATCGTGATCAGTGGACTCAAAAGTCAAAATTAGGATGTGATGCATCCATAAACTTTCTGCTTTCTGTGCTAATGAAGATTTACGTGCAAAATGATATTGAGGAAATTGTCAGGAAAATACTTAGATAAACAATGAGTAGTTAGATTTTAAAAAAAAAAAATGCGTAGCTAATTTTTTTTATGGAAAAAGATGATGATGAGAGCTTTCTTTTATATTTGACTTATTTTTTGGTGATGAGAAAAATGACTTATTTTATATTTGACTTATTTAAGTAAAAGTATAAAAATTACATAATCTTCTTATAGAAGTTAATTTTCTAGAATTTAAACTCTAGTTTTTATTATTAGAAGCTTATCACCTCGGTTGACATTCTTATGAGTTAACGGGGGAATAATTTAACACAACACTTCGAAGGAACCCATAAATAGTTTTGAATAAGTTTTATAAATAGGGTTGAAAAAGAAAGGGAATGACTCAAAAGTTAGCTTTGCATGAAACTTACTTTAAAGAGACTATTAAATTTTAATTCTCGCCAAAAAAAATAATTAATTACTAAGTGCACACATTTATATAAAGACTTATAATATAATAAAAGTAGTGTGAAAAAAATCTGTACATAATTCTCATATCATTAAACAATAATGAATATTATTATATGATTTTATAAGTTAAGCACCTGGTGATATTTATTAATATATTCAAATTTATTAAATAATATATTGACATAAATAGTGAGAAATCATAAGTTTAAACTTTGAAACTTTCAAATAATTTAATTTAATTATTTGTACACAATAACTAAATTTTTTGAATAAATATTTCTTTAATCTTAATATTATGAAATTGATATCAATTTAATTTTAAGATGAATTTAACATTAATTTAATCTTAACACTTTAAAATTTGATCTTAATTTCATCTTTCTATCAAATCAGTAACTACTATTATAACTTATCATAATTGGCTGAGCTATACTTTTTATGTGTCTTTTTTTATTGATAAAAGTTTTTTTACCTCATCAACTTTTTTTTTTTTTGATGGGACCTCATCAACTTGACAAAAAATAGAAAATAAATTGTAAAATTAAAATTAAAATCTTATTAACAATTTAACATCAAATTATCTATGATAAATCATAACAAAAGTTAATGATAATTTAACATAAGAATAAAATTAATATCGAATTTCAAAGTATTGAAACAAAATTAATGTTAAAAATTTTTCTAATATTAATTAAAAAATATTATTTATATCTATATTTTTTTGATTTTTATACTGATGTATTTTTATTTACTATTATATAGAATGTGGATATCATTTGATTTAGATTCCATATTTCATTTAATAATAGATAAAAGTATATCAACATAAAATTTGAAAAATATACGTATAAATAATATAACTCTATTAATTAATATAAACTTTAAAATATTAAAATTAAAAAAAAATTACTCAAAATTCTTATATAATTAATGTGATGACAGCTTCGTCTCCTGGCTCTCTGCTGTCTTTGTCCTGTAGCTAAGCCAGGTGGGAGCCTCACCATCTAGGCGTCTACTTAGTAACTAATGGATCCAAGGGGTGTAAAGTTGGCCAATGATTAACACTATGATATCTTTGGTATAATAATATAAGGACAGAATCTCAAAACATTATATTTTTATTTTTTATTTTTTACAGTAATGAATGGTTGACCAATCAAAAATAAAATTTATATTTTCATATTTTTTTTATTGTTTAACTATAGTGAGATTTAGTTTATTTTTTATACACCTGATGTCTTTTATGGTGATTCCAAAGATACCATTAAAATAGCAGTTGCACTATCGCTAGACGTGTTCATACTATCAGCCCGTTTGGATCGTAGTTTTTATCCATGAAAAGGATTTTTATGGCAAGAAAAATAATTTTATATAGTAAATAATAATATTTAATTTAATTTTTTAAAATTTAGGAAGTCTTTTAAAATTTTAAAAGATCTTTTAGAAGAAATATTTTTACAGTTATTTTTTATTTTAGAAAAAAAATTTTTGAAAAAAAATTTTACTATTATTTTCATATTAATAATTAAAAGTAATTTTACTTTATCCTATTTAAATAAAATTTATTCTCTTAAATTTACTTTTGATATATTTAAATTAAACAAAAATTATTCTATTAAAAGTAATTTCTCTAAAAGATCTTATTTTAAAAGACTTTCTTTTAAAATGTCTTCTCTAAAAAATTAAACCAAATAAACCCATAATAATTTAATAGGTATGTGCATGCCAATGGAATTCATCATTTAATTATCTATTGTCGTAAAGGTATAATAACTAAGATTTTCCACTTACAATGTAGGTTCTTTATTATTAATTTTATTATTAACTGATAATATTGACAAGCTTGATTTATTTGCTTTTTAAATAATGGATAATGAAACTGGAGGTGTAAAATGCAGTGAATATGGTCATCGGGATCTCACCCCTTACCAAGATCAGTCAGCACTCACCAGATAGACAAGGCATCAACTGAAACTTCCGCATTCTTGAGATATCCGGCGAAGAGAATCAGGGCCATATAATACCACACTTCCAGGCTGCAAACATGTCGAAGCAAAAATTAAATCCCTTGGTTTGGAAAAAAAAATTAAAAATGAAATTTAAAACGAATTCAAAACAACGATGTTCACGCGTCTACATGTGAAAGTACAAAGCACACAATACATAAAATCAAAAACAGGAAAATTTTTAAACGCTTTTAATGTGAAAAAGATATTATTTTATATTATTTATAATTTAATATCTCAGCTTTACTAATCATAGTTATCTCTTGTTTTTATTATACTTTTATATAATAATTAAAATATTAAACAGTAAATAATATAAAACCACAATTTAAAACACCTAAAAGTTTCATATAATGAAGAACATCAAAAGAATAAGAACACATAAAAGTTGAGAAATCCTTTAAGAAAAAATAAAAAAGTCTTTTTAAACATTTTTTTTGGGGATAAGTGAAAAGGTGGACTAAACTCTAGCCGCAAGAGAGAGCAGCAAAAGACAAGAAACAGATCTACTGTAAATAGGACAGCAAAAACAACAAAAAAAAATCAACAAACCAGCAACAGCAAAAAAACAGCAGCAAAACTTATCCTATACTTTTTATACATTAAGGGTCAATTGGTATGCCTATTAATATAAGGTTTGATAAGATAAGAATTGATAATATAAGATTTGATTATATAAGATTTGATAAAAATTTAATATTATATAGTATTTGATATGTCACTGTATAAGATATTATATTATATAAAATATAATTAAAAAAAGATATTATAATAAATATAATTTTTAAATAATTATTATAATTATTTAAGCTATTTTTTATTATATATAAAAATAATTTTATATTAAAAATTATTTACTTATTTATTTTTAATATTTTTTTATAAATATAAAAATATAAGAGAGAGAGAGAGAGAGAGAAAGAGTGTGAATGAAATAGATATAGAATTTTTATATATCAAAATCTAAATAGACTTAGTATCACATTTCTATATTTGATTATATTTTTTATTATATATAATTAAATTTATACTAAATATTATTATTTATATATTTTAATAATAAATTTTTATTCCTATATTTTTATTTCAGTTTGAATAATTATTTTATAATTATTTTTAAAAAATATTTATTTATTATTAAATAATATTATTTTTTATTTATATATTTTTATTTTTATTATTTATTTAATAATTAATTTTCTTTTAATAAAATATATTAAAAAAATGAAAGAACCCTTATACATTAAAAGTTAATTAGAATACATCTCCCTGTAAATGATAAGTTATCTATCATTATAACATATAAGGGAGGTTTGACGGATAAACTTATACAATACGTTGACTGCACCAAACAACGAATAAAATTATAACGTATTGTATTACATTATCCTATCATACCTAATACAGCATGCCAAACATCCCTTAACTTTAGAGGAAAAAAAAGCTTTGATTATGGAAATAAAAATAGAATAAATAATCTTTTATTGACAATATTTCCTAGCTAGATTGTTTAAATGAATATATTTATAAATTGAGAAATTGAGAAATTGAGAAATTATCTATTCTTAAATTATTTAACAGGGCTTGTATCCAATAAAAATTATTCATTTAATATTAGTTAACCCTCAATTTTTCATTATCCATATATGCTTATTTTAGAGAATTTGAATCCAACTCGAGTTTGGATTCCAAAAGCTCACAATCAGTCATTATCGTACTAATTAATTATTAGTCTGCATAATTTAACGACCATTATTGAATAAAAAAAACAAAAAGTCACGTCCTTGATAATAATCATGTTGAATCCTCCATAACTCAACACATAATATCTCAATTACTCTTACGCGGCTGAAAGTTCCTCGTGCTCCCCAGCACGTGCCGCGAGCATCACGCATACGGCGAAGCATGGCACACGCGTTTCACGAGGGCCAACACCGGAAAAACGGGAAAAGAAAATTAACTGACTGACTGCATACATACCATAGCATAACGGCTGATGCAAGCGAGAGACGAACGAATCCCCACAGATTCTGAAACGCCTTCAACGAGAACCCACTCCACGCCTCCCCGCACGTGCCGCTCAGGATGTACACCACCTGCGCCACCACGATCAGCCACCACGACCCGTTCAGCACCACCGCCGCCCCCACCAGCCCCCAACCCAGTCGCAGCATCAGCAGCCAGCTCAGCAGAACGTGCAGCACAAGCGCCGCCGCCGCGATCCACGACATCACCATGATCTTGCTCTGCGCCTGCAGGAACTTCTGGATCGGGAAGTTCATGGCGTACGCGAACAGCTGCGGGATCATCCACACAGCGAAATCCCCCGCCGCCGCCGATATCGCCGCCGTCTGCCCTATCGCCTTCAGAATCGGCTTCGCGAAAACGTAGAGCAGGCTCAGCAGCAAGCCCGTGGTGTTCAGAATCACCCACGATCGCTGCATGTATATCCCTAGCATGCCGAGTTGTCCCGCTCCGAATGCTTGACCGCATAGCGTTTCCAACGCGCTTCCCATCCCAAGCTGCGTTCAAGTCAAAATTTCATCATGCCAAACATTTCACTACTCACTTCTCACGAGTGCTTTAATTATACTGTCAAAAAAAAAAAAAAAAAAGCCTAGCAGTCTAGCACCTTAACTTATAGTATATATTAAAGTAACCTTTTATGATCAAACACACATATTGTGACGGAAACACTTTTTTGCAAAAAGCTTATCTCGGTAGTTATATCATGTCGTGGATTAGGTAGAAATATATGGATGATTTTAGGTCTAATATTTATGGCACTATGAGTAGGGTTTTTGATTTGTAGGTGTGGTTGGTTGTGAGGTTAATTACCGTGACACCTAAGCAGAAGCCGGCGATGACTGAGTTCTCGACAGAGACGGCGGCGAGCTCGAGGGTGCCGACGTGGCCGGCGAAGAGCTGGGTGATGGCGCCGAGGGAGTACTGGCAGATGGATGTGAAGATGGCGGGGCCGGCGAGGTACCAGAGCTTCTTGGACTCGAGGAGGAACTCTCTGGCGAAGGTTCCGGCGCCGGTGATCGGAGGGATGTCATGGGAGTCGGCGGTGAATACGGCGGCGTGTGGTGGTGGGTGGGATCGGTGGTCCTGTTGAGGGTGTGGCTGTGTGAGAAGTGGAAGAGTGTAGTTGTTATTGTCCTCCATGGATGGATATGGACCTATGAATACGAGGAATAGAAAATTCTCATACACATATATGAGCAAGGACCAGCCCTGTCACAAAACCCGCTCAACTATATAATAATTATATAATAATAATAATAATATTATTGTTATATTATATATACATAAGGGAAAGAAACTTCTTCCAGCTCGTGGTATTTTTTATTCTATAAATTCTACCATTTTATTTATTTTAATTATTACTTATTTTGTTTCGTATAATATTATTCAATATGGAAATATAAAAAAATTAGTATAATACCTTTTAAATATTATTCATTTCCATATTTTTAAATTATATTTCCTTAAGAATATTTAAATGATTTTATAATTTTCTTTAATTTCTGTATCTTTTATAATAATAATAATAATATAAGATGTATACAAATTTTATGAGTATACAATATAGCACATTAAACCGAGATTTGACTAGTTAGATAATGACATATGGTCCATTTAGATAACATTTAGTGGGTGGCATGTGTTTGAAAAAGATATTATAAAAGTAAATTTAAAAATTTGTTTTTAACTAAATTAAATAAGACAAAAATCATTTTTAGAGATACTATTACTAAAAATGGGACATAAGACAAATTTACAAGAGAATAATATGGGTAATAGAAGTTTTGCCCACATTTAATAGGAATGTGGTTAAATAGAATTTTAAATTTTTTTTAATGAAAAAATGGCCAAGAAGTCGAGCTTGTTATGAAATATTATTTAAATTTGAATATGAATATCCATATATTTATCCTGATTCAGTTAAATTTTGATTAGATAGAATCTTTTATTTGATCATATCTTATATATCTCATCCTATGGCTATAAATAACCCTTTGAGTGCTCCATATATGACACCCCTTTTAAGAATATCAATAATAGAATTCTCTCTTTCTCTTCTTTTTCTATTCTCTTTTACTATTATTTTTATAACACGTTATCAGTACGAGACTTTACCACAAGTGTGAAAGCCCTTGAGGTAAGATACTTTAACAAAATGAAAGCTTGAGATAAGACACTCTAACTATGTCAAGCTCTTTCAATCATGAATTTGTGATTCTTGATGTTTTACGAAAGATATATTTGTCTTGAATTATAGATGTTAAAATTCATATTGACTCAATGAGTCCTGAAAACACCATTAAACAATAAACGTTGCATCCGAGCATGATCGCATAAAATTTATCTTAATTCAATGGACCTTGGAGATACCATTAAACAATAAAATGTCTCATCCCAGAAGGATAGCGCAAAATCGATCTTGATTTAATGGGTCTTGGAGACATCATTAAATAAGAAAATATCGCATTCCAACATGATTGCATAAAATCTATTTTGATTCAATGGGTCATAGAGACGCCATTAAACAAGAAAATGTCATTCCGTCTCAGTAAGATTGTCCAAAATCTATCTTGATTCAATGGATTTTGAAGATACCATTAAAGAAATATTGCATCCTAGAAGGATTGTGCAAAAGCATTGATTTTTCTTCATTATCATTTTCATGAAGGATTCATATTTGAATATTTTACTCTAAAAGATCCTGTCGATCTTTAAAGCTGCTTGAAGCAAATATATGAATCGGATTTATTTGCAGGTTACAAGATTTTAAATCTATTAGTAAATACAACACCACAATGTTATAAAATTACCTCCTAATTTAAATTATGGGATGAAATATCTGATAAAGATATGTTAAAAAAAGACATTCTCGACTTTTTATGCCTCTAATGTGCTCCTACAATAGCAACATTAAGTAAAAGGCTTTATAAAATATTTTGAATTAATTTTATACCTTATTGTGACTGAATGAAATAATGAGTTGCCCATGAACAAAACATGAAACCCACCCAATTGGCTTTGCTCCATTCCCTGAAATAAATGTAATAAATTATAACCCTAGCAGTGGTAAAGGTCATGGTTCCAATTAAAATCATGATTGAATTAGAAGAAAATAAATGCTATCACTATGGTATCAAAGTACATTAGTCACGTATCTGTCGTACATGGAGACATTTTATTTGATCTTTATCAAGTATCAATTAGAGTTATTATATTTGAATTTTCAAATTATTAATATGTTTTTAAATTCAAGTTTGTAATTTTTACAAATTTCAAATCATTATTTTCCTTTTTAAATTTAAGTTGTTGATAATCTCCTATTGTTGATCAGTGTTGTTTTTTCAAATCCAAGTTTTAAAATTTTAAAGCTTTTGAGATATGGAGGAACAAAAGTTGTTGATTTGCTTGAATATAACTTGAGATTTAAATTTACGTCAATTAATATAAATTGAAAATGTTGATAGTGTCATTATACATATGTATATATATTTTGTTATTATTCAATGTTATGTGAATATTGTTATGTGAATATTCATACACAAATAAGCTCAATATTTATTTACTCCTTTTTATTATAATTATCATGTACAAATTTTCACGTTGATATACTTCTTTAAAGAAAATAATCAAGATAAATAGTATAAATATCTGTCTTATGGATAGTGTAAATATGCACACTATTCTTAAAAACAAGATATATTTTAATACAATTGTTAGATTATTGAAGGCTCCAGAAGAGCTATTATTTTGTTTCTTGAATAAATTTTTTGAGTCTTAAATATATATGCAACTTCTAGAAGAGTTACTATTTTGTTTTCTAAAGAAACTTATTGAGTTTTCATATATTTGTAAGCTCCAGAAGAGTTACAATTTATTTCTTGAAGAAATTTATTGAATTTTAAAGATATTCGTTGAAATGAATATTTTATTAAGATGAAGAGTGAGAGAAATAATGAGTACCTCTATACTATAACTTGTGCTACGAGAAAGGAAGTTATAGTAAAAAAATTACTTATACTTTCTTCCGATTCATATTACATTAATATTAGTACAATTGAGTATATGTTATAGTAAACTAGATGTTTACTAACTAATATTAGTACAATTGAATTTATTTTATAGTAAACCAGAAGTTTACTAACCCAAATAATTTAATTTATCATTTGACATGATTTGTTTGGACATTTGGGAGCAATAATGATGTGAAAAAAATTATTGAAAACTCATATGGGCACTCATTAAAGCATCAGAAGATTCTTCAATCTAATAAGTTTTCTTGTGCTGCATGTTCTCAAGTTAAACTACTTATAAGACCATCATTAGCAAAGACTAGATTTAAATCTCCTAAATTCCTAGAAAGAATTTAAGGTGATATATGTGGACTAGTTCATCCACCATTTAGACTTTTTAAATATTTTATAATTTAAATAGATGCATCTATGAAATAGTCACATAGAGTAGGGTGTATGTGCTCTCCCCTCCCATATTTTTTCTTCCTCCTCCTCTGTTTTCACTTTTCTTCCCACAGCCAAGCATTGCGCCGCCATTTTTGCCCATCACCACCACTTCCATCACCCAATTTCGTGTTGCCCAACTCCACTAGCTCCACCTTCACGTCATGTTTGCTCTAGCCACCGCATTGCACCACTGCATTGGAACCCAGTTGTCGCATCGCACTCTAGCCATCTTAGCCCATTGCGCCACCGCCAAAGGCTGCTAGTTGTCGCAGGTCTTTGCTTATCCGCCCTCCCCCCCCCCCTCTCTATTGGCACTATCAATGTTGTTCTTGGTGTTTTGATATTGCGCTTGATGGATGATAGTGGTTCGTGGATGCTGAGGACAGTGGTGAGGACTGCACGGTGCATTTTGGTGAAGGGGAAGCCTTCGATTTGTTACTCTCTCACTCACTCACTCTATCCCTCTATTGGTGCTGTCAATGTTGTTCTTGGTGTTGTTGATGTTGCGCTTGATGGATGACAATGGTTCATGGATGCTGAGGATAGTGGTGAAGATTGCATGGTGGTGGCATTTTGGTAAAGGGGAAGTCTTCAATTTGCGTGTTTTTCTGCTTTTAGGTTGGGATTTCGATTGGGACATGACTTGTATCAATCAATTCTCAAATCAAAATAATGACGTATGGATATATTTTTTTAAATAAGTAATTTAAAACTTAAAAGCATATGCTTTTTCAAGAAAAATGTACACTAATCATTATTTGATTTAAAAATTAGATAAAATAGATATAACAAATTTGACCTAAATTTTTTCCTTTTGATTGGCAAGTGTAAGATGGTTTGTTTTGTATTTTAATTGTTGGTTTGGGTTTGGTCTTGATTCTTTGTGAGTAGTGGTGGAATGACAACCATGGGGGGCTAGATATAAAAGGGGAGCCATGAGACTAGAACAGAAGGAGAGTGAAATAAGAGTTATTTAGTCGCACTTTTAAGTTTGTTTACCCATATTTTCAAGTCATTTAGCCACATTTGCTAAATATAGGTAAAAGATAAGTGCATGCTGCACAAACAAATATGTGATGCACTCTACTTTTGTAAGATGCATTTAAAACACATTCAATGATGAAAAGGACTGTAGCTTTCATCCGCGAAGACGAAAAGCAACGCTAGAATTATTGTACCCAATAGTGCTTTGAAAGTTCCGAAAAAAAAAAAAGTTCAGTACTAGGAATAATATAAACGGTGAATGCTATGGTATTATGTCATAATTATATATTTTGTGTATTTTTATGTTAAACGGCAAGAATCATGACATATTTTATGGTAAGATTGTGAAGTGTATCAATATATTAATTATCTATAATGTATTATAATAATATTTAATTTTAAAAAAATTTAAAAATATAATTAAATATATTTTAAAAATTAATTATCGTACACTGATAATATAAAATTATATTGATAATATAAAATAATTTTATATTATCAGTATAATCAAAAAATTTTATCAGTGTAATTTTAATTATTATATATTGATAGTGTAAAATTATACTGACATTATAAAATAATTTTACACTATCAATGTAATCAAAAAATTTTATCTGTGTAATTTTAATTATCATACATTGACAGTGTAAAATTATACTGGTAGTATAAAATAATTTTACATTGTCAATATAATCAAAAAATTTTATCAGTGCAATTTCAATGTTAGTATATAATAATTAAAATTATGCTGATAAAATTTTTTTATTACACTGACAGTATAAAATTATTTTATATTGCCAGCATAATTTTACACTATCAATATATGATAATTAAAATTACACTGATAAAATTTTTTAATTATATTGATAGTATAAATTTATTATATACTGTCAATATAATTTTACACTGTCAGTGTATGATAATTAATTTTTAAAATATATTTAATTATATTTTTAAATTTTCTTAAAATTAGATATTATTATAGTATATCATAAGTGATTAATGTATTGATACATCTCATAATCTCACCATAAAAATATATCACGATCTTCATCATTCAACATAAAAATACACAAAATATACAATTATGACATGGTACAGGAGAATTCACCAATATAAACATCCAAACATAATGAATGACAGCCTAAAAAGTGATTTTCTTTTTATCAAGCGACAATTTTTGGCATTATAAAAAGTTAAAACAAATCAGCACTAAAGAGAGTAGTTATCAAAATATGACTAAAATCAATTTTATAAATCTGCATTTAAAATTTGAATAAAATGATAAAAATAAAAATTATAAGAGTTCTCAAAAGTTATTTAACTTGTAAAACAAAATATAATAGGTTTTTCATTTTAATTATGTGTATAAAATTAACCAATGTATTTAAATATTGTTCCAAATAAGTATAATAAAATTATCCCTATTTTCTGAAAGAGTATTATTATTATTATTATTATTTTTAAACAACCAATTTTTTGACTTGAGTTGAATCAATTTATTATTGGAATAAATTCTTTTAGAATTAATTTTTTCATTAAGATGACTTGAATTTAAAACCTTATTTATAAGAAATAAATACCAAATCACTTGAAAAATTAATCAAATGTTAGTAAAAAGCATTTGTATATAGCAAGCATGAACATCATTTTCAACATATGTGAAATTATATCTTTATAGTGGGAATTTCAATTATGTATAAGTAGTAAATATAATTAAAAAATTTTCTTATACATTATCATATTTTACCACAATCACAAAAAACGTAATTGAAACATCCGATCCTTTACATATCAATTCTAGATATCCCGATAAATTTAAAATCTATATACAAATAGTATTTTCCTTTTTGAAATAGTTTTCGCCTTTTTTACATATGGGAGTTTTTGAAATAGTTATCATTTAAGATATCAGCTACTACATCATTTTTTTTTTTATCAAAACAACTGCTACATCAAATTCAAAGTATTAAAATTCAACATTCTTGGTTCTGGCCCGTCACAACATATTATTGCGAGGTATGCTGAATTATTGATGTCCATGGCCCCAAAAATACAAAAGAATTATTGGTGTCTACCAATTCTTGGGGACACTTGGATCTTTCTTTGGTAGGTTCTTGGTGACACTTTATAATGCCTATCAATTACCGGATATTGTCTAGTTTAGCCTTTATTAGATTTCTAGTAACATTTAAAAATAGCAAACAAACCGTTTAATGACGAAGATTGTTCATTTTGCCAGCACTTATGTTATAAAAATTCATTAAAAAAAAATAGTGCTAGGGCGTGTACAAGAATTTAAATAAGCTTGTCCAAACTCTTAATTATAAAAGCTATTTTGGCCATATCTTTAGTCAATGTAAAAATCTTATACACCTCTTTATGTATACTCAAGAGCAGATATCTAGAGTTTAAAGTTTGAAAGACTAGACATTTGTTAATGGCTTAATAACAATCATATAATAGGCTCTAATACTATTTTAAAATTGAATCGATCTAATTCAACTCCAAAAATTAGCTCACAAGAGGAGGGTTACTTGAGCTATTATAAAGGTTATCTTGGTTATATTCTTAAGCGATACGAGATTCTATCACGCCTTGTGAAAGAAGAATATTAGGGCTTGATTTGACACTACTCCTTGGGGATGCCCCTACTTATGAAAAACATAAGCCTTTTTTCTTTTGGTAAGCAAAAAGTTGAGACGCTTTTTCTCTTGTTTTTTAAAAGCTAAGAATGCTTTTGATACTATCTTATAAAGTACTTTTTAGAGTTAACTTATGTTATCTAAAACTTAAAATATTAATATAATATTAAATTTTAATAAAAATCCAAGTTTGTCCTTTCATTAATAATAGTAAAAATGGAAATTAATCTCTTTAATTAATATTTATGTTTTTTATAACCATTTTAGACTTTAAGAATAATTTTATAATGTATTTACTGAATATTACTCTTGTAGCTTCTCTTTATTGAGACAATTTTTGCATTGTTTTATCAAATGATACTACTAAAAAAATTAAAGTATTACTAAACCAAATCTAAGAGTTCTTGTTTAGTCTGGGAATAGATTAGAGTGTTTATAAATTTTTTATTGTTAATTACTAAGGCTATATTTGAATAATCAATTGTAGACGGAATGGAATGGTGTGGAATAGAGTGGAGTGGAATGAAATAGTAGTCACACTTCATTGTTTAGATATTCAAGGATGGAATTGAGTAAAATTGCCACCACATTATTTTAAAATTAGAATGGAAAGAAATAAAAAAATATTATAATTTTCTTTTCATATTACCCTTATGCTATACATTATAATTTAATTATTTTAATCTTGAAAAAGATAATATTAAGCCCAAGAAGAGTGACGACTATTAGGCTGCAATGGACTAAAAAATTAGTAATAGGGTTAAAAAGATAAACTAGTTTTATAAGAAAATAGTTAAACGTGCATTTTCATCTATTTAGAGGGAAGAAAAATGAGAAAATATGGTAAAATGTATCGAATGGATTAAATTTTATCTTTCTTTCATTTTACTCCATCAAATTTTATTGCGTCCAAATAATAGAATTCACTTTTATTTCATCCCCTTTCATTTTATTTAATCCTCTTCCACCATTTTTCTTTTTGTCAAAACTACATGTATATCAATGGTTAGGGTAAAGTGAACCCGTGGTCCTCGTGGAGTGACCTTATTTTCCAATAGTTCCTTGATCTTTTCCCTCTAACTTTATTTTTGTTTTATATGGTAAAGTTGTTATACATCACGATCATTTTATTATATTCAAGGAGTATGACTGAGTTTGACATACTAAAAACTCAAGGGTTTTTTTTTTTTTGTGTTATTTACACATACATTTACATATATTTTTGGTAGACATTGATCACCGCATTTATTTATTTATCTTTTCTTTCTTTTTTTCTTTTCCCTATATCAATGGCCCATCCTCAGTTTTTTTGTGTTATTGTATGGCACAAAATTTATGCAACAAGACTTTTATTTGAAAAACAAAACTTTTGTTCCAAAAAAACTAAGCTAACACTTATGGCATTGACTAAAAAGAATTACACCGAGTCACTCGAAAATCTCGTAGAGCAAAGAAAGTATTAAGCTAGTCTACTAGAGTGATTTTTTAATTCGATTATCTAAACACTCAATTCGATCACTCAATTAACTATTTTTTTATTTATTTCAAGGCTTTCAAAGTTTTACACTTAAAGTTTAGTAATAAAGATATTTTTTTTATCTTCTTTATTTATATTTGTTTAAGAAAATTTTCCATTCATTCTATTATTAAGTATCTCGTAATCAAATTTTATATTATTAAAAGTTGTTATAAGGATAAAAAATTTTAAAAAATTATAATTTTTTATTTTTATTTTAACTTGATAACCCGAACCAAACCAACCTAATTTTAATTAGATCGGTGTAATTCAATTTCATTGAAAAAAAAATTAAAAACCAAATCAAATCAACTTAATTAAATTTGATTGTTTCAGAATTTGTTTTTCTTAAACTCAAATCAAACCAATTCGTTTACATCCCTAGTGTTACTTCGGAAACCTATTTTTAAAATAAAATTTGTGATCTAGCTAAGTCATGCATGAAGTGGTTGCATCATTAAATAATTTTTTTTGACAAGAAAGAAATTTTCATTTATGAAGAAGCCTAATGGCACTTACAAATAGAAAAAGATATATTAGATCCAAATCTAATAAGAAACAAATATATTTTATATTTTAAACTAACCAACAATCTATGGCTTTACTTCTTACTTGAAAACTATCGATGTTTAAGCATATTTTACATCGAAGACCAGCATAAAAAGTGTTACAGTTTGAAAAATATATTATGTCATCTTTCAAAATAAATCTAAATATCTCTGTCATCTGTAAGACCGTCAAGATAAAAATACTTACAAATAGAAACCAAAGCACTTACAAAGGGGATAACATAAGCACCAATGACATGGGCAACGAAAACATTCACAAAGGGGACAAAACAAAAACACTATAAAGGGGACAACAAAAACAAAATGAAAGACACAAAACCCTAAGCAACCAAAATCCGAAACCTTAAATTGGTCCTCAAAATAATTGTTAAACATTAATTTCACCCCGTTCAATGATTTGTAAAATCAATTTAGTCTTCAAAAGATTATTTTTTAATTTACACTTGTGTAAATATTAGCCTCCATGAAGGAACTATTAAGCGATGTCTTATGTCTCACGTTATTTGATGATGTATCTATAGAGATAGACCACAAATTGGTCCTTTAAAATGTTGTAAGACATCTATTTGGTTCTGAAAAGATTTATGCATGGATTTCGTTCTTGAAAGATTAATTTTTGTTTCACGTTAGTCAACTTTCACATCTCTTTGTGAAACCTTATGGATCTTATATCCAATCGATGTTGACCACCATTTATTGATTTTGGACCTCATTTTTCTCAAATTTATTTCACATCTAACACTACACTATGCTTGAAGATCTATCCTAGTAGTTGAACACTTTAGTTAGATTCTAATCATCGTTGATGGAACTACGCTTGGGGTTTGATTTGTTGTAACACCCGAGTTAAGAGTTATATGAATGGGGATACTTTGTCCTGTTAGAACCCGTGGAAATTTTAAGTCTGAACCCTATGCCCCCTTAGAGGACTTTATGATTGGGATATGTCCATAGAATCAAAAGTTTAAGTAATTGTTCCTTAGATATCCAAAAATCGAAGAGTGATTTTTAATGAATTTTTAGAAGTTATTAATCCTTTCATTTTTAGCCCGGAAGTCTAAAAAAATGCAAGTTCTCTAGAATTTGTATTAAAATCCAAAAGCTGGATTCTAATTCTTAATGATTTTGATTGTTCTAATATTTTTATTGGACTCAAATGGGGGGTATTCCTTTATTTATATTTATATTTTAAAGTTAGTGAACATTAACTTAAAATTAGTAAATGTAAATTAATGTGTAAGACCATGGCCCGATAAGCATTAGAGATCAAAAAAGAAAAAGAAAAAAACAAATTCTAGAAGTAGGAACCACACTAGAGCACAAATCCCTGTGGTCAAGCGTGGAGGCATGCTTGAGCGCACCTCCTTACGCTTCAGCTTGCTCCTAGGATAGCGAAAGGAAGAATCTGGAACTTGGCTATGCTCAAACGCGATCCCCTGCGCTCCAGCGTGTCTGGGTCAGTGAGAAAAATATAAACAGGGCTTCCAGCCCTAATCTCTCACTTTCTTTTTCCTCTCTTGTTTCTCTCTCTTTTTCCTCAAGCTCTCTCTCTTTTCTTTGCCCAAAAATTTCTCATATATGCTATTTTTACCATCTTATATCACTGCTTGTCCCTACTCACTTCTTAACTGTTCTATTCCTAGCCTATCTACTAATTGATTCTCTCGTTTGAGCAAGTAAGGAAGGCTATGGGAAGTTCTAGAATGAGACCCAAGCTCTCCACCACATTCTTTTCCATCTTTTGGTACTCAAGCGTAAGCTTTAAGCTTAAAATCCCTTCCATGTCAAGATTTAAAAAACTTTTCTCGAAGGATTTACTCCTAGGCTAGGATATGGAGTCCCAGAGTCTTAAATCCTAGGGTCATTCATGTTTAGAGGGAGTTTAAGTTAATCTCTTACTTCTATGGATGAGATTTAATTATATTAACTCGTTATGGTGTCAGATCTGCTCCTGGAGCAATTGGTTAGCTCGGTAGTTTCACCAAAGAGCTTCCACCCTTTTCTGGCTAGAGTATTGTGAGTGAATAGTTTATCTATAGTAGTTTTTGCATTAGATATAGATATAAAATTTATATAAGTTATATGAATTTACCAAGGAATTCAGATAGTAAAACAAAGGTTTTAAGAATTCAGTTTTCTATAAATGAAAAGCTAATAAAGAAATAGTTGTATGATATAGATTTTTATGTAAAGAGCATGGGACTAGTTAATCTATGTATAGTTTCTAATTGGATCTGCAACTATCATAATTTCCGAAGTTATTAGCTATTGATATAAAGAAAAGAGCTTGTTATGTTATGCTTCAACTAGTTTTGAACTTAGATATATTCTAAAGAGAGGAAATGAGTTTTTTGGGATGAACACTTCATAGAACCGTAGCTAACAGTGGGTACATTAGACTTTGTGCACCTCATATAGGCCCCAACTAGCAAGGGAGTTGCTAACTCGACATGTTAGGCCGACACGACCAATTTATATATTACAGATCACTGAGGATGGTGCCAATGTGACCGCTCAGGATATTACAGCAAAAATTCTATAATTGCAACTTACCACCAACTACAAGTACATATTTTAAATTCCTATATTTTATGATAATGTGTTTCAATAGGATTTCCAAAAGAAAATATAATTTTGATTTTTTCTAGTTGACTCATAGGATTTCTACATGTACTAAAGGTATAGGAGGGCTATACCTCTAATGATTTTGTAGATTTTTAAATGAGGTTTCCTTAAATGTGTTACCAGATGCCTTATACGGCAAACAAACTTTTGGTTACTCTAAAAATGTTTATAAGAACTATTTTCTTCAGTGGTTTTCAAGATTAAAGAGGGGACTATTCTCCCCAGGTATTTCATATATAAAACATAATTTCAATGACTCTTTCGTTACAGTTCTTATATTTATTAAGTTGAATAAATATGTTTTAACTTTGTCCCATGCTAGCTATAGGTAAGTTATCTCTTACTGAGTTACTTAACTCACCCAGTTGCATCCCATATTTCAGGTGCCAATAGTTAGTTGCCAGTGACCTTCTAGTAAGCCCAACACTTGAGTGGGTCTTCTTTGGCCATCATAGGGAGTACAATACTTGATAGGGTTTAGTGCTCCATTGAACTATAGGTTGACTCTTAAACTATGGTAGTTAGAGCCTATTTATGTTAAAAAACTTATATGTATATATATTTTGTGTATACTTGATTAAAGTATTCAAGGATTATTTATGGAAAAGGTCCAATTTTTTAATAAAGTTTTAGTTGAGGCTTGCTAGAAACCCAAGGCTCCTATGCACTGGTCACGGCTGAGTTGGATCGTGACATTCGTCCACTTCTCTATTGTTTAATTTTTTATTGGAAGAGCTAATTAATTTTGGTCTCAACAATCTCAACAACTACCATAATCAAAGGCACACACTTGTCTAAAGATAAAAGAAGCTTTTGCCTTTTTTTCAGCTATTACGTTTATCAATGAATCTATGTCAACAATATTAAGCTAATAAAATGAAGATGAATAGAAGACAACAAATAGCAAAGCTACAACTATATACCTACAACAAAAGATTGAACTTGAGAATAGACATTTGTCATACTTGTGAGATTATGGAACTAAGTAAGAAAATGGAGTAAATTGAGAATTTGTAGAGTGATTTAAGAGTTTGTGACATTCGTTGTATGGTGTGATTCATGGATTTTGGCGGTTCGATATTTTAGGGTTCCATAAATTAGGGGCTTAAGGTTCGATACTAGATTAAGGTTTGCCAGTAGCTTAGTTTTTGAAAAATTAAGAATGCAAACCCCTTATATCATCGATGCATACATGGAATATTAGTTTAAACGTTATTAAAATATGAGAAAAGTCATTCAAGCAAATAACATGACACATTATCGCATACCGTTGCACATTACATACCAGCTAATGGTTTATTCATTGAGGCTAACATTTGGACTAATGTGATGTGAAAATTAATCTTTCAGGGCTAGATTGATATTATAGATCTTTGAGAACCAATTTGGAGTTTATTTCAATAGGTAATATGACATATCATCACATAAAATAATGCATCACCATATAACATGACTCATCGGACACCAATTAACGGTTTCTTCATGGAACATATTTTTGGACTAAATAAAATCAAAATTATTCATTGTTAAATTAATTGATGTCAAATCTTTTAAAGATCAAATAAATATTACACAGAATTTTCTAAGACTAAATTTAAGTTTTACTCTTTTTATTTTCAGGAGGCTGCACTAGCAATTTAATTTATATCTCTTCTAAGGGCTAAATTGCAAATGATGGAATAAGATATACTCATGTTTTCTCTTACTTTATATCATTGAATATATATGCTACTTTAAATATGTAAGTTATTATTATGTGTTGTTTCAATTAATTTTTAATAACATAATTAAAATACATATACAAAATACAAAGTAAAAAAAAAATCTTACTCTTAAAAAGGACATGAGAATTTCTCATGACACAATGGTATTATGTATGTAATCTACATTATATTTTTATTTGAAATTATTATTTTTGGTCAGTAGACAATGATAGTTTTAAGTAGTACCGTGAATATACGCATTGCATGGTTATATTCATAAAAAATTATGACATTAAGGGAGTATTTAATATAAGAGTAAAAATAGAGATAAAAATTTTATAAAATAAATCTATGTAAAATATACATAAATCTATTCCTAAAATTTTCACCCCAAGTTTTAACCCATATTAAACACACCCTAAATGGTTCGAAAGAATAGAATTTCTTAAAGGAATATCACATCATTACTTATGATGACTTAAATAATTTGTCGGAGGACCACTCCACATGTCTACATCATTGATTATAATGATTAGCGTTATACATTAGATAATTTGGGAGAATATTTTTCTTTAAAATAAAAGGAAATTACGATGATTTGAAAGTAAATGGCTTGTAAAATGTCATGCACGATGATAAGAAAGAAGTTTTACAATAATTAAGATATAAGTAGTGGCATAATGATAAGGCTAATAACAAATTGTGCCACGAGGTCCACGACTTAGTAAAACCAGTGGATGGATGGATGACTAGAACTAGCTTCTATATAATTAATTGTTGTGCACACCTCAAGCTGATTAAAGATTTGATGTTTGCATCAACTTAATTATCGCTCTTTTGTAAGTGGATTTCATAGTCGGAGTTATACTGCGGAGTTTCGTCTTTGATGTTCTTTCCATGTACGTCCAACGGGCAGCGAGAAAAGACAAATGACGTAATATCTAAAATTAATTTATATTTAAAACTCATTAAAAATAATTTGATTTTATTTTTATTTTCATTTTTATTATTTTTATTATTTTTGGTCATTTTTTTTAATTGAATAAACTAGCTTTTTTTTGCCCCTAATAAAGTTGGCAGGGATTTCCACGATACGCTCCAACTTAAAATCTCAGTCCAGCTCGACGTGTGGATATTAGGCTGAGTTTGAGTTCTAAAACTTAGACCCATGGTAATTTTAGGTTAGCTTTGCATCATACATTTATACTTCAGGTCGATCGGACCGATTTAAAGTCATATAATTAGTCAAAATTCCAAACTGAAAAGCTAAAAAAAATCACAAGTAGTACTATCTAAGTGCACCATTTGAACTTGTTTGAAATAAATTATTATACAACTAATGACTTTCCGAAAAATTACTTTTAGTACCTTTTAGGAAATTAAAATATTTAACTTTTCAAAAAATTCTTACACAGTTTTTGCCTTTTTTTAAACTTCATCAGAAAAGCTGATTTTCATCGATAACAAACACACAACAATAAGTGCGAGATATAATGAACAACAAACACTTAGCCCACAGTTGGACAGATTTAAGGCCCATTATAAGAAAGCGAGTCTTTCTTCAATTTCTGATCTAGGATAGCAGGCCAATCCTCATTTAGATTATTGTCCAAGGGGAATTCTCAGGCGTAGATAAAAAAATAAAATAAAAAATTGAACCATGAATATATGAGTTCCCTCAAATGAGTAAATGATACTTGGGGTGATGTACCATACAACTCATCATATATTATACACCCTAACATTTTTCTCTCCCCCCCTCATTAGGCCAAATCTTCTTCTACCTTTACTTTTCAACATAGAGGGCTGTGGCTACAAGCTCATCTTCGACAAGCTCACCGCTGGCAAGGCTCACCAACTCCGCTGTCATCCTTGACATCATTGTGGCTGCCAGCGCGAGGCCCAACATCATGGCAATGGACTTTTTTTTAAGAAGATTTGATTTTTTTTTTGGTCACATTGAAAGATTCAACTTTTAGTGTTGACAAGTTACGCGATATATTTTCTAGGATTGATGGGTTATGCTCACTGGTATGAGGTTATTGATTCGATAATTATTTTTTAATCCATCTTCAACTTTTTTTTTTAATCTATTAGGTAATGGAACAACTTGTGAGACTCTTTTTTCGGCCTTTTTTTGTGTTTGGGGTCTCTATTTTTTCGGTGTAGTTGAGACAGAGATTGGAAAAAAAAATGGGTTGCTTTTGTTGTACAAGGAAACTACAGAAAAAATTAGACAGCAAAAATTCAACAAAAGGAACATCCAAAAAGCAACGATGGGAGGAGTGGTCCTAATGGCATGATGACACGACAGCTGAATGGCAAGGAGATGTGGTGGCCGTGATGCTGAGATGCGATGGTGGTTGGTAGTTTGTGGTGGTGTTACCTCATTTGTCGATGGCTAATGGGGAGAGAAAGGAAGATGGGGTTGTTGGGGAAGGAGAGAGAAAGAAATATTTATAGTGTATTATATATGATTAATTGTATGGTAAACCATTTCACATGTCATATACTCATTTGATACAACTCATATCTTCATAATGTAGATTTTTTTTTTCATCTGAATCAGAGCAAGCACCATTGTCCAATAGCAAGCACGCCACTTGGGGCGGCGACTTTATTAGCTTCATGAAGCATCTATAACACTATAAACTATAAACTAAAACAAGCACTATAAACTAAAACAATTTTTGTTATTATGTATCTAAATATAAAAAACTTATTCATAAGTTATATTATATATAAACCTAAAATTATTTTCCTTTTTTTTTTTTTGGTCAGGAAAAGGGGATTTTTGGGGGGTGGGGAGGGCAACGGCTCTTTCCTTGTGACTCAAAATCACGCCCTCAAGGTGCACCTATCTTTTAAGACTAACCACATGTCCATTCAACCAAGGCACCGGGTGAAAAAATAAAAAACTATTTCATATAAGATCTTAATTAAATTGTTTACCTAAATAAAACCTCAGGTTTTTTTACTCTTTTTTGGTCAAAAACGAGGCTTGAGTTCAAGTATGGCAATATTCGTCACAATCCCATTTTTTGTTGGCTCGAATTAGGTCAAGTATTGACCCAAAAAAAAATTGGCAAAGTATGGTCCATTTACCCCAATAAACTCCTTAAGTTGTGTTCCAAGCCTGACGTAATTGACAACAACACATAGTCCATCCATTACAAGTAATTGAGCAAATTTAGCTGGAAAAATTATAGACGACCAAAAATTGCTTGATCGAAAATTTAAAAAAGCACTCCAAAACAAATCGACAGCTTTGTCTTTTTTGGGAATGAATATTGAGCCTCTCTCTACAGGCCAAATTGTATCAGGGCTGGCCCGTTTCTCTAAAAATGCTACCTAGAGTCAGCTCATCAACCTAATCCAGTTAGCTTAAAATTCTTTTTCGACATATTTTGTTTACTTAGGCTTAAACAAGAGTCAACCTCCCCCACCCCCCTTTTTTTCTCTCTTTCTCTCTCTCTCTCTCTCTCTCTCTCACCCCCAAAAAAAACAAAAAAACAAAAGGTAAAAACCTACATGGCCTAATTGACACGTCTGCACCTAAATCATTTTTTTTTCCATATAAACTTTTTTGGTCAACATTTTTTACCCTAAATATTTAAGTTGAGTAAGATAATCAATGCATTTATATTTATATAAACAAAAAATAAAATCAAAGTAAACATTGCCTTAGTTTAATTTTGATGTATGTTCATGTAAAATTTTTTAACATATCTAATCATATATTGTGTTATTATTAGAATTGTTAAACTCTTATGATAACTATTTATAAATCATACGTATAATATTATATGATTAGATGGTAATATAAAATACTTTAACTAATGATGTAATAAAATTAATCTCATATTGTATTTCATTTTATTCTTTCCTCCAAGCAAGCATGACAATTAAGTAAGTGTGTGCCACAGAAAAAAAAAAATTTAGAAAGAAGAAGCAGTAGAGAAAAGCTTTAGGGTTTTTTTGGTTTCAAAAGAAAAACATTTTTTGTTTTTATTTTATATTTTTAAAATTAATTACAAAAATATCATATTATTTTCAATCTATTTTTTGCTTTTAGAATTTTGTAAAAGAAATACTAAAAATAAAATTTTGTTATTTTCATTGTTTGTTCATCACAAAATCCTAAAAATAAGAAATTAGTTAAAAATAAGGTAGTATTTTTGTAATTAATTTTGAAAATAAAAAATAAAATAGAAAATGATTTTGAAAATCAAACAAACCCTTAATCTCTATTTTTGGGGCTTTATTTTAAACTTTAAATGTTAATATAGGGGATGAATAGTTTCATGTTTATTTTTTAACATAATTATATCATTAAAAAAGAAAGATAGAAACAACTATCTTAAATAAGACTCCATAAACTTTTGTAGCTTTTATCTATTTAAAATAGTCGTCTTTTTTTTTCTCATATAATATGGTTATGTGAAAAAAATATATATAAGAAAAATCATTCCTATCAATTTCTCTTTAATGATTTGCCTTATTCATTGTAATAGGACAAACATGATAATTTTATTTTATTTACTCTCTTTTTATTCGCTTTTTTATTTAATTTGAAAGCGAAAGGTCAATCTGATGTGATCCATGGTAGTGATGGATGAAAACAAATTTTGTGGTGCGTTCATCAATAATTATAGTATACCCAATAGTGGTCGACTCCATTAGTAGTGAATCACAACTTGGGACAAACTTCAATTGCAATATTAAAAATTTAAATATTGAAAATTGCAATTAGGAATACTTTACTGAACTATTGTTTGGGATGAAATTGTGAGCAATTCCTTAAAAAATAGTAATAATTATTGCATTTAATATGTCTGTTACAGGCATTTAGAATAGAAGTAAAATTACGACATTTAGGCATAAATCATAATTGCCCATGTCGTGAGGCCTATCAGGGGCTAGTGAGCTACCCTTCGAGTGAAAATGGAATTTACTTGCGAAGGCAGAAAAGACGGTGTGAAACAAACCAGAGATGAAGCACCCTCTGTAATCTTTATCTACCAACCTAATGCAAACTTTTACCAGCAAACATCTTGGTTCGTCCTAAAATAATATTACTCTTTTTTTTTTCTTCATGTTATCACACTTAAATATTATTTATCAATTTTTTTTGTCAAGCTTCCTTTTTAATTGTGTTGAGTAATCAGTTGAGCCTAACCGATTTTTCAACATTATTTGTGTTTTTTTTTAATGGTATAATTCAAAAGGCAATTTGAGCAAAAATGATTTTTAACCAAAAGTCAGTATAGATTAAAAATGGAATATTTTAATAAATAATTCTTGGGACGAGATGAGTAAAAAAAAAAAAATTAATACTCACTTACGTTTTGCAAATATATTGAGAAAAATGAACTTACATCAATCACGCTTTTCAATGATTTAAAAAAGAGCCATTGTCGGCAATTTCGTGCGTGGGATTCTAACTTTTCTTGTTTTCCCAAACATAGCAAATCTAACATCTAATTTTTATCAAAATTTAAGTTCTCTTATATCACCACCATTTTCTCGTTTTGTTTTTATCATCGAAGCCCAAATATCTGAAACCCGGGAAAGACGAGCAATCCAGGTCGCCAACGTGCTCTTCACTTTTCCCCCACCTTGTGCCATCGTAACGCGAACGCAATAATGGATGGTAGACTCGATATATGACAAAGGGCGACCTTTTTTTTTTTTTTGAGTGGAGACAAAGAGCAATGTTATTAGTGTTGGAGTTACTATTTCACATTATAAAGTTTTCTTTTCTAATTCTAATCATAACAATTATTCATCTTACAAAATAAAAGAAATTAAGGGTTGAAAGGCTGGAGCGTTCAAGTATTCAAAAGTAAAATGAATGCTTTGTATAATTTCAACAAAAAATTGTCTGTATTTGAACTTTCCGATATATATATATATATACACACACACACAATGATATTCTCTTTTCAGTTGATCAAAGTTCCATATCGCTAGCCCTTAAAATTAATTGAAGAAGATAAGAAAGTCAATAAACGTTAATCTTTCTTTAAAGGAATATAGCATACCTTTAATTGCTAATTTGGTGTATTCACTCTTTAGTAGAGGAGGTTGCAAGTACTAGTTCATGCAACTCTGCTTTAGATCAGCTATCAAAACTCAAGCCGAGTTTTTTCAGAAACAATCATAAAATGACCATTCTATAAGACAGAGAGAGAAAGAGAAATGGGTGGCACATTTTTTTGAATAAAAATTTAGATTAAAAAAAAGGCTTGGCTTAGTTTAAGATCAAGGTATATTTTTAAATTTATCGAATATATACAAAAATACTTACTAATTATTTATTAAGAGAAGAATCTAAAAATTAAATTTAAGTTATAATAATATATAAATAAAAAACCAATCAGGTGACCTCAACCCAATCGATGGTGTAGGGCTGTTGTTGCACCCCTAGATCGTCCTTTGCTAAGCTAAACTTTAGGGGTGTGTTTGGGAGGGTGGCTAATAAGAAAGTGGGATGACATGACAAAGTAATTTTTATCATATGTGTTTGGGAGTTGTTAATTGAGATGACATGGAATGGCTAGGAAGAGACTAAAAGACCTCTGTTTGCCATCAAATGGGGAAGATTTGTTATCCTCCCAAATTGGGGGGTTTGGGAGAGACTATAATGATTTTATGGAAAAATAAGGGTGTTTTACCCTTTCATTTGATTATATATTGGATATTAAAATCTCAAACAAAAATACTAAAACTTTTCTCCCTTCTTCAATTAAACTCCCAAATAGTAAAATGGTATAATCATAACCGTTCTATTTTATATTTTTTTATTTGAGTTATAATATGTGTACATATAAAGTATGAGATACTATATTAATTTATAACTCAATATCCATACTCCATCTAATAGTAGATAAGATGTGAATTGACATAATATCCTATACTCCATATATACATATAACATTATTATTTTCATTCCATTTTTTTATTAGACATTCCCTTCCATTCATTTATAATCTCCCAAACGTGCAGTAAAAGCAACTTCTATTTTAATTGGTTCAATTTCAACTTTTTGATCCGTTCTTCAGTTCTATTTTTAATATTGAATTGAATTTGAACTCCGTAATTTTCCTCTTCCCTCATCCACTAGGAATAGCAGTCAATCAAAAGCCGTCAAGTTGCCGTCCACTCCGCCACAACACAACCTTATTGCCATCACAAAAAAGTGAAGAAAATGATGATAGATTTTACATTAAAAAGGGTAATGTAATCGGTGTTTCGGTAGTTCTAATTTCACATCACAAATATCTTTTAAAATTTTATGACGACGATCATGCACCTTTAAACAAATCAAAGAGACGAAAAGTTTATGCTCTCCAGCACCCCAGTGCTCAACCAGTAAAATTCCACCATTTAATTAAAACAAAAAAATTAACCTGCCCGTGTCTAAAATTTTAACAAACAATCTCTCTCTTCCAATATATACTTTTTTATTCAACTTAAAAAAATGCAAACGCCGAGTTAAACTGGTGTCAAATGTTGTTCCCACTCCCACCTCTGAGCTGCATGTTACGTCTGAGTCCAGGTTTGTGTCTGCTGTGTCGTATTCAATGGTGGCTGTCATGCTGATTTGGAAACTTTTGTCGGGATCAGTGACGTCACATCTCTCCTCTACCTCTCCCCCACCATCACCTACCTGTCACTCTCACTCCTCCGTCCCCCATCCATTACCTTACCACTATTAACCATTATATTATATGTATATATAACTCATTCATATGGATAATGAAGTTGAAGCCAAAGCAACATCATGGTGTTCAAAGCAAAGCCAATATCTATTAAACAAAATGGATATAGATATATATATTCCACCAAACTTCGCTGGTCCACTTTACATCGCTTTCGTCTTTTTTCCATTGGAAATCATTAATTAAGTTCGCTCAATCATCTCTATATCTAGCAACTAGCAACTAGCAACTAGCCAAATACCAACTAGTACCCCCCCCCCTAGCTGGCTATTAGCATATACCTCTCTTTCTCATTATTCTTCTTCTACTTGAGTCTAGAAAACCGAAAAGCTTCTTTGGTACTTGGAGGTTTTTCTGGTGGTGGTGGTGGTGGCGGCGGCTGAGAGTGGACGGAGAAGCAAGTGGCATTGCTGTATGTCAGTGGAATATTACAGTGTGATTTACTACGGTGAGCTCGCTAACCCTTCGCAATGGCCACAGCTCAGGAAAAAGCGACGCCATATTGCTCCCCACAAAATAACAACAACAACAACAACCGCACCACTTCTTCTTCTGCACCACCCCAACAACAACCACGAACCTCCCTCGCCACCTTCATTTCCGCCGTCGATTCCCGCCCTGATCCTCCTCCCAAAACAGCTTCTGCCAAAGGTTCTTTTTCAATCTTCGAGTATTCTTTGTTCTTGTTGTTGTTTTTGCCGTGCTTGTTTTGGTGTTTAACTTGATCATCTTCTGGGATGATAATATAACGATAGGAGGTGAGAGAAAGAATTGAACTTTGCATAGTTGGAGTAGAAGAAGCAACTTTATAGCTTAGGTCATCAGATTACCTTTTGTTTTGAGTCTATTTATTTCACTTTATTTATTGTTTTCGCCTCCATGATAATTTTCTGACATAAAATTTTATTTGAGTTTGACTATATACACAACTTAGTTACACACGTTTTCTTACCTGGATACCTGATTGATTGATTGATAAATAAACAGCATGTGATTGTGTCTGAGTCAATTTATGTGATTCTCTTTGCTTTTGTCTTCCTCTTTTCTAATTTCATTTCAATTTTACTATCATTTTTCCCCTATATTATACTCTCATCTACAAAGTAGCACACTCCTTTTCTAACTTCCATACATGGTAAATACACTCTGCACGTTCTCTTACACTGAGTCTTAACATTTTTCATTTTGGATCTTTTTTGGTGTCAATTACATGCCTCTAGTTGTTGCTTGAGTTCTCCATATGCTTGATGGTGGAATAATTAGAAGTTTTAACTTGTTATCCCGGAGAACTTAATTTGATGAATTGCCATTTTTCCCTTCAATTGCATAAGAGAAAGATTCACACTCGTTGAGATTTGTTTATTCCCAATAATAAATCTATTAATATTCCTTCTCAATTTGAAGACCAAGGGGATAGATCACAGACCTCTTATGGCAATGTGCAGTCTATGCAGTCCTTTAACCCTCCAATTTTGATCAGGGATAGATGAATTACGTTTTCAGCTTCTGCTTCTCTGTGGTGTTCTTGTAATGGCTGCTTCAAGGGTGTTGCTATCTTGGATTTGCAGAGAGATTGGGAAGCCTTACTGCATACTGAGTTTTATGCCCTGTTTTTTCTTGGCTTTTTATTGTTCTTAGTACTTTCTATTTGGAGGATTTCTTATCTTTTTCTTTATTTTCTCTCTTAAATGAAATTTCTTCTCTTATCCAAAGTAAAAAAATTGTTTCCTTTGGCATAGGTATCACAGTCATGGTGAAACCTCAAACTAGCCACCCTCTTGACCCGCTATCTGCTGCTGAAATATCAGTAGCTGTAGCAACTGTTCGGGCAGCTGGGGCAACACCTGAGGTAGATTGCACAATTGTCTTTTTCTGGTGTAGATTTTGCTTGAATTCACCACCAAGTGATGGTAAAAGCATATTAGATGGTGCCTATCAGGCCATAACCTCTCTATATCAATGTGTTGGCAACATGTTGATGAAGTTCTTTGATTATCTTTCTAGGTGAGGGATAGCATGCGCTTTATTGAAATAGTCTTGGTGGAACCGGATAAGCAAGTTGTTGCATTAGCAGATGCATATTTCTTCCCTCCTTTCCAGCCATCACTGCTCCCTAGGACTAAAGGTGGACCTGTGATTCCAACTAAGCTTCCTCCAAGGAAAGCAAGACTAGTTGTTTATAATAAAAGATCAAATGAGACAAGCATATGGGTTGTTGAACTCAGAGAAGTTCATGCAGCAACTCGAGGTGGACACCATAGGGGCAAAGTGATTTCTTCTGAAGTTGTTCCAGATGTTCAGCCTCCAATGGTACATACATACTATCTATTTTTTTTCTTCCTTAAAATGGTGCCGCTTATTAGGATTTGTAGAGTCTTCCTTACGCCCGTGTATTTGATAACTGAATTATTTTTTCAACTTTGCATGTGGAACTTTGTAACCTGTTTGCATTTCAGAATTTAATGGCCTTGCCAAAATTTGCATGAAGAGCTTAAAGAGTGGAAGTCATACAGAAAATCAATGGTTCTTTTTTCACTTTAAGAAACCACTGACACAATCTATTTTGGTCTTACAATATTTTGTGTCTGTGGCGTGAGTTTGTTTAACTTGCAGAGATTAAATGGCTTTGGCAATACTTGTGTGGAGGGATTTGAGAATCGGCATCACTGCCCATACTGATTGTTCCTTGTCAACCCTAAGAAGTTGTCGGCACAATCATGTTTGTATTTAATATTATGAGTTATGATTATGTTTCCATTAAAAATGATTTTAGCTTTCAGTGAAAAGTGAAATAGGCAAATACAAAAAGAACATGCGTTCGGACTTAACTCACAAGATTAAAAAAATCTCTAAATTGGAGAACCTGATGACTTCTGGTACACATGAATGCAACCAAATAAGTGTTGAGAAATATTCCCAGTCATGATAATCGCTGCAACTACTACACTGACCTCCTAGTCCTTGTTTCCATTATTTTCATATCAACATTGTTTCTGTTATTCACTCTACACATATAGGATGCTGTGGAGTATGCTGAATGTGAAGCTGTTGTAAAGGACTTCCCTCCATTTAGAGAAGCAATGAAGAAGAGAGGGATTGAGGATATGGATCTTGTGATGGTGGATCCCTGGTTAGTTACTGCTTCAAGATGCTTTCATTGACATTTAATTTATGAGAATTGATTACAGCTATCTCTTGTTCTCTCTAATACTTGCGGTGCCTAAACATGCAGGTGTGCTGGATATCACAGTGAAGCTGATGCTCCTAGCCGCAGGCTTGCAAAACCACTAATCTTTTGTAGGACTGAGAGTGACTGTCCTATGGAAAATGGCTATGCTCGTCCAGTTGAAGGAATCCATGTACTTGTTGATATGCAAAATATGGTTGTTCTTGAGTTTGAAGATCGTAAACTTGTGCCCCTTCCACCTACTGATCCACTAAGAAATTATACCGCTGGTGAAAGCCGGGATGGAGTTGACCGCAGTGATGTAAAGCCCTTACAGATTATTCAGCCAGAAGGCCCAAGTTTTCGTGTCAATGGCCATTTCATTCAATGGCAGAAGGTGGTTGTTTGTCTCTGTTTTCATATGAGCCATATTGAGAACTTCAGCAACTAACTGCCCATTTTGCAGTGGAACTTTCGTATTGGATTCACTCCTAGGGAGGGTTTGGTTATTTATTCAGTAGCCTATATTGATGGAAGTCGAGGGCGAAGGCCAGTGGCCCACAGATTGAGTTTTGTTGAAATGGTGGTCCCATATGGAGATCCAAATGATCCTCACTATAGGAAGAATGCTTTTGATGCTGGGGAAGATGGCCTGGGTAAAAATGCTCATTCTCTCAAGAAGGTCCAGACACTTGCTTATATTAATTCCAAGCATTCTTATCTTAATTTGTTCTCCTTTGTCCATGTAGATGAAGATGAAACTGAATTTGTTTGGTATGATGTCATTATTGCAGGGTTGTGATTGTTTAGGCTATATCAAATATTTTGATGCACACTTCACAAACTTTGTTGGAGGTGTAGAAACAATCGAGAATTGTGTTTGTCTCCATGAAGAAGATTATGGTATTTTATGGAAGCATCAAGATTGGAGAACGGGTTTGGCTGAAGTTCGACGGTCTAGAAGGCTGACAGTGTCTTTTGTATGCACTGTGGCTAACTACGAGTATGGATTTTACTGGCACTTCTATCAGGCAAGTTAGTCATCCATGCATCTTTCTGCGATTCTGCATAATGATATTGGTAGAAGTAGAACCATTTAACTGTGGCCTTTTGGTGGATTTATATGTGTTTAAATTTCATGCATGCTAGTTTGATTGTCCTTGTAATTCTGTATTTGCGCGCTTTCCTTCTTGCAGGATGGAAAAATAGAAGCTGAGGTAAAGCTCACGGGAATTCTGAGCCTAGGAGCATTACCGCCAGGTGAAACTCGAAAATATGGCACGACTATTGCACCTGGATTATATGCGCCTGTCCACCAACACTTCTTTGTTGCTCGTATGGACATGGCAGTAGATTGCAAGCCTGGTGAAGCATTCAATCAGGTCAGCATGCAATCTTATTCTTAATTGGGCAGTGCCTTCATATGCTGAAGGCAAAATTTTCTTCTCCCCCACCCTGCCCCAAATCTCTAATAATAATAATAATTGCATGTGTTCATGACAACCTCCCTCTCTTCTGCTCAGGTTGTTGAGGTGAATGTTAAAGTCGAAGAGCCAGGAGAGAGTAATCTTCACAACAATGCATTTTATGCTGAGGAAAAACTGCTTAAATCAGAATTAGAAGCAATGCGTGATTGTGACCCTTTATCTGCTCGCCATTGGATTGTAAGTTCTTTCCACTTTTTTATCCAAAAAGAAGAGAAACGAAAATGAAGTTAAAATTTTCCTCGGCTGGATTTGACCGCCTTCTGTTATTTGTGGTGGCAGGGACAATCTTAAAAAATGCCAAATTAGACTGTTGCTTTTATGTTTCTTCTTTTCTGTCAGTTGTGAATGGTGTTGCGCAGTGTTTACGCTCCAGATATATGTTAGATTTATTGACTTAAATCGAAAAAAAGAAATTACGGTTAAAATCTGTCATCGTGATATTGCATGATTCTGCTAGTCATATTGATTTAAGATTGCAAGGTGCTAGTACCATTAAGTTGTCATCGTGATATTGTTGAGAACCTATATGCAATTAATAGGAGTATAGGACCAATTTTTTCTTGAAGATTTAAATCTACTCTGGTTTTTGTTCCAGGAGCCTTTATTATTATTATTATTATTTTTTTTAAAAAAAAAAACCATGAATATGCATACACACAAGAATGTGTTTATGTTTGCTCGTTCATCTTCTCTTTCTTCTATTTTGAAATTTTCCAAGTGCATATTTCTTGCAGGCATAATCACTGTGTCTCTAGTTATGCTTTTATAACGTTGGGATTATTCACTTGTTTGAAAACACTTTTCCAATAGCTTCCACCTAGAGTTGCTTAATTACATTTTCTGTTTTAGGTAAGGAACACAAGGACTGCGAACCGAACTGGGCATCTAACGGGCTACAAGCTAGTACCTGGTTCAAATTGCTTACCTCTAGCTGGCTCAGAGGCCAAGTTTCTGAGAAGAGCAGCTTTCTTGAAGCACAATCTTTGGGTTACTCCTTATGCACGTGATGAAATGTATCCTGGAGGAGAGTTCCCTAATCAAAATCCACGAGCTGGAGAGGGTCTGGCTACTTGGGTTAAGCAAAATCGACCACTGGAGGAAGCTGATATAATTCTTTGGTTAGTTCGCTCAATTCTTTTATAGAGATGATATCAATAATCAATAATAATATATTGTGCACATATTATTATGTATGCAAGTGGAGCTTATCTTAAGTAGCTTAGGTGGTTGGATTCTGATATTACCGATGATTGTTGTCTTAGCCCTTTTGTTGTGGTTATTTATTCTTTTGATCATGCCATCTTATTTGGTCAAAATGTTGCAGGTACGTATTTGGCGTGACACACATTCCTCGATTGGAAGACTGGCCTGTTATGCCCGTGGAACGCATTGGATTTATGCTTACGGTATTCCATTCATCATTAGCTTATGACTTTGCTACTATATTTCTGTGCAGATTTCAAATGAGGTGCATTGTGAAGCACCACCCAAATATGCAATATTTATCAGCTCATGCAAATCTGAAATTGAAGTTGGTCTTAAGATGTGATGAAGCATGCTGCATTAGAAAATTAGGCACTAGTGTTTGGGAGGGGTATTCAGTATTTAGCAGTATATCTATGGAATAATGTTGCTCACATTGAAACAAAACCGATACTAATTTTGTGTACACAAAATTCATGATGCAGCCACATGGGTTTTTCAACTGCTCACCAGCTGTAGATGTTCCCCCAAGCCCAAGTGATTTGGATGATAAGGAGAATGGGATGCCTGCCAAGCCTACTCAGAATGGGGTGATTGCCAAGCTCTGAAAGGACCAAAAGCAGCCACATTCAGGACTAATCAGCCTCTTTATGTGGTTGTGGTTATCAAATAAATAAGTGGCTCATTTTATGAAATACTACTGCTTGTTAATACATAAGAGTGAAGTTTATTGTATTCAACCTCGATATTTGAGAATAGCCTAATGTGTAATTCGCATGTACCATAATGTTTGTAAAATTTAAAGTTGGTATTCGTGTAATTTTAATGTCCTTCCGTACCTTCAAATGATAGTCCTTTTATGAAAATCCATTAGATACCTACCCATCATGAGTTGGTTTGGTTATGGCTGAAGGATAAACTAATTAGTGAACAGACCTGTAATCTAAAGTTAATTATGTTGCAAAACGAATTGGCATGGCTTATATACTTGATATTCTGTTTGATTTGATTACCTCTGCAGCTTCTTAGTTCTAATAGAGAGATGTTATGTTAGTCACTGTTGTAAACATATCCTTATTTTTGTAGATTACAAATATTATCGTGAAAAATAAGAATGTTGTCTGAATCAACCATGTTCATGTGGTAGTCATTTCTAAAATTGCTTCTAGGTTCTAGGCGTGTGGGTGCTTTCTAGAGAGGTGTTTCATGTTATTTTCGAAGCTTCTGGCATTCCAACAATCCAATCTAATATCTATGTCTCAAAGTTGAGCATTACAGCCGAGAATGTGCATTTCTACAAAAGTTTTGTTGCAAATGGTTCAAAATATTCTTTTCTAACGACAAATGCTCGGATATAAGATAGCACTAGTTATTCGGTAATTACACAATTACATTTGCAACGAATATTATGTTTTGCACATTGAGTACGTCTCATATTTGCTTTACAAGGAAATCGACAAAGTAACACTTCAAAAAACTATAGATGTTGTCTTTTGCCGTGATAGGTTCTTCTCTCTCTCTCTCTCTTTGAATAGGAATAATTAAGTTTAAGGTGAGGCATTGTTAAAGGTGAAGACAAACTACACCAATTTCAGTAGAAATATTAAAATAATTATAAATAATTTATTAACAAAATATTCTTGAATTTAAACTTCAGTCATAAAATTATCATTTCTTTCCAGGGAGAATGATAATATCCTTATTTATTGGTGATAAATCTTCCTGAAAAAAGGTATCCCGTGGATTCTGATTCCAAACACCAGACGCCAAGAAGCTTGAAACTTGTCTGCCTGCATAACAATAAAAAAATAAAACTAAAGCATGCCCAATTAACAAGATAAAATAGTTGAGTAATTTTATTATTATGATCCAAAACTTTCGAATAATTCGCAGCAGGCTTTACGCCTTAGCAATTTAAAGAGTTATATCGTCAGTGGATTAACTTAGCTAGTTAGTCTTTTGCTTATGTATCACTATAGATTAATTTCTTAATTTTTTTTGTGAGTGATATATAAGTATTTTATAAGCATTTGATGATGTTAACCTCCCTTTTCACCTAAATTTTTTTTTTTAAAATTAGAGCAACATCATGCTTTAATTCTAAGAAGCAGATACCATGCGTGGACAATTAAGCCAGCCTCGATAAGCAAACAAGCATGTCTTAATTGGCACTAGGCACTAGCTACATTTTCTTTCTCAAAATATTTTTCTATTTCTAACTCAAAATGTTATAGAGGATAATCTACTGGTTCTATGAGCCTCTACCAATGGTTTTCATGACTACAAAATGTGGTGTGCAGCACTCTCCGGCCCCAAAGAGAATTGACTTATAGGATGAGACACTCACGATTCAGTTTACAACAGCACAAATAAATGTTTGTTTGATTTAAATTCTGTTCAACAGAAAAATAAGAATGTAACTTTTTAAGTCATTTTTATTATAAGCAACTAAAAACTTATTTATAGTAAAAGTGTCTTGAGAAATTAAATTATTCTTCTTTAGGTGGGAAAGAATTTAAAATAAATACACCCTAAATAATCTGATTAAGCAAACTAGTAGTTAAAATAAATTTAAAATATTTAAATGTACAAGCAGTCACATTCTTTTAAATTTCTTATAAAGTAATTTCAAAAGCCTGTATCAACCTTTTGAGCTTCAATCATAGCTTGAATCTCAATCTTTTAAGCTTACAGGTCAGCTACCATATGTGAGCCTTCTCTTTGTTGCACCCAACACCACTCAGTTTGGGTAGCTTGATATCTATAATTGATCTGGTAAGCTCACTTTAGCTTAACCGGTATTGAACCATAGTTCGGGCAAGACTTTGCATAAATGGTTGATCATTAATTAGAGGCACAACTTGGAACATGAATGATTACTTTGTCACATGTTCTCTGCCCATGACAGCAGAAGACAAAGCAAAATCTAGTATCTCTTGACTAATATAAGGAGGTTGAGCCTGAAAGTGGGATTCGGGTGAGTCTGAAAGTGGGGGCAATTTAAATGATCATTCACGTGACTGCAGAAAACACCAAGGCAGCCTTATAAAATCAAAACATTCTCCGGTCCTGTTGTTCATAACTGTCCAGTCTAATACTGCTATCTTCTGTACAACTATTTTATGTACTACGGAAGCTTTTGTAAATAGGAATTATTTCATTTAATTCACACACACGTTACCACATATTTATTTATTTATTATATATCAACTCTACATGTGGGCTTATTTTGTATTTTGCACATTTACAATCTAATTTTATCATCCTCGCAAAGGTTAAAACATGTGAATATGAAGGCGAAATGTGAAAATTGAAAACTAATTAACAGTTGGTAGTGATAAGTACTTCTTGTAAAATAAAAATAAAAAGAATATTAGATAAAAAGTAAATTATATATGTGCTTTTTTAATATGTTAAGCCAGTTAATAAACGTACACCATATTATATCTCTTAATCAGAGTATAACTCTTTTATTTTTAGTTCATTATTATAGAATTCATTCTGACACTGATTTTGCTTGAGTTTTGCCAAGGTACGATAGTGGCCTACACCCAACATTTTCTAACCCGTTCTTGCAACAAGATATCCTCAAACTATCCTCAAACTATCCCACGGTCTTCAAATATGATTTGAATTGAATATTGAATTGAAAAAATCAAAGTTCAGTTAAAACTATATGAATTTAGGTTTTCTGGATTAAATATTTGAAATCGATCGGATTGGGTCAATGTTTAGCTTTAATTTTTAAAATTGAGTTAACCCAATCCAAACTAGTTAATCTCATTTGGATTTCAAGTTGGTCAATGGCTGTTTTGCCTTGAAAAATCATCCAGATACCTCGTAAGGAGTTAATTACACCCATAAATGACATAAATACAACTGTTACATTAGCTACTTACTAGTACATCAGTAGCATAATTCTAAAAGAGTCTTTCAAAAAATATATATATATATATATTAGCTTATATAGGTAAAGACATCCCAACTCTAAATCCTTTTATTAACATCTTAAAAGATTTACAAACCCTAATCGTATAGTTTTCAACTTTTCAAAAATATATTAAATGAGGAATTAGTAGTGTTTGTTCTTGTTTCTTCGGTGCTTTTTGTAGTTCTTATACTTTTCATGTTCCTTAGATTACACACGACTTTTACTTTTTTTTTTTTTAACAAAGATTGAGAGAGGGGGAATGAAAGTTAAATACAGGATATTGCAGGCTCAATAAGATATGCAAGAGACAATTATTAGTAGACTCAATTGCCTTACTTTTACTTCTGTAACTATGATTTATATAGTTGAATTTATGGAAAGCCGTATCTTTGACTAGATTTTCAAAATAGAACTTTTGTAAGTTTATTCATCATAATATATGTGTGGCTCAAGATAATATATTAATTTAGAGTGTATAAGTATATAAATAGACAACAAGAAAGAGAGATTCTCCTTTTTAATATATTAATAGATATTTTTTATTATTAAATTTATATATTTATTTAGAATAAATTACATTAATCTTCTTTAAGGTTAAGGGATATTACACATAAATCTCATGATTTATAAAAATATATATTAACTTCTCCTGAGATTTAGGTGATATTATACCTAATATTTTTATTTTTTTTGTGGAATATGACATTGATTATCTATATAAACATGACATTGAGTATTCCTATGGTAGGTTAGTGTAGGTATAACAAATTAAGGGGTGTCATGTATATATAATGTTATCTAACCTTAGGGAAGTTAGTGTAATTTATCTTTTTATATATAATAACTTTAATTTATCACATAATTCTCTTACCTATGTGTCACTTCCAATTAAATAATTTTTTTATACATGTTATAAGGGCTATTTCTATTTTTTTTATGAGATGAATTTTGATGCACTATTAATGTTAAATTTTTTATGCTATCAACTAACATATATCATCATATATGTAACACTTGAGGTAGTTACTATAAGAGTCAAATATTTCTGATAAGATGGCAATACGTAATTTGATGACTGTATAAAAATCTTTATACCGACAATACATCAATTTTTTTTTTAATTTTCATTTGCTTCTTATTTTTAATGAGTACTTAACTTATATATTTTAAACATTTTTTTATGAAAATTGATTCAATTTAAAATGATTAAAATTGGTTTAGATTACATCGATTTTAAAATTAAAACTAGATCAATCTAATTCAAATTGATATAAATAAATGAGAAAAACCATAATTTCATCTTTGAAAACTTTGGATTGTAAAAAATTTGTCCCTAAAGTAGAAAATACATACATTTTGGTTCATGAATTTAATCTAGAACAGGTTAACCACTCTACTAATTTTTTCCCCATTAAATTCAAGAATCAAATTGTATATGTTTTGTTCTAATGTGGTTGAATGTGTTTTCTATTTCAGGGATAAATCTATTACGACTTGAAGTTTTCAGGGACCAAATTGTAAGGCATGGTTGGCTTACGTTTTCATTTTCTATATTCATTTGTTGTGCTTCTTGTTTTTAGAATTTTATGAAGAAAAAGTTAAAATAAAAAATGAAAATAGGAAACATGATTTTCTTATCATTACTATTTTCTTCACAAAATTATAAAAAAAAAATAATGAGAAAAAAAAAACATGAACCGAATAGGTTCGTAGCTTATTTTCCATCATATTATGCAGCCGCCCTTCAATACAATATATCACTTTCAGCTCAATATGCATGTATCTCAATACTCACCTACTCTTGCGTTGATATATGTTTATACTTCATTGGTTTAAAAAAACATTTCCCCAATATGTTGTATATATGCTGCCCCTTCCATAAGTAGCTTATGCCGCAGGGCCAGTATGCCACACACAATGACAATATTTATGTTCTGATCGGACAAAATTACTACCGGACCGCTCCTTCCATTCTCTGTTTGCTTCTTTCTTGAACCACCTAATTTACATTTGGGTCTAGGGTTTTATTCAATTACTGTTTGCTGTATAACTCAGCCAACTTTTTCCGTAATTTGAAGCTTCATAATATGGATATGAAAATTTATTTCACATTAATGTTCAAACAATATCTCTCACTCGAGACATACTCAAATATTTAGTTTTGGATGAGTATTATTTTATGAATACTGGTATGCAGTATGAAAATTAAAGATTTTCACAAATATAATGTACAAAAAGCACATGGTAATTACAAAATGAAAAAAAAACCTAAAGAAATTATTTCCTTCTGCATTAAACAGAAAAAAAATCATGATGGAACGGTGATAAAAATAATGTTCCACATCATTCCTACATCTTCATTTTTTACTGAAACAAATATAATTTTCTTATTTTAAATGACAAGGTAGTTCATGGTTCTTGAACCACCAAACAAGGCAAATCTTCTAGTATATTTAAAAAAAAAAAAAACAGTGGCATTAACATAAATAAATTGCTACAATTAATGCACATCATGCGTGGGTTTGTGCCAATAAACTTTGGTAATCTCCATGTGGTCTCCAATAATGAGACTCATTTAAGGATTAGTATATGAGTATATAATCTACAAATGACCCACTACAAGTCAAGCAAAATCTCGAGTCTTCTTTTAGACGTGTTTGAATGCTATTCCCCTCACTGCTCCGATCCCAAGAAGCCATTGTTTAATTCACGATATTAGGTGAACTTTCTCTAGCGCATCCTCCACTTAGTAAACTATGAGGTTTTTCTATGTTCATGATAAACATTCCATATTTAATAATAATATAAGAACGAGACAGATAGGATAACTATGACTTTCAAATTATTATGATAGTGTTGAGTCTGCCAATTATTGGCCATCAGCAACTTAGCTTTAGAAGTGTTAAAAAGAGGGCCATTCAACTCGCATAGGATTCTAACCTTTCCCTCCACATGTGGTTTGTCGCTATGCCATATGAATCCATGGGCTAATATCACAAAAGCATTATAGAGAACCTTCCCACTATCAATACTAGCATGCACCAGGTGGGTGGGGTTCATTAGAGAGAGATATACTAATTCAAATCTATTTATGCCTATCACTTCTATATGAAGTTATAGCAACTTTTGTATCAACACAAGTGATAGAATTTAAACTATATCATGGCGACCCTATACCATAGTCAACTAATTAAGTTTCAACTAAAAACTTGCGCAAACATCTTTTTATAAGATAAATTTTAGACATTACTCTGCATTAAATATTGTGCAAAAGAATTGAGTACTTATTATCTATGGAGATGTGGGGCATATTGTGTGCAGCTGGGTAGTTTGTGTGACCCTAAACTCAGAATAGTGGAGATGACAGCAAAATATAAAGGCGACTAGTGCTACATGGCTAAGGGCTTAGGTGGGGCTTTCATCACAGTCAATCAACAATGAGAAGGGAACCGTGCAGCATTTGCCTAACTCTTTGAAAAGTATTGTACTCAGTACTCCTACTTGTGCATTTGCTAACTTAACTCTATTGGCTGCTTACCTCAGATTTTGACTTGAAATATCTCATTTTATACGCGTGTTAATGAACAGTGAAACATAGGCACACAGATATAGATACTAGGATTTCATACAGTGCATGAATCTCCATAAATCGGTGGAGTAAATTAAAGCTAGTCTACAAATTGCAGATAAGGAAATAGTTCTTTTTTCTAACCAGATCAAAAGAAGCAGAAACAAGAAAATTAAGCTCAATTAGGACATCAACTATATTTCAGTAGATAAAGTAATATGAAGAGATCACTCTATGATCAAAAACAGAAAACTCAGAAGAAGATCAAGCATGCAAGCTAATTAAAATGCCATTTTATTAAATTTTTTTTTCTCCCTTCTCTATACAAAATAGTCCTAATCTCTGAGCTAGCTCTAGCTAATAAATGAAAACATAGAAAACACTTAAACTAGAGAAAACTAAGGTACGCAACAGAATGAAAATGCTAGCTAGCTCTAATTAAGCTTCTAAGGGGTGATCACAGCAGCTACTTTTCTTTGCTTTTGTTTATTTTTCGGCCAAATCTTCTCAACCCCATGATCACCATGATCAATTAGCCCTTTCAACATGGCGCATAAACACAGTTTCTAAGTCAGGTGGGGTGAAGAACTCTCTAACAACACCATGGTAATTGCACTTGGACGAAGGCTTTCGCTTCCTAGGAGCAGGTGGGCACGTCAACGTTGTTGGGATCCTTGATTCCACACTCGTTGGCGTTGTTGAACACTCCTCTGCCTCAGCTTCTTCTTTTTGCTCCTTCTCAACAACAGGAACGGTATAGATTGGCTTCAATGGTGCTCTTAGAGCAATTCCAGCTATGACCCATTTTCTGTTATGATCTGACTCAAAACCTCCTTCTACTTGCGCCTTCTCAGAGAACCCCATGTTGAGCCACACAGAAGAAACAAAAACTTTTGCAAGTTTAATAAATATGTATGTGTATGTGAATATATATAAAGTAAGGGAATATTAAGGGAAGGAATAAAGATGGGTTCTTTTTGTTCTCTTTTCTTTTGGCCGTGAAGTGGTAAGGAGTTAAAGGGATGAAGGTGAAACCAGTTGCAAAGTGTTGACCGATGAAAAGGGGTGTGGGAAATAAAGAGTGAGGTTTGGTATTGTGGGTGGGTTCAAACGGGAAGAGCTTTTGTGTGAAGGTTGGTGTTGTAGGTGAGGGGACAGAGAGGAGAGGAAAAGGAAAGAGAAAGGGGAAGAGTTTGAGAGAAGTGAGAAGAGAGAGTATTAAATGTGGAAGAGAGAGGGTGACGTTGAATGTGTTGAATGGGTTGTGTGTGTTGTGTTGAGTGTTAGAAAGAGAGAAGAAGTTAAAGGCCAATTGGAGAAGAGAGGGATAGAGAACCCGAGGAAGCTCGTGACATAAGCAAAGGAAATTAAATAAATAAATAATACGAGTGAGTAAAAAAGAGAAAGAGGTAGATTCGGGTTCTGGGGGTGCCCGTGAAAATTGCTGAACATTTGACAGGACATATGATATAAATATTGGGATTGGCTAACTTGTTTGATGGTTCTCATGCAAACGCTGCTTGATTTTGGCTCAGATTTTTATACCCTTTGTTGAAAGATCATATCATATGTAATTTTCGATACCAGAGTCTATGTGTAATTTTAGCCAATTGGGTTGATCACTTGGATGGACCTCTGCTGATACACGATTTGAATTCGATTTTTAAATTATTTGATTAGTGAGTTATTTGTAAATGTTTTTATAAATATTTATTGAATTTGAAAACATGCTTTACTTTTGAATTGGAATGAGTCTTTTTTTTAATATAAAATTTAATTTATAAAAAAATTATATGTAATTTTATTACAAATTTTTTTGATGAAATCAATCTCTACTTTGACTTTTTAAATCGAGAAAGTGCACGTTTGAATTTTTCATTGTAACTCTCAAATCATAATTTGAGCAAAAATTATAAAAGAATAGCTTTGTCCAAACCACAGTTTGTAGCTGTGCAAAGGAAAAAACAAAACATGTTAAAAGTCTCTTAATTCTAAGTTTTTGTACATGAAATGAATAAATGAATAATTTTCTAAGACTATGTAATTAATTTATATGAATGACGCGATGAATAAGTTTGGATTTTACTAAGAACACTTCATCTTCATGCCACCACAAGTAAATATTTTCGGTCAAACATATATTATTATCGTATCTATAATATGTAAAAATATTTCACGGTCTTAAAGGGAAAATTAAACTATTCTCACCCTTATGTCAAAAATATAAAACATATTTTTAAATAAGAAAAAAGATGACATTTACATGGGAAAAATATTATTTGAAATTACCTTCAAATTCATCGTATAAGGAAATTGGTTTAGTGATTAAATTAATAATAATTGAAACATCATATTTGTAAAATATGAGTTTGATTCTTGGTGGCAATATGTTTTTAATATATGAGCTTAAATATCATTGTAAATTAATTAAATAAAATTAAAATATTTTTTTATGAGAAATTAAAATAAATTTATCTCTAAAATAAAAAAATAAAGATATATTTATCATTTAACCATTTCATGAGTTAAGATATAATAATATATTTTATAAATGTCTTTAGATTTTTTATTTGAGTCATGTTGATTCATTATGTTGATTCATTTTGGGAGTAAAGCTCTCTTAATCTATTCATAAACTCAAGATTTTATTTAAGATGAATAAATATTAAACCACTTAAATTAATTAAATATAAATAAAATAGTTTACTTTAAAAGCCTTATTTGTATGTTAATATACCCTGGCTTAACAAATCTCTTATTTTGCTAAACTATAGCTTACTAAGTTACCCTTTAAAATAATGTATATACATGCATATGTAGATAGAGATAAAGTGAGAGATTGGACTGGATTTGCGCGCCAAGTTTTAGGGGAGAGAGAAAATGGGTTAGAATTTGGCGCCAATTTTTTAGGGTATTGGGATCAACAACAGTCCCAAGTTATTCCCTTCATGCTAAAGTCATACGAAATACAAAGCACCTTTCTCTTTTGGCCCCCCTTTTTGAAGATGCGGTTTATAGGGAATCAAATCATCAGCAATCAAAATTTTGTTTAGTGAGCTTTGTTTTTTGTTTTTTTGTTTTTTTTCTTTTCCTGCTCACTATTAATGATTGAAGTTTCTACATCTCCATGATGATTTGTCCCTTATCTCATCAAATTTGAATTTGATCAAAGCTTTTATAACTCTAAATTTAAGGACATTGATGTGGGCTAAACTGCTGTTGCTTATCTTTTTCTATAATTTTGTCCTCCAGTTAATTAAAAGTGGGCATAATTTATAAAAGATATAACCATTTGCATCGTTGATAACATTTATTAATTAGAACGGACTGAAAACAAAATCATAGAAACATAAAATTTAAGTCCGTGATATTATGATATTTTGATATATACAACATAATCTCTTATAACTATTATACTAGTTTTTTTTTTTTAATAGGACTATTGTACTAGTTTTAAATTTAATAGAGCTGAACTTAGAATTACATGTCATCACATTAATAAATGTATTTTTTTGCGGTAATTGAGTAAAATAGAAATTAAATGTAACTTGAAAAAAAAATCCAAATTCTCTCACGAGTACATTCAATTTTATATCTGACTTCATATGGATAATGCTATTTTTTGGGTTTATATTTTTGATTGGAAGTAATTTTATTTGAGAAATGACTACAGAGTAAATGTGAATACCTTTTTCGATTGATATTCAAATTGTTATTTGTTAGATGTGGAAAAATGAATGATACTACTTTAAAGTTAAGTACACACGTTTAAGAATTAAAAGATACGATAAAAACAAAAAAGAATCAATATATATATTATTTTATTCTATATATTTATGTATCTCGTTTCTGTTTATATTAATATATAGAATAAAATAATGCCATGTTTTAGATAGGTGTATATTTAATGTTTCTATCACGTCTATGCATGCCGGTTTTAAGGACGTGATAATTGGAGACTATTCTTTCTTAGCTGCGAATATTCAAGCACACTAAGCCCGTATCTCCAGTACTCTACATGTAGCCAGCATTTTTGGGAAAGACGAAAAATACAAAGAACTAAAAAGGGAATTACTGTTAGTGCAGTGACATCATGAATTGGTCCATATATAGGCATCGCCTTTTCAGTTTATTGTGCTTGAGAAAGTAGTATATCTTCTCATCAATCCCATCCCATAATATTTGTATTATTTTTTAGATATATAGTATTTAGGGTAATTTTCTTGTACTTTAATTACTTTACATTAAGAACAAGGCATTTACGTGATTGATTTTTATTTTTACATAATTTGACCACAAGTAATTAATTATATTGACCTAACAACGATTATGTCTCTATTCATACATTGCATAATGTCTATTTGTTTTTAGGGTGGAAGACAATCAAACTCACATTTAACGAAAGTAAGTACAGAGCTGCTTTAGAAAAAAGATATTGAGAGGCGCACTTTCTTCATTTTCTATAACCAAACACACTAGGATGTCTTCTACTAAACAAATCCCTTCAGAGTTAACTATTTCTTTCTATTATGTTAACAAAGTGTTGATGGCTATATATATCAATGGGTTCAACTTAATTAATAAGTAGATCTGATCCTTCCAGCTCTGATGCCGAAGCGCCAATGTTGGAGCTCAAGTGACGCGACGTGCTGTTTCCATGATTACAATGTGCAAATTTGAGCGTCGGAGGTTCGTGTTTGAGTTTAATTTGTTAGTGATATATAATAATATAACATCATTTTAAACGAGTCATCATTCAAATTCAATTATGTCAACAGTGTGAGGGCAATATTTGGCAGCATTCCACTATTAATTGTTACGAAGGTTAAAAAAATCAGACTGAATATCGAACCAATCAAATCATTAGTTTAAAAGTTCAGAGGTCCAACCGGTTCAACCGGAGTTTGATCAAAATATAATAAAAAATATATATATTTACTCCAAAAATACCATTATAAAATTATAATATATATATATATGATCCTATGGCAATTTTTTTTTGTCAGAATCCATTGATATTGAAAGCATTACTAATTAATTGGTGGCCTACACTTCCCTTCGTACCCTTACCCACATTGGTTTGTGCTCCGCAGGCCTCAACACTCCGCGTGAGTTTGCTTCCCAAAAACGTGGTGCTATAATGCCTTCCCAATCACAGCTCTGTAGTGCACCCCTAAACGCGTCATCACTCTCCGGAATACACGGTCCCTCACGAACCCCTAACAAAATGCCGCCGTCCCCTCCCTTGCTTAATGATATTGAAATCGGCACCTCCTTCCTCTATTCTTGGTTTACATTCATATTGTTTTCTCAGTTGTTGCCTGCTGTAGCTTTTGTTCTCAATGTTCTGTTTGCAGAGGATTGCTAGTGAGATCAAGTCTATCTCAACTAATGGCTTCTGTTGTAGCGATGTTCTTGAATACCATCGGCTGCCATGCCTGCTTTGCTCTCAACCAGAAGCCGCCAACCCTCTTATCGGTGACAACAAGCTTGAAGACCAGCTAATGGACACCATGGCCGCTTCTTCTTGCGGTGGTTTGACCGGCGGTCCCTCATCTCTCAGTGATGTTCTTGTATAGAGTTACCAGTGCAGGTAACTTTGTCCAAAACGATGGTAAATATATAAAAATCTACAAAATCCGCCATTTTGCAAGTCCACCAAAGAATTCACCGTCATATGAAATAGCTTATTTAAGGGACAACTTTAACAGTTTTATGTAACTATAATTGACGTGATTAATATGTGTTTTCAAAGTTATCTCCCTAAGACCTTTACAGCAATTGTTTTGTAGTTTTAGATCAAAGTAACTATTTTCTTAAGATATGTTGTCAGAAGTTCAACTTAATATCAATTGTTAATAAAAAAACATTTTTTACCTAATAAGAATGATAAACTCAAGAAAAAGGTTATTTGTGTCAGCACCCTTTAATACTATATTCCTGTATGAAGAGTTTAACAAGCCACATTTTGAGTGAAATCAATTCCTAGTTCTTTCAATGAGTTCAACCCCATTCTTTCCCTTTAAAGCTTTGATTTTCAGATGTTTCTGAGAAAGCAGCAAAGGAGAAAAAGAGCAAAGACAGAGTCATTTTGCTATTTCAGTGAACATCTAGAGTACTTTTGGTTACGTTTTGGGCTTCGACTACATTTTGTAACCCAAACCATTTCAGAGTCTTAACCTGAACCATCACATTCCCCTTCCCACAACTTGCCCCTTGCCCCTTTAATAAAAAATTTTCGGGGATTTCTTCGATACTCCACCATTTTTTTTTCGAGTACCACTACCTTTAACCTTATATGCTTATTATTTTTACCTATTAAAGTGCTCTGCTAGTTTTTTTCCTTTTAAAAATATTATTTTTTAAATTGTTATTAGAATTATTCAATATTTTAAACAAGTTTCAAATAACAGTTACTCACATTTCATATTATCTTCATCCACAACACTTGCAAGGTGTTTCTCATGCATAAGAAAGAAAAGAATGCAATACTGTCATGAATCCACCTATGAAAGTCATAATGCAAATTGTTAGCATCTTCTACACTTCCATTTATCCTCAAATTAAGTCCTGACTCCTAAACCCCCAAATCTCATAAATGGTGCTTCACTATCGTGCGATATCCCATTATCTTTAAAAAATTCTACAATACATTATTTTTAGGAAAGGTAGTGTCTATTTTTTTTTTCCCCTCTTCCCAATTCTTCTATTCCTTTATTCAATATGCAGTAATCCCTAAACACGGTGTTTGTTTCTTGGATCTTGTTTGACCTTTTATTCCTTTATTCCCTTGTTCGATCTTTGCAATTGTACTGCGATTGCTTTGCTTCTTCGTTTTTTATGATACAAGATTTTGATTTCACGCGAGTAACATCAACACTGGGAATTTTGGAATGCGTTTTGCATTAGTGTGAAAGGGGATTTGAGGATTGAATTGTAAAAGAGTTTGAGGTGATCACATTACTGAAATTAAAGAAAAATTGGGAACAATGTTATTGTTTTATTATATTAGTGAGTTACTGGTTAATTTTCAATTTTCATTATATTAAAATCATAGTATAAACTAACCAATTACTAGATGATACATATGTAAGTGTACCAATATCCATTTAAAGACGAGGGTACAATTTGAGTCACTCCCCCTCCCCCAAATCTCTTTTTTAAACATAGTATAAAATTTACCAATATTGGCTTGATTTAAGTAATTCATCAGTTGTTCCCTTGAAGCAAGATATTATATTCGAGTTTTATGAATAAAAAAGGCTAATATTGAAAGAACTTTACTTCTATAATAGGTTGATCTAATTTGACTCAGATTACTTAAAAAAAAAAACACATAGCATAAAATTTTGTCTCCTCAAATTAAGAATTAAAAGAAAAAAAGTTATTTTAAATTAAAGTAAAACTTAATAGTCATTACATTAAATTTTTTATTGTAAACAACGGAAAAGAAATGTCCCTCCTTCAACTTAAATATTCAAATAAGGGACAATAATTCACTCTCCATCCCCTTCTTCACATTCTGTATCCTTTTCTCTGGTTTCCATCTCATTCCCTCGCTTAAAATTATACATCTATAATCAGGCATCTTATTCATAGTTTCTCATGTTCACTGTCTATTTTACATGCCAGTTAATCAACAGAGCTAGATTTATCTCTTTCAACTCCTTGAAACCAAAACCGGACAACCTTGCGACTTTGGTTAACTTTGGTTATCAACATTCCACCACAAGCGTCTGCCCAATTGCCAGTTGAAATTATGCCCAGAACAAAGATGTGACAAGATAACTTATTCCCCGCTAAAGTGATCATTTGCATCCTTGAATTGTGAAGAATCTAGAAAACTTTACCAGACATTTGTTAAATGGACATTTTAATTTCAAGTATTTAAAAATTCTAATCTATTTGAGTATTATGAGAGACATGAAATTACGTATCTCGTATACTCGAATATCATATGAGTAGTTTTTGAATACTCGGGATTCCATCTAGCAAACATGTAAGTCTGAAATGCGAAACCAGCATCCAAGGTAAACTAAATGGCAAGCGAAAAAGCAAACTTAGAGACATACTCTGCTCCCTGTCAATAAACATCTAACAAGCTCCATTAAATCAAAACAACTAGATGCTGTCAAAATCAAATGCTGTGCTTTTTAATAGGTCAACTGCACAATATGATAGTACACAATAAATATGATCCAGGACACTTTCTGCGAGTAAAGCTTCAAATTCTGTATCAGCAACGTGAAGGAAATTACACGTGTTCCACTTCCGCTATCTAGACTGTCTAAGACAACGCTTAAAAATGTCGACAATTGACTGTTGGTATGCCACTAACAAATGCAACTATATGTGGTTTCCTAGTATGTTGGACGATGCTGCACAAAGGTAACCTAAACCTCAAAACTGATAAGAAAAAAGAATGAACCCTTCGGTTTCTCTTCAGTTTTTCCTTCTTCTTTTTTTCCCTTTTTCTATATCCTCACTTTGGATCAGGAAGGGACCCCGTCTGAGGTCTTTCCTTCCCCTTTTACCCCTCACTTGTCCAGCAAATTCTACATGAAAGGTTATTGGCAATGCTCAATTACTTGGGAATAATTCAACCGACTTTGTGGGAGATCTTGATATAGTTTAGGAGCCGTTTCAGAGCATTACCACTGTCAATGGCCGCTCTGGCTCTATCCAGGGCAGCGGATACGTCTTCTGCACCATCAACTCCAAGCAAGTGATCCACCATTCCAGCATTCAGGACAATTCGATCATATGCTGGTCCCTTTTCTCCACGAAGAGCTTCTAAACCCAATTCAATGTTCTTTGAGACCTGAAGTTTCGTAAGGAAAGAAAATGCCAGTCAAACAACTTCAGCTCTCACCATCAGGAAACTGGCTACAAATGAGGGGCTTCTTACATGTGATTATATTAAATTACAAAATGGTTTAATGAGGCATTAAAATTTCAATACATCATCAAAAGAATAAACTTTCAAAGAATTCAAAATAGATAGATCAAAGTAAAACCATTCAAAAAACTTGGGGTCCTGCATACGTTCATGGGGAAAACGGCACAAACATGAAAGGAGTAAAGATTGTTTAAGCAATACAATTTATACTATTCAAACATTGTGTTTGAAAGTAGAGTTGAGTTCACAACAAGAGACCTCATCAGAGCCCATGAAGAGATAATTAATACTAAAATGACTTGGGCACAGACCACTATAATGGCTCAGAAATTGGAACCACAACATATTTTTACTAGAGTTTTCCTTACTTTAATGACTCAAATTGATACCACTACATATTTTGATAACAGTTTTCCCCACTTTGAATTCAGTCTATTCCTTACAACTACTAACACTCCTTTACACGGTCAGACAAAATTTGCGCAGTTGAAAGGGACATACATGCTTGAGCAGAAAGTAAAAGCAAATGCTGCCTGTGATGAAGGCTAATGAAAGGCAATCAACTTATCCACAGACCAGATCTATTAATCTACTGCATAGCTTGATTAGGAAACAAAAAATAAGTCCTGGAAAGCCACAAGATATAAAACAGGTGACAGCAAGTAGCTTCCACATTTTCGGAGAAATTGCACATATAGTGAACAGATGTTTTTTCTTCTATAGAGGATGTAATTAAAGTATCAGAGTTGGTATAGCATATCTTAGGAATAGATTTTAGAAATTTAAAATAGTTATCCCAACTATTACTTGAAAATTTCAGTACGTTCTTTTAAGGTTTCTTACCCTAATATAATCAGAATGCAAGGAGCTTCTCTTCCTATATGAATAAAAAAATACTCCAGGTTTACATGCATAAGTTTCACTGGGTGGTTACCAGGATTCATCTAATTGATTCAATCTTCTCCTCCCCCCTACCCCCACCTTTATTTCCCCACTTTCTCCTTCTCTATCTTCAATCATTATCCCTGTGTTTGCCACATAATCTGTTTCAACTTACAGCCAAACAATTGCTTTGTCATGAATTAGTAGCAAATAGTTTCTTTGACTGTCCCATAATGGTGAACTTACAAGGCTTATAATGCTCGGTAAAAAGAAAAAACAAGCATCCTTTACAAAGCAACAGAAAAATTTTGAACATGTTACTAGAGAAAGTGAATAACAAGCATATTTCTTCCAGTGCCAGATGTTGGGTAGAATAGAACAAAAAGGAAGAACAACAGAAAAAATAATCTTACCGATCTATCAGTTCTTGGTGTGTTTGTGGGTTGGAAACCATAGTCCTTGGCATTGACCTCAAGACTAAAACCTTGACGTGTCACTCCTGCAAAATGAAATAATGATGTTGTACGGGTATCAATCTATGATATGATATAGTGCACATTATCAGTTTGCTAACCAGAAACTGGCATATTGACAGTGTTGTCAATGAGTATTGGAAAGAAAAACAACTATAGAGTCAGACAGTCCAATCAAATAATTATTTAAGCAAGTAAATAAATAGAAGAAAACAAGGAGACCAAATACATACCACCGGGTTCAGATGTGGATGAAATGTCAAGTGAACGGAACCCTGAACAGTAGTTCACAGGAAGTCCCCTAGTTGTGTTAACTGATCGCAATCTTGTAGTCATTGAGAGGGCCCCTTCCTCTCCCTACAATATAAGCATAATTAAGGACTAAGGTTACATGAAGTGGCTTCTTTTGCTAAGGTATCAACTGTCAAGTCTCTTTCATTAAATATTAGGATGATTTAACCAACTTTAGTAAGAGACAAAGACAACAAATTATAATACAACCAATAGTTTATGAGAAAAAGGAAGATAATCAATAAGGTTTACTGACTCTGATGAATAAAAAGTGAGTTCCCAACCTTCACTACCAAACCGGAATGTACACCCCTTCTTTTCATGAGCATTAACAATGGCTCTTCGTAGCCTTCATGGTAAAATCCAGCAACAATAGCTTCCTTACCACTGGCCTGTCGAAAAATATGTACAGTTTAACTATATAAACAGGTGGCAATCAAAAAAGAAAGAAAGAAAGAAAGAAACCATGCTTTAAACGGTTATACTCCATTGCTTGAGCCAGTTCATTTGGTCCACCTCTGGTTTACAACAAAAATACCTTTTAGCCTACCGGCAGTCTCTTCTATTCATTTTTGTTTCAAGTTTACAGTCAAAACACAGAATTTCATATAATTCAACCAAAGTTTTATTTCCACCTTTTATTTTTGAATGAATTGAGTTCTAAGTCTTGGTTCCATGACCCTTATTCTTCCAATAAAAATGTGCTAAAACTGTACTATGTGTGATATTGTCATCAGAAGGGAAAAATGTAAGCTCCAGGTGTCAACAGCGGAAACTGCTGCCCCCTGGCACCGTTATCTCCTTGCATTATCTCCTTGGAGCAACCAAAAGTTTGTACTTTCTAATTTTTTAGCAGGAACTCACTTTGGTAATTTTCAACATTAAATACATTTTTAAATGGTATAACTTGTTAACATTCCTTGGGCTGAAATCTTCATTACTCATTGAAGTATTACTTCTACACAATTTATTCTTCCAAAACTCTACAAATGTCCTAAAATTGTAACCAAGCTATGTCTCTGAATTATTTACCAACTTCCATGAATACGAAACTCTCTTACCTTATGAATATTGCATAAGGAGCGTGCTATTGAGGAAATATGATGGTAAGAAAAATTTTGTGCTTTTTGCTTAACTAATAATGAATTATGATACATCCAAAATTACAGCTAGATTATTGTATGATGAATTTAGATTTGTTAGAGACATTAAGAACAGGACATTGTATCTTATGATGATGATTTTTTTTTTTTTTGGGAAAAATAAACAAAACTTGAAATAAACTAAAGTAGATCAATGGCAAATAACAAGATAAGCTAGTCTGAATCCTACCTTGACATATTGTTGAACCTTTTCAGTTGTTGCAAGTGGAGGGCGTTTCTTTATGTGCTCCCTTATCCTAACTAGAGAGTAGCTGCAGAAAAAAGAACATGTTTAACCTACTCCATTCCACCAATATTACAGTAATAATAAAATAAACACACATATAGATGGCAAAACCATAATAAACATTCCCAAAAATAGCAATATAATTTACGTCAAAAACTACTCATTTTCATTTACCTCATATAGTTCAAAACTGTTCTAAGAAGTCCCTATAGTTTTCAACAATGCAAAATAGTCCCAAAAATTTTCAAACATAGTAGTATGGTCCCTACTTGGTCCTTATAGTTTCGCTACAAATGGGACGCAACTTAGCTAACAGGGAACATTTTACATTGTTCAAGGACTATTTTCAACAGTTTTTAACTATAGGAACTAAAATGAATTCGGAGTGAAATTAAAGGGACTATTATGAGTAATTTGACCAATAATTTTGTAGAATATTCCAGCTGTCTATAAGTAGATGAATGACCAGGAGTAGATGAATGACCAGGACAGGACTTCTTTACAGAATCTACGTATCTATCAAAATTTTGAAAATTTCAAAAGAAAAGCCTCAAAACTTTTCCAATAAAGGCCCCTCTACTTTATAAAGTCAATAAGGATTAGAGAAATAATATTTGGTGAGATTTTCATACAGATATGGGCGAGCTTCACGCTGACTTACATAAGCAAAACCAACTTCATCATCCTGGAAAGAAGAATGCACAAAGATATTATATACAGTGGCTAAAAGAAGATAGTGAGAAACACATGATGGTGGTGCTACAAATATTTGCAGGAAATAAAAAAACCTCAAGAATTTTCTTTGCCTTGGAAGGGGATAAGCTTATATTTGCCCCCATGTACTTCAGCATCTGCTCTTCAGTTACACCACCCTGAAAAAAAATGTTTACCCCATAAATAAAAAATGAGTCCCTACATGAAATATGAAGGCAGATATATTGCCAAGAACGCAATACAATATCAAAGGACAAAATTAACTTCAATAGCACAAACTTAGTCACTTCTGAAGATAGAATTTCAAAAACAGCATGATCATTAAGCATATTAGTTTGCTGCTAAAACAACCTGAACATCCAACAGTGAAAAAATCGACACACCTTAGGTGCCATCCAGTCTACACCATGAAGCAGGCAAGATTCTCCATAGCAAGATCTAACTGCAGCAACAAATAATGTACTCCTGAAGAAGCGTGTATTACCATCATAAGGTTCACCGTAATGAGTCAGAGATCTGACATCAGCAACAGGAGTGGGGCCTGAGAATCAACTTAGGAAGTATTAACAATAGGGAATCTAAACCATGAAGGTTTAGAAAGAGTAACGAAGTACAAGCCACAACCAAATCTACTAATCAGATTAAAATCTATACCAAATTCATCATCAAATGCAAGGCAATATGCTTTTAGTTCACGGTCAGTTTCCCTGTTCATGCGCTGACCTATCAAAAATGCTGAAAGCAATGCCTCACTTACTCCTTGTGGTGGTTTTCCGCCTCCCCCTTGGGAGGGAAGAACTTCCCTTAACACACCTTGGACTTCCTCAAACCCAAGATGGCCTCCAGCCAGCACTTCCCTAAGAGCACCAACCAACCTCATCTCACTGGTCCCATTGCCAACATATTGCGGTCCAATCGAACTTCCCAACCCCATCATCGACCCTTCAGGGTCTGCCACAAATATTACATCAGGAGGAAGTGCTCTAACCAGAAGCGGCCAGAAAGTCTTCATAGCACGCATTTCCCCTTCGCTCCATTGCGTTGCTTCTGGAAATGCATTTGCACGGATCGTCATCCCTGCGAAAAATGCCCCAAGTTGAGGTTTCGAAACCTCCTCTTCATCTTTGAGCTCTCCCCTGGCTAATAACAAAGATAAAACAATCAGAACCACAACTACAAACGATTAGCATGTTCGGATTTCATCAAATTATAGGAGAGAAAATTCGCTCTACACAAAATAAGCTAATTCAACTAAGGAATTAAGCTTTTGATTCTTAAACCTTTTAGCTTCGATTAGTAATGAACATGTAAGACTTGAAATTCTACTATGATTACAAATAACTGTAACGTATTCAATGGAAAGAAAGTAAGAATAACCTGATCTCAGAATTGTATCGAAGACCTTGAAAGCTTGTTCTTCGTCGAGTGGGCGAGTCTGCGTGGGGCCAGTGCAAACCCTAGCTTGGGCTTCCAACACCGTCTGGTTGGGCCTCGGCAATGCCGGGTCGCGGTACGAAGAAGACAGCGCCGGGTTCCGAACGTCGAACTCCGGGATCTCGAACTGCTCCACGGTGGCGGAACCCAGAGCCGCCGTCGCCGTCGAGGACAGCCTCCGCCCGATCCATCGGGGGCGACAGAGCTTCGGAAATTGCCGAACCGGAAAGCGCGTGGAGCTTCGGGGTTCGTCGGCGAAGATCGAGCGCGTAGGGAAGAGAGAAGAAGGTTCTAGATTAAGCAGAACTTTCATGGCGATAATTGATGTACCAGTGTTCCCTTGGAGATGGTGCAATGAACGAAAACTGGAAGATGGTTGGAACTTAGAAGCTAGAAGTGACAAAGAACCATGTAAATGTGCAACTATGCAAATTTTAAATCGAATGGGGAGAAGATAGAGTGCGATCGCAAATAGAATGGAACCATGTACTTGGGTGTGTGTTGCTTTTTGATTTGGTGACTGATTCAGGGTTCACACGTGGCATGTAATGGTTCGATGGAGGAGCTACAATCTTCCGTGTCGCGAGTAGCGTAGCACCGAACTTCGCTTCGTTATTATCCCGTTAGCTTTAAAGGCTCACCAAAGTCAGCGGTCCGATGTAATGGAATGTATCAGCATTAGCAAGTTGCTCGAACGGGAAAAAGATCAAAAGTGTTTATCCTTGGCTAATTGCTTTGTGAAAACATTCCATATTTGAAAGATTTATTATTCCATATTTGAAAGATTTATTATTTCATTTTTAAATGTAAAACGATAATTTATTATTTCCATTGAACAATTGTTTAAAAAAGAAAATTGTCTCATGAAGTTTTTTATTAGACATCAATTTTAAATAAATGAGGTAACGTTTCTACAAGATTAATAGTAATGTAAATTACTATTTAAAAGTATTGCCATCTTTTAAATTACTATCCTCCTCCTCAGATAATGCCCTCCAAAAACCTTTGTCCTTAACCTCAAGACTATCCATCCCTGAATCCTGTATAAAAATCCTTTCTTCCAAAAATGTAAAACCTCATGTAATATTCCTACGCCCCTAAGACGCCCAACAGAGTTCTATTCCTCCTCTCCTTGGGTTCCTATAATGTCTTTAGATAAGAGAAAAGGAAAGCTATCTAATCGGTTCAAAGCCTTTATCTCAACTCCAAGACCTGTGTGAAAGAGTACATCCAGACAACAAAATGGATTTAACGCGCCTCCAGCCACCCACAACAATATGTTGACTCGAGATTAATCCTACTCTCATCCCGCTTTTGGCAGAGAGTATGATATGTCACCTTCACCTTGGGGCTATTAGGTTAGTTCTTCTCTCTCACTGAGAAAAGGACTTCCTATCACCGCCAGGTAAGTCTAATGGATGACTACATTCCAGATCTCGAGCACGCCACAATCTAATCGCTTTGACGACACTAAATGCAGGAAGTGTTGTCTTGACCATGTTCCCAAATTTCAACGCCCACCTCAGAGACCCCACTTTGACCACCAGTGTTCAAAGTACATGTGTCCACTTTAGTGGGCTCCACAAGATAGAATCGCTTAGTCGCCATCACCGCAAAGACCACCGATCTATAGGCTTCAAGACCATTGTTTTGATCTCGCTTACTCGAAGGTTTCACTGCACGCCTTTAATGTTCTCACACCTCAAACGATGAGACACCCTCCATCGCAGATTCCAAAGCGTATTTCAAAGAAGGACCTCCGCAAATTTCATGCCGCTTGAATGGATAAGCAACTATGAAAACTTCAAAGGAACAAGATGGGCATTGCTTTCAACTCAAGCAAGTTTTCAAAGGTCCGCCGATGGAACTCACAAAACTATTTTCAAAAGGCCGATCAAGAGGAATCTTCTTCGGGAAAACCTCCGCCTTCCACACCATGATGATCACTCTGAGCAAATTAAAAGAGGTTGCCGATTCATGCCATCTCGCCAAATGGACATATCATCTATTCTCGACAAGATTGATGGCCATTTCCTATGGGATATTCCCCGATCTGGAATGCGAACTAGGGGATGTACTTGTGACACGTGGTTCTATCCCATACGCCGTAAAATGATGAATGGCGAAGAGCATGCACAGGAACTGTGAAGCATCCCTCTACTCCATGCAGCCTCCTTCTTGCCACAGAGGAAATCGATCCGTAAAATGGTCCCCTGGTGTGGATCGAAAGAAGAGGAACCACCGCCAATCTATGAAGAAGCCCTCAGATACTCCGACAAGAAGGGTATCCACCACCGCCAAGACTCGACCTTGTTACTTTGGCCACCACCACAAGACGCCACAAACTCCTTTTCTCGTAAAGTCCGTAATCCACACTGCACTAACAACACCAATAATCCCATGCATGATGTTTGCTCCACTTCACCCACTTACTTTGAGCCGACTTTCCAAACTGGAAAGGAAAAGCAACCCTACCACCCGCATTAACACACTAAACCTTTGTCCAAATTCTACATCAAGTACAAACTGCATGGCAAGCAGCTCTTACTTAAGTCAAGAAGTCCTCAATTGGCAAACCGAGAACCTCCATAGCTCAAAATAGGTCATTGACAAAATCAATCAACATTGATTGATAACATCATGGCAGAGAGCAACGACCGAGATACCGCCCCAAAAGTTGCGCAAATACTATAAGGAGACAAAGCTTAATCAAGTCCCCGAAATGGAAATCCCACAACTTCCTGCTCTAATATTCATGACCCAGCCTTTTCTGATCTAAGAGAAAGAGAACTCTTGAGGCTTAGCCATAATATAGAAGAGCTCATGAATATACAAAGAAACCTAAAAACATGCACAAACAGACTCCATTCTTTGCTCCACCACCAAAGATATATCCCACTTTCTACCATCTTCTCACAACCATATAGACTCCACCATTACTACCACCAATCCTACCACCAAAACCACATTCTTTGGAGAAAGATCTCACTCTCTAGAGAAAAACCCAAAGAGGAAGGAAGTTGTTGAATCTTCCTCGCCCAAAATAACCACTTCAAGATTCAAAATCTCTTGAACCCGAACCATCTCCAAAAAGACGCAGTCTCAGAGGTTGACCCCGATACATGCCCCACCGCCTCAAGCCATGATATCCTCCCATGCCTACCAAGAGCCGACAGATAGCGATGACCAGAGTGTCAAGACCGTGGAAACCCTTAGTGATGATGAGTATGCCGACATCACTAGGGACCTCATGGCTACAATCGTAGAGACCGAGACAACAAGAGGGGCTCAATCGTCATCTTTAAATCTCAAGAGATCAATACTCCTCCACCATCCTGGAGGACCATTGTTCACCATTGATGACATCCCTCCATCTCAATGGAGAAAGTTTAGATTTTAAAGCTTGGATGGATGCTAAGATGGTTTCACCAGATGTCAGACCTGCATGTAGTCGTCATTGAAGAATTCTGCGGCTCACATGACTGAGTCCTCAAGGAACTAGATTCAGTCTTGGTTCTCAGAAGACAAGATGAACCTACAGTACTGTAAGCATCGACATCAAGTATTGCCGCATCATCACATGAATTTCTTGGTGACTACAACCTTGTTCAAAAGAAGTTCTGAAGGAATACTTTGACATGAAGTGTTGCTCGAAAAACCTGATCCTAAGCGCCATTTCAAAAGGATGGCTCAAAGGTTTTATCAACTAAACGGCTACAATGATCCTAGCCTTAAGAACACCTACGTCAGCTCTCTTCCCGAAGAACTCCAGTGTAAATGTTCTAATGATCACCACCATGCAAAGAGACGTTATAAGCATGACTCTTGGAGAAATCCACCGAGCATGCCTCATCAGATTAGACAAGTCGTAGCCAACAAGTCCTCTTTGAAAATATTTTTAAAGACAGAAGGAAGTACACCAAGGCTTGCAAGAAGAATTATCTGGAGAACAAGTGTAAAGAAAAAGATCAGAGTCGCCACAAGCCAACTGCCAAAAGGAGAAACAGAGTCTTCCTGAACAAGAAAGGAATGAAGAAGAAGGTCAAGTTCTTCAAAAGAAAGCCTTTCCGAGGAAAAGATGGCAAACGATGTTTCATTTGTGGCAAGAAAGGACATTTTTCAAAAATTGTCCAAATAATGAGAAAGGCTTCAAGCTAGTCCATTCCCTTGACTTAGCCACGATGAAGACATTGAATCCTGGTATGATGAGCAAGACCACCGATGCCTCAACCGTTTCTGACTAGAGTACACTGATTCAAGAGTTAGAAATGAGTCGTAATCTTCCACCAAGAACATTTCGTTTCAAGCGTAAGAAGTCCTGCAGACTTCCAAATCCGTAAATCGCCTCCTTTGATCCGGTTCCACCATTGCCGAACATCGAGATTCATATTCTTCCCTCTAAGTATGACTTGCCAATCAAAGCCATTGCTTTTATGGATACAGGAGCATAGAAGACTTTGATGAATCCGGTGATCCTTCCATCATCTGCTTGGGAATCCAGTGTTCATTTTTTCAAAGCAGCAGATGGCAAGATTTTTCGAACAGACTTGATTACTAAACACAAGATTCGGGATCAAATTTTTCCCAGGGTGCATTATCTGGACCAAAGTCATTGGAACAGATTTACCCGACAAAGACCTTGTGATTGGCATGGATGTTTACACCCAAAATCATCGGCTTCAAATCCTTTCTCAAGGGATTAAGTTCAAACGAGTTCAAGCCTTATTCTACTGTCCCAAAATTGTTTACTCTTGCAGATGCACCATTGGGATATGAGGACATAATGGACAAACTCCTTAAGATGAGTGCTGACAGCCATGATCTCTTCAAACATTCTCATCCACTTTGGAAAAATGAGAAATTCTTCGTGGATTTGCCATTCAAATTAAATGAAGACATCAATCCAACCAAGGCAGTTCATCCTGAATGTCACCATCCGACAGTAATAGCAAAGATTTGAAGAATGCCTACAATTGCTGAAGCAGGGGCTGATTGAACCAACCAAATCTGATTGGTATGCCAAGCTTTTATGTGAATAAAAGATCCGAGCGTATCTCGAGGAAAAAGAGATTTGTCATCGACATCGCCCACTAAACCAATTCTCAAAGATGATAAGTTTCTTCCAAGATTTACTCTCTTTATTCCTATATTCTAATGCCCATATTTTCTCAAAGTTTGACTGTCAAGTCGATTTTGGCAATTGGACCTTAACCCAAAAGATGCACTAAAAATCAGATTTGTATTCCAAATGCCCATTACTAATGGACTGCCTTACCCTTTGGGCTCAAAGCTGCCCATCACTGCTCCAAAAGTGCCATGACCAAAGTCTTGAACTCTCCTCGATCGCGGCTCTCATTTACATTGATGACATACTCCTTTTCTCTCCCCGATGAACACACCACAGCAACTCTTGGAAGAATTCTACAACATTTGTGACCAATATGGAATAATGTCCATCAAGAAAATCCCAGATCTAACAATCAAATAGATTTTCCTGGGAATGCACTTTGCTCAAGGAAAATATGCACCTACACCCAATATATTGTTCAAGAACTTCCAAAATTCCTTGATGAAAACATGACCACAAAGCGATCCAATAGCTTCGGGAATTCTCAACTACATAAGTGGATTTCATCCCACATATTTCCAAAGACACCACTAAGTCGCCCAAGCTCCTCAAGAAAAAGCTCCTCCATGCCGAACAAACCGTTCGTAGGCCTCAAACAGCAAAGAAAAATCCACCTCCTTTCAAGATAAGAAGGAAAAAGGATTTTGCAAACAGATGCTAGTGACTAATACCGGGAGCCGCCCTGATAGAAGAAATTGAAGGCCAAAATTTATTATGGACATGCCAAAGGGGACGCTTCAAACCAAGGAGCTTCACTATCACACAACTTACAAGGAAACCGTGGCAGTTAAGTATGGAATCCAGAAATTTGATTTCCATCTCAGAGGACACCAATTTGAGGCACATCTAGACAATTCTCATTTCCGAAATTGCTTGAGTTCAAAACAAAAATCCCGCAAAGTCCTCAAATACTGGGGATCGAAGAATGGTTTTCCGAGCATGATTTCCTCCAGAAACACATAAAGGGAACTCAAAACCTTGTCCTGCATTTCCTCCTCCAGGCCAAACCAAGTCCAAACCAAATCCATCACCATCATCGCCTCCACTCACCGTTACCCACTAATCATGATTTGAATACTTATCCATCCAGCCTCTACAAAAGACATAGCTCAAAAACCTTCCCACCTGGAATTCCTCCCAAGACTTTCTAACACCAAAATACCTATAGGAATTTGCCAGATCACATATGTCCCTTTACTTAAACAGATCACCCAAACACATAACCTGGTTCCTCAACCCACTTGGCTAAGTCCCGCTGCACCATATTCTTACCATTTTTACCATCTTTATGGGAACAACATTCAAGAATCATATGTGGTATCTATGGTGCGATCCATCTTATACTCATATCCTATCCTCGCGGTCTCCGCTTTTAAACCTGAGGAGATTCCTCGACTCCTAAAACCGCTTCTTCATATGGAATGCTCTTCAATGGTTTTCACCTATTAGTTGGTGGATTAAAGAACTTAAGTAGAATTATCCAGATTTAATATTTGAAAATTAGAAGATGATCACTAGATGATTTTATCTCAGCTTTTATTATCCAACCGACCGTATTTTCAAAGATCCACAGACGGCTTCTCCTCGACACAAAACCATGCCAGTGGTGTATACACTACTCCCAACCAGCACTTGCCCGAGACAATGAACCTCCGCTCTATAAAGAAAATTTAGTTTTTCACTTTGCAGGAAATTAATGGTGTAGATGATAATGATGCCACCCAGTATCCAAACATTAGATATCATCTGCCCATTATCCGAGATTCTCACATAAGTGAAGCACCACCGGAATAATTGAAGGCCGCATAAGCACAACCACCGACAAAATTCAATACAAGTCTTAATCGTGTGACTCCCAAGACCCGATTTAAGACATGATGGATCCCAAGATATACTATTAAAAGAAAAGATAAGAAAGTACTGGAAAAAAAGTAGATAGAGACGAGAGCAAACTTATCACCAAGCCATGAGCCTATCTTCAAGTAGCGAGGTGTCAACAATCCAACAAAGCTCAAGACCCAGGAATCGCCAAGTTCAAGTTAAGCCAGTAGAAAAGTCGCTTGTCTTTTAGTGTCTTAGTCTAACATCAGCTTGTCTTGTAAAAGAAGTCTTATCCTTTGTAATAAATAAAAATAGGTGGGCCATAGTCATAAATAAGTTTGTCCTGCTAATTAATTGTCTAGTCCTTGTCAAGTGTCCACAAGAATTAGGATGCTTAGCCTAGAGACAGTAAGAAGGTTAGTATTGTGAATAAGCTTGTAGAAGAAACAGTACGTAGTAAGATTACTAAGAGGTCTTGTAAGCCTCTTCTATATATAAAGGAAGGAGCCTCCTCTTTGTAAAATCAATCAGAAACCTTATCAAATAATACAAGCGTGTTTCTATAAGCATGAGTTTCTAAACTCTCTTCTCCTTCCTGAAAGTTCTTTCCTTCTTTCTCTTAATATGCTCCTATGATATTGAACCAAATAAAGGAAATAACAAAGCTATATCAGATACGAAGTATGCTCTGCACTTGCCTCTACCAAAGGATCCTGCATCTAAAAGTATCGATTGATGATCCAAAGCTTTCCGATCCTTTATTGTTAGTATGTGATCCTTATGAGTAACTAGGGCTCGATAAGTAGCCTAATGAGTGAAGGCCGAAGTTCTCGCCTTGCCAAAGTAGGGATCATGTGCTAATGATAAGGGGGCTCCCGGCAGAGTGAAATATATATAAGTAATTTAAATGGCAATTCAAATTATCATATTTGATATATAAAAAATATTATTAAATAATATATATCTTAAACTAATAATAATAATAGGAGGATCGCTACATTGGTGGTAATTTATATTACCATCTCTCATGGGATCAATCTACATTACCACATTAATGATAATCTACATTACTTTGAAAATCTGGATTATAAGTAATGTACCTCAATTAAACAAAATAATATTATGTGTCTAGGCAATTTAATCAAATATTGCCAATAATTAAGATAGATTATCCTATACCAAACATTACTTTAAAATATATTTTACAAATTATCTTCATCATTTAATTATCTCTTTTTCTTAATATTCTTTCCATTTAACAAGAGTAGAACAGGGAAAAATAATTAATGCTTTCTAGATTTTCTAAAGTGACGGATTATTGTGGAAAAACTAATCTTAAAAATTGAAGCTTATTTGAGAATGGAGATAGTATTTAGGAAGCCTAATTTTATTATTTTGAAATTCTTTAGCTCTTAATAATTTGTGAGGATTAAAGTACCAGCATTGTTAAATAAAATGAGGTTTGGCAGTGTTCTCAACTATGTTTTAGGTCGATCGAATAGTTATCAATGGTTATTTTGATCTGTTTGAGTGCTGAGGTGCTTCACAACTCATCAAGACGGTGCTTGTAAAACATTATAATACTTAAGTCAGTTGGAGCATATTATGTATAAGGTCCAGGCAGAAAAAAATATATATGTACTTGAGCAGGTCAGAATAGAGGTATTTATATGTGATTGTAGTGGTTGAGCTCATTAAGGAGAATGGTGTAATGGTAACGTAACTCATAAATGTTGAAATTGATAAGATTTTGTAATGGTCTTTGATATTTAAGTCATATGTTTTAAGCAGTGACTGAATGGTCTACTTGATCTAGTGCATATATGTTCTTCTCGGACCAGATATTGTCCAATCCAAATAGAATGGTAGCTTCGCTTGGCACAAAGGTTTAGTTATGTAAAAATATAGATTTACATAAAGGGAGGGATTGATTTTGGCTCGTTCATGCTATTGTGATGATATCATCCTAGAATCTGATAATTTGGAACTCATTAAGGCTTGCAGATTTGGAATTTTCCTTACTGATGAAGCTGTGGCCATCAATGACATTATTGAACTGAGGAAAGCTTTCTCTTCCTGTGCGTTGATTTGGCCCCGAAGCTAATCAATCTGGTGACCATGTGGCTAAGTTGCTATTAATTGGTAATTGGTAATCTTCCCAGTAATTGGCTAGTTCAAAAGCCTTTATCTTTAGTTTCTTTTCTTAGTTTGGATCGTCCCCGTTAGTGTTCTACGGGCATTCCCTCCAATAGTGCGCTTTTTGTAATAGGACAATGTATTCTCCCACAATTGTATGGGCTTTGTCTTTAATGAATTCACCGTTTCCGACCAAAAAAAAAAAGGGTTCTTTGTGCTTATTATAATATAATGAATAATGAATTTTCATTTTATTTTCTATCTTCTAACAGGGTCGTTCTATAATGCATTGAATTTATGATGGTGCTTCATATATCTTGATGATTATTAGGTGATCTATTCATATACCAACTATTCCTCGTGCACCCTAATAAAGCCCATTCACTCTCCCTTTCTTATGCAAGCCCCCACCCTATGCTGCAACCCCGTCTCCTTTCCACTGCCCTGCCCTCCTCGCCATCGACGCCACCCACTACCACCGCCCGACCCAACCCACCTTCGGCGCAGATGGCTTCCAAAACAACAAACATAACACTCCTTATTCTCCCTTCCATTCTTTTTCCCTTTTCTTTCTTTGTAGTGGCTTTGCACACACCATGGCCAAAGCTTTAGATGAAGGCAAGCTATGCTTCCCGACAAGAAGAACAACAAAAACGGCTTCAACGCTGCTGAGTTGGTTAACGGCGAGTTCGACTTCCCTTCTTCCCTATGAGTTCAAGTTGTCTGAGTTGTAGCCACTTAGCTCACTGTCGATGGAGCCGGTGGCCTGCTC